>CM027579.2:18546785-19278267 GCA_015852605.2 Populus deltoides
TAGAATAGAG
Source organism: Populus deltoides (assembly GCA_015852605.2). Classification (NCBI taxonomy): domain Eukaryota; kingdom Viridiplantae; phylum Streptophyta; class Magnoliopsida; order Malpighiales; family Salicaceae; genus Populus; species Populus deltoides. Next base: position 18,546,796 of record CM027579.2, read on the forward strand.
CGTGGTGCTGATGAGCAGGAAATGGAGGATGTAGATGGCCGGGTATCACAAAGAGGACTAATCGCCTTAGCTCAGGGCTGCCTAGAGCTTGAGTACATAGCTGTTTATGTTTCTGATATTAGCAATGCAGCTCTGGAACATATGGGTGCATACTCAAAGAACCTCAATGATTTTCGCCTGGTCTTACTTGAGCAAGAAGATAGGATTACAGATCTGCCACTTGACAATGGAGTCCGAGCTCTATTGAGGGGCTGTGAAAAGCTCCAAAGGTTCGGTCTGTATCTCCGATCAGGGGGTTTGACTGATGTAGGTCTTGGATATATTGGACAGTACAGCAGACATGTGAGATGGATGATTCTGGGTAGCGTCGGGGAATCTGATGAGGGGCTTTTGGCATTTTCTATGGGCTGTCCTAGTCTGCAAAAACTTGAAATGAGGGCCTGTTGCTTCACCGAGCGTGCACTGGCTAGAGCTGCCTTGCAACTGACTTCTCTGAGGTACTTGTGGGTGCATGGTTATAGAGAAACCTCTAATGGTCATCGTGATCTTTTAACAATGGTTCGCCCATTTTGGAACATTGAATTGATTCCTTCTAGAAGGTTCGCGACGGTTAATAACGCAGGAGAAGATATTGTGTCTGAGAATCCAGCCCACATACTTGCATATTACTCCCTTGCTGGACCAAGAACAGACTTTCCAGATACTGTGATACCACTGGATCCAGCTAGGGTAGATGCTGCGTAGAGCTGTATATGAAGTCGATGTCCTTGTCATTTTACTGCCACGTGCTGTTCATAGATTTATCCTTCCTTTTGCCATTTGGGTAAAGAGTGTTTGAGTTTAATTTTAAATTTCTATTTTATCTGGACCCTTGTCCTGTAATAAGTTGCTTTCCCATCTGTAATTTAGCACTTCCACTCGCCTTTTTTCTGCCGCCTGGGGCAATTAGCTTAAGGTTTAACCGTTTGGTGACTTTGTATTTCACCTGCTTCAATGTTGGAAATATTGCTGTTACCGGGTAGAATTTTGGGATGTTTCCTATTGACAAATACACGGATTTTCACTTGTATTATTGTTTCAAATTTCTGCTCGGCGTGCTTTGAGAAATGCTCTACTCGAGCTAATCCCTGTAAAAGAATCACCACACCCACACGGGTTTGTCAGGTGTGTTGTGTAAAAGAAGAATGAGTGGGCATTTGCTGTTCGTTCGTGACCATGCACGGGCAACATGGTTTGCTAGTGCTTTGGGATGTGTACTCCACAAATGGCACGTTTTGGCAGCTTCAAAGATTGGTGGCTTGAGATGGGTATCTCAGACGTACGGAAGCTAGGCGCCTGTGTGACAGAATGAACTCAAATTAATCCAAAACGAACAGTTGTCTTCTCTTTTCGGAAGAGTCGGAATCTACAGCGAGTGGCAGGGAGCGGAGCTAGATACGTCTCCGGGAAACAACAGGTCACACCTTCAACAAATTTTAGGGCTTCTAACACAGATTAATAAATTTTTTGAGAAAATAACACAGTTAACAACAAGTCAAACAAGTGCTCTCTCGTCAATTAACTCTTTATAATTATTTTCTTGCTTAGCTTTATCTAGTTTTTTATGTCGTGAGATTCCAAGCTTTTTTTTTATTTAATTTTTTATTTTATTGATAACCTTTCCAACCTTCTTTCTTTCTTTAAGGATATCAACCTTTATAAATTTGTTGTTCGTATAAAATCAATAAATACACAAAATACCCTTAAAAAAAATTGAATCAAGTTATAATAGCAGCCCGTCTTGCTTTGTCGACTGTGGTTTTTATCCAAGTGATCAAGGAGCGGACAAATGATCCATTTCATCTTATTTGAGAAATTCATTTTTAAATATAAAATTATTATCACTAATATTCACGTAAATTGCTAGCTAGATTGGTTACCGTGTCTTTTTTCTAATTTGTATTTCACAACACAATGAGAAATAAATTCCGTAAACTAACAATCATCTTTTAACTGTTTATGTTTAGCGTCAGCGAGAAATAAATTATCATTAGTGGTACGATGAACTGAACTAACAATCGCCAGGGTATCTTACTGAAAAGAATGTTAACGTTAGAATAGATCTGACTTTCTAGGAACTTGCTGTACCATAATTATGTGTTCCTACGCAAGCGGTCCACTTTGCTAATTACTATGGAGTTAATTCAAACTTAAAAGGTTGTAGTAACTAGAACCAAGGCTTATAGCTGGAGGGCGTTTTTTTTTTTTGGGGGGGGGGGGGTTTGCTGGGCCAGTTTGGCAATGTTCCTTTTGGGCAAAAATATGAGTCATGGTGGGCCAAAACGAATAATTTCTCTTACAGGGTGGCCCAGATCTTTAACAAAACCTCCTCCAATAGGATTTGGATCCTTTTACGGCAAATAAGATTATAGGATGTAGGAAGATCATCTATCTATTTATCCATCGTGGTTTTAGGGGAGAAGGGAGATGCTTCTCCAATCTCTCCCAATTAGTCAGTGAATGCTCGTTTTCAATATGATGGGCTCGGGATTTATACTCCAGATCAGCTGGCCCATCTCACTGAATACAAGCCAATGTTCATGATAGATACATGTTCAGAATCCTAATAGGTCAACAAGCTTTTCCGAGCATCCAGGATCCAAGTACAAATCACCTTTTTTCTGGCCTTGTAAATATGAAGTGGCTTATTTTTATGTTGGATATGAAAAGGACGACCCAGTTCTCTAAAAACCCTAGCTAACCCATTAAGTTAACGATTCGTGTTTAGACGGTATTAGACAGTACTGAGAGCATTCACAAAGCTCAATAAGATAACATGTTATGCAACATGAAAGTATAGTTTAATTGGTTATAATTTAATTTTTTAGAAGTTATTATAAATCTTAAAATTATTGGAAATTTATATATTTGTTAATTTCAGGTTATTAGATGATTAGTTAAAATACATGTAAGTAGATTGAATACCATAATTAACAAAAAAAAAAAAAAAAGAAAAAAGAAAAGAAGATAACACGCTATGTATAAAACTCACCATGACTTTTGGGAAAGCTCAAGCTATCATTCATCCTGAATAATACCTAAACTATTCCACCTGCTCTCCACGTAATTGATATCGAGCATCTCACATGTTTTTATGTTGTAACTGAGTTTATAAAATAGTGTTATGATATGTTCAGGTGAATGATCCTTGTGACATCATCATTTATACTCAACAGTAGATTACAAGCTATTAAGAATTATTATCCCAAACGACGGTCCGTGAAACAGGTATTGTAGTGTTTTCTCCTCTCTCTCCCCCATGTTTCCATTCAAATTAGTGTGACCCATGCCTATATTAATGTCTATGAACCATAAGTAAAAAATTCAAACTTCTTAGCCCACTTCTCTTCTCCTTCAACATTTAATCATCTTTTTCCTGACGTCTTCGCATAAACACACGCACAATACATTTTTAAAAAATCTTCTCTTCCATTACAATGCTAACTTAAGCATTGAAAAGTTCTTTAAACTAAACAAATGACTTGTTCGATAGGTGTGAGATTTTTCATAAGCCCCGTCACAATACCTTTACCTTTATGTTCTGTCTTGGCCCTTCAGAATGTGATATTTTGGAAGATTTAGTGATGGAACCGTGTACGCTATCTGGCAAAATAATGAGAAGCCATGTGCTGGTATTTTAACTAGAAAGTTCGATTCCGGAGACACCGAAAGATCATTATTGGACTCGAGCACTGTGGACTCTGGTCCAAGGCAAGGCCGAAGAGTACTATGCAGAGAGAGGCTATAGTTAGGAGAAAGGGACTGCTCAGAATCAAAGAGATCATTGTGCGGTTAATATTGCAGGAAAAATAAAGGCGAAAAACTGAAGAAGACGAAGTGACAAGTGTTGACATTCAAGGAGCAGCTGTTGGAAAAACTTTGTCAATCACGAAGAAGATTGATTTTAGAAGAGATCCAAGACAAGCCATGTGTGAAACTAGAAGTGTCGTTATAACTAGTGAATTGAGTTACTATAACTAAAGTAACGGCATATCATCATTGGACTTTCCTTTTCCATGGAAAGTTGAAGTTACACTAGTGGGTGACTTTCATGGAGATGAAGTCAAAATTGATCAACACCAACAAAACTTGTCGAGTCACTTCAGTCTTCATACCATACTTCCATTTATTTTATCTCTTGTGCTGATCCCATCAAATGACCAACTCCACGATATGAGCTCAACTGGAGAGGAAAAAAAAATTGCCCTCTGTGTTTACAACTTGTACTGATCAGTAACATTATCTTTACCCTTGTTTATCCCGTTTGGAAGATCTTATACCAAGGTATTTTTAGAGAGAATCACCGTTAAAATATTTCAGGCCAATATTGTGGTGGAACCTAAACCATGCCTTTTGCTAGATGCATGTCACGACAAACTGAATACAAACATGACCTATGCGTAGCTAATTCAAAATGATTCGAAGAAAGAGTGACCGACATATTATTAAAAGTTTCTATCTTTATTAAAAAAAAAAAAGAAAGAAAGGAAAGGCGACTTAGGGATCTAAACGAAGAATAAAAAAAATAATCTTTTGGCTTTTCTATTCTGATTTTGTAATTTAAATGGAATAGTTAGATGAAGAGTCAAAATGATTTCTTGTCAAAGAAAATCCATTTCTACATGAAACATTAAAATATATCATTTAAAAATTCATTCATTCTTTCATCAATTAAATTTTTCTCAATAGCTTTTCTTAAAAATAAAAAAATATTAATATTAAATATATTAAAATACAAATAAATTGTTAAAATACATTCTTTTATATAAAAAAAAGCATATTTATATCATTCAAAAAAACCATATTAACAATTTATTAGCTTTTATAAATGGTTTTTGCCTTGCGGTTTTTATTTTTAAACCTATTGAAGATAGAATTGAGGGGCTAGTGCTTTCTTATGCAACTTGCAGAGAAGATTATTATGAAAGTTGATTGCTTTGTCATTTACTGAGAAAGGTTAATAAAAATGACCGCACTGCTCGTGTTGCTTAGGAGCTTTTAATACCCATTATGTGGATAATTAAGAAATCGATAAATATACACAGGTGGGCTTGCACTAGGCTTCTAATGATTGTTTCAGCAGCACAATGGTAGCAGAACCCACAATGGCAACATATACAAAACAAGCACAGTGACAGAATATTATATAACCTTATTTATAATCTTGGATAGACAAACTTTGTGAGATAATGTTTATCAAGCAGTAACCTTTTCTGAAGGACACAGTAAGAAGCTGGGGGGAGGGAGGTTGAGCTGCAAAGATATGAAAAAGATCAATGATCTGAACTCGTTTCCATATCAGACCATTACCATTATCCAGTCCATAATACTGTTTCCTTTTTCTTTGTATGTTACATAAAGAGTTCAACTTCTACACAGCCAGCTGCTGTTACAGGAACATCGCATCTTCTTTGTTCGTAATCAGGAGGACAGGCATATTAGAACAGGCCCTTAATCATCATATATACGATCCATCTTCCTGGCTCAATCCAGAATAATTTTTTGCATTTTAAAGATTGAAAGTAACAAGCTCCTCATATATAAGAGATGTTCTCCGGAGAAAGGCTGAAAAAAACAGTTCAGGGACAGCAAAGTTTTAAGGATCACAGCTCCTAATGCTGGAAGAGGAATTCCTGAAGAATATCAGGAAAAACCAATATCTTATCCCTAAAGAGTTGAGGAAAAGGTTAACATCCAACCGGCCTTATTATAATGCTAGATTCTCTATTCCCACAGAAACCCGGTTAAAACTGTGCACAAAATCTAGCTAGACCCACTCACTATTCTTTCACGCGTTGTCAAGTTAAATAAAGAATCGCAAAAAGGCGTATGCTTCCAGAGGCTTCCTTTTTTTTTTTCAAAAAAAAAGGACAACATGTTGTTAATAAATACTGCTGACAGCAAGACGTGGCAGGCCAATAATAATTCAACCTGAGGAGACGGTGCAACACACGCGTTGCTGGGGAAATAAAGGTGAGGGGGTATGGTTCTGATAAGGCTTACTTAAATCCAAAGGCTTATATTTAAGGTCTATATCCATCCCTTCACTTTTGATTTGACCTAATTTGAACCTCGTACTTGTTTTTGTATTAAAACCAACACTTTACTCCCATTTTTGTCATGAGTTCGTCCCTGCATCCATCCACCACACGGTGAATTGATTTGTTAGTTTAACTATATATTATGTCAAATAGACACATATTTGTTTTTGAAGAGGGGGAGGGGAAAGGGCAATTTCTCCATAAATTAACTTCAAGATGTTGATTGTATATTGTCCTGGGATAAAAATAATTTATTAGTTTATTTTCTGAATATAGAGCAAATGAATTCAGTTGTTGTTGTCAAAGAACCATCTCAACCTAATAACTTAAGCTGTTAGGTGAGGTTCCAGGATATGATTTATATTATTATCTAACACACCCCCTCAAGTGAAAACCCTTTGGGCTTGAAACTTGCACAGGCCCACATTACCTTGTGCTTAATTTTTTATCAAATAAATGAGGATGGTGAGATTCGAACTCGAGACCACTTAATCATCAAGGCTCTGATACCATATTAAAGAACCATCTCAACCCAATAACTTAAGTTGTTAAGTGAGGTTTCAGGATATGATTTATATTATTATCTAACACTGTTCCAGCTCCTTGGTTCTGTAGTATTAGCAAAGTCTCCTGAACAAAAAGTCATGTAATCCGTTGCACCAGAGTTCACTATCCAGTCGGTTTTAGTTCCTGTATTACCTTGATCCTTAGGCAGAATTATGGCATCGTCTCCAGATTCTACAGCTCACGCTAACATTAATTCCTAAATTGTACAGCTCACGCTAACACTCCCCCTCAAGTTGGTGCAAAGATATCTTCTATGCCCAACTTGTTAAGTGAGTCATGAAAGTTTTTGTTGGAAATAACCTTTATGAGCATATCAACAAGTTGGTCTTCTGATCTAATAAAAAGGAAAGCAAATCACTCCTTCAAGATTCTGTTTAATGAAATGTCGGTCTATCTCGATATGTTTCATCCGGTCATGCTGAATTGGATTTTAAGAAATTGCAATTGCAGCTTTATTATCGCAGTACAAGTTCATTCCTGACTTAGGAGTGAAAACAATTTCAGAGAGTAGTCTTCTAATCCAAAGAAGTTCGCAAAGGCCTTTAGCCATTCCTCTGAACTCAGCCTCAGCGCTCGACAAAGCTACCACTTTCTGTTTTTTACTCCTTCATGTAACCAAGTTACCACCAACGAAAGTGAAGTAGCCAGATGTAGATTTTTTATCAAACAAATTTCCTGCCCAGTCAGCATCCGTGTAACCTTCAATATCCAAATGACCATTCTTCGAGAACATAAGTCCTCTTCCTGGAGCGGATTTTAGGTACTGAAGTATTCGACCAATTGCATCCATGTGATCCTTGCTAGGACAATGCATGAATTGACTAACTAGGCTGACAGCGTAAGAAATATCTGGACGAGTATGAGATAAGTAAATCAATTTACCTACCAATCATTGATACCTATCTTTATCAGCTGGTTCCTGATTAGGATACAATCCAAGTTTTTGATTCTGAATGGTTGGAGCGTCTGCCAGTTTGCAGTCAAGCATTCCTACTTCAGTCAGTAGGTCCAATACATACTTTCTTTATGAGAGAAAAATTCCCCATTTTGATCTAGCCACTTCAATCCCTAAGAAGTACTTAAGTCCACCTAAGTTCTTCATTTCAAATTCGGTAAATAGTTGCTCTTGCAATCTTTTAATTTCTTCTTCATCATCTCCTGTAATGATCATATCATCTACATAAATTATTAGGACAATTACCTTTCCTTGTTGCTTCTTCAGGAAGAAGGTATGATCCGAGTTGCTCTGTTGAAAACCATACTTTCTCATAGCCATGCTAAATCGACCAAACCATGCGCGTGGTGACTGCTTTAATCCATATAAAGCCCGTTGTAATCTGCAGTCAATTCCGAGTTTGGTTGAAGTATATCCTGGTGGGATATCCATATACACTTCCTCCTCAAGGTCTCCATGAAGGAAGGTATTTTTCACATGAAATTGGTGTAGTGGCCAATCTAAATTTGCAGCCAAGGATAACAAAACTCTGACTGTGTTCAGTTTTGCTACTAGAGAAAACGTCTCCTGATAATCTATCCCATAAGTCTGTGTGTACTCCTTCGCTACCAATCTTGCCTTGTGTCGCTCAATGGATCCATCTGCTTTATATTTGGTGGAGAATACCCACTTACACCCAACGGTTTTCTTCCCTTGTGGTAATGTGACAATGTCCCATGTTCTGTTCTTTTCTAGGGCTGTCATTTCTTCTTGGATTGCTTGGGACCATTTGGGATCTGCTAATGCTTCATGAATTCCATAAGGGATATGACAGGAGGACAACTTGTATGCAAAGGCTTTGAAAAACATAAGCAGTCTTTGTGTGGATACATAATTGGAGACGAGGTACTTTGATTTCTTTCCTGCAATATCTGGTGAGTACCGGGCTGGAGGCTTGCCTCTGTTCTGCCTGAAAGGTAAGTGATAGCTAGCAGAAGAATTCAAAATATTACTAGTGGATGGTGTAGGAGAAATTACCTCAGGGATATCCTCATGCAAAGGAGTTTCATTGTCGGGTACTTCAAGAGAGGGGGTTTTACTCATTCTGTCGGGTGCAATTTGTTGGTCCTCCTCATCAATTGTCGTACTGTTATTAATGCACTCTGTCTCTGCAACATCTTCAGCTACCATGTTTGGAATCGTGGCTATATTCTCAGCTGGAGTTGGAACCGTGACCATATTCTCAGCAGCCTCAGTTGGACCCGTGGATAAACTCTCAGCAGCTTCAGTCTCAGCTGGGGTTGAAACCGTGACCATATTCTCTGTTGAAACCATGACCATATTCTCAGCAGCTTCAGTTGGAACCATGACCATACTCTCATCAGCTTTAGTGTTCCACCACTTCTTCTCTTCATCCCACGTCTCCCCTTAGAGAGGAGAAGTTGATGTCATGGATGAGTAAAAATATTCTGACTCTAGGAAAGTAACATCCATTGTAGTATAGAGTCGTTTGGTTTTAGGATCATAGCAGCGGAATCCCTTCTTATTCGAGCCATACCCAAGGAACATACAACGAACAACACATGGTTCAAGTTTTATTCGTTGATGTTTATGTATATGAACAAATGTCACGCAGCCGAACACACGCGGTGGGAGTAACAGTATAGATGGTAGAGTAACATGTTGTGACAAAGCCTGTAGAGGAGTCTTGAAGTCCAAAGTTTTTGAAGGCATTCGATTCAATAAATAGACAGCAGTAGTAACACTATCATCCCAATGTCTACTAGGCACCTGTGCTCCAAATAATAATGCCCCTGCAGTTTCTAGAATATGTTGGTTTTTCCGTTCTGCCACTCCATTTTGTTGTGGAGTCTGACTACAGGATAATTCATGGAGAATACCGTTCCTGTGAAAAAATGCTGAAAAATTATTATTCACATATTCTCCCCCATTATCCGATCGAAGAATCCAGATGTTTGCTGAAAATTGATTACGAACCATAACGTGAAACATACAAAACATATCAAAAACTTCATCTTTGCGCTTCAGTAAATAGAGTCATGTCATCCTAGTACAATCATCCACGAAGGTAACAAACCAACGTATGCCAGAAACAGTGGTAATGGGAGATGGTCCCCAAACATCAGAGTGAACCAAGGCAAAAGGAGTATCACTTTTATTCAAGCTAATCGGAAAGGATACACGATGACTCTTGGTAAGGATGCAAGTTTCACATTTAAAGTCTGAATAATTCAAATTCAAAAATAATTTCAGAAATAAATACTTCATGTAGCTAAAAGATGGATGTCCCAATCGATAATGCCATAGCCAAATCTGGTTTTCTTTTGTCAGTAAAGATCGACTCACGGTGTTGACTCTGCCGGAATTGAAGTCATCCATGTAGTATAACCCCTCTCTCTTAGTACCATGCCCAATGATCTCCTCCGTGAGAATATTCTGAAAAAGGCAAAATTTTAGATACATTAGTGCTACACAGTTTAGGTCTTTGGTAACTTGGCTCACAAATAACAATTTATTTGATAGAGAAGGCACTAATAAAGTATTGGTTAATGATATGAAGGGTGATATGTGCACTGTTCCAACTCCTGTGACAGGGTAGACAACCCCATTAGCATTGGTTATACCAGTTCGCCTTGGTTCTGTAGTATTAGCAAAGTCTCCTGAATAAAAAGTCATGTGATCTGTTGCAGAATTATGGCATCGTCTCCAGATTCTACAAGTGGAGCTAACGATAATTGTGGCTTAGTGTCTGCCAAAGATGCTTGTCCTATGTCCCCAGCAACAGCCCTCTGCTTCCGTGTTTTTAATTCATTCCACCATTCTGGATAGCCATGCAGTTTGAAGCAAGTGTCCCGTGTATGATTCATGTTTCCACAATGAGAACAACCACTACTTTCACTCTCCACCTGTCCTTTAGTCTTTGCTAGGTGATAAATGTTACGCCCTCCTGATGAAGACGTCCCTGATCTGTTTATTTGGAGTGCTTGCTGTTGAGGTAAGTAGGCTTTCCCTCCCCTAGAAACCATTGCTGCAGCAGGTGAATTTCCATTATTGGTGAGCATAACCGTCTGTCTAATAGCTTCCTTTCTAACATAGGCATAAGCTTGTTCAACCGTTGGGAAGGGTTTCAATTGGAGTACATAACTACGTATATTGTCCAGCCTATCATCTAGTCCATCCAAAAAAGTATACACTCGATCCTCTTGAAGCAAAGCATTATACTTTTGAATATCAACAGCACATTCCATAGGATTTGGTCTACGGAAATCAATTTCCCTCCATAAGCCTTGGAGGCAATTGTAATATGTTTCAATGGACTCTCCTGATTGTTTCATTCTTGTTACTCGTCGCTTCAAATCATACACTTGAGAAGTATCGGATCCATCAAAGTAAGTAGTGGCGATCGAGTCCCATACCTGTTTGGCCATGGAAAATCGGATAAAGTTTCCTATGAGAGACGGCTCCATTGAGTTAATAAGCCATCCCTTCACAATAGAGTTTTCTGTTCTCCATCTCCTGAAGTGGGGATCATTCGGTTCTCGTTGTGGAAGGTCACCGTTTATGTATCCCAACTTGTCTTTTCCTGAGATATACATCTCCACAATTTAGGACCATAAAGTATAGTTCATCAAGTTTGATACTAATCGGTACAACAATAGTATCATAGATTACTGATGGGGTCTGGGTTTGGTTTTGGGTTACAATTTGAGCCATTCTTGTCGTGAGATCGTCAAGAGTTGTAGCTGTATTCGGTTGTTCTTGTTCAATCAAGTCGATTGGTGTGGCCATGCTTTACTTTCTTTAGGCTGTTTGCTAGATCTTCAAGAAAAAAAGAATGGAACGTAGCTCTGATACCATGATAAATTAGAGAGCAACTGCGCTGTATATTCCCTTCTTTTGCTTATATATCAAACGTTATAGAGTGGTTCTCTTATATAGAGAAACCCTTTCCAAGATAACTATCTAGGTAAGTAACATTAATCCCATATATATTGGGATATATACAATTACAGAATATTGAAATATAATTCCTATATTGGATTCTACAGGTCACGCTAACATTAATTCCTAAACTGTACAGCTCATGCTAACAGTTTTTTTTTTAAGTTTCAGATAATTTATTAGTGGTTAAGAAGCCATCTGAAGTAACTTTAAAGCTTATTTTGTAAATAAATAAATAGAGCTTGAGCTTGGATTAGCTCAACTAATTTAGGTTGATGAATTGACTGATCAATTAAGCTAATGATTTAGCTTTCGAATTAATTTAAGTGTTTGCTTTAATTACATGTACTTTTGAATTTCCTCACGCGCTTAATTGAGATGGCAAGAGGAGCACACTTCATCCTGCTAAGTCGGCAAGTAGATGCTGTCAACCAACCACTGCAGTAAAAGAAGCAGCATGCTGATGAAACAGTGTTGCCACCATCGGCAATTGGGTTGGCGGAAAGACAAATATCATAGAAAAAGCAAATATATATATTGGTTGAATAAAAGATGCTTAAACAAAATGTAAAACCTGTAGATTGGCATTCTTGCGTGGATCGTTCCATATTCTACGATAGATTGAAGCATGTGATGCTCAGCTAAGTGGAATGCAAACTCAGCTGCGACTAAAGTGATCATGGTGATCAAGCTTAGGTCAACTTGGCCATATTGGATCGCATAAAGCTAAGAATTGCTCAAAGGTTCTTTAGCGACGAGAAATAAATAAATAAAAATAGAAAATAAAGCATACAATCAGATACCGCGGAATTCCAAAAAAGAGTGCCTAGTGAGTCAGCTATAGCTCCGCCAAATCACTGAATGACATGGCGGATCGTATGTCATAGTTACAAAATTGCAATGCATAAAGTGCTTTCACATCACCCTTTGAAAGCACGACAAAACTTTGTACCTAATTGATAGATTATTATACTGCTGATCTTGAGTTCAGCACAACGCCAACATAAATCGAAGTACGGATTTTACAATCATCGAGATTTAGTCTGCACTGAAGGGGAGACTTAAGAAGAAGGTTTCCATTGCTAGAAGAAGGCCTCCTGAAACTAGCTTTCCCTTCTTGAGCCCTGCGTTTCATTTTCACCAGCTGGAAGTTGGGATTTCAGGCATTATATAGAGTCCATATTTCTTTTATGTTCAAGAACAAATTACTACAACTGTTCAGGGAAGAAAAAGGAAAAGAAACAAAGCAAGAAATTAAAGAAAATGTACTGGAACAGTCACTGATTAAACCGATCACACACATGACTAGGGCAGAAGGAAGCACTGCCATCCAGATTCGATTGAACCTAAACCAAATTCGCTTTTCCATCCACCTATACAACAAAGAAAGGTGCCCTAATATTGAATTTGAAATCTTGGGGGAGGCAATTTAAAAACCATGTTATGGGGGTTGATACGAGCCCCATGATGAGCACCGACACACAGATTTTGCCCCTGAAATTTTAGACCGTTCGAAGGTATCTCATATGGAGATGACTTAAACAAGTCTTCATGAGTTGAATCAAAGACCATAATCGATCCATCCTTTGCTTCGTCCCAGTCAATCAACACTTTCTGCATCCCTGCTGGCTTTTGCTGCGATAAAAGCAAATCAGATTGATCTAGCGAGGAAGGTTCGTCACCATCTGACGGAGTAGTAGCATCTGCGAGATTGACAGTTGTAATGTCATGGATGCTAGGTCTTCTCTTATCCTTCACTCCGGAAAGCTGCTGCCGTATGAAGTACTTCTGTGCATGGCTCGCCACTTGAGTTGGAGTCTTGGAAACTACAAAATTGCGAGAGATGTTCCTCCAGTCCCCTTTTCCATGCTTTAGAAGCCCCATAAGGAACCGCCTATTGATCATCATCAAAAGCAAGAACAAGTTCAAGAAGAAATAAACACAACTCGAAAAGAAATATATTGTTTCTGTCACCTAATTCATTGCAAAACAGAAAAAAGAAGAAGACGAAAAGCAGCCCCTGACAACTATAAAAAGAGTTCCAATCTTGACATTTCCAACTTCTAATCTCTCAGCTAGATAATCTTAGGCCTATTTCCAAAACTTTACAATGACGAGAGAAATGGATTTAAAATATAAAAGTTCCTATCCTGGAAATAACAAGTAAAGAATTTGAACCATGGCTTGAAATGTTCCATCATCTGAAAACCCATTTTGCTGCTGATAAATTAAACAGTTGAATTGAAAAGTGCATGATCAATGAAATAACAACTCTACTGAATCTCTTACAAATCATTTCACTGTGTTTAATTAATGATTTATTTTTGTTGTAAACTAATGGCTAGATGCCTTGTCGCTTCAAAATTTACTGTTTTACATATATAAGAAATCTTACAAGAGGGAAGTCATAACAAAAAATTGAAGGGGATTCACCTGTGCTCATCTTCTGTCCATGGCACACCTTTCTTTCTCTGCTGATCAGCACTCTTGGCAGTCAAAGACCTCTTCCTATACGCATCAAAATTGCTATTGCCAACCAACTGGAAAGTGAAAGACGAGCTAAGGTAACCCGGAACCGGAACCCTCCCTGCTTCTATATCACTAACATCCTCTTCCAGCTCCTTGTATTGCTTGATCACATCATAAACTGTCTTTCCAGGTATCATAGCTGCCACCTTTAGCCACCTATCAGGCTCATGCTCATCAAATATCGCCAAAGCTATCTCAAACTCCTTGTTCTCCTCTCTAGTCCACTCTGTGGTTTGGGTAAACCAATTCGAATTCGACATGTACCAAGATGGATTCAGAGTTTCCATACCTATCAGCACTTAATATGCAGCGATTGCTTACAGTTTCATATTGATGAAAAGTGAAAATGATTGAAATCAAAAAATAAACAGCAGGGAAGAGAAGAAGAAGGAAACAGATAGTATATGGAAGATTAAGGGTTTTAAGCAAGTCTAAAAAGCATTTACAAGGAATCATATACAAGGAATCAGGAATCTGCTTTCCTTAACAGCATACACTGAAGAATCTAAAAAAGACCCATCTTTCAAGAATCGAAGAGAATCCTGAAAAGACGACAAAAACTTAATCTTCTACCCAGGTATTTGCCCCAAGAGAGAAAAGCAAAAGCCCAGATGAAAAATTGAATTTGAAACAGAGAAGTTGACAGAAATTTTGAAGAAGTGAATCTCAAAAGATTGATTTCATACCACACGGATTGCTATTATTAGCACATAATTAAAGTGAAAGAAACTTTGAAACCAAAAAGGAAGAATCTAAGTGAACGATTATCGAATAAGAAAAGGTAAGAAAATGATGATCAAGTCGACCGAGTAAGCAAGAGAGTAAGAAAGAGCCAAGGAATCTGCAAGAGAGAAAAAGCGGGAAAATTATTTTCTTTCTTAATTTCCTTGAAGAGAAGAAAAGGAAAGGGAAAGTTTTATGTATGTATTTATAGTACGAGTAGATTGCACAAAGGCGGCTGGTTGAGCCGGAGACAATCAAAAGTGAGGAATCAAATTATCAAAACAAATTTCAGATATTTTTTCCTGATTGTTGATGCGAGAAGGAGACATGGAAAGTGGCAGTCCGGTATTGGAGTGTGGCATTTGGACCAGTGACATTAGTTCCTCTTAATAATTATATACAGGGAAGATGATAAAAGATTTCGGCTTTTTAATGGGCAAAAGGAGAAGTATGAGCTCTAGCTTATGAAAATAAAACTTTTTTCTTTGTAAATTGAAAGATTTTGGATCCTCGTTTTTTTTCTTTTTCTAATTATGATTTTTGGTACTGCAATTACAGGGTTTTTTTTGGACGAAAGGACAACCTTAATGCTATTATACTTCTCCTTTGTGGGTTTTTTTTATACTATTAGTATTTGAATGTGAAAAAGGAAAACACCCACACACTTTAACATATGGAGTCTTTTTTTATTGTACTTCTTTTTATATAACATTATCTGTTTAGATAGTATTTTTTTTAATTTCAAATTCATATTTTAATAATAGTTTTGTTACTAATTGTGATTTATAATTTTTTTTAATTAAAGGTTATTTCATATTTATAATCTAAACTACAAGTTTAACAGTTAAGTCGATTGACACGACTTTTTTTCTTTTTTTCTAGTTGATTTTATTTTTTCAGTTCTATCCTTCAATATTAGATTGATTTGAAACTAAACTTTATGATTTGTTCTGATCTGCTTTCTATAAGGTTATTCTCATCTCATAACACGAGTCACAGATTTGGTAGATTAATCCTAATCGACCTGAGTTATTTTTTTGTGTACTTTTTTTAATTTTATCTTTCAATACTTGATTGATTAAAAATTGAGTTTCATAATTTGTTTCAATTTGATTTGTATTGGGTTATCCTAGTTTCATGACCTAAGTCGTGGATTTAGCAAGTTAACCCAGGTTATTTTTTTACATCTTTTTAATTGATTTTTTTTCTAGTTTCATCCTTCAACATTAGTGGTTTTTTGGAAAATAATTTTCATAATTTTTTTTCATTTTTTATAGGGTTATCATGATCCATGACTTGATATGCAGATTAGCAGGTGAACCCAAGTTGACTCAAATCAATCTCATAGATTGTTGTCTCGGTGTTTATTAAATAAAGTTTATCTTAAATATTTATTTTGACTCAAATTATATTTTTACTAGTTATTTAAGTTGTTTTTGAACTTGTCAAGACGGTCAAATCATATAAAATTTAATTTTTAATTAATTTTGTTAAAAAAAAACATTTACAACACCTATACATATTTTTTATATTAAAAATATTAATTATACTTGCAGCGATAGCCTCTCACGTGATAATTATCTATTTGTTTCTGCTCATTTTGAGGTGACGATTTTGAGTTCTGAAAGCTCATGTGGGTTATTATACGTATGAAATCTTTTTGATTTACCCAACTTGTCTCTCTCTCTTACACATCCAAAAAAAGATAGAAAAAAGAACACTTCTCTCTTCCGAGTAAAAGCTAATGATATGACAATCTTTACAAAGAAAATATACAAATTAAAGTTTAAATTAACACCCCCAAGTTGGGATTGCCTGCTTTTAATTCTCTCCCAATTGTTGCAACAGTCACAAGCATTCATATAACTTCAAGTGGAATCAAAGTGTGTTTAACAAATTCCACCTGAAAATCAAAATAAAAATCATAAACATGACTAACTTTTACAGCTTTATTTATTCACTCTTTCTGAGCAACTTCATTTTGCTACATATATGCAAAAAATAAAACGCAACCCATTTCTCTCCTGTTTATTAGCTTTTGTGATCAAATCTCTTTTTCTTTTTCTTTTTCTTTTTCCTGAGCACTTCACCCCCCATTTGTAAACTATACTATATATACTCCTCCCTCCCGCATCCCTAGTCTCAAATATGTGGTTTCAAAGCATCTTCATCAAGTTTCTAGCACGTTGGAAGGTCACTAGGAGGTGGTAGTATTGACTCATTTGGGCCCTTACCATTGTCCACCACAAATGCCATCTTTAGTCCCCATGTTGTGTGTACTTCCAAATGGCAATGCAAAAACCAAACACCTGCATGACACCACCAACTTATCAGAAAAATGGATAGCTATAACAACACACTTCGCCAATCAAATCAAGCATGAAACCGTGGCCATAAACAATTCGAAGAGATAACCATTCCTAACAGATGATTTATGCTTTATATTTAGTCCATTCCTTTTTTTGCCTTGCAAAACTGAAAAGAAATTTAAAAGGAAGAAGCCATTCAAAGTTCAAATAGTAAGTACTGTTTAGGGAAGGATCTTCCCACTTTTATTTTCAAAGGAGAGAGAGAATTAATCTTGTCCAATACTATAACTTCATGCCAAGGCAACATAGACAGATTGAGGTACAAAATCATTGTCGGGAAAGTTACTACCATGACAAAAATCTAATATCCGCATTATAGACAGCTACCTTCAACCTGATTAATTTGAAAAGTACTCGACAGAAAAAGAAGAAGAAAAAAGAAAAAGGATTCTAGATTTAATTACCTGGATTATCTGCCTTGAATCTGATTGCAATCCATCCGGCAGTAGGTACACTGACTGTGTTCCTTTCAACAGGATCAGCCAGATTAAATTTCTTTGGATCATTATCTGGATCAAAATTTCCTAGTCCCTTGCCAACAACAAAGAAATTAAATCCATGAAGATGGAATGGATGACTCTCAGGTGCTATTATAGTGGTTCCTTGCAACACCACTTGAACTGTTGAATTAAAAGCCAGCCTATAAGCTCTAGTCCCATTTGTGGTCTGTAGATTCATTGCCGTATTATTTCCCGTATAATTAAAAGAAATTGGTGGTTTTGCTGGGAAATCATCTGTGAAGACCCCACTTATGTTATAGTAGTGTGCTTGAAGTAAAGCTGTAGTTGGCATTATAAAAGAAACATTATTTATATCTGCCACAGCCTTGCTACCATTAGTACATGTTGCACAAGGGTCAATCCCGACACCGATCGCGAAGTATAGATCATGGTCTACTGTTAATGGGACATTGGCTGGGTACTTCTTTGAATTCAGGCTTCGAAGTTTGTCCATGAAAGTTGAAGTTGCCGGAGTTGCGTTTATAGCAGGAGTGGTGGTTAGGACAGGTGGGGAGAATGCAAGGGTTCCCTTATAGCGCAAGAAAGCGATTGCAGTCACATTATCAACAGCAACTACAGTATCCATGAAGGGAGAGACAGCTATTAAATACTTGCCAATGCTTTTATCTGCAGTAAGCAGGGCATTTGTGGTTTGGCCTGGACCGATAAATATCGTGTCGGTGCTAAAGGGCTTAGTGAAAGTAGCATCCACTTCAACAACGGTAATATTATGCCCCGCAATCTTGAAGAAGAGTTCATCATTTAATGCTGCATTGATAATGCGTAGCAAATAGGTCTTGCCACTTTCAACATGTAACGTGAAACCTGCGCACAAAATAGAATGTCAAGGATCTATGTCAGTCATAAATTTTCTTCATGGCAGCAAAAAATGTGGCAATAAAAGAAGACTTTATTTTTTGCTTTAATGTTGAAAATTCATACACAATATGAATTTGTTATCAGAATCATTAAAAAAGGGTCATTACCCGGAGAAGTGCAGCCAGGAACTGCCCCCGTCTGGCCATTAACGGTGTGTGCATCTGATATATTTGGAGGCAAGCCAGTCATTGTTGCTTGGTTGACCACAGCTTCAACATCAGCCTTCCACCATTCACCTACATAATTAACAAAACCAATCACCACCACTAGCTTAACTATCGATCTATGGGCTTTATAGGACAACCACAGAATGAGCCAATAAAATCATTATAATTGCAGTGAAATTGAAAGGAAAAAAAAAACTCAGATTGGGACTCACTCAATATGATGATCTTTTCCTTGTCAGGTTTTGGAAATGGGTAAGGAACGCCTTTCTTAGGAAAGATGACAATGGCACCATGTATCGTTGCCCTTAACCATGAAATATGTGCATGCCAGAGAAGTGTGCCTCTCTGGCCTGTAAGAGTGAAATTGTAGAGATAACTTTGCCCAGGCTGTATTGGACACTGTGTAATGTATGCTGGCCCATCGGCCCAGCCCGTACGCAACTGCCTCACTCCATGCCTGCCAAAACAAAAAGAAGCTCCATAAATCATCCTAATCAACAAGAACGTATTATTTTAAAAAAAGAGGCTTAAGATGAACTTAATGATTCTCACCAATGGACGGTAACATTGTATTGGACCTGGTTAGTGAGCCTTATATTGACATTATCACCTTCCCTTGCATAAATAGTGGGTCCCGGAAACTTTCCATTGATGGTGGGGATGGACTTAGTTGAACAAAGCTTTGTTGTGTTCGTCAGGACTACCTGCTCGCAGAGCAGCCAATATAATTAAACAGTGGTTTTCACAGTCAAGTTCTCGATTTCCAGTTCCAAAGAAGTTTGCAAACTTTTCATTGAAGGGGATAGAAGAGACAAGGAAAAGGGCATACTACCCTTAGAATTTGTATTTCGACCATGTCAAAATTACTTGCTAGAGAGTGATTTTTAAATTTAGATTGGTGTGTGCATGTGATGTGTGAAAAATTCTTACATTGATTTAATTCGTATGAGCCAAACTAATCACATTACAAGAATTCGTTTTAATAACCAATAATAATGTATACGAAAGCTTATTACGTACCAATCAATAGAAAATTTTCATCTGCGTACGTAAATCTAATTTATTTAATATTTTTTTATGATTGCATAATGACACCAACAGGTAGAGATAAACTTGTGTCGGGCCGCAAGAGTCTCCTTTGATTAAATTTCATACATAAATTCTCACATTTGATCATGCATGCTCGTATATAGCAAAGTTTGTTTTGTTCGGATTAATGCTTGATTTTTCTGAGGCACTTGGCCCTTTTGCATAAAAATAAAAATAAAAACGAAATTATCTTTTAATTTGTCATCACAGCTAATGAAACGTTAAGCATGACCCTCTCTTTTTTAACTATCAAAATAAGAAATGGCAGCCCTCGTCCATCGCTAGAGGTGAACTCCTGCAAAAATGTAGCAGAGAATGGAAACTTACCCTGAAATTATAAAGACGGACCTTGCACTCGACCAATGCCGGAAAAATGAAAATCACTAGCAGCATTGTCCGAGCTTGATAGTACTCCATCCTCTCTCACTCACTCTCTTTCTATCTTGTCTATGAATTGTGACTTGTTTTGAAACGCTAAGGTACGACTGACCACCTTAAGTTTTATAAGAGAACAAATCTTTGATGCAATGTCTTTCTACCTTAGTTAGGTGAATGAAAAAAGCCCGTCTGAATTTTTTCAGGTTTTCTTGCATGTTACACAATGCTGGCCCACCCATTTGGAAGTAAGCTAGCAAGACCTTGTTGCCATTAATGTCAAATGACTGAAACCCTATGTGTTTTGAAACATATAGCTCAACTGAACTATCTCTCTCGGGAAGATATACCTTGCATGTAAAGCCATTAATGTAGGCGTACTCCCTTGTTAAATACATTGAAACCAGGATATGTTTAATTATGACAATTAATTAGTGATGCTTGTACCAATTGCGGGAGCTCCTTCACCTGCTTGCACTGCGTACTCTTCCAGAAGAGTATAAAAGCACAGGAGACGGCAATTGTGGTGGTGGGTAATGGTCCATGAAAGAATGAAATGTTAATAAAAATACATATTTTATAGCTGAGAGATGGCTTTCAAGAATCAAAATGTTTAAAGTAAGCTTTAGATATGGGTTTGTGCAGTTCAACCTGCCTATCAATTTCCAAATCCCGCATCTGTTTCGCCTTTTAAACCCACATTTCCTTTTCACTTCTCGACTAGTTTTTTCACTTTGCAAGGAATATCTTACAGCTCAAAAAAGGTAGAGATCGAACATCCAAATTAGAGCAAACCAGAAACTAGATAACTATGATCGATGTGAAAATTTGTTGGTGTGAAGCCTTTCAGTTCACTCACTCCTCGTCATCACTGAAGTTAAATGGACAAAAAACAGTAGCTTTTACATATATAGCTGCCACATTTTCATTGACTTAAACATTTGTACTGTGATTGAAATTTTCCGAAGATTAGCATCAATGAACGGTAACTCAATGATTATACTGTGATTATGACACGTTAACTATGGTATTTCCTTTCGTTTATACGTCATGGAGTTTTGTCTTTGGAGCTTGAAGGTTGGTTAGCTTCACAGGCTGAAATTTGACATCAAGGGCAGCAAGCGATAATATAGAGTATAGACTTTCTAAAATAAACCGATTTTCAATCAGATCCGAGTTTGCATCAGTTGTCTGGCCCCTAGATTAGCCTAAACCGCATATAAGGCCCCGAACCCTGATTTTGTGATTTCAGAGCGTAGCCCGGCGAGAAAGCTTATCGATCGAAGTGTGTATTTAAAATTAATTACACCGGTCATCTTTCGTAAATTTTATGTATTTTCTTCGAAAATAATAAATAAATTTAGGTGCCGTTTCTACCATTGTTAGGAGCAGCACGACGCTATTTAAGAAAAAGAAAAGGAAGTGGCTGGAAAGTTGAGGATCAGAAAAACAACGGTCATCATATGTACGGTTGAATTTAGTAACGATCATTCAATAATTTATTTGGAGGCAACCACCACCAAATTACAGTTAGTCAAGCGTCTATAAACGCTCCAAAATTGCACTCTTCCTAAGCAAAACTATGTGCATCTGGAACCCATCCTTGTCCAGTATTATTGTATGTGATTAGTAGAACGTAAGAGATGGGGATGCTGAGTTCGTCATGGTATTGACAGGTAAATTTTGAAGTTGAGAAATTGTTTTCAATAAGCACCCGAAAGCAATCTCTAAATTTTTCTATATTTATTTACTAAAAAGTTTATAAATAAAAAATATTTTTTTGTTGACTTGGTTTCTAAAATAGTATTTTCTTTTTATTTTAAGTTTAACACACTTACTTTTTAAATCTTGATTATATTAAATTTAGAGTTCAATCCTTTGATTGTTATATATTTAAAAAAAAAATTAATTTTATTATTTAGAATTTAATTAGATTTTATTGTTATGTTAGCTTTGGTTTTATTTTTTTATTATTATTTGTTTTTTTCTTATTATTTTTTTAAATGCAATATTTTATTTATCATATTTAATCATCATTTTTTTAATTACTTATTTGAAATAATTTATGAAATTTAATTTTTTTAAAGCATTTATCATCTTTCTATTTTTTTTATCTATCAGATTTGTTATTTATGTTTTTTAAGTATTATTTGTTTTATTTAAAATAATTTATAAAATTAAATTATTTTTTAAATTTTATTCTCTTTCAATTTTTTTATTTATTAAATTTTATTTTATTTTTTAATAAACTTAAAAATAAATTAAAATATTAATAAATTATTTTCAACCTAATTTTTATAATATTCATGAAAACATAATGCCGAGAATACACTAGGAAGTGCGAAGTAAAAGTCCAATGATGGATGTGAGATCTTTGCTTTCTATTGGAATTTACTCCAACGTCCAACCACTCAGAAAAAAAAAATTCTGGCTAACCAACACTGCACTTTGTTGGATTAGCCTAACAGAAAACCTAAAATATTAATCAAACTCCAGTTGATGAAGCTCTTAGAGCACCTTCAATCCTATTAATGCCAGATTTGTACAGAAATCCAAGATAATCTATATAATGCTATATGAAATTAATGACAAGTTAACGAGTGTGGAATCATCCCCGTAATCAACAAGTTTTAATGTATTTATTGATCCATCTAAACCAACATTGCTGACCTCCATTTTGTAAACATGGCTATGTGATGTAGAATCCATTGCAACCAGCCTCTCCTTAATCCATGACCTGTCACCATCTTGTTGAGGGAACATGAATCCTGATACTGCCCGAACATAACCTGGAACGCCTTCTTCTCCAGCCAAGTCATTGCATCTTTCAACCATTGCATCCATTCTGCTAGTTTCTTGGTTTCAGAAACCATGGTCCAGACTTTGTCTATAGGTGCCTCAACTATGCCTCCTGCCGATCCGCGCTATTTCACCACTCCTGCTTCGACCTCCTATATGAAAGGTAACTGCTATGATTAGACTAGAATGAAGTTCAAAAGCACAAGCAACGATACACAAATAAAAAGAACTTGTGCATCCCAATGTTACGTGTTGGTTTTAGTTTCAAGATCATAGATTGTAAAGAGCTACATACCATGTGTATCGGTATCTAGTGTGGTCTAAGGTTCTGCTCAAATTGAATCAGCAAAATCCTTCACCTTGCAAACAATCAAATTTTTAGGTTCGCCCTTGATAGAGTGGGTAAATTTGCTATGGATCTTCTTATGATTATGATCACCTTAAGCTGGCAAATAGAATATGTTCACTGTAAGATTGCAGCGATAGTATCTTGAGAAGAATCCTATGAAGTAAGATCTAAAGCAAAGCTTGGCATGGTCTGAGAATCAAGACAAGGGAATAGGGATAATTCCAGGGCCAACCATCTTTATTGCCGCTCAAGTAGCAGTACTATTGCCACTCTGTATCTTTACGCGTTGAGACAACAGACTCAAAAATCTTGCCGGTGAAGTTCACGAAATTCCTAACAGGCTTTTAATAAATAGTACTCATAGAGCTGAAACCATGAATGTAACTTCCCCATAACAGCAGCAGAAACTTCAACAAAACCCAGTACAAATTTATGATCATCTAACTTTAAAACATATTTATAAGCAGTTCCCTTGAAGGTCAGTTCCATATATAGTCAATCACACAAATCAGAGAAGAAAACATGCCAAGGAAAGAATAGTCATCATTCCTGCTTGATTTTCATGCTCGCGCAAATCTAATCTTTTAATTGTAGAAGTCTCCAATATTTGAATGTTCCATGCACTATCGCACAATTCTGTATACCAGATAGCTTAAATTTGGATCAAAACAAAGATAAGAAAGGCGTGAGAAGCTAGCACTTTTGCTTAAGCAGCAGCTCCGACAGGAACGCCCTCAGACTTCAGTCTTGATTTCCCGTATAGAGTTTCTTCAAACCGGATAATCTCATTCTTGGAGCCATATGCAACTTGAGTTCTATCATCAAGATTTATGATTTCCTTGTCTAGCACAGACTGATATCCATCACTACTGTAACCCCCAGCCTTTTCAACCAAGAACCCCAATGGCGCAACCTCAAATAACAATCTCAGCTTGGCTTTGGAAGATGGTGAAATAACATTTGTGAAGACACCCTTCTCTTTAACAATGATCTGCGGATGATGGATAATAAACTCCTTTAGACATCTCTGAAACCAGCCATTGAATAGAAAATATGGGAGTAACATTTGATGGGAAAAGTTACAATAACCTGGTTTACATCTGGCACCATTCCTCCTGTGTATCTCAAGGTGTACTTCTCTTTAACGTAGTAGTTGATCAGCTGTTGAGTGAGCAATAAAGGCATTTGATAAGAGACAGAACCGCTTATGGTTTAGAAATATTGATAATTAGCCGAACCTCTCAATTCAATCAAATAGGAAAAAATAAAATGAAAACCTTTTCATAGTCAACGTTGTCAAATGTGGCTCTCAAATTTCCAGGGGAGAAAAGTTTCCCTTCACCGATCTCTGTTGTCTCTTTGACATGTTGCCATTTTCCTGGGAAAAGACACAAACAGATTCTTTTCAGAGAGAAAGTGTGGATTTAGGCACCCAACAACTCTGGTGAAACCTGATTTCTATGCTGTATGGAGCAGAACAAATGAACAAGGGAAGAGGTAACAACAACTGCTGGACTGAATATGAGATGATCATAACAGTGATAAGAATTGCCCCTCGACTAGATTGAATATTTGATCATAGTATTAAGCCACACCTTCATCAAGAAGAAGAAACTCGTGGGTTCCAGGGTAGTCTTTAAGAGCAAGAACGTATGTAGTTCGAGGACCATAGACCCCCATGGCTGCAGCAACTTGATCTCTCCCTGTTACCCCAGTTAATTTGTCTCCAGGCCACACTCCAAAAATGGTGCCCACAGAGAAATTTGTGTCGACAATACTGGAACCATCAAGTGGATCAAAAGCAACACTGAATCCACCTGTTCATAGCATCATTATCATATAAGGCTACTTTACTTCCTAAAGAGAGTAAAAAGTTAAAAGGTGTTGATATCTGGTCAAAATGTGATTGTTTTTAGACAAGTTGTAAATATGCAGACCTTCGGTTGGGCCACCCATGTCTTGTAATTCAGGGACTTCTTCAGAGCAAGCATATTTGCAGAAGTGGGAGTAAGTCAAAGCCTGCGCATCAAAACCAGCACTCGTTATTTATAAATTTAAGAAATATGTCCAAAAGGTGATAATCAAATTAATATCAGAATGTTCTGGCAAGGTAAATAAGCTATCTAGCAAAAATCTAGTAAATAGTCCATCAAGCAAACTTAAAATAGTGATAAATTAATGTTTCAAATCAAACCTCAAAAAGAAGATTGTTGGCAAGCATGTCCACAGCAAGCTGCTCATCTCCAAAGGAGTTCACACAAGCTGTTCCTCCACAGGAAGCAGTCCTGACTTTGAAGGCAATGGTCCTTAATGCCTCTCCCATGCACATCAGCACCCTTATGAGTCCCTTATCTGAAGTTGCCTTTGTGAGGAATTCTTCCTAAAGTCGGGAAAAAAAGAAAGGAAGAAAAACTTGTAGCTATTAAGATCATAACTAAAACTGTATGCACCAAAATTACAAAAATACTATGTTGCTTACCAGGCTATCACCAATCTCACATCTGGTCACAAGGGAAGAGTTCTTTGCCTTCGAAACCTTCAGTGATGATCTTGGTACGAAGCGCAACGTCTCCCCAAATAGTGAGCTTGATTTCAGACTCTGTGATGCATTTTAGACTTTCTTTTACAACTTATTTTTTGTCCATAAATGTTCTTATGCATATAAATAGACTTATTCATGTCAAATTCTCATTTCTGCATCTCAAGTCTTACCAGGCAATACTGAAACATGCATCGTATTTCTGTAAGAGTAATATATAGGGTGTTATTTATTAGATGCATACCCTGGAACTGCAGGATGGAGAAATGGACTGCGGAGACACCGGAGCTTTTGAATGCTGAGAAACACCAGGTAAGTAAGCCCCACGAGCACAACACGCTATGCCAGTCTCCATTTTAGCTGGATGACCAAATTTCCTGGAAAAATAGTAAAGGAGTGCAACAGCGTTGCTTTTCTTGAAAAGCTAGAAGCTCTTGCTAGCAGAATATTTCAGTTTTGGCCTTGGAACCTTGGAATGGAGTGTGATAATAGATAAGCAGAATGCCACGTGGATGGTGGTGAGTAGATAGGATGATCGAGTGGCATTTGGGTCAGGTTAAGTACCATCTCTCAAATATATGTGGCTCTGCTCTTGTTAAAGACTAAAGAGTAATGGCATAGCAAGCCCAACATTTTTGTTGTCTTATCATTCTTTGCCGAAAGGTAGGAAAACAAAAACCTCCAGGTTCTATTGGAGTCGGTGCCACTAAAATTTCACATCAGTAGCCATTCGCCAGCTTCGTATTGTTTTTCTACACAGAACAGATAGTAATCAACCATGGTTAATGCGCATCTGATAGATGATATTAGTTATCATAAGGTACGCAAATTCACTTCGATAATCACTGATTCCAAACCAAAGCATGTTACTTTTGCCGAATTCCTGTTATACCCTCAAAAGGTAACCAAGAAACCTTGCTCGGAAAAAAAAATCCTAGGTCTCCACTGATATTATTGCTTCTTTCACCGATTCGTCTTCGGATGTGGTATGCGTCGCCAGATTAGGTTCCACTCCAAAAATTGTCCGCTTCAAGATCTATTATTTCCAGCAGACAACTTGGTCAAATTTCCCAAAGCACCACTAGTTCCGGCGATTAAAGGAGAGGATCTCTAAAATTAAGCCCGAGAGTTGATCACAAGGTTAAAAAGACAAAGATTGGATACAAAATTTCCACCCTCGAGTTTTCTTCGTAAGCTTGCATGACATGGTCGTTTTCAATAGCAATGTTTCAATATTCTAGCGAGAAATCTAATTTCTTTCTCTCTTCCCCTATCAGAATGAATCATATTCAACCTTGTACGAACTGAAGCAAGACTACTTTGTGCATAGGACTACTTTGTGCATGTTAATTTCTGCCGCATAAACAATGTTTTTAAAAAATTTAAAAATTTTTTTTCCTTTAATTTTTTTTTTAGATATTTTTAATGTGTTTATATCAAAAATAATATTATTTTAATACATTTCAGATATATTTCAGAACGACAAGCAATTTAAAAAACAACCACTAACCCAAATACCAATTAAACACTTATATCTGATTCTGTGGTACAAAAATATGATGGATGGTGATCCCTGTCCTTGAAAGACTTTCCACAATCCACTTATAAAGTTGTCACCCCATTTACCAAACTGATAGCAATATCCAGAGTCTTACTCAATTCAATAGCTGCTCCAACATAGGTATGGGGTGTCAACTCCAAAAGATAATCCTTTGCTTCTTTGGGTAATTCCAAGCCTTCAATGAACTCCTTTATGCTATCTTTGGTAACAGCTCTTCCCCTGGTTAGCTCTTTCAGCTTTTCATATGGCTCAGGAACACTATATCGGCGCATCACCTGTACATGATAGGGATGAGGGGTGTTTTAGAATGTAATGGAAAAGACTCGAGGTGCATCGATCTAAAGAGTCATTGAGTAATGATGTCTTGATTACAAAGGAGACGGGAAAATTAAAGATTAAATAAAAAGGAAAGGCACGTACAGTCTGTATTGGTTCAGCAAGCACCTCCCATGATTGGTTCAAGTCTTCACTCAAGCGAGTTTCATTGACCTAAATGAAACATTCAGTTCAGTTAGAGAAAAAAAAAAAAAAGCTAAATGTAGCAGCAGTTAAAGCATTCTCCAGCAATCATGATTGCTGCTTATTCAGTCAAACGTCAATTGAGGTTTCATTATCCAGGAAAAAAAAAATCAATTCTACTACGAAAATGGAGCACAAAATTAACTGCCTTGCATGCACCTCATAGGAGAGAAGGTGCATTACATTTATGTTGTATCCCATACCTGAAGCTTTGCTATTCCTTGCAACGCACTTTTGTAGGCAAGAAGAGAATGTCCTAAGCCTTCACCCATATTCCTCAGAACAGTTGAATCAGTTAAGTCACGCTGCAAATAGAATACATTGCAACAAAACAATTACAGCCAAAAACAAAAAGATCACCACTTTCAAATAACTACCTAAATAACTGTGCCTATATAAAGATGCATAAAATTAGAGCAGCTACCTAAGTACATAAATACTACTTCTGTAGGAATATAACAAAATTATGGAATTTAAAAGCAAAAGGCACTGTCACTTCTAGGTCTATGCTGTTGTGCAGGAATGACTTCAGAAGCTTCATTTAGGTAGGATCTCAACACAATTCTTCAATATGCCATAGAAACTAGAAGCAAAAGCTTAATACCATAGACAAGTAGCCGAATAATGAAAGGGAAATGGGTTGGCCTTACCTGCCAGCGTGAAACTGGCAACTTCTCACCAAGATGAGATAAATTTCCATTGGCTTTCCCAAGATTGCCTTCACTGTTTTCAAAATCAATAGGATTTACTTTGTGAGGCATAGTCGAGGACCCGATCTCACCAGCCTTGGTTGTCTGTTTCAAGATTTGAGCAAATTAACTACTCTACTATGAGGATAACTACTTCACAGTTCAGAGTGTCAATCCAACACCAGAATATTCACCTGCTTAAAGTATGCCAATGATATATAGCCCCATATATCTCTATCAAAATCGATCAATATAGTGTTAAAAACAATAATTGCATGAAAAAGTCTTGCCATGTAGTCATGTGGCTCAATCTGCAAAGCAAGCACAAAGGCATATAGTCAGCAGGAGGACCAGATGCATTGCTATAAACATGGGACAAAAATATCAAGAAAGAAAGGAAAGAAAGAAAATCTAAAGGAAGAGAAGAAAAGATGCTAGCAAGAACTTTTTAATATATCCCTTCAACACAGAGTTCCAATGCAAGTACTCCCAAATTTTATAGGATAATAGAGATAATTTTTTTACTAGAATTCTTTACTAAGTGGAGTGGCATCATGCAAGTGGTGTAATTAAAATTATCCCAGTAAATGTGATAAGATCTATATTCCATGATTTGAAATTCTTTCCTAGTAATAGATGCCAAGTCACTTAGTAAAAATATTTACCCCTAGCATTTCCAAATTTTATATTGACAATCAATGAAAAAATATCACCCTCCAAGTTCCCATCCCCCCAAATTCCTTTATTTGAGCACTAATGTGGGCAGTGAAGCAATTGAGTTAGTTACAAATGATGTTACGAATGAATTTAGGGTAATTAAGAACTAGTTGGCTAGCTCTTAATGGGGAACCAGAGCAGGACTAAGAAGATCTTACAAGGAAGAGTATAAGCACAAAAATTATACCTGAGTAACATAGGGGTTAAAACACAATCCAAGAGATTCCACAAACTCTTTTGCAATTAGAGGCCAATTAACACTGGGATATGCTGAAAAATGAGCATTGTAGTTTCCAACAGCACCAGCAAACTTCCCCTTTATCTTAACTTGAGAAATTTCATGCCTTTGTTCGCTTAGCCTGGCTGCAAAAACTGCCATTTCCTTCCCCAGAGTTGTTGGTGAAGCTGGCTACAGACAATGAAAATAACAAAATCATCACGATCATAAACAAACAGCAATTTTTTGAAAGCAAGGATGTGAAACAAAATTGATAAACAAGATGCGATGGACTCTATAAAATAGTTTTGTAAATCAAAACATATCATTACATGCTAGAGATAGCTATATCACCTGTCCATGAGTGCGAGAAAGCATCGGAGTGGAAGCATTATCTTCAGCCAATTTACAAATGGCTTCTATCAATTTATCCATGACAGGAAATACAACCCCATTCATTGCTTCTTTCAGCATCAATGCATGGGCAAGATTATTGATGTCCTCGGATGTGCAAGCAAAATGGAAAAACTCAAGCACCTGAGGTGTATAATCAAGAGAAAAGGACATTTTTATGTAATTGCAAAAATTCCAACAAGATAGCAAGCTATCTCTGGCAAGTTAGGTAGGATTTGTAACCTTGGCAATCTCCGGATGCGATTGGCATTTCTTTTTCAAGAAATACTCGACTGCTTTTACATCATGGTTAGTCACTTTCTCAATGTTCTTAACTTCCAAGGCATCATCCATGCTAAATCCATCAATTAACCCTTCCAAATAAGCCTCGGCTTCTTCACTAAAGTTCGGGACCTCGGTAATTTCAGGAATTTGTGAAAGTTTCAACAACCATTTAATCTGAGAAAGAATACTTAAATTAAAACTAAATCCTTTTTAAAAATTACAATTTCTATAAAAAAAAAATCAATAAAAAATTTGAAAATAAAACATTTATGTAACAGATTGAGGGGAAACGAAAGGTACCTCAACAAGAACACGATAATAAATGAGACCGTATTCGCTCATATAAGGAGACAAGTCCTTGACTTTATTCCAGTAACGACCGTCCAAAGGGGATAACGCCGTCAAATTTGATAGCTCAAAATCACGAACGCCGTTTTCAGCCATCTTCAATAACAACAAATAGCAAACCAAAACATTTTTACATGAATTTAGGAAAATTTTCCCAGGAAATATGTAAAATTGAATTAAATTTATGGGAGGGATGTTGCTACCTTGGGTGTGGCGATTCTGGTGGTGGTGGTGTCTCTGAGGGTGGATTTGCAGGACAAGTCTCTGGGAGAAAACGATGTCGTTGAGAAGCGAATAAAAAAAGCATTTAAAGATGGATTGAAGAGGCTGCTGGGTTTTTGGCTTGGTGGTGGAGTTGATAAGAGTGAGAATTGGTGGGTTCTATTAAAAACCCTAGAAGAAGAAGAAGAAGCAAACTCCATTAACAAACGAGACACAGTCACTGTGAGTTCGAGCTCAAGCCAAGCGTGTGGTTTTGCGCTTCGCGGTCTTTTTTCCTTTCTCTGGCGTCGGCTTGCAGCTGCTATTATTAACTTAACCCTACTCCCGAATTTTTTGTTTTGTCTATTTCTTGAATTTGAGGTGACTGGATCCGGGCTTTGGTTCGAGTTTATAATTGGGCCGCCAGTTGGGCAGGAAGGGAAATCTTCGAAATTAGGATTTAGGAGTTACAAAATTTCTATTGTGTTGTATTCGATAATCGATAGTATTGCTTTCGAAATCGTTACTTGTTACAATGAGAGACCGAGGTTGTATTTCCTTACTTCATGTAAATTATGAAAATACTTTCATTTATTAGAATGATATATTTTATAATATTTAAAAAATAATTAATAACATTCTATTAGTTATTTTTATTTTATCCTTTTTTTTGTGTTTATTTCTCTCTTTAAGGTGATTCGGGAAATAAAAAACAGAAAATCACTTATTACTTTTCAAGTAACATAAATTTTTTGAAATGAAAATAATATCTAATAACAATAACAATTATTTCATGCATTTAAGGTTAATAGATAGGCTTTTTTATTTGTAAAGAAAATTAGTTTTTAATTTTTAGTTGAAACAAAATGATTTTGATGAAAATATGAATCATAGAAAAATATTTTTTAACCAATTAATGTATATCTGCTTGTCAAAAAAACAATTAATGGCTTAAAATGATAAGCCTTGCTTTTATGCTCTCTCTTTCTTCTTTCTCTCTCTCTCTGCAAAAACAATAAATAAATAAATTGGGGTTTTATTGTTTGTTAACAGCTTTAGTTATAGTTTATACCTAGCTTTCTATCCAATTTAAGCCTCCAAACTCGCCCCCTTCATGTTTCTCCCCAACTGCAACAAAAGCAAGCAAACCCAGAACTGAAAACACTTTCTTAGGTAATGTTTAGAAACGCGGCTGCAACGGTGTTTTTAAAAAATTTAAAATTTTTTTTTGCTAAAATTTAATATGATTTGTACATTTTGAATCGTTTTGATGTGCTGATGTCAAAAATAATTTTTAAAAAATAAAAAAACATCATTGACATGCATTTTGGCACGAAAAGTTATTTGAAAAGCACTCATAACCACACTGCCAAACACACTCTTATCCTTCTTTTATTTATACAAGAAAACAACCAAAACGAAAGGCAAAATCATTGTAGCTTCGCTTATTATTTCTGTACTCATCACTCCTAAGAAAATTGCTTATCTTTGAATTAAGGATATTTTTATCAATTTCACATCATAAATTAGTCGTTATAGGATTGTCTTTATGATTATTTTAGATCAATGTTGTTTTTATGTTAGTTTGTTTGATTGATGCTGTTGCTGTGCTGTATGTTTGAAGATTATGAGAGGGAAATGGTGTAAATGACGTTAATGCTACTCTATAAGAATTGAAACTATTTACAAAATTTGCTGAGAGGTCAGCGTTAGCTATAGGTGATATTTTATTTGACTAAGGTGAGTATTTGAGTCAATTTATGTATATTTTAATATATTTTATGTATTTTAAATTTAATAATTATATAAATTTTTAACAATTCAGAGAAAATTCAAATTTATAATTATTAAAAAACAATCTTAAAATCTATTCAATTGAGTTTTACTTCAAAAATTTTCCAGTGATGTTTTATTTAACTGGACTACTAGTTTCCTGGGTAAATATAATTTTGCTTCCAAGTAGTTAGTGGTTCGAGAGTGTAGTGTGAATGATGTTTTTTTTTTTTTAAAAAAAAATTACCTTTTAAATATTAAAATGATTTGAAAAGTATTAAAAAAATTAAAACAAATAAGCTTTCCCCACTAACAATTTAGTTTTTCGATTACTGTGTTTCTTTATGGCGGTGTTTGGTTTTTGACTGCGGGGCTACTCATTTTCTTTATTTGATTTTATGCGTCATTGAATAAGAGCGCGTTTGACAATATGATTGCGGTTGCTTTTCAAATAGTTTTTCATGCTGAAATACATGTCAATAATTTTTTTTATTTTTTAAAAATCATTTTTGACATTAGCACATCAAAACGATCCAAAAGGTACAAACCGCACTCAATTTTAGCAAAAAAAAACATTTCAAAATTTGACGAAACGCAGTTACAAACGCAATATCAAACGCTGTCTAAGACGGGGTATTTTCCATTGACCACTTTCTCGATCCCTCAGCCTCTTTCGTTTGGCTTTTTAAAAATATTTCTTAAAAAAGTTAAATTTTTTTATTTTTTATTAAATTTTTTGGTATTTTTATTATTTTAATATTAAAAATAATTTTTTAAAAAAAATTATTTTAATATATTAAAAAAAAAACACAACCACAAATTCAAATAAGTTCTGTTGATGGCTATGTTCTGATTTTGCTAGCGGACAACCAATTAAGTTACATTTATGTTTTCTTTTCGTTTCTTAAATTTCAGTTTCATTTGCAGTCATGAGTCATGGCCTTTTGGCAGTTCATGTCTTTTCAACGATTGTTTGCTTGCCACGTTTCACCTCCATTCATTTTCTAATCTGCTGGGTGTCATGATTTGTTTTCTTGAGAGGACGTCATCAGACAAATAATTGTTCCTTCCCTTCCTCTTTCATTGCTAAAAAAAAAACGTGTCAGGGAGCAATGAAAATAAAAACTACTCCCTCTTTAAGATTTCAACTCTCTGTTTCTTCTCTTTGAAAAATGACTTGAAATTCTTATGGGAAGGAAATTGTTTTGGAAGCTTGATCCTTCATGTAATCCATTGGATTTCAAATTATCTTCTACCTTCTTTGTGATTGCCTATCCCCCCGTCTCTCTAGATATATATATATATATATATATATATATATATAATGGGTTTTTGATTTTTAGGTTTAATAAAAATCTTGCATAAATCAACTGAAAAAATCCATATAGCGTCACAACAATCAATCGAACATTCCATATTCACAAGCCCGATTGAAAGGAGGAGATCCACGGGGGAAGAGTTGCCGCTGCTACTGGCGTCGCCAACACACAAATCCACGGCCAGGCAGGCAAGATAAATGAACCACGTGTTCCTGATGGTGGAGCTGGTGGTGTAAATTCTGTCGCAATTCTGTCGTCAGCCCACCATTCTGCGTCCTGTGGTTTTGGAGGAGTCAAATTGAATTTTATTGGATATGAGCTATATATATACATAACTTTTCTCTTTTTATTCATGATGTTTTATTTAGAAGGGAGTGACACAGACAAGGCATTCGAGTAGGGTAACTTGATTTGCTATATGGTCTTTTTATCAGTTGAATACTGACTAATTACCAGCAGAAGGCCTAAAATCACAAGTGCACAATTGTTGATTGGAGGCAAGTGCCCGATGTATAGTGATTGGCAGTTGGCACTTTCACTCCAAGGAGGCAATGATTGGAGGCAAGTGCCCGATGTATAGTGATTGGCAGTTGGCACTTTCACTCCAAGGAGGCAACGACCCCCTCTTACGAATCAAGTCGGCAATGATTACAGGCATATCCCAATAGATAGATCAGGAATATATATATATATATATATATATATATATATATATATATATGCACGTATTAGAAATAATATATAAAAGTAAATATTTTATGTTTTTAAAATTAATTTTCATCTATATAAAACAAAAAAAAACCATGAATTGAAATAATATCTTTATAAATTAATTTCAAACAAGATAATAAAAAAAACTTCATCCAAAAAAAATTTACACAACTCATAGTCTAAGTCGTGAGAACATAATAAATCGAAAAAAAAAAAAGATGACCATATAACCAACTTTTTAAGAAAAATAAATTATATCAAACAATAGATTAGAAGTTACATAATAAAAAAATTCATGAAGTTTAATTCTCGGTAAATCAAACGATGAAAGAAAAAACCAGAAAAAAATTAATTACACAAAAACATCCAAAACAAAAAATTATATTTAAATTAATGAGACTGAAAATTAAAATAAAAAAATAAATTAAAGCACAACAAAAAAAATTCAATCAAGAATTAAATTGAAAATAAAAAAATAAAAAAAGATAAAAATAATCCCTGACAATTAACATTATAAAAAGTCAAAATCACTCTCAAAATCAAAGTACCCTAAAATTGTAATTTAATTGCCGCAATTAACCCCCCCTACATACACAGTGTTTCCGACATTTTTGTTAATGTGTGTGTGTGTGTGTGTGTGTGTGTATCATTTCAATGAAAGAGGACTCAAAGACAAAGGTCAGTACATTTTATAAGCAGATGGGCTCTAAGCCCGAAACAAAGGTCTCCAAAAACAATCAGATTAAACAGCAAATTTTAAGAACAAAATATTTTGTAATTTGTAAAAACTGTTTATTTTTTTGTTTTAAAAATATTTTTATATTTTTTAAAATTATTTTTTATTTTTTAAAATATTTATAAACAATTATTTTTTAAAAAATAACCACAGGATACTTAGTGATTATTATTATTATTTTTGCTATTACCAAACTCGATTCCCAAACAGCAAAATTTGCCTTCGATCTTATCCAAAAGACATATCAATCCCTTCACAGTGCAAACAAAAAAGGAACTTCGTCACGAGAACGACAGCGAGTGATGGAGCAACATCTTTTCTGTCCTGGGGCTTTCATTCATTCATTCATTCTCGCAACGTCTTGCCCAGTTCCAGAAACCCACCAGCTTTTTAATGTCTTCCTCAGCTTCTCGCCCTCTTTCTGGTTTTGTAATCATGATATAAAGAACGAATTTTAATTTTACTGCAAAGGTGATTTTTTATTTCTGGTTAAACACCGTGTTCTGATTCTCTCTCTCTCTCTCTCTATCTACTAGTTGTTGTCGCTGGCTAGTTTTTTGTTTTCCTTTTTATCCATTCTTGCTGATGTTGTGAGATGATTGGGAAATGGGAACTCATAAGTCATACCCTCACATCAACTGATCAATAGGACCATTGGAATGATTGGTAGAATATTTATAGAACCTTTTGCTTGTGCCTGTGTTTGTGTTTGGGCGCAGAACTGGCTGATCAGCTGTTGGTTAGTGAAATTTGATCTAGTATTTTTATTTGATTGACACTGGATTTAGATCGATCGGCTGAAATAAGACACGACCTTTATTAATTTTTCAGCATTACAAAGTTGATATTTTTTCTTGAAAAAATAGGAGCTTTGGATATTTTCTGAATGATCATTTGAATATATTGTTGCGGTTACTAGATTTGGATTTGCAATTTACTCTTTTTTGGTGGTTGTTGGAATTGTAATGGCTGGCAAACTAGGTATGAGATGCGGTGCTGGTAGTTTTTGGCATGGTTGATTAGTCTATTTGTAAGTTTTGATCTCATTTGGAAGTTATGTTTCAATATAGTAGTTTTTTTCTTTTTCGGTGATTGATGATATGGCGAAATTGAGTGTCTCATATTGCAAAATTTTGATTTTTTTTCTTTTCTTTTCAGGAGACCCTTATATCATCCAGGAGGGAACGGTGGATTTTTTTTTTAGACATATTACTGGAGCTGCAAATGGTTGATTAGAATACAGAACAATGTCAGCTTACGCCCATCAAATGGAGAGGGAGTTCTCAGCTCAGAGTCTCTCCAGTAGAGGAGTTTCTGGTAAGTGCCCCCATTTCTTAATTTCCCTGTTGATTGGTATCTGAGATTGATTGTTGCAAGCATCCACACAAACAGCTCTGCATCACTGAAAATACCTCAATGATCGACCTAATTGTCATATTTTCTGAACTGAGGTTGCAACCTTGAAGTGTCTTAATTAAATTCAGTGACTGTGTGGTTATCATGCTAAATCCAAATACCAGACTTATTGCATGAAAAAAAAACAGAGATCTATGACAGAGACTATCTTCTTCATAAGGAGGTACCAGAGAGAAGAGAATGCATGTGATGGAGACTGAGGAAAGTCATTTTGTGGATTTTGGAGAAGAAACCAATCATAGTGTATGAAATACTGTTTATTGGTGCAAATATTCTTGGGAATGAGACGAATAAAATTGAAATTCCTATTAGGCTGGCTTATTCCAAGGATCTTCCATGAGTCCCTGACTTTTGACATTGCTCATGGATTAATGGAAAGGCATACTCGCAATGATATCTCATGATTTGACACACAGGCTATTGATGTTTTGACGCAGAAGGGTAAAGCTGATTCAAGAAGAAGAGATTCAGACCAGCAATGAATGTAGCTATAACTTATAAAAGTTGTTTTAGCATCAGAGAGTTTGGATCCATGTAAAGTAGGATTCAGAAAAAATATTCATGTGCCCAACTCTAAGTAGTTTGGGAGGCAGCTGGGATGTAGTGAAGAGCTTTTATGGTAATCGGTTGATTTATATGAAACTTGGCTCTCTGGATGGTGTGCCCATCCTTTTCCTCTTTATACACTTACCACACGAAATAACATTTAATTGGTTGATGGATCTTCTTGCAGATTTTTATTGGTTGACCTGTAATAAGTCTTAAATTAGGACTAGCATCCCTCTTCATTTGTTTTTCTCTTTTCATTTTGCTTGAGCATTTATACCTCTATCTTCTTTGACACAGAGATGGGAAGCCATTATGTGGCGGAATCAGGGTTCTACATGACATCCTTTGCAGCAACAATCTTCATCGCTTCCCTTGTAACTGTTGGAGTTTTATTGACCACCTTGCTGGTTTCTCTAGCTGTTATGTTACAATCCTGCCAGGATAGGAGTAAAGGAGTTATTGAGATCCAAAAATTAAGTCATGATTACAACTACTGCAAGATGTTTGCTTTGCATGCAGAACTCAACAGCTTGGGACCAGATGACTTCCCTTCAATGTGCACGAGTCTTGCCATTCAGCACAATAAAGGAGGAGCATATGAGAGAGATTTAAATGCTAGTCTGCTCATGATTGAGAGATACTTTGACAGTCTTCTGCCTTTACATGACGCTCTAGATGTGGTATTGATGGACATTGACGACATATTTCCTTCAAATATCAGTTATACTTCTCTATTGATGAACAGGTAATTTCATTGGAGCCTTCACCTGCGTGCACATTTCCTAGTGGTCTGTTGCAAAAACTCAAAAGGTGCTCTTGGGGGTTCATATATTGGCTCACTAACTCAGATAGCATTTCTTCTTCAAATAAGTTGGTCCTCCATAAGTGCCTGTTCAAGCTGTGATGTTTTCATTATGCCCTCTACTCATTCCTTTCTGATTCAAAGATATCGATTTCTGTAGTGATAGATACTTCCATGACTTCTCTTGGACACTATCATAGCATTGTGATTATCATTTGAATTGCCATTTTAATTTTTATGGTGCAGAGTCCGTGATAATGGCTGTATTGATTGTTTTCAAGAGGAAAAGCATCTGAAGCAAATACTGTGTCTCAGTTTATACACAAAACTTCAAGCTAGTGGGTGGTCGTTGATTTTGTTGTCAAGAAAGCCAGAGAAACAAAGGAATGCCACCATACAGCACCTAATTTCTGCAGGATACAGGGGTTGGTCCTCAACGATAATGAGGTACTATTTGTGTGTCTTCTCTGAATAAAATTAATTAATTCACCAACTAACAACCATTTAAAATGGAATGATTTAGCTACAATATTAAGCTCTTGTTTTTTGGATTTGTACCGCATCATCGATGATATGGTAGGTTAGTACTCATTGGAGATGCTGAAATGTGTCAATATATATGTATTGTGAGCCTGAAGATGATAGGAGTGGGTTTTGTGTCTTAATCATGGTTTCTGTTTGCTTAGTTTCCAGGTGGGACGTCCACTTGTTTGAAAACTTATGAAGACAAACAATTACTTCATTAAGCCAATTTTGTTGAACATTATCCATTTGTGGAATGCCTCCTTTTTGTTTAGGAATATTTCTGTGTGTTTAATCTCATTTTGCAAGTTTCCTCTAGATGAAGATTCTTTTCAACTTAGTTTGCAGTTCAATCCAATTTGACATGGTTTACAATTTGAGTTCGAATTTGGTTTCCATGTATAAAATTTGCTCAGAGATGGCTTCCTACTGTCACTTCATCAAATTCTGAAAGACAGTACGTGACTAATTACTGATTAAGCAGACCATGTACAGTGGTTTGTACTTGTACTTTGACATTTGACTAACCATATCATTTCATCACTCTTGCAGGTCAGATAATGAAATAGAGATTGATAGCCGTGAATACTTCTCAAGGCGAATGGTGGCAATGCAGAAAGCAGGCTTCCGTATCTCAGGTGTAATTAGCAGCCAGATGGATGCTTTAACGAGTGCGTCTTTAGGACACCGTGTTTTTAAGCTTCCAAATCCGGTTTATTACAATTTTGAGCATCACACAGGGAACTCCCGTGTGCTGGAATAGATAATGGTTCAGGGTTGTATCATTTTACGTGCTATTATGTTTTGAAGGTTTGCCATTCTTTCATTGTAAAGTCAGGTGTCAGCCATATCGGGACTATTTGGTTCTGCTTCAGTGTTGTTGTATACAGATATTTATATCGTCTATTTATAGAACAAATTTCGTCTCTTTTTTTTTTACGCTTTTTTTCGTCTAACTGGTGAATTGCCGAGCTTTGGTTTCAGCTAAAACTGCCAGGTTAAGCTGTCATTGGCCAGAAGAAGATTGCTGAATTTTTTTTGCAGTTTCTGGGTTTGTTGATACATTATTCATGTATGGGGAGAGCAGAAATTAAATGGGAACGGACCTGCTGCACATTTCTCTGAGGGCTGGAAGAATAATATTGAATAAATATATTTTTTATTAAAAAAATGTGTTCAGCTACGTGGCATGGTCTAATTGTTACAATGATTCCCGTTGAAACACAAATAATGGATGAATAATTCGAAAATAATATATGATTGATTTGTATATAAAATAAAAAAGGAAAGAAAGATATTTCTTTGACTACAAAAGCAAGGGGTACATTTCAACAAAATAATGGGTGGAATTTAGTGGGAACTAGAATAGCTGGTTAGTGTTTCGCTTGCTTTCAGGTTATAATAATTTTAAAATATATATATATAAAAATTATGCATGCATTGCTAATATATTTTTTTATATAAATAAAATTTTTAAACTAATAAAAAAATAGAAAAAGCCAGATATGAGTCTCACCTGAGTTAAAAAGCCCATGCATGTCTAAATATTTTATTTTATTATTTGCTTACTTTTTTTTTAAGTCACATGTTGGTGTTTAAAATGAAAGGATGGATTTTGTGGTCTAAAATTCTATTTTTAAAGTATTTTTCATTCAAAATTATCATAAAAATTAATATTAACCACCCATCAACTCTAAAACACTTAAAAACAAAAATCAACTTAATTTCAAAAATCAAAATCAAACCTAATCTATTGTTCCCACCATGTTTAAAGGAAAAAACATTATAATCGAACTTTTTTCGTTGAATAAAATTCTTTGATGCTAGACTTAGCTATTTTAATTATTGAAATCATAATAACCAACAACTTTTTTTTTCATCATTTCCGGCAACTTTTTTTCTCAATATAAAAACTGAAAAATAAATTTTTATACCAAAATAAAAATTATATGAATTTAGAATGAGTCATATTTTTCTTGTGTTTTAATTTGTTTTTTTTTCCAAGCCTAATTTTATCTAATTACACTAAAAAAAAAATCAATTGCAAGAGGGAAAAAAGTTTGGAAATGAAAAAAAAGGGTATATTATATTAGTTAATTCTACCATTTGAATCATGAATCTGCATTAAGATGTCCAGGAGCTTAGATCGATGAAAAACATCAAAACAATTCCAGTCAGCTAGAATTTACTCATTATTATTCACAAGAACTAAAAGAAAAACCGTAATGATATTAAACTGCTCAAATGCATAGTTAAAGGAATCCACAAAATGCCAGTAAGAGAGAATATTGCGATGCAATTACTCAACAAATCACAAGATAGTGAAAAGCCTTACCCAAATCCCATAAAACGTATAGCATTAATTAATTGTTGTCTCGGGGAGATTAAATTACCGTCAATTCAACTGCTTTTAAGGTTTTTGGATGTGCTTTTGGAAAGTCGAAGATGATGTGCCTTTGTGTATCGCATCATCTAAACAAACAATCTCACGCTGTGCAGATAAATATGGCTGGCAGGGCATCTGTGCCCTTGGTTGGTGCTTTAAGGCTCTAATTCAAGGTACTGATTAAACAAGCTCTATCAATTTAATCAACCTAATGAACAAAAATTTCCCATCACATGAATCATCAGGCATTCTTTCTCTGGTAGTAGTAACAATAATTTGAATTCCTTTTGTCATGTGTATCTGATGTAGACGATCAAATGCTTATGGATTTCGGCACGATGATGCTTATGAACAATCAATCAACCATTCTTTCTCGTGCAGTAACAAAAAAGTGCCATAGATCAACCATTGCATGAAACTCAACACCACTTTGCACTACAGCTTAATTTCTTAACAACAAATGTGTAGAAACAGATTATGGGATTCCAAATTTCCAGTCACTACAAATTTGAGATGTAGAACAATATTAAAGGCCTTACAAGAAATCTTATCTAATCGAATCTACAACAACTCCTTACACGTTGTGACTTCCCCTCCTAAAACACAAACTAAATCTCATGAAAAACCCAACATTTGTCAACATCAAAGGGGCTATTTGAAGAAATCTAAACTTCTTAGAATCAACTCCTACTTACTATTATCTCAACAACAGTAAACAAAAAACGTGTGCAGTACTAGTTAACCCTATCCATCCAACAGAAAGCAGAATCCAGGAACAAATTAACCCTATTTTCCATTTAGCTCTCCAACAGCAGTACTAAACAAAGCTGTTTACTTAAATCCCAGTACTCCACCAAACAAACCAGGAGAAATTCCCAGTCACCCAAATCCACTAAACAAGAAAGAAACCAACAAATAACCACCATACCAAGCATACACGCATCGAAAGCACCCTTCCCACACCAATTCCACCACAACCAGAGAACTCAACATGATACTTTTTACTCATATTCGCATACAAAATCCCCCAATTTCTAGTCCCTTGTTTCACATTATCCTTATCCATCAACTCGAATATATAAGCCTGTGAAACCCCTTCTTTCCTTAACGGGGTGCCCACCCCAGACCTTAAATGCCCAACCAAACCCCTAATATACATCTCTGCATACTCTAGCTTCGCATCAACCTCAGTTTGATCTCCACCGGTACTCGGCCACCCAGTCTCCGCCACTATCACCGGAAGGTTCTCATGTCCGGCCACCGCAAGTGCACTTACAACCGCATCCACCATCATATCGAAAAGATTCCAGTATCTAACTCCAGTAATCAAATCATCTCTAAAATTGAATGGATGCTCTTGAAACAAAGCAAACCCTAATGGAATCTCAGAGTTGATCCTATACAAGTTATACGGATAAAGATTCACCAAGAACGATGAATTTGTATCTTCCAAGAACTGAAGCAATGGCTTTATCAATAATTCCCCAAGCGGTTCTTGGAAAGTACCAGAAGAAGGTGGAAACGGCGTCGTAATAACGTTCACGAAAGAGAAAGTCGTGGAGACTGAGATTTTTTTAATCCCGAGGTCACGGAGTGCCAGGTACACATTCCTGATTGCAGGAAGTAAAAAGGGAGACAATTGCGAGACGGCATCGTCTCCAACTGAAATGAGAGAAATCTTCGAGCGAGGGTAGAAAGGGAGGACGTGACCGTAAAGCCAGCGGGCAGCGAGTGAGCGGTTGGCGGCGAGAGGAGGGAGGAGGGAATTAGGGATGGAGAGGAAAAGAGAGGTGTTGGTGAAAGCGAAAGAGCGGATTAGGTTAGGATCGGGGTTTGGGAGGCGGAGAGAGTGGATGTTGAGGGAGGAGAGAGCGGAGAGGACGCGATCCGCTGGGAGGGAGGGTGTAGAGGAAGGGAAAGGCGGCGGCGGCGAGGTGTAGGTGACGCCCAATGTGGTGGTGGTGGTGGTGGTGATGGAGACGGAGACGGAGGGGGAGGGAGGGAGGGAGGTGGCGGTGGTGATGGAAGGGAAGAGTGTGAGGGGAAAGAAACAGAAAGAGAGGAAGGAGACGAGAGGATTCATGGTTTCTAGAGAGAATTTTTTTCAGGGAGAGATAAAGATTGTTGAGGAATGGAACGGGTGTTTGTTACGTGAACAATGGCGGGATATTTAGTTGGGACTCTCGGGGTGCGCAACGCGCACCGATGTGGGTGGTAATGTAGCGGGAAAGTTTGAAAGGTGAGGGTAGAGGATGCCACGTAGGGGGAGTCTGGAGACGCACCAGGCGAAAGTTAGTTGGGTTTGTTGTTTGTAACGGTTAAACTGGGCGGGTCGATTCATACTCTCTCAGTTGCAGATGCCAGATATTAGCAGGGGTTTAGATTGATGAAATCTGATTTGTACACGTGGTCGTTTTAACAGAGTGTATGGTGGTTGCTGCTTATGACGGAGTTTCTTTTTGGGCGGAATTTTGTTTTTTGATGATTTGATTTCATGGGAGCCCATGAGGCTCGTGGAGGAAGTAACTTAAGTCCATATATTACAAAGACTTAAGCCTTGAATCCATATAATATTAACCCATCCATTGTCCAGTATATTAATACTTGGACCCGCATTCTGCAACGAGTGAGATAATTTTTAAAAACAAATTGTATATACAAATTTTTTAATATATTTTTATGCTTAAAAAAATAAGTGTAATTTAAATTTTGTATACATGTATGTTCTCAAATTAATCGACAATTATGTAT
Organism: Populus deltoides; assembly: GCA_015852605.2. Classification (NCBI taxonomy): domain Eukaryota; kingdom Viridiplantae; phylum Streptophyta; class Magnoliopsida; order Malpighiales; family Salicaceae; genus Populus; species Populus deltoides. The sequence continues at coordinate 18,590,553 of CM027579.2, forward strand.
GTTAATAAAAAAAATTATTAATAATATCTAAAAATAAAACTGGAAAAAAATCAAAAAATATATATATAAATTAAAATATTTAATATTATAAGATGGAATATTTACTTAGTTGTGTTTATTGAATTTATTTAAATTGATTTAATATTAAAACTAAACATACATGTTAAATTGATTAAATAAAAATAGTGAAAAAAATATCATGCAATGTTGTATATATTATAAATATAATTTAAAAATAAATATTTTTTATTTTAAAAAGTAAGGTTCTTGTATATATACAAAAGATGGAAAAAAAATTATAAATGATCTAGAATAATCTTTTCAAAAATGAAATATGCACAACACCGTAAAAAAATCTTTATTCATAAAAGGTTAAATAGAAAGAAAAAAAATCACAAATGAGGGATATTAATGGAAAGATAAATTTGAACATCATTAATATATATATAATATTAAAAAAATCAGTATCAGAAAAAAATAGCTCGAGTATTGTGACTTAAGTTGTCAAACCTATAACCCGGAGTATGAACTCAAACAAGTTTAATAATTTTTTTCCCTTAATTTCATACTCAATCTTGAAAAAAAAAGAACAAAAAAGAGCTCGAACTTACAAGCCTATAACCCAACACTTCGCTCATTACAACAAAGAGCTTATGAGTGTTGATGGGCTTTCAAGTCTAGGCTTGTTTTTAATTATTTTTTTTAAAGGTTTGTTAGCTTTTTTTTAAAAAAAAATGTGACATGTTGTCAGCAAGTTCAACTTTTAATCATCATAATGGTGATTGAAAAATCAAGACCACAATTTTTTTGAGCAAAAATATCCTAAATTTTAAGTTATTTCAATCCAAAAATACCTTATTAACACCCTCGTAATATCGATAAACCAATCCATCAACTTCAAATACTTATGAAATGACTACAAAATCTGAAATCAAATAAAATTAGTTTTGATTTTCTCGATTTAGACATGTCTTTTCATACAACTTCGTTGATCTAAACAACTACAATGAAACTTGTCTCATTTATAGGAATTCATAAAAAAAAAAAAACTATTCTAGTAGTCAAAAATAGAGTGAATGGTGATATCCAACAACCTCTTTCTCCTTGCTTTCTTTATCCGAGACTGGAAAATAACACTAATAAACTTGTGTATTAAAAAATGATTTTAAAACAATTTAAAGATACCTAAATTACACAAATTGATTTAATAAGATCAGTGCTGTTTTGTAGTTTTGAATTGTTAAGATTTTATATACCGTCCAAGTAATACAGAGTGTTCTCTTGTTAAACTACGACGATGCCAGATCTGTTTATACACACCGTGTTTAAAAATAAGGAAAAAAGCTCACAGGATTTTAATTAGAAAGTTGCACGTCCATGATTCCGATTTATTTATTTTTATTTAATATCGTGAACAACATACAATAAACGTGTGAAAATCATGATGCAATTAAAAGCGTACCGAGCAACTGTAATCTGAATACTATACTACTTGGGAAAAAAAAGAAAAGAAAAGAATAACGTACTAGACCGATACTAGTAATCATGCACGGGGGCTTTGCCGAATCCATGGGCAGGCGAGAGACAACCTGGCGAGCTCGAGTAGGATTCTCTTCCGGCGAGTCAGTTGAATAATTCAAATAGATCCACCGGTGACATGCATAGTTTCCGATCAATTGAGCTCTGAGAATTCAATTTTTTAAATAATATAAAAACCAAAAGAGAAGATGGTAACAAACATTTTACATCTGTCCACTCTCTGAAGTCTGAATAACTGATTGCCAGGCTAAGGGGCATCGAGTGACAAGCCGACCAAATTATTTTTCGTGCTTTTTGAGTAATAAAAGTTTATCATCCTTGGGAGTAATTATAGACATGCTTGCTACGCCATGTGAAGGTGTCGCCAGGAGGATTTGAAGATTTGACATCCATATTTTCTTTAATTTCCAATTTGCTTCGTTGCACCAATGAAAAATTCCCTCAAAGAACTATGCCGTGTTTTAAAAAATATGCTTAGCTTAAAAAAATATAAATAAAATTAATTTTTATTTGATTATTTTAATATGTTAATATAAAAAATAAAAGGTTAAAAAAAATTATTTCAATATATTTTTAAGTAAAAAATATTTTAAAAAATACTTTTTACTACAATATCATTTATTTTTTTAAAAAAGTTTTTCAATAGCAAAAACTATTTGTTATCTAAAAAAAAAAAACAAGAATATAAGATATGAACTTTTGTGCAAGCCAGCCAAGGTGATCAACGCCAAGAATCCAGTGCACATGCCATAATCAGCGGTTAAAAAATCAATAAATTTATATTAGTTGTTAATAGTTAATGGGGGCAGGAGCCACTCCCATCTTATCTTATAACAAGACATTTTTGTTTTAAATTTAATAAATCATTTGTTTTATATAAAATTCCTTTAAAATTGTGGTTATAGTTGTTTTTTAAAGTGTTTTTTACTCGATAATACATCAAAATAATATATTTTTTATTTTTTAAAAATTATTTTTAACATCAGCACATCAAAAAATTTGAAAACACAAAAAAAATTAATTTGAAATAAAAAAATAAAAAAAATTTAAATTTTTTCAAAAACACTTTTAAAATGTAAAAACAAAAAAACCACAATATTCTTAAGTTTTGAACCCGATGTTAATACTATGCTTTATTTAAACACATAGTTAACGATACTATTGAATAATTCTTCAATTGAATCCCTCATTTAATTAAATATTTGCCTCCATACATTTAAATTATGGTCCGAAATTTATTTTCAAATTGGGTAATTAGGTAACATGAAATTAGATGGAGACTTAATTGCAAAATATTGTGTCAGGAGACACAATCGAGAACAGAGCAATAATTTGGACCTTTCTCAACATTTTTAACCACGCGCAGCGTTACCAGGGTAAATTAAAAAAAAAAAAAACGCATGATGGGGGTTCGTTGAATCAGACAAACAAAAAGTGTCTGCGGAGCCCGTAGTGCAGGTGCTTCCAGCGAAGTAGGTATTTCACATCAATCTTTTTCTATCAGTCTATGTAATATTTTTGTAATAATCTCTGAATTTATTTCTCTTTACATATTATAAATGTATTTAGAATTGAAATATTAGTTGTTTTTATAAGATATATTAAAATAATTTATTTTTTTATTTTAATATATACAAAATTATAAAAAATAATTAATTAAAAAAACCCAAAGAAGTTTATTTCTCTTTACATATTATAAATGTATTTAGAATTGATTTAGAATTGAAATAGTAGTTGTTTTTCTAAGATATATTAAAAATATATTTTTTATTTTTTTAAAATATATTTTTGATTTTAATATATATATATATATAATTAATTAACAAAAGTCCAAAAAAGTTCTTAAAATATTTTTAAACACAAAAACACGCCCCCTTCGCTGCATCCTCTCGCTGCAAAAAGCGCCCAATCCCCGCTCCCTTCGCTCGCCCCTTTATCCTTTAAAACACCCCTTTCACCCTCTCAACTCTTTCGCTTTCTTTTCATCTCTCGATTTACTACCTTTGATTCCCAGATCGAAATATCCCATCTTTACCGATTCTAATCTCAATTCGGTACGCGCCTTCTCTTTGTATTTTTGGCCAAACAGATTTCACTTCATTTCAATTGCTGTTTTTTTTAATGCTAATCTTGTATATTTCCTTCTGCTAATTAGCTCATTTTTTAAATTTATTAAATTTCTTGCATTTCTTTGAAGTCTTAGATCGGTTACCAATCTTGAAGTTTGAATCTTGAAGTTTATGTTTATTAATAAACACTTCTCTGATCTACCGTGCTTCATTTGAAAGTTCAACCTTTATCTTCTACGAGTCTTAACTGATACTGATTAATCTGCAAAGCTTCCACTGATTTGATGCATAGCTGATTTGGGGGTTTTGGATGGGCAGGTTATCCAAGGGAGTTAACAGGACAGTCATCAGATCTAGAGGGTATAGTTTATATAGCTAGAAACGATGTCGTTTACTGGTACCCAACAGAAATGCAAGGCTTGTGAGAAGACTGTGTATCCTATGGAACTTCTATCAGCAGATGGGGTTGCTTACCATAAAACTTGCTTCAAGTGTTTTCACTGCAAAGGCACGTTAAAGGTGCTTATACCTTTTCAATCTTTGACTTACCTTATTTTCTACAATTGTTTTGTTAATATAGTCAAGAATGTAGTTGGCAATGTTTATATCTACAACTGTTAGACTTGTTCATTACAGATAAATTGACCCAAGTGATTCGTTTTAGCTGCTAGGCAATGGCTTGTTTAACACATCGACCTGTTAAAGGTCTTTGCCTTTAACTAACTGAAGGGTACGATAAGCAGAATTTGATAGAACTCTTTTACTTATCAACTAGTAGTATATCATAGAGGGATTTTAGGGATAATTGCTTATGATCAACAAATGATTTTATACGTATTTTTTTGGGATTTTTTTAGAGGAAAATATTCATGTTATATACCCAGATTTTAATGGATGACTAGTAGATTATGTATTTCTTCGATTGGTGCTAATTAGGTTGTGCAATTTATGGTTTTTCAGCTAAGCAATTATTCTTCGATGGAGGGTGTATTGTACTGTAAGCCTCACTTTGAGCAGCTGTTCAAGGAGACTGGTAACTTCAACAAGAACTTTCTGTCACGTATGTTTCTCATTCTTGCCGAGATTGATTTCTTTTCGATACCTCTATGTTTTTGGTTTTTAATTTGCAATTTATTTCATTTTCAACAGCTGCAAAGTCAGCTGAGAAGTTAAATCCTGAACTGGTAAATGTTCCCTGCAACACTGTTTGTATTTGGCATTTATTTATAATTAGTGAATTTCATTTATGGATTTTGAAATGCTGTGGGTCGCTGATACTCTATGGCTGTGCTGTTTTCAGACAAGGTCACCTAGCAAAGCTGCTAGCATGTTTTCAGGGACACAAGAAAAGTGCGCTACTTGCGGTAAAACTGCTTATCCGCTCGAGAAGGTAAGAGTCAAAGATTTTCCAGATATTTCGTGGCATGCATGCTTATAAGGTTGCTTGATGGAACTCCAATCGTTAATTTTGATTGATTGGCTTGGTTGAGTTTTTCTTGTTCCAACGAGGCTGTCCTGTGAATGCTCATTTATGGAGCCTATATAAACAAATTAAATCTGAAGAAAAGGCTGGGGCTTGTTTGGGAAGTCAAAGTGGCGGGGCTACAGATTTAGAGAGCTAGGAATGACATGTTACTTAAATGCATCACTTAAGCTCGGGGTAATTTTATCTGACATCAATTTGGACTTCGTGAATTCAAGGAGGTCTTGTTTATGAAGTTCATTTTTTCTGGTGGACATTGATGGAGGAGCTCGTGATAACGACATTGATAGAATATGTCTCCTTATGACATACCCATGGAATAAAGGTTGCTCATATGTTATCTCAATTGACCATTTCAAGTTGTTTAGCATCTGATAAATCACAATTCGTAATGCATGCTCCCTGTCTACTGCCTGAAATAGCCAGTTGTTTATAGTGAGTCCAATTTTTCCTTTTCTTTTCTTTGTTGAGAAGAGCATAGTTATTTCTTGGTAGATGGTTTGATGATTGTGGTGCTATTCTACCAGTATTGTTATTATTATCCATCCACCTCCCAATCTAAGGTTTTAGAAACCTGGCCATTATTATCAGATGCAGCATCAGTTATTCCATTATTAGATTGGTGGTTGATAAAAAGCTTTTGAGGGAACAAAGGAGGTACCTTGCCTGGTCAGTTTCTTCCTAGTAAACTGGCACTTGGCTTGCTGAATGAGATTAATGGCCCCCAGCTCCTCGTGTTTTAGATGTTTCAAAACCAAATGCTAGATATTTCCAAGTATGTACCTGCTGAGCTGTTTGTGAAAATTGGTTGAATCTAAAATTCCCATGAAAATAAATTGCATCTCTTTTGATGTAGAAGTTCTTTAGTTTTCTTTGGTGCGAGTTCCATCTGTATATGCTAAAAAATACTCTGGAATCATAATAATTGCTCTGTTCTCCAAAAAACTACAGGTAACAGTTGAAAGCCAAGCCTATCACAAATCATGTTTCAAGTGCTCGCACGGTGGCTGTGCTATAACACCATCAAATTATGCAGCACTTGAGGGCGTATTGTATTGCAAGCATCACTTCTCCCAACTTTTCAAGGAAAAGGGCAGCTACAACCACCTCATCAAGTCCGCAACAATGAAGCGTGCAGCGGCTTCTGTGCCAGAGGCTTAAATATCTCCATTTGATATTTTATTTGTGTGGCTTTATCTACTTTTCATTGTGTTTTCCTTCCATGCCCTCCGATTTCCATTGGAAGGAGTAGGCAAAACTTGGTTTTGCCTTGTTTTTTCTCTCTCTTCCTTTCAGCCCAGCTATACTGGGCATGTTTGTTGTGTTTGATTGATAGATGGGTTTCAAATTCCCACAAATGTAAAATTACTTGCGGAGGAATTTCAATTGCAAATATTGGATTCTACTAGTGATTCTTACTTTTGTATCGTGTTACTGCAAAAATTCGGGAGGAAAGTGTTTCAGAATCTCATACACAACAAGCGTCTACTCTTGCTGAGACAGATAATTATTCATATGTTACGATAAATTTTCTTACTCCATCTGTCCCAATCTTTATCTGCAATCTTGTAATGATGTAAAACAAGAACCTTCAAGGAAAAATTCACTTGTAATTTGGGATGGAAGATGCTAGTGGAGTAGCTAGCAGTAAGGGCTGTTTAAAAAACCTCAATCTGAGACGTGGCCGGTCCCGATTAGTCCTTTCTAAAACTCCGGGTAACATTACGTCACTCACGAAAAACGGCTTTCTTTTTCAACCTCCGTCTTGACACTCTGATACCGTGAGCTGTGAAAAAGAATCAAGTATGAAAAATCAAAGAAAGCGCGATGGGGGAGCAAAAAATGTCGAATCAACACTCAGCTCTCCATGCCCATCTTAATTCAGTATCTGCAAGCCCTAAAATGTTTTGAACCTCTAATTTCTGCGTGTACTTGTGTTTAATTCAGGTTGTCCGAGACAATTTTAAGCTCTCTCTCAAAAAACCCCTACCCGCCGCCTGAAGGCGCACCAATCTCGATAAAATCTACTCTCGATAAAAAACCCTAGCCCTAACATTACTGCCATCACCGAAACACAACTTTTCAATCAAAGAAGTTAGCAGGTGCATTGCTCTCCTCCTCTCAATCCTCCACGCAGGAATTGCTCTCCTGGATCCCAAAGAACCTCTCAATTGAAGCTAACTTGGTTTTCAACGAGCTATCAAAAGCTTATGTTGAGATGATTTTGGTGACAGACATGAGAGGAGGATTGGTGAGTTGTTGGGAGTGGATTGTGGTGGTTTAGTGTGTGAAGAGAAGAGATTGGTGATTGAATTGATGCTTAAGATTTTGCCTTTATTGAAAGATGAACCAAAGAGAGTTCAATTGATAAGAGTGTTGATGGAGATGAGATTTCTGCCGCGTCGGCTAGGGCTCCTGTTGGATTCGCGATGGTGACTACTCATCAGTTTGGATGGTTTGTTACTCAGGTTCTTGGTTAGGACTTTGGATTTAGGTTTTTATGTTGATTTTTGTTTTAACCTGTTGATTTTATTTCGTAGGTTGATTGACCACGTGGATGAACTTGCTTTGCTGTACAAGCAAGCGGGAAAAAATCAGAACAAATGATGTTGAGATATCCAAATCTGCACACCATGCAGATCAGTCCATGCGAACCATCGAGTAGTCAAAGGACAGTGCCTAACATCGGCGGCTAACTGTGAGCGTTTGTAAATGCTGTACCGTGTTTTCTTTTTATTAAAAATTAAGTTTTTATATATATTTTGAATCATTTTTATATATTATTTTTAAAAATAATTTTAAATAATAAAAATATATTATTTTAATATATTTTAACATAAAAAATATTACAGTTAAATAGTGTCTGGAATTTATGTACAAGGTAAGATTGGGTGCAACAGCCATCAAGACTCGGTGTAATCATTATTTCCAAAAAGTTAAGCCACTCTGCATCCGATCGTTCGAGCCGGCCGTTGTTTTCCAGTGAACAGAGTACTTGGGAGAAGAGCTAATAGCAAAAGGCAACGGTCCAATGATGAGTGGGCTGTAAATGGCAAGTGACCAACAGCCTTTTGCAAAAGCAGAAGACATTCGTCTAAGGATTCGGTCTGCCACAAAAAGGTTATACATCCCAAAATGTAAATAACCTAATGATATTTCTTCATCTTACAAAGAGACCGGAAGGATTACTAAGAAACGGCGTCATATTTTCTAGATTATAGCCACAACCTGCTAGCCAAGTCTACCCAATATCCACGACTTCAACTTCAGCCTTAATCTCAAGGTCAGTCTTCTCCACCTTAGGCTTTCTTTCCTCATCAAGGTCGAACCAAACCCATAGATTTCACACCGATTAACAGAAAGAAACCAAACCCTCAATCAAAGAAAAAAAAACTGAAAAACAAAATCCAATCTTCCCGAACAGGAAAAACACACTCAACAGTGATCAAAACAACAAAAACACAAACTAAGCTGTGGGTTTCATACATCTCCACCACCATCAGCCTTGATAATGACAATACCATCGTTATTGGCGAATTTCAATATCTTCTCCATGTTACCGATGTTCGTGCCCATGGAGAAGTTGCGATCGCAGCGGATCAGCGGTAGTTCTCGAGGCCATCAGATCGGAGGAGGGGGGAGATGATTGCCACGTGGATATAATCCATGGATTTGAGAGAGAATCCGGTGGAGGAACAGTCAAAATTGGCATCATTGACTAGGTCTTAGCTCTAACATGATTTTTTTTATTATTATTGAGAGTGGTGAGTAATTTAGGGTCATATTTTCGGAAGAGATGGAGTGGGGGAAAGTGGAGGTGGTTGTGTTCGTCTGCTCTTCTTTTAGCGGGAAACAAGACTGTTTTTTTCCCGCTAGAATTAAGGATGGCAACGGTGTCGTGTAAAGAAATATTATTTACCCTTGGCTGGTGACTTTTCTTCTTATTTACGAGAGAAACCGGTGATGACTGAAGTTTGTACCGCACGCGCTTTTCTTTTTAAAAGAGTGGAGTGCGGTAGCCATTATTCTTTTAAAATGTTTTTTATTTTAAAATATATTAAAATAATATTTATTATATTAAAATAATATTTTTTTTATTTTTAAACAATCATTTTTAATATTAATAGATCAAAAAACATAAAAAAACATATTAATTTAAAATAAAATAAAAATTTAAGATTTTTGAAAAATACTTTTCAACTACAGGGTGAAACACCTTGATAAATTTTGTTTTTAAAATTGATTTTTATTAGGGAATATATAAAATAATATTTTTTATTTTTTTTAAATTTATTTTAATATTAACATGTTAAAAACAAAAAAAAATATAAAATCTCATGAAACTTTGTTCGCACTTCTTCTCTATACCGGCACTTAACGACACTAGTAGAGTCCACTTGTGAATAATCTCCCAAGCAACTGGGAGTTGGCTTGAAAAATTTGTTAGTGGGTTTGCTTTTCAGGTCAAATTTAAAGGGAGGTCAAAAGAAATAAATTCTGATGAAGTTATTTCGGGTGTGATGATTTATTGAAAACTCGATTAACAATGAAAAAAATAATCTTGACAATAAAAAAAAAGGGAAAATACATTTCTTGTAAGAAAGGTTGTGTGATATAATGAATTATGCAGCAAATAAAGGATCCTTTGAGTTTTTCGATAATTCTGGATTAGTTAATTTTCATATCACCAGATTTGTCTGCTCTTTTTTATACATTGCACATGTATTCTAGTCAGGTATCTTTCTAATTAAGTGATACTGTAGATCGATTTTGAAAAGCATCCCCACCAACAGCAAAGGATACTAAATGCTTGGTTATGGTGGATCTGTCGTGGATTCTGCTTTCGGAGAGGTTCAAGCTAATTCAATCACATTGAAGGCGTGCATTTTCTATGGGATAGTATTTAGCAACCACTTATCCCTAAATGGACAGCCACTCGACCGGCATGACAGCATTTACCGGCCCTCAGCTTAGGTTTGTTCCTTCCAGTAATTAATCCTTTTCTGAATTCAATGTCATGCTAATCGTAACAAAAGCCGGAACTCAGGGGAACTCAGTCGGACTTGTCATCTTATGGTCGGCAACAAATTATCTCATATGAAAATGAGTCCATTCTCAAAATGCTGGACATTTTGTGGAACAAACATGGCAGCCACCACCAGCTTGAAGACTTCGTATACTGCCAATCCCCGAGGATAGGAACATGAAATAGTAAAATTTTGAGTGTTCCTTTCATTAATTAATCGAATATGACAAATGTTAATAACAAACTGTGTAACGACCCGATTCTACAATATTTTTTCCTGAAAGAATAATAAAGATAAAAATGATATGTCTCTACAACCTCAAGCTGGAATAGTAGAGATAAATCAGTCACTTATTTGAGTATTCTACTTCTGGCTAATCCTGCTGTCGTTGCTGATACAAACGGAAACCACCCACTCGGGTTTCCTGGACAAAAAATATAGAATCCAGAGAGCCAAATTCCATGGCACCAACCACATCCTGAACTTGCCTCTTGGAAGGTTGCTGCCGTCCTGGCACTGACATAAATGAAGTATGGAAATCGCAATAAATGCTTTCCCCGAATCATACATCATCATTTGCTTCGTTTCTTGGCTTCACTGTAGAGGACGACTCCAAAAACTGTAAGCGAGTAACCAAGCATTCCAGTAACAGACACAGGATTTCTGAATATTAAAATTGAAACCACAACAGCTACAGCTCCTTTTGCATTACCGAGAACCTGGAAGATCAAGAATTCTTTGTTATCTCAAAGTTCAAGGCCTATCAACACGATGCTAAAAGGTGATGCAGAAATGTCAGTGATTCACCAGAAGAAAACAAGTACAAAAATAGCAACTAAACAATTTAACTCCACTAAACCTTTTTTATTTCTTGACCATGGAATCTTGATACCTAACTAGTACCAAGTTCTGTTTTAACCAAGTTTTCTGTAGGCTGGCGAGATTAAATCATTTTTACTACTTCAACCTACACCATTCTTTGTCCAACATTCCTTGCTCAATCCTAAAGCTTCAATCTTTTTTTCTTTATAAAGAGGATTATTTGATCAATCTAATCACTCTTTTCTGCTGGTACATCAGGTGCCAACATTGTACATACAGAAAGTACAAAGATTGAAGCATGTAATCAAATGAGAATGAAATCGATTGTCTAAAGAAGCACAGACAACCAAGCAGAGATTGATTTCCCCTCCAACTTTTACAACAAAAACTCCTTTTGTCCTTTCCTTGCTTTCAACTTGGATAACAAATCACTCCTAGTCTTAATGGGCCATAACCATTCATATGCCATTGTGCATTGAATGATTTCCGTCTATTGTCCTCACTTAATACAGCCTAGAGTTTCTTGAAACAAATGTTTTTACAAGTCCATTTGTTCTTCTTGCTACAAGAATTATCTCCACATCCCCATTTAGTAAGTTCAATGTTCCAGCTATTTCTTAAAAAAAAAATTAAAAACACAGTTTTCAAAAAACATGTAAATGCATAAGCTACAGATATCCAGAAGAACTAACATTGAATAACTTTCAGCATTATAATGAGCTATACAAACAGAGACTACCAAGCAATCTAATGAAATCTTCCAGTTAGCAAGCCCCTCCAAACACGACAACCCTCCATATTCTCAATCTCCAAAACACATCTTGCTCTCTGGATCTAACATTTCATCATCAAAATATGTGGAAATATAATTGAAAAGTTTGAACCATCGTGTGGCACAAACTACTCCTTAAGACAGGACAGCAATTCTGAGCAAATCACTTCTGGAGAAAAACTCCCAGAAAATTAACCGAGGAGAAATGAACTGAACACGTTTAGATATGAGAGGTTTTGCACATTCTAAGAGATTAACATGCAACACCCTGAACTGAAACACCTCACTTCCTTTTTCTTTCCGGAATAAATTATTGTTTCATCAGACTGACTCGCAAAAGCACACATAAGAATTTTATGACAATTGCATAGTGTGTTAAAACAAAAAATAAAAAAATCAAGTCATTATATCTCCAAAATCAAACACCTACCTGGAGAGTTAGAGCACTTGTGTGTTTTGTAACCAAGAAGTTGGTCAGATTCACAAAATACGCCAGTGAGGAGTTGAATAGCAAGTACCAGATGATCTTGACATCGTCTCTGGCAAGAGCTAGTGTGATACCAACCACATTTTCTTCCATGATAAGCGTTGCAGGGAGTAAAAATACAACAGCTATCGGAGCCATGTATAGGAGGAGATTCATTGAATTCAGCTTCTCACTTAAAAAAAAAAATGCAAACTTCTGAGCCTGGCCATCACCTTCATTTGCAAAAAAAATAACAAAGAAATCAAGAGACAAACATCCTTACCCTTCCGAAGAAAGCAAAATCCCTTGCAGAACTGATTTGAGCGCCCTTGCAGCCGTAGCAGAAATACACATTATAAACCCAAATAGATGAAAACTTGGTTCACCCTATTTCCACCCAACAAAGACAGACCAGAGTTAAAACACTTAGCTCAAATGGAATCCATTTTCATAACACAACACCACAAACGTTGCCTAAGCTCAAAAAGAGAAGAAAACCGAAGAGAAGTAATGACGCTGACCAGATTCGCAAGATAATTTTCAAACCAAAATACATAAATGAAAACTTCTTAAATCCAATGGAATACTGAACTCCTCGAGAATTTTGGGAGACAAATTACTAACAACTAAAAGTCAACATGACAGGCTGTGGAATCCAAAATACATTATGAAATTTGGATGCTGGAGATTTATTTGATTTCAGCAACAGAAATGCAAATCCTTCCCAAGCTAGCATAAAATACACATGAAAAAAGAAAATCAACTAAAACAGCTAGAAACCAATCGAAGAAAACCCATTTGGAGGAACATAAAAAATACAACAATAACAGTAAAAAATCAAGAAACCCAATTCTGTTATTGAAACAAAATCCCAGATTAACAACATAAATAAGAAAAAAAAACAGGTAACTTACCCCACTAGCAATAACAACCCCGGTGACAACAGGAATCAAGGTAACATAAGTCAGCCAAGCCTCTCTTTTAAGAGTCATCAGATAAGCGAAAACAGCCGTAAAAAAGGGCGTAGTGGCACCAATAGCCTGATTAAAAGAGACAGGCAAGAACCTCAAAGAAATATTACCAAACACAACCGACACACAAAACACGAGACTTAAAGCCGAGATCTTAATGAATTGTGTTTTAGACCGGATGGTCTGCATAGGCACCATCTTCATCCACGCAATTGCAACGTAACTTAGCAAACTACAAGCTGTCATGTGACACATGGTCAAGAAGATCGGATACTTGAACCCGTAATTGCTTAAAAGGTATTTGTTTAGTAACAGAACTCCTATGTTTGAGCAGTACCATGATGACACTAGACCGATCGTGAAAAATCGTGATGTGCTCTTCATCCTGGGTTTTTTAGAGATCGGACGGTGGAGATTATTGGAGGGGTGTCGACGCTCGCTGGTTCAATCAGGCGGGCTGAGGTGCAGGGAAATGGTGTGGATCTAATGGAGATTATTCGGGGGTTCTTCTCCCATGGATCTGTGACATAATTATAATAGTAATAAGAGAGGATTTTTACAAGACAGAGAGGGGGGGATTTGAGGGATTGGGAGGGAATTGAAAAGAATGTGGTTTTCCTTCGCAAATGAAACTGAGGAAGGAGAGGAAGAGGGGGAGGGGGAGGTAAACGCGTTGGGTGGGGACGGGGGCGTTTCGTTTTGGCTTCTGTTTATTTTCCTCTCCCTCTCGCTCTTTCTCTGTGCGGTGTTATTTATGTTATGGGTTTTGTATGTGGAAAAGGAGAATACGGTGCTTGTGTGGTATTCTATTATTTTGTGTACGGTATAAGGAAAGGTAAAGCTTTGACTCTTCAATGTAGTTGAGTTTTTTTTTTACCTGCCTTTCCTTTTTCGCCAGTGCAAGTCTAAAACTTACAGCCTGTGGAGTTGGTTTTTAAAATATTTTTTATTTAAAAATAAATTAAAATATATATTTTTAATTTTTAATTTTAATTTCAATGTCACATATATTATTTAAAAATATAAAAAATTATTTTTTAGAAAAACTTTTAAAAGGTGACTATTATTCCACTCCAGTTATTTATTATCCAGTTTTAACAATTGTTTTTCTAATAAAGTAATTTTTACTTTTCATGATAAGATATCATAAAAATTGATGTATAAACTAACTATATTTCTCCGCACTTCAGAGTGGATTAATATCAAATATTTTAAAAATATAAAAAAAAACATTAAAAGTATAAAAAATATTTTAAGCATCTTAGATCTGGTGGCCATGTCAGACCCGCGTCGGGGTCTGGTAACAAAGTCAGACTCATGCGGGGGTATAGCATTAAACATGGTTGTCACATCCAAGACTTTTAGTCATGTTATTGTTCTCAGACACGAGTTTCTTTAGTGTGGTATGTTACTAGACCCAAGCTGCTTTGGTCTAACAACCCATGTCAGACCAAGCAAATAACAAATAAATAAATGATAATTGTACACTTTAGTTGTCAAGATAATAAAAAGAAGAAGAAAAAACACAAACAATCGATCATTAGTAGTAATTCAACCATGATATATTTACATGAGCTGCGTCACGTGAAAGAGAGTATGTCTACGCATCTATCTAAACTGCGGATAACTGAATTTGGCCATCAAGAGGTGCTTCACGCGTCTTCTTAATGACATGAGCATCACCCACTCTCTAAAACGTGTGGAATACATACCAGCAGCTTTTTGAATTAAGAAAAAAAAGACAATGCCCCATTATCGTCTTACTTACATGCTGTATCTATATAAATTTCACCACCATAATCTATAATAATTTGTGTTTAGAGTTACAATAAAAACCTGGCACCATTTAATTTTTTTTATAATATATATTTAATTTGTCATTGAGCAGGTTATTCATATTGAGAACTCTGTATTAACATGGAATTATTTTAAAAAAAATATAAATTGAGGACACTACAACTAAAAACCGTTTTAGATAAAAAAAAAATAATAATAATCTTGGACGAGTCTGTTCAAGTTGTAAAAAAAATATTCATCTGGAATGAGGTTTCAAGCTTGAATTTTATCATTAATTTCATAGCGAGGTGGCATCTTTATGCTCAATTAATATTTGATCTAAATTTAGAGCTGTTATTTTTACATTTTAAAATTAAAAAATATTTTTATTTTTATTTTTTACTTTAAATTATTATTTTTATAATATTTTCATATTATTTTAATTTATTGATATTAATAATAAAAAAATTTAAATATATTTACAAGTAAAATGTAATTTAAAAAATATGCTCGTAGACTCCATCAAGTATATGATACACATGTTTCCATGTATTTGAAAAAAATATAATAAATTTTATATGACACGTGTTCATTATTTTATTTTATTGCATATACTAGTTTAACAATCTGGACAAACCCCATCTTTATTTTATTTTTATCTAGAAAAAAATTGAACTGGATTTACAAACTAATTCTTATTTGGGTCTGCAGACAATTTGATTTTTCGTTTAATTTCTGACACATCAAGAATTCTAAGTCCGGGTCGTTTTATTTGAAATATTTAATAAAAAAATGTTATATTTATTTAAAAATGGTGTTTCTGTAGTCCATTGAGCAAGTGTTCTATTCTAGGTGGATAACGTCAGCGAGTATAAATGGGGGTTTCCCTTTTCTTCTCTAGACTCGTGTAACTCCATGATTAATTAAGAGATCATCAAGAGCTTCTTCGTTCGTCTAATGCTAGGAAATTAAAATTTTAAATTTTAAATCAATATTTTAACATTTATTAAGTAACAGAACCCTTCCCTTCAAATTAGAAAAGAAAATTAAAAATCTCGAGGGTATAATTCAACTAATCATATTTTATATTTATTTTTTAAAGATTATCAGTTCGAGTTCTATAAATATTATAGCCACTGAAGATTTACATAGTCGTTAATTTCAGAGCCTGTAAAATTAATCGAGGTATGTAAAAGCTGGTATAGATACTCATATTAATAATAATAATAAAAAAATTGAAATAGAAAAACTAGCCATGCCATTTTCTTTTTTCACGGGGCAGTATTGAAAAGTTCACTATCGGAGACCAACAAGGAACATAGAATTACTGGCAGGTTGGAGGCGAAAGCACCATCAGTACTCGGACCTTTATTTTGTATGCATTTGAAAATAAAAAAAAAAAACAAGAAATTTGCACCTAAAATTAGGCATTTACTTTTCAATCGCACGAAGCTGGTATACATACGTGTTTAAGATCCATTGGAAGGTACGATTCCAAATAATTGGAGTATTTTGTGCAACGCGAAAAAATCAACACGTCTTGGAGACTAGACGGAGAGGTAGTCAACTCGTCATGGCTGCAAGGTGTTTGTTAATATATCAGTTGTTGTTTAATGTATTTTTTATTTATAACTATATTAAAATAATATATTTTTTAATTTGTAGTATTAACAAATCAAAACCATTCAATTTTTTTTTTTACATAAATGCTCGGCACAGCGGCGTTGCCAGACACATTACAAATGTCGGTCCAAACGGCAGCCAAAGTAACCGAAACGATTTTAATAATGAGCGTGATAATGAGAGTGCGTGGCCCATTTGTTGCGAAAGTTCTCGGCACCGGAAGAAGTTCGGGGGTCATGCATAGAGATTACAGCATGCTCGGGTTAGGTAGGTTTTGGTTATTCATAGGTGGAACCCAGTCTATCTATTTAATCTTGCATCGTCAACCGTCCTCGGCTTCTGGTTCATGGGCTATGGGAGCAGATAGCAAGGGCCATGCTAAGGACTCGGTTCGAGCATGCGATTAGTGGGGTCTTCTTGACCTTATGGTGAAGTTGAGAGAAGAAAAAGGAAAGTTAGTAGAGGATAAAGGTCTTCGAGTTGTTAGCGTAGCAATCAACATGGAATTAATTGCATATTCCACTATTTAGCCCGTTAGTCGGCCGATGCGAAGACGTTGAAGTTGGCACGAGCGAAGATGGCAAGCTCCTATTGAGGCCTCCATCGCTGGGATTGCACGAGTTAGTTAGTGTGGGTTGTTACGGTAAAATTTCTATTTTGCCCTTCGTTTCCTATTTTTGTAGGCTTTGCTTGAGGGTATAGTACTTTTTTTTCACGCTACAAATCAGTTTTTGTAAAATCTATCAAAGGTATATTGATATTTGACTTTTGTAGTTCAGTTCAGTTGCTTGAGGATACTTTTTTTCTTAATCCTTCTATTATTGTTTTTTTTTTAATCACTTTTGTTAAAATAAAAATAACATATTTAATTGACTCAACTAAGTCCATGACTTGCTGCGCAGATTCGGCATGTGTAGTGGCCAAAGCTTCGATCGGCTTCCGGTTGAATTTTTCTTTTTTCTTTTTGCCAAGTTTGAATTCTATTCTCGGAGTTTATTTTTTCTTCCATTTTTTTCTCTGTTCATTTAATTGATAATTGTTTTGATTTTTTTTCCAATTGTGTCCCTCATATTCGATTCAATTTGTTTTTTAATTTCGGTCCCTATTGTTTCGATTCCTTTTTATTTTACTCTTAATCCTTTTTTAATTGATTTTTTCAATTTTATTATTCAATTTTTTATTCAATTTTTTTTTGTTTTAATCTTTACCCCCAACTCTTTTAATTTCTATTTGTTTTGTTTTTTCTCGTTTCACTATTTGACTTTACTTTTCAATTTCATCCATGAACAATTTGTTTTGTTTTTATATCGAATTTGATTTTTATTTTTCTTTTTACGAGGTTATCAATGTCTCATATCTAAACTTGTAGGTTTGATAGGTTAACACATATTGATTTTTTATTCTTGTATTTTCCCTGCTTTTAATTTTTTACATTAAAGTTTTTTATTTCATTTTCATCATTTATTACAAACAAAACAAACAAAAAAGGCTTGACCCGCTAAACAAATCTCTTTTTGAATAGACGAGGCATGTAGGCTTCATCGAGCCTGAATTTCCTTTTTTTATTGTTTTTTTTCCCTATAATTTTATCATTATTGATGTAGCTTGCTTATAATTTGCTACATTGTTTTCCTGTTTTTGTTTTATATATTTTAATTATCCTTGGATTATCGTCATTGTTTTTTTCTTAATCCTTCTGTTATTGTTGCTTTTTTTAATCACCTTATTAAAATGAATGCAACATATTTAATTGACTCAGTCAAGTCTCTAACTTGCTGCGCAGATTTTTCTCCCTTTCTTTATGATACATCTCCATAGAATGAACATCATTTTTTTACACTCCCAAAAGAAAAATTATCCAACCTACCTGTAGTCGAGCAAGTGCAATATAGCTAGCGAATAGATATGAGTTAAAAATGCAAATATTTGTTAGCTATCGCACAAAAGTTTTTATGATATTCAATCTATAATTGTTAAAAAAATGTTTCTTTAATTTTCTCTATTATGTCTCTCACTCTCTCTCTGTTTCGGTTTAGAATCTCTCTATACGTACAGTCAATCGTGTGAAAAGAGTTTGCAAGTGATGGATTTTTGATGAATGTAATCATCAAGGACATGAATACCGCATGAAAAACCTAATAAAAAAGGAAAGCTGACTTCAAAATACAGACTAAAAAAAAAAGGAGAAGACAAAATCAAAAACTTCCTGAATCTATTCCATATTTCACTAGTCTGATTCCCGTTGCTAAAGAAATTACTGACGGTAATTACCCACTTCCCAGCTAATTAAGAAGCCCTTTTAATTTTAAAAAATAACTTAATTCATCAGATTTTAAATTTTCTTATTGATAATCCTCAATTCAAATCTATTTAGGGTTATTAAAAATTTACATGATAATTAATTTTAGAACTTATAAAATTAATCAAAATACCCGCAAACTAACTCAAACATCAAATATTCATGTAAAAAAAAAAACTAGCCTCTTCAATGTCAATGGGTACTTTCCAATTAATTAGCCATCTACCCTTTTCAATCAGTTGAATTTTTTTTTTGCACCCATCACCTTCTGGCCTACGTATCCACTACCACATCATTCCGAAAATAATACCATGCCTCCTATAAAAAATCCTGGATAGATAGATTATACGGTGACCTATCGTATTTAATTTGGGCAAAACTTTTACGAATTATCATACAGAACGTGATAGAGACTAAATATATAGTTGGGCAATGTTATCGAACATCCACAGCACTTCTATTCGCTTACACATACTTTACTCCACCCGTACTTTCAGATGCCGAGCTCTAGTCAATTGTAGCCGTTAAGCTAGCTTAATCATGCATAATTTGTGTGCAAAAGTAGACCTTTCCTCGAGGAATGCTATACGATAAATTGCGTGTTTACACCTTACATCCTTGAACCTGACGGAAGATTTTTTACTTATTATTATTTTAAAATAAAGTTTTGTTATAGCATCTTTCCTACTAGGGTGGTAGCCTCGGTTAGAAAGATAGCTGCTAAAGATTAGAGGTTAAGTAGCAACGGGATCATGGATGAATGAAACTCTTATGAAGAAAAATGGATATGATCATAAATTTCAATCTCACCTTTATCCATCTATGGAGAAAATTAGTCTAAGGTAACAACCCCAAGTCATATTAAAGCTACTAGCAGCTTATTCTCTCAGAGTCGTATAAAACATTTCTCTCCCTTCTCAAAGCCCTGGCGTTCGGACGTCAATTTGCGAAATCTCGCTGATGTAAAGATCATCGCCCGATTTCTCTCACCCCCACTTTTTTTGAAAACCCTAAAAAAAGATCTTAAATTACATCAACTTTATCTTTCAGTCAACAACCTCCCTGGGGAGAGACTAGAGTTTTTCAGATTTGAAAAACATAAACTAATCAATCTCTTTCCAAACTAGTTGCACGGTTCAATCCCAGAATTTGTTGGAGATTTTTCAAACCTTGAACGCTTCAAGTTTAGGGAAACCACTCTTTTAATCACTAACAAGATAGGTTCCCCGAGATTTACACTACGGAAATTGAAGACGTTGATTACCATGCACAATTTCACCGGATCGGAGAAAATTGGATAGCAATCCGAATCATGAAATTACCTGTTTACAGGTGCAAAATCTTAATTTGGGTGATGATTAAATGCTCATATTCTAGTGTTCTTCCTTATCAACTGTAGCAGGACACCATAAGCAATTCGGTGGAGTTCTAGTGCTTTGAAAGTCAAGGAGCTCTTAGAGAAGAGCAATTGAAAGGGATTTGTTGGGTTCAGGTGGCGGCTAAATTGGTGCTTCAATAAAGAGCATTTGTTGGGTTTAGATTGCGAGGTTTTGGAGGAGAAAAAGGACGATGGGGGGCTAGTTTTCTTTTATAAAAATTCAATAGCCAAGTTATAATATTTAATATAAAAATTGTTTAGTCATTGATTGAAATATATAAAAATTATTATACAGCTAATAAACTATAATATATATTTGAAAATATAAAAGCATAACTCAGCAATTTTGGTGTTTCCCGAACATGGGCTGAGATATTAGTATGTCGTATGAGAGAAACAGCCGCTCGGAGTCCATAAGCTTCGGGGCTACAATCCGGATCAGAACAGTTCCATAGCAGCCCAAGATGCTAAAGACATACAAAGGTCCACAAGGGAGACAACATCCTAGACATGCATATGCGCAGGAAAAAAGAAAAAGGGCCTCCTAAAAAAGGGAAGGGCTATTCCCAATTTTCTATCATTAAGAGGTATTCTGAGGTGTAGGTGTTTGAAAGAGTGGCTGTAATTTCTTTTCAATTGCAAAAATATTAAAATAATAAATTTTTATTTTTAAATAATTATTTTTATCTTTCAAAATAATATTAATTTGAAGGAAAAAAAATTAAATTTTTTCAAAAACGTGTAAAAATAATAAGGGCTTAAAACCATCATTTTGGGGGTTATAGCGCATCACAGGTCAAAAAACAGATCCACGCTGATCATAGCTCTATAGCTGAACCAATGGAAGCAGAAAAGATGAAAAGAACAAAGCCGATTATTTAAAAATACAAATTAAAATACTGCACGAAGGTGATGGATGATTAAGCAATACAACATTCATAAAATTCCCGAGGTAACCCAGCAGCAGAACAGAAAAAGCAAGAAGAGTGCTTTGATATAATAGTCAATTGCCTTCACTTTCCATCCATAAAGCAACGCAAATCTTAAGAGCCAAAATTCAATTAAAAATCACAAGATCCGGACAAGAGAGAGAGTTCTCACTACAGCCATAAACAGTCCTCGATAAAGAAAGCACTCAGAGGCATGAGAAGCTAAACCTAAACTACCCACCAGTAATGACTATATAAAGCAAACTGTACCTCAGATATTGCTGGGATACATGAAAACCCGCACTCGAGCTCCCTGCAAATGAACCAAAAATTAATTAAACATAGCCAAATAGGCATAAACTGTGACATATCAATCACAATAGCTATTTTTTCAACAATACCATTGACTTTGGAGGCAGATTGGATTTGAACTTGGCTCTCACTACACCGCTGTTACCATGAGGCCTGGTGACCTTGCCCCAGATGCAGCGATAGTGGGATCCATTCTTCTTCACCTTGGCCTTGTAGATGTATGCCATACGCTTCCCAGCATACCATGCAACCTCTTCCTTGGTGTTGACTCCCTCAACTTGGACCAGTGATGTGTTTGGATATTGGTTGGACTTCGACCTAATAACAAAGAATAATATTTTAATCTCGAAACTAGCACACGAAATCCAGACTCAATTTCATTTCTTGTCAGACTATTCATTCTCTGACACTCGGACAAAAGAATTAAATTACTCGCAATAAATCTCATATACCAGTTCCGCTAATTAGTCAATTAAAATTGATGCACATATTGATATATTTCATCAATAAAAACGAAAACTTGTACTGCCACCAAGATGTGGAAACTCAAAAGTACTAAAGTCAAGCTTAGTTATTACCAGACAGATTAAAATCAGAGAACTAAAGTCAAGCTTAGTTGTTACCTCTTATAACCCAAGATTGTTCCCCGAACATAAAGCCTATAAAAGAAACAGAGATAGTAATAGACATTAAAGCAATTATAGCTTCAAACAAATGAAAAACCGATCCTTGCCTTTTTTAAAACATATATTTATAATGTAGAGGGTGCAAGTATAGATCGCAGACCTGACTCGCTCTCCTTGACGTCCCTTCACCATTTTCAATCCCGCGAGTCCAAGCTCTCTCGCAAAAAAGAATGGCTGACACCGAGACGGGTACCTTAAACCCTAGCTACTGCTGCCGCTGCTGCCGCTTTAATTTGTTTATATAGAGCAAGGAGAGTTCACAGACCGTTCTGGTGGACAATAAGCGTATACTTTAGTTGGGCCGCAAGCCCATTATAAATTTCATTCAGCATTCTGGCCCGTGAAAAATATCAGTTAGTGAAGTAATTCTACTGGTCCTTTTGTTCTTTGAAGAGACGTCCTTATATAACTTTTTTTTTTCCTTCTGTTTTAGAGTGTAGAGTGTCTTTGGTGTTTTTTAAAAATATTTTTAGCTTAAAAAGCTTTGATTTTTTTTCAATACTTCCTAGTGGTTTTTGATATACTTATAGCTCTTCATTTGATGTGCTATATATATATATATATATATATATATATATATATAATATATATATATATATATATATATATATGACATGGTCAAAATGTGTTCACTTTGTTTAATTTTACTAACCAAGCAGTACCAATCCCAGATACGAAAAAAGACATCCTTGCTTCCACTGGTTTCAGTCCGAGTTACAAAAATCTGGAAGAAGGAAACTATCAATACCACAAAGCAGCGACTTAAAGGGTTGTGCCCCAGGACTCCAAGAGAGACTGCAGTGTTTCTTGAGGCAAATGAATTTTCTTCAGATACAAGAATTTACATAGTTGCAGGAGAAATTCATGGTCATGATGGAATTAAAGCACTCAAAGCCAAGTATCCAAATTCATACTCTCATTTCTCTCTGGCAAAAGAAGAACAATTGAGGCTCTTTAAGGATTGCCAAAACCAGCTAGCTGCCGTAGGCTATATTGTGGCGGTCGAGAGTGATGTTTTTGTTCATAGCGACCATGTTAATATGGCAAAGGCAGTGACAGATCATAGAAAATATGAAGGTTTTAGATAAAAAACATCAACCCTGAATTCCAAAATCACAAATTTATTTTGAACATTAGCATGTTAAAAACAGTAAAAAAAATTCAATTTTTTTAAAAAATCTACAACCGAACCACGGAAACAAACAATGTCAAATTTGAGTGGGAAAAGGGAGGAGAGTCAGGAAAGAAATCACTTGTCTCATGCTGGAGGAAAAAAAAGAGAAAAAAGAACAGTTTTGAGTCCTTGCTTTATTCATTTGAAGTGCAATCGCGAAGAATATGATGAAACTTCCAGCATAGCCTTAGCTTTCAACTTAACTCCACACATTCATTGCTTTAATTTGACATATGATAGGAATTTGCTTATTGACAAGTTATTTTATTAATCCTAGCTGAATGAGATTTTCCAAAATAAAAAAACCAAACCATAGCCTTAAATGAAAAAAGAATGGCACCTTAACAAATTCTCACAGGCCTAGAAATGCATGCCTCTATTTCAGTATGAAACGGAGAGATTTGATTCCAGCAATGAAAATGCAATCTCAAGTAAATTTGCTCACATGTTGATAATAAATCATTTCCCCCCTTACTGTAATCAAATCTACAAGAAAAACTGTACTTGCAAAAGTCAACATGGACTATGAGAAGCTCAGCTATACCAATCTAGAAAGAGGATTGAAAAAGTAAGCACAAAAAGGAAAAGCAAGAGAAAAGTCCTGCTACTGCTATTCCGCTGTACTGCCCGCGACAACTCTTTGTTTCCAAGCTCTACGTTCTTTGTAGCTTCAACTGCCTATAGTACGACATAAAAAAGGAAGGTGTGAGAACGGATTACAAATCAAAGGGCCAAAAAGAAAACCTTTTCAGTTGATTAGCAGTCAAATAGGATGTCCAAAAGACAAGGCAATCTTTTACCTTTTCCTTTTTTTTTTTTGAGGTGAAATGGTAAAAAAAATAATGCAATATTACACATGTGGCAGAGAACAAGGTTTGATCTGCTCAGGTACTTGCAGCAGCAGCAAAATTCATAATTCGAAATCAGAATTAACAGGGATATTAGCAGTATTGGAGACTTGATTGAAGAGAAATTACTACACAAATTTGTTTTAATCATAGAACAGCATCAGAATTGTGGCATCAAAACATAACTTCATTTTAAAACAAAACTGAGAATATTTAGCTAATAAGAATTTGTCTGTGTAGGAATTCTTCTATATACTGCTGTAATTAATCTCATCACATTTGACAACATAGTTCCAGGATCCTTGAAATATCAAAAAAAAGTTTATTCAAGTTTTGCTATTAAAATGTGCTAAGTATTAACCTTGAAACAGCAACTCGATACATGCAACAGCAATTGAAGAAAATCATTATCTGAAAAGAGAAAATAAAACTTGGTACACATCACACATGTCACATCGCTATTAACAGCGGTCAGTCAGCCTCCAACCATGTGGATCCTAAATCAACCTGGATTCTGCATAAGCCTATTTAAACTCAATATCACCTAATAAGAAAATATCTATTCTGAAGTAGAACTAACTGATTTGTATAACTCAGGCCTAAGTATTTTCCTGTTTGGTCTTCTGGCATCAAAAGGTCCTATGTTTGTTATCAATGCCCAATAGCGTGGCAAGGATTTTCAATTTTGGGGGTTAAAAAGATAATTGCACTTTATATTTGTTCTTTGGAATGCAAAGTAATTGGGGAGGTGAAAGATCCTTTCCCTAAAGGTTGGAGAAGCTATTTAGGAATTGCAGCAATGCAATCAGAGAATTCTGATGTGATTGCAGACCAATCTGGTAGTTTCAACTGGCAGTTCATTGGTTAAAGAATCAATTTCATTCAATGTTTGATTCAACATACCGCACCTAACCCATCCAATCACGAAATCACTCTACTGCAATGGATGCAGAGGCTCTGTAGTACCCAAAGCATGGGAGTTATCCAGTAGCCCGGAAATTAATTGATACACTATTAGCTTAGATCAGACAACCTGAATGCAATCACACACGAGAAATATGAACCAAAAATTCATTTTCAATAGGACATTTCCTTTTTTCGTAAGTTTAAAATACAAAGGAGCATTCTGCACACAGTTTCTTCTTCATAATGCAGCGCGAACTATTATTCCAGGCAGATTTTAACTTGACAGAATCCACCCAACCACACAGCCTCATATAAAGATTAGTTTTCCTGAAAAAGATATTTGGAGGTTTGAAGAAATGTAAATGTTCTAGCTAGACATGCTGACCTGCTCATACAGAAGCTCTATTTGTTGTGCTTGTTGCAGAACATGTGTGGACATGAGGTGATTCAATGCAGACATTTCTACCATCTTAGTTTCAGTTTCTTGAACTGCATCTAGAAGACTAGTCAACTCCACCTGCAAACAAGTCCAACAGCAAGCAGCCCTTGTTATAGAAGCCTCAAAGACCCATCTGAACAATCATAGAATCTGATAATGGAAAAGGATGTAAAAATCTCATCAATAGCTATTTCGTATGACCTGTAGGGCACGAGTTTCATCATCCAACAATTGCTGTTGAACTCTAAGAGGCTCCGGCTGAATTTCATCAGGTTCCTTAAACTCTAAATTGTTTGTTTTAGAGGAATCAACAGAGCTTGTATTTTTATTTGCAGCCCGGTTAACTTTTCTCCTTGGTATCCTCTTATTAATAGCATCCTGGAAGCGTATGGCTCTAAGCTGATCAAACCGTGCAGTGACAGAATGAAGTTTCTCACTTAAAATCAAAACCTGCAGATTTAAAAGTAGCAGAATGGTAAATTAATCCAGCTAAACAATGCCTTCGATTTCATTTCATCCTGAAAGAAACAGGAGATTCATATGCAGGGATATGAATATAGAAAGTGAACTTATTAGCAAATCCTGAATCTGCAAAGAATGAAATTTGTACTAAGACAAAGCAAAGACAAGAGACTTTCTTGCCAACACAACTAAGATAACAACGAAAAGGGTTTGTGTCAGACTATGTGCATGAGGCATTACAATTGTTGGTAGTTATGATATCTTATACAACTGAGAATTGTGACAATTTACATTTAGAGCTCCGAGGCCCCTAATCAATTTAATATTTGTACTATGCTAAATGTTTAGAAGAATAGATCTATATAAAATAACAAACTTCGACCACAATCTTTACCATGGAGATTAGGAAGAGAAAAAGGTGATCAAATGAAGGATACTGTTCCGGTAAGCTAAATATTTTATCTCCCAGACAAGTTTAGCATGCAATGAATAAGCTCAATTAAACATTATGAAGATAATAATCATACCACTCCATGTTTGTGTGCTATAGTATCAGCGTTGGAGGTATCAGCCTTGATGCCAAGCCATCCCTTTGTACTTGCTTCTTCATTGTTTATGCTATCCTTGAGAATGTCAATTTGTTCTTTGCATGCTTTAATAAATGCAGTAACCTGCAGAAATCGATGTTGCAGAAAATGCTGAGGAAAAACAAATACCATCAAGCAAAAGGACAGATAGAAATAGAGAAGACAAAATGGCAAAAAGAAAAAGGATCCATTAATCCAGCCTATTTTCAAATGCTGCTTTAGTGAACATACTTGGAATTTAGGATACACTAAACACAATAAAAAAGACAATAAATCAGTAAATATGTCATCAAATTAAACCTAGGAATCTATCGCAGCCAAGGCTCATTGATCTATCAACCACTTGGGGGACTAATGTTTTAATTTCACATTCTCACTTATAGTTCCAGGCATCAAAAGAAGATACCTGGTTAGAAACAACATCAAAGAAAAAACAACTTAAATAATACCAACAGCTGCTTCCTCTATCAAGCACAGTTGAAAGATTATCCGATCTGCAGCATTTCTATAGTGTCTCCAATTATATATGACAAAGTGACCCGACAGACTATAATACCCCATAACTTACCTCTTGTTCAATGCTATCCCTCTCCTGTTCGGTGGTACGATGCAGATCAACATAATCCTTCCTATGCTTCAACATAAATTGTTCTAAAGCTCCAATGCTTTCAAGCTAATACATACATCAAATGAAACCCCCAAAAAGGGGTAGTCAGTCAAATATAAATTGTATGTGCATCCCAAAATTAGCACAAACAAGCGCACGAGTGAAACATTAAACAAACCGTTTTAAGAGCAGCTTTAGTAAACGGTGACCTTTGCCGTGGTTTATGAATGATAAAGGACGCCATAATGGCTGCCAATTTGGCCTGTCAAAAAGTAACCACATCCACATTCGCATCCACACAACACAAAATTCAGCAAAACATAATTTGAAAGAGGAAATGAAACAATTTTTTTTTACCTCATTGTAACCTAAGGAAACAGCAGTGTGCCTTACTGCATCTTTAAAATCCTCTGTTCTGTCTCTAATTTTAGCCATACCACCCACCAGTTAATTACCTTCACAAATAGATTGTCCAGAAAAAAAAATCAAGCTTAAATGCACCTCATATATACATATAAGCAAGACAAATTTGAGGGAAAAAAATCCTAACCTTGATCATGCAATCACTAATTTGAATTCAAGTTAACTGGATCAAATTGAATTGCAGCAGATAATAACGGCCACGGAAGTGCAAAGGAATTTAATCATGATCAAACTGAAGTTGAATAATGCTTTCGAATACGAGAGAGAGAGAGAAAGAGAAAGAGAAAGGGTGAGAGAGAGAGGGAAGAGATTGGAGTCTGATAAAGTAATCGAGACTCAAAAGAGACAACGCTTGTACGAAACGCGTTTCATTTTTTTCCTCTAATTTTTACATAAGCAGGCTGATTGGGCTCGGGCCCATCATAAAAAAAAATTTTGACAGCCCGTCTCTTGTTTAATTTTTGCCTAACCAAACGTGCCCTTGATACAATCAATCTAAATTCTCACAGTTGCTTGACAAGAAGAGGCTTCTTGCTTTAGTTCAACGCTCTGATTTGGGTTCGCATTCGCATAACTTGCTTAGAGATTCAAAGCATCAAAGAGGAAGCAGCTTTGCCTTCACAGGTTATTTTATTGCAAGTTCGGTTCTTTTATATTGTGTTTTCATATTCTTATTTGATCTGCTTCTTCATTTGTGTCCTTAACTTGCTACCTTCGAAAGCATTAGATTTATTTTATGCTGCCAACGATGACATTGTATATTTTCGTTTTCAATGCGTGATATTTTTTTGATGATTTTTTTTCTTTGAATTTTTAAAGCAGTTTCTTTGAAATTATATTGATGAAAAACTCAGTCATTCTACGGTAGCTTATGCCTCTTTTATCTTTGGATCAAAACGAAAGGTAGATATATATAAGATTTATAGGGTAGCACAGAGTTGAAGGAGTGAGAGATCCTATTTTCACATGCATAAGAGTAACTTGTCTCCTGTTTGTCTACTTTTTCCCTCTTTATTTTTTCTGGAATTTCGTCGATTCTGAGCATAAAATTTTGGGTTCTCTGTAGTTAATTTGGGCTTTCTTTATCATTTAGGAAATGGGTTTGTGGACTTTATTGGAGGGCTTTCTGCTTCTTGCAAATGCATTTGCAATATTAAATGAAGATCGGTTTCTTGCACCTAGAGGATGGAGCTTCTCTGAATTCTCTGTAGGACGAACAAAGTCTTTGAAAGGCCAGCTTATCGGTCTCATTTATGCCACCCAATATATGAGAGTTCCACTTATAATACTCAATTCCATTTGCATCTTTGTAAAGCTGGTGTCTGGATGATGATGCTAAGGTAAGTTAAAACCGTATTGTATGTTTGTCTCTACGTGTGATTGCTGGTAATAGATTGCATGGGTAGATTTTTGGTCAAGTAATGATGGGCTTCACTATGGCTAGCCCCTTACCCTTGGTTGGGACTTTTTGTTTAACATACATGCTAAAACGGATAGAAACTTCTTTCATTATGATGAAGTGACCTGGATCTCGTGAGAAATGAGATAGAAATTTGAGAATGTTTGCATGAACACAACTCCAGAATTTGAGATCGATGGCCTTTGTTACTACTAGATTTTAATCATTGGTTATATGCTTTAAAGAATTCAATTGCTTAGATAAGGCCTCCAGTATGCTTTGAGTTTTTGTTTCTCTTTCTAAAGATTAAGCATACGTCGTAGGCCATTTTCTGATTTATGCTTACACAGTGTGTCAAATCAGTAACAAGGATCGCAGGATGAGGATATGCAAATGCAATTGATGCTTAAAAAGATTTTTTCCCCTTAAAATTAATCAGGTAGGAAGACAACTAAATCCCGAACCTTTGGATTGGATTTATACTGGAGCTGCCAGAGGCAAAATTGAGATTGGCAGATAAAAGAAAATACAATATGACATCAAATATTATGATGAGAATGGTGACTGGATGTGACATCTCTCTTTTTCAATCTTGTGTGATTGAAGTTTAAACCCATGTTATGTATTCCTTTGCTCAGTGCATAGGTTGGTCGCTGACTAGTCTTTTATTTTCCTGCTTCAACTCATAAGCTTACTAATTTTAAGAAGGATTCCTTCTTAACCAAGAACCAAGGGGGGCATCTGTTCCTCCAGCGTTGACTTTATCTTTTTTGCTTCTTTTCATTTCTTTTTGTTATTTTAAAGTTCACATTTAGTCCATAAGTTATTGTTTGAACTTTAATCTAGGATATAAATTTCTGTTTACAACTATCTTTCTGTGATTAATTTAGTTCCTTTTCTTGTGTGGCAGCAATCATGGAGTTTGGCTAATAGGATTGTAAACAACATTTCTTTTTAGAAAGGCAGAGGAGGCATACGATTCAGGAAATCCAAGACATGATTGATTTATTTGGAATATCCTTTCTCAAAAACTAGTGTTTTTAAGGTTACATATGTTGCGGAAAAAAAACGATGAGATGTGGGGTGAAAATGGTGTGGATTTAGGGCCATTTTATAATTGGTGTTTGTATTGTTTGACAAGTTTCAAAAGTAACTAACGTTCTATGACATTTAGTGTTTTGTTGTCAACCTAATTATTCTTCATGATTTGATGCAGTAATAATGTTTTTCCGTCTCCATTTCTCGATAGATTCTGAATGTGAATGCAAGGAACACCCTTACTGGAGTGGATGTATTTTACGCTCGTTATGCATTTGAAGTTGCGGTCTTGTGTGTGAAAACCAATTGTGACTTCACTGTTTGGCTCTTATGGGAACATTTGGTGTTCATTTCATCAGTGTGGTGAGCGGCTTCATGTGATTCTTCTACATGCAGGCAGATGTTGAAATAGGATACCTGGGGTGCTGGTCCCTTTTTCAGTTAATGCTGTGATATTGATGCGCAAAATCTGATGTTTGCCCAAGATTTTTTATAAATCAGAAGAATGAAAGCGCACTCCTTTCACTTCTCCTTTTTAACCAACAACCTATCAAGATTCCACTCTCCATTATAGGATTCTACAACCTCCATACGGGTTGTGCTGTGATGGAGAGCACAAGTTTAGAAGTTTTTATACTATATTCAACGAGGTACTATTTCAAGAAGTGTAGAGCTGTGTCGAATGTAGCTGTTTCTGCCATCATTTTTATGTTGGCATCTATTTTTGCAGACTCGATCTGGATGTCAAGTAATCGGGATAATGAATTCTGCATATAATCACACCATATGTTTTGCAACCATTCTCCTGCATTTTTTAAGCAGAGAAATGGGCATCGCCACATTACGTTGTAAATTTGTGATAGACGGTGTTCAGTGGAAAAGATTTGTTGTTTCAAGGGCGCCTGACGAGTATTTTGAAGCTATACTTGAGGATTTCTAAGGCCCTTAGTATATCTTCTCTCTCTCTGTTTTTTTTGGTTTTTCTCAATCTATTTATGAGCAATAGATATCATCGAAAGTTGCAGTTATCGAAATTAAACGCCACAAGCAGCACACCAGGTGGCAAACACCCAAAAACACCAGTCTGGATGAAGGTGTGAAGCTTCGATGATTGCAGAAAATCTATATACTATTTTATGAAGGTAGCTATAAGAAAAATACAAAAGAAATCAAATGTTAACTAAAATGCGGATAAAGTCTAAATCAAGTGGATTCAATCGAAATCTAATTTTCACTATAAATCAGCGAATACATGGTATGTTTTGGAATCTACTGCAATAAGTCTCAGAGCTGAAACTGCTGCTGCAATGGACATAAGGCCGAAAAAATAAACATTGAACCAATGCCAAAGCTTTTGTAGAGAAGTCAATTTGTTCTTCTTTGCTTTTAGGTACATGTGGTTGGCCAGAATAAATGTAAGGGGGAAGGTGCTTATAGCGCCAGTAAGGCTCATAAAATCTCCAAGGAAAGGCAGAAGAGCTGCCACCAGCGTGTTAATAGTTAGGTAGCCGCCTCTTACCCCGACCCTAAATGACAAGTTGCGAATTGAAAATGGACTTCCTATAATCCCATACTTTGTATCCAAGTACTCATACATTGGGCTTGCAAATATCTACAAGAAGCAGGTGTATGTTAGCGCAGCAGTCAAAAAGAAGAAGAAGATATAGCGATAAAAGGAGATTTTCAGAAAGCACGAGTCTTGAATGAATTACATGCAGAGCAATGACTGTTTGAAGGAATGCAGAGATGTTGGCCAATGCCTTCACCCAAACCGGGCCATTGACGCTGCTAAGCAAATAGCTTGATGTTGAAGATCCATAAGCCCAATATCCAATAAATGTCACTGCATACATTGGTAAAACTCCAGCCGAGAATTGGAAGTAAAGTGATTTCATCATGTTACTGACAACGGGCTGTTTTATTGTTGCCTGGTGCAAAGTAGACACCAAAAGACGTGTAAGTTTTGGAGGCATAAAAACAAGAGAAAAGGGAAGAAATAACCTTACATAGCTACCATCAATGTTAGCCTCAAGAATTATGCACTATTATGACTACCGAACACAGGTTTCCAAAAACAAAAGGGTCAAACTTCGATAAATCTCGGACCAGACAAGAGAATAAGAGGCTGCAAAATAGCTTTACAGCCGGATATAAAATAGATATCCAATAAAAATGCATTCATTCCCCGACTACAGTTATATTACATCATTTTTATTTTTATTTAGATGGGGCAAAAGAACACTCTCAAATTCTGTGAAAAACTCATAGACTTGATCCCTTGCTTACCTGTATTTCTGGAAGCATTCCTGTATTAAATGCAAAAACCAGATTAGCAGATGCTCCTATTGTTGTAAAGATTTTGCTTCTTGTTGTTCCTGGAATGCTGTAATCCCTGGCTGGTGCTTCAATTCCTATAACAGCACAGATATTGATGCAAATTCAGAACTAGAAAATAAAAATTACGTATATTATGCCTAAACTCAAATTTATGGTGGGCAAATAGGACAGGAAACATAACGGTAAGAAATTGAAGGAAAATGAAATTCAAAAATTTTTTAGCAAAAGAAACTCTTGGAAGCAATATGATCTATAAGCTGTTAATTCTAACAATCTAGGGACAACATACAGTATGGAAACAGTAATCAAATCATACAAACAGAAAACGCACAGCCAAGTTTGATGAGAACCAATAATTGTATCAAACTGTATGTCAAATTTACTATTGCTGCGTATGTCAGACAGTGAAACGTGTTGAAGGAAAAGAGAGTGGCGATTCCTTAGAAGATAGCCATCTACCTCCCTCTCTATCTATCTATCCATACATTTACAAATCTGGCTGGCTGCATAAAGAATTGCTTTGTGCAAAAGATGTATTTTCCATGTTACTCGAAATCATATTGCAGTTACAGACTCAGCACTAAGGTTTGCAACATCCCTCTCATAGAAATCCTTCATTTCTTCACACAATCAAATAGTAAAAGGGAAAGAATGCATGAAGCAAGGTGCATGGCATTAGCGGAATGAAAAGTAAACAACAGACTACTTTGGCACAACAAAATCACGTGTAAACTTACCATCCTTAACAGAAAGCACAAACGCCACAATTATATATATCAGGCTGAAAACCGTGGAAACTCCCAACCAAAGTCTGAGAGCAGATAAATGGGGAATTGACATGGCAAACAAGGCACATACAAACCCAGAAATGGCAATGAAGTATGGGAGTTTCATGACATGGTCATCGCTAAAAAGAGCATAGACAGCCTGCATACCAAATGCATAGAATCAGAAAAACGAAATCCAGAAAAGAAAGAAAAGAAAAACCCGAAAATAACTTCATATATCATCATATAAATGAACTTCTTATACCTAGCAAGAAGAATTCAAATCATTATTCCTCTTATTGGCCGTAGCTTGTATCCATAATTTATTCATTAATTGATGTAAAACAAAGGAAGAACTCAATGCATAAATCTCGATGAAAAACTGAGAACAACTTTTTTGACGAAAAAGAGAGAAAGGAGAAGACAAAACATTATCCTGAAAAAAACATAATGCACTGCAAAAGAGACTCCCAGTTTTACCAGGCATGTAAATCTTGAAATGAAGAGTAATCCAATATGCCTAATGTGATGTTACCTTCAAAGCTGATCCAGCCAAAATGATGTATCCCGTGTTAATCATAAAAAGATTAACATATTGCAATCCCCAGGTTAAAGAATAAGCTTTCCTACCTGCAGCAAAAGGGCCCTTCATTAAATATAAGAAATGTCGATAAATTAATGTGCATGTCTAATTTAAAGAGTAAGTATAATAAATCATTATTCATTTTCCGTTTTTCACATACCATAGATAAATCCTGCAAGATCTCTGTATCTGATATGTCTCCTCCCTCCAAATTCATGCAGCTCAGCGATAAGAGAATTTGCATACAATGATATTGCAGTGGCTATGATCAAACCTACTACTCCAGGTATCCAGCCCAAGGGAACCATAATGGTCCCAGAATATCCCAATACATAGGCACTGTTGATACCGGTGGTGAGGACAAAACCAACTTGAAACCATGAATCTGTGAATTCCAGTACCGAAAGTCAAACGACCTCAAAGTAACAATAACTCAAAAATACAATTGAGTGCCCAGAAATGAAACACCCTTTATCAAAAATCCATTTTCTTCCCTAAAAAAATTGTAAACCAGACGTTAAAAAAACCAATCAGATAAAAAAGGGTGTAAAAACCCATTATACATCAATCAGAAAACATTAAAAACCCGGAACTCTAGAGTTTCATCTAGCCCACGTTTTCTTTTTGAAAGAGGAACAGCTTCATTAACATAATAACATCCCAAGGAATTGAAACCGAACAGGCGAGTTGAGTTTTTACGCGGACAACCGCTCCACGCTACAGGTGGAAGAAACCAGAAAAGGACAAAACCAGACCCAAAATCCCAAAAAATGGAAAGAAAGATTCACCGTGTCAAAAGAAAGGGAAACAAACCACTGCTAATCTGATGGGCAGTCTCGGGAATCTCAACTGCTGAGTTTTCCTCGTCAATAACTTTTCGAGGCCTGGTAGAGTTCCCTGCTCCATCTCCATTGACTTCCATTATAAAGCTTGACTCTTGGTGAGGATCCTCTCTTTTTTCTTGTCCTCCGGCCAAGAGCGGCTGGCCCTCTGCCTCCTGAATTGATATGTGTATGACAGCCAGATTGTATAATGAGTATCTGCCTTCTATTTATATATATAGTAATTAATATTATGTATCTGGAGGCAGAGAGTTAACAGTAATCGCAGCCAGCAAAGTAGGACACTTTGTTTTGAGTCCTAAATGATTTGGTCTCAGAGAGAATCAATATTGCTGATCTTTCTCTTCTTTCTGTACTTTCCCTTCTGGGGCAGTGGCATCGGTCCGATTTTTTCCTTCAAAATGCGAGTCACCATAAAACTTTGAGAATTATTATCCCGTGAGAAACCTGGCCCCTTGCTCCCTCCCTCTCGAAAAACACCATCAGCATGGTGCTAATTGATAATTAATTTTCGAAAAAACACCATCACCATGGTACTAATTGATAGTTAACCATTTTAGATTTATTAATTATTAGTAGATGCGTATAGAGCAACGCAAAAAAGTTCCTTTGCAGTAAACGAATATGGGTAAATCACAATAATCCGAAGATAAAGTTAAGCAAAAGAAATGGGTTGGTGGGTAGCATCAGTAGACTTTTGGAACAGCTTGATTGAAAGAAGCCTAAACGTAAGGGATACACTCAACTTCTAAAGAGATTTGGATGATCCATACCACTGAGCTAGTTTCTTCAAATCACCCAAAAATTTTAAAACTTGATCCTTTTCACGTTGAAGAAAACATTACTAAATCCCTTTTTATATCTACATGTATTGGCTATTTTAAAAAAAATCACCCTCTTCGCAGTGAAAGAATTTAGAAACAAAGAATTTCATGCGAACAAATCATGGATGGCCTTCAATTATGTAAAATAAAAATCACAAAACTGGTACGCGCATTGGATGGATTTTTTCTATTTAATTAAACGCGTGTATCCATGATTCTATAATGAAAGAATGTAATGACAGGTGGTGTTCAATTATGCATCTCGTCGGCTTCAATTTGAAAATCAATGATATGACAATTAAATTACTGAATTGACTGCAAATTTAGTATTTGTAATCACTGATTATTTTATGTCTCTTTTTTAACTAAAAGTTTAAACTTGATTGTTTGAAACTATAGTAATTTTTTTTAGATACGTTTCAAGCTTTGACTTAAGAAAAAATTAAATTGTTAATTTTTTAATTTATTTTTATAATTTTAATATATTTTCAAGTATAAATACTCTAAAAAATATCCTATATTACAGTATCATACACATAAAATATCGAGTGGTGAAAATTAAATTGAAGAGACGTGAGAGTGGTCTGGTCCCTGAAGTGACGTTGGTAAACTCGAGAGTGCTGCAGTCACTGATGTGATGTCGGCAAACATGAAATGGCTGCCTACTTCTTTTCCTTTTCTTTTTCAAGTCTCTCCTCAAATTTGTGATTTTGGGTTTATTATTGTGGATTTGGTGGGAATGGAAGGTGGGAATTTATCATTTAATTTGAAGAGACGTGAGCATGCTCTGGTCCCTGAAGTATTAATATGTTTTTTTTTATATATATTTGATTGTTTGTTTTTAGCCCTTTAAAAAGATCCAATGGCCCATGAGCGGATCCCAGACATCGGGTCAGGTGATCACTGGAGCTCAAAAGGTCACGACAGAGAATATCGGTGCGTTTGGATTTTCTTTTCTTTTCATTTCAAAAGGCGCTTTGATTAGATGCATTGTTCTTGCCTCTCGGGCTCTCCATCCTCTTCTCATTCTCCGGGGAGATTAAAATAGAACACCCTTTGTATACGTTGCTGTGCAGATCATTCTCCCTCACTCCGTCGCGCAGGAAATTATTATTATTATTATTATTATTATTATTATTGTTTTACTTGTATAAAAGTGAGTTTCATGATCGATCAATGGTAGATCCCGCTGCTATACGATAGAGAATACACTGTCCAACAATGGCCTTCAATTACTTATCTTGAGCCCTATTTGATCTAGCAATTCGATTTAGTAACTCCTCTACATGGGATTTAGTGAAAGCCAAACTAGTAAAATAAATTCTTTTTTATTAAAATAATATTGCTTCAATTTTTTTTAAATGAATTAATTTAAGTTAAATTCAACCATCAATTTAAATTTGAATTGATGAATTAGTTCTTTAATCAAGCGCATAGTAACTAAACACTCCGTTGTAGGATTACTAATGAGTGCTTCATAAGTAATTAGGTGATTTTATTTTATTTTATTTTATTTTATTTTTAATTTTAATTTTCATTAATTATAAAAGTGCGTTTGTTTTTTAGGTAATTTTTGTGGTCATGATTTTAAAAAATAAGTTTTTAAAAAATGTGATTATGTGTGGTTAGTTGGATTTAGATACGTGTTTGATAAAAATTATGGTTGAGATTTATGTGCAGCAAAAAACATGTATAAAATGTTTAGTAGTTATGTGATTGCGGTTGTTTTTTAAAGTGTTTTTTAATTGGAAATACATCAAAATAATTTTTTTTATTTTTAAAAAATTATTTTTGATATCAATGCATCAAAATGATCAGAAAACACAAGAAAAATATTAATTTGAAGTAAAAAAACTATTTTTTTAAAGTGTTTTTGAAACGTAAAAATAGACAGAGTTTTACGAAACTCGGGTACAAAAACATGTAAAAAAACTGTGCTTCAAAATTAATTTTTTAATAGACCTCATAATAAAAACATAGTTTGGTGTAACTTACTATATTTTTTAAACCGCAAATACAAAAACTATAAATAAACAAACGCAGCCTAAGTATCCAATGAGTTTAGCGCCTTGTTGCTTTCAAAAAGAGGATTTGTCTTCACCATCTCTTTTCCGGAAGGAAGTTTCCAGTGTCGTTGAACAAATTTTTCTCATACAATAACACAATACGACTAAAGCATGTCGAAAAAGTCTGAATTACAAATACCCCGCAATTTCTCATGCCACAGTGCGATCGTTGCTAGTGATCGGAAATGGGCGTACGAGCAATTTTGTTCAACGGGAAAAGAAAATGATTAATCACCAAAACATCGAAAGAATAACCAAGTCACAATATATTTATGCTCTCGCGTCTACAATTTTGGCATAAAATAGGCTTTATAACATCTGTGAAAATGACATAAACCATTAACCAAGATCGATCTACCTTCATGGGCAAGTGTAAAGCTGCAAAGGGCATGGAATTCATCTTTAAAATAATACGAAACTAAGATTTTGATTATTTTAAAGGGACTCCTGGGTCCATGGGAATCGAGAACCATGGGCACGAAGACAATAACGCCATGAAAATCCGAAAAAAGAACAGATGGGTGAGAAGTCCACGTCAGTGAGGTGCCTGTCTACATTTGAAGTTCAAGATTTCCAGGGTAACAATTATGAAGGCTTGTTGGTTTACGTAACAACAGCTGGGTAGTTCGGGGCACATTGCCTTTTGCCAGCCACCAAGAGACTGAAACGTTGAGATGCCACGTTCCCATGGAGAGCTGCGAGATGACAATCTCGATTAGCGATGTCGATATCCTCCGCTCCAAAGCCCACTGGGCCGAGGCAGCTCCAGGCTTCCTTGGTGCTACCTAATAATCTGGTCCAGCAAATCATTGCATGATAGGCTTTTAGTAATCTTGGACATTAATTTACGGCCTGGAATCAAGTGTAGAATGTGTTGGAACTAACTGGAAACTGGAATACCGTCAGCATCAGCCCAAGCGAAGGTTGGCAAGCCCAAACATGACCACAATACACCATCCCATCTGTTCATATCTATTTATGAGAAAAGTAAAGATTTATATTATTTTTTTTGAAAATATATTAAAATAATATGTTTTTTATTTTTTAAAATTTATTTTTGATATCACTATATCAAAAAGATATAGAAACATTAAAAAATTAATTTTTAAAAAATCAAATTTCGATAATAAATGGTGTTGCTTGCTACCCAGGTCTACAAATTAAACAAAAACAAAGGCTGATAGCTCATGTGAGATTGCTATGATACTATTAAAGTAGTATTTGAAAATATGGTTGAAATTTATTGCCCAGAAATTTGAATTTTTTTGTTTAAAATTAATATTTTTATATTTTTAGATCGTTTTGATGTGTTAATATTAAAAATAATTTTTAAAAAATAAAAATATATTATTTTAATATATTTTAAAAAATATAATTTAAATTACAACCATTACCGAAGTTGTAAATAACTTTTAATTTAAATAAAAAAAACTTGTATCAAAATTGAGTTAAAAGTCTTGATTTAATCAAAAGTTAAAATTCAACTTTTAACTTGTACTATATTCATTCTTTAAAAAAATTGTCTTCAATCATTTTTTTTTATATCAAATGCACCTTTCATTTAAATTTATTTTTTTATTCAGGTTATTTATGAAAACAACTCTTGGATTATAACTCAAAGTCAAAAATTATAATTCAAAAATTATGTCAAACGAACTCTTAAGTCAAAAGTTATTAAAAATGCCTTAAATCATTTTTACTATATACATTTCTTAATTTAAAATTATTTATACTAATTTTTATTTTAAGTTACTTATGAAAACAACTTTAAATTATGATCTAGAATCTAAAGTTATAGTTCAAAAAATCATGACAAGCTCTTAATGTATTTTGATTGTGACAAATATCTGTGCTGAATTGCTAAAGATTTAAACAAGATCTTGCAGGGTTATGACTAAACAAGCACTGCAGGTTGAATCTACCAGTATCAATGGAAGCTTAAAGCCACGTAATCAAGCAAATGCTCGGATGCAGTGGAAACATAGTATTTTTGCATCAAAGCAAAGTGGAAACGAATAACAAATGTTGAACAAGTACTATGCAGGCCTTCGTAACGAAAAGCATGATCAAATAGCTAGTCAAACGAATAGCAAATGGCTACTGCGATCCCACAATTTTTGGAGAGACAGCCTTTTACCTTCCTTTCCGAGTCATGACAGGAAATCTTCTATGATTGACTAATTCTAGGCTTTCACCAAATGACTAGTATAACTTGTGTAAGAGACTTTTGTATGAACAATTTGTTGCTATAGCGTAGTCTTTACCTTCCTCTGCAGTCATGACAGGAAATCTTCTATGATTGACTTGTTTCAGGACTTTCAACAGACGATTAATACTCTGAACTATTTGCACGTATAGCATTAAATTTTTGCTGTTCCACCAGTAACTAACAGTGGATACTCCGTAGATGAAAAATAAATACAAAGAGTAGAGAAAATTAAAGAAAATATGTGTGTATTTACCTGGAAAATTCAAATCATCTTCTATGGGATCCATCCTAATTTCTTTTTCATCTTTGCATATGCTTCACTCTTCAAAGTAGACCATAGATTGTCTGTAATTAAGTACTCCCGGAATTATTATACATGCATATGCTCTAGCTATAAAAGCGAACCTGAGATATCTTGTTAACGATAAAATTCCTTTTGAGCCATTTCGTGCTTAGTTCTTGTGGACAAAACTGGTACAGAGTCTACAGACAAGTTTAGTGACAGGTGAGAACCAAAGGAGAAAAGCATCACACTCTGGTAACTCTTGAGGAATCGACACACCCAAGTGATAATGGAAGCCACTATAAATTCCTGG
This sequence comes from Populus deltoides, assembly GCA_015852605.2. Taxonomy (NCBI): domain Eukaryota; kingdom Viridiplantae; phylum Streptophyta; class Magnoliopsida; order Malpighiales; family Salicaceae; genus Populus; species Populus deltoides. Next base: position 18,630,812 of record CM027579.2, read on the forward strand.
CTTGATAATATTTCCCCTTGCTTTTTTAATGACCGCGCATAGACCCGTGATTGTGATTTGATTAAAATTTGTGCAAATCGCTTGTGTTCTTCTCTCAGTCCACACATCAAACAAATTACGTGCGTGACTTTCTTGGGACAACAGGGACCTCCAGAAGTTCTTAACCACTTGCATGCTTCATGTTTTGTTGATGCAAGGTAAAGCACTAATGCTCCTCCATAGCATTGGTGGTGCAAGGAAATTAGATTAGTCTATCTATGGCAACCATAAGACCGGCTTTACTTTCTTTTCAACAAACAAAAAGGAACCTCAAATTTCTGAAGACTGATTTTTTGTTCTTAAAAAGAATAATGAAATCGGTTGCGCCATCACCAGCAGCGTGACTAACAAGTTTCTGACTCGTCCCATTACCGTATAGCAGACACAGGGTCTCACAAATCTGCAGAGCAAGCCTGCATGCAACTTCCTTACATATATACTTTTCTTAAAACAATCAAACATAACATTTAAAACAACAAGAATTGGCGATGAACATACAACATACATTTAAGACTGGTAACATAATTAGACAAGGCATGTACAAATGTCAAATACTTAAATTGATCACGTTGCAACGTAAATAACAGTAACATAATCCATTTGCATCCAGCTAGACATCTAGACAGAAAAGAAGTAATCACAATCTTCAACCGCATAGGTTAGTAACAACAAGCACAGAAAAAACTTAAACTCACAGCAGAAGTTTAAATACTACATGCTCTAATTCTCAACTCTTAACAACTTCCCCATCTTTCTCCACAACTACACTGATTTTCTCATACTTGAAATCAACTGGCTTCACATTACCCTTTGTTGGAAAAACTGTGTGCCTGTTCACAAAAACTGCCCAAACAAACAGAACCGCAAATGCCAACATCGCTCCGCACCCGGTCACAAAAATTATCCCAGCAAGAACTGATAAGGGACAAAAGCTCCTCTTATGCACTCTTAATTCCTCATTAGGCTCATCCACATAACCATGTGGATCGGCTGGCAATGAATGCATCCGATTAGGCACCTTTCTTAATCTAAACCTCCATGAGTACACAATACAAGTCTCTAAAGATTTCCCATTAAATGACTGTAAGGCCACATAAACCTCATTATCTCCCCACGTTTTTGATAAATCAATTGAATATGCAATAGTTGGATTGTGTGGCCTTTCATCACCCACTTTACTTAACCTAACTTCTAATCTTTTCAAAGACACCTTATAATCGACCCAAGATTTCAACTTCTCCCCAGTATTTGTCTCTAAATGCACAGATGATGATGCATTGCTAACACCTACAGCTACAAGACTTGCGTTGAAATCACCCACATTACTATCACTTAAAGAGCCAATTTCAACACCCAGATAACTTTTCTCACTCAAGACCCCAGATTTACCCTGACCCAGAACTCTTAATGCAAAATTACGAGACCCCATTAAAAGAGAAAGACCATTGCCTTTACCGGAAATGGAGAACGAGAACTCAGTGGAAAACGATGTCGCTTTGGCAGGACTGAAGCTCGGAAATTTGAAAGGGTGTTTGTACATGAGAAGACCAGAACTTGACGGAAATGGGCTGGTGAGTAGCACGTGAGAGCCATCGTTGGAGACTTTGGCGTCCCCGAGAAGGGTAATTTGGGGATCGAAGTTGGGGTTTTTGCTGGTCAGGGTTACAAGCGAGAAAGTGGAAATGGGACAGAGTAGATGGAGTACAAGAACTAAGAGGTTAAAGGGTAATGTGGATCTGGAAATGGGGAATGCAGCCATGGAATTGGAATTGAAGGGATTTGGATCAATGTGATGTAAATGTTATGGTTTAATTAACAGATTTCCATTTCCAGGGTCTCTTGTGATTTTGTAGAGATGGAATTTCGATCACTTTGTGTGTTTTGGACATATACTTGCTGTCTTTTACTGCATCGGCGCTTGCTTTCACGACGAGGAAGGATATTTTTTTTTTCCTGGTCGAGTGTCTTCTCAAATAATTTAAATATCTATTTTTTAAATTGATATGATATATTTAAAGTAATTTAATATTTTTAAAAAATATTAGAAATTATTTTGTATTGTGTTAGATTTATTAAAAATAATTAAGTTAGCTAAATAATTTCTGTTTTCTTTTTTCTGGGTTATACGTATAATTCCGTTTTAAATTTTAAATTTCTAGAAGTTAAAAATATTATTTAACATTAGCGCCAACTGCACTTTTAAAAAAATTCATGGTTTTTTCTTAAGTTTTAAATTAATATTTTTAATGTTTTTTTTATTATTTTCATAGGTTAACATAAAAAATAAAAAATATATTTTGAAATATTTTAAAAAAAATATTTTAAAAAATAATTTCTATTACACTTCTAAACATACTCAAAATAACCTACTTATTATTCATAAATACTTGAAAAAACTCATCTCACAGTAATTTTAACATAAAATATATTTTTTTATGACTGTAATTAAATGTATTTTTTTCAAATTTATTTTTAAAAAAACTCAAACTACATAAATTATAACGTATTAAAAAAATAACACATCAGGGATTTTTTTTTGGTGTTTGATATTGTAATTTAACAATATTTTTTAAAATTTAATTATTTTTATATTTTTATATCATTTTAATATTGTGATGTAAAAAATAATTTTAAAAAAAATAAATATAATAAATATTTATAATATATTTTAAAATAAAAAATTTTTAAAAATAATTTTTATCACCCTTCCGTGTTAATTAGTTCTCATAGTTTCATTCCTTTCCTGGCAAACAATTCCAGAAAAATGAAATCTAATATGCTATGCTTTTCAATATTTTTAGGATCATTTTGGTTTCAGGTACCTGGCTTGCTCGTAAAATCAAAATATGGTAATTGTTTGCAATTAAATTTCATTTTTCTGTTATTATATTCTATTCTATGTTTTTCTTTGATAAATTACAGCAACTTTTTATTTTTATTTTGAACATTTGACAAAACCCTCGTCCACATAAAAAAAAAATATTACAGAAACTTCTTTCTGAGTCCTATTATATCCAAGAGGCCTTTAATTACTACTCGGAAAAAACAATAGTTAAATAAGAAAATAAAAATTAAAGAAAAACTATCAAAAAGAAACTCAAAACAAAATTGAATAAATTAAATAACAAAACTAATGTTGTTCGCGTACTAAAAAAATCATGTTAAGTTTCTTTATATTCTTTGTGATCTATTCTTTTAGTATTCTCAAGTTAAGTATCTTTCAAATTTATATTCTTTATCTATTCCTTTTGAATTATTAAGTAAAGTATCTTTCAAATTGAACAGTAATTAAGGACGTTTTGGATATATTAAAGCTTGAAAGGGAGTTTTTGTAATTTTTTCTTAACATCAAGGGAATTTTTGTCAAATATTCAAAATTCTAATTAGTTTATTTAATTTCATAATATCCCAAAATATTTATTATAGTTTATCCCCTTTTTTTTACAGGCAAAATATCACCTCTTTAACTTAGGAAAAAGAATCACTAAGCTAGAAATGATGGGTAATCATAATATTGGCATGTACTCCAAGTTTTCTTATTATAATATTATCAAAAAAAGATGTATCTTTATCACAAGCTAATCTCATATAATAAATTCTGGCGCCCTGGTCTAATACACTGAGATGTACAAAACAGAAGCATAGTTTTTAGACGGGCAGGTTTCGGGTTTTGACCGAGTTATCAGGTTATGCAGGTCAAATTTTTTTTTTAAAAAAACAAGAGATATCGTTTTAGTAAAAAAATAAACAAAAGTCAACGAGTTGCAACCGGGTTTTTGACCAGGTCTTGCAGGGTCAACCCACCGGGTCACACCAGGTTTTTTCTTCCCCTTGTTTTTTTTTAATTCGACCCAATTCCAGCCTTGGATCTACCGGATCCTGAATTAACCCGTCAATTCAGGATGAATTTTAAAACTATAAACTGAAGTGTACAGATTTAATTATGCTCAATGAAATATAATTGCCACAATCTTCTTCCAAAAATAAAAAATTGTATGCAGATCGATAATTATACTCATAGGTGTCTATTTGTTTTTAAAATGTTTTTTAATTAAAAGAAATTAAATTGATTTTTTTTATTGTTTTGGTATGTTGTTATAAAAATTAATAACAAAATATATTAAAAAAATATTTTTTTAATATATACTTTTTTCCAAAAAAAACACTGCGCCATATTTATCAAACACCATGAAACCGCACGATAAGTATCCTTGAATCTCACCATTTCAAGTACAATATTCAAGGAACACAATTACTTGAAGCATAAAAAAGGCTATGCAAGTTACTGATTACCCGTAGTTTTAGATTGCAAATTACTCCAGGTCCAAACTTTTAGAAATTCAAATTTGCTCCTAGCAAAACTTTCTAAATTCTAAACCTATCAATTTCAATGGTGTTAGTATATTAATATTTCCTTTGTTATTATTTATTTTTAACAAACATGTTTTTATTTATTTTTTTCTTATTGTATTTATATTTTTGCTCTAAAAAATCATTTTCATCTTTATATAAATTAACTAATTATTTAGATAAATAATCAATACTTAAAATACACGTGGACAACTTTTCATTAACGTATCTCATACTCTATACTAACTACTTGTTTAGCCAATTTAATTATTTATTCTTAACAAATTAAATAACAAATGTCATGAATAACAACAATATTTAAAAAGAAAGGATTGCGTTGTAGAATCAGCCTTCCTCTTGTTCCCTCGTGAAATGGAGTGCCGTGTAATGTTTTGACACGCCTGGAAAATAAGATGCTCTCACCCTCTAACATCCTCATAGCCTCACGGGTAAATACGGCGGGCAGAAATGCCGCCGGTGGGTAAACGCCATTAACTGGTGACTCGTGTTATGCCACATGATGGATTAAAAAAAATTCACATTTTTTTTTAATAAGAAATGCAAAATAATAATTTTAACGTTGCAATGCCAAAGCTACATTAAAAATTACAGTAAAAGTCATATCCCTTTTAATTTCTTTTATTTAATTAATAATAATACTGCATGCTTAACCATTGATGCAACCAACATGCTGTAAACTTAAGTGGCATTGGTGTTATTAAAAATCAGTCAGAATTTCTTTCTTATTAAAAAAAGAGAAATAACAAAGAAATTACAATAGTAGGACTACTTCTTCAGTGTACTCTTCCATCAATATCATGTCTGATTGCCACTGGAAATATCGAATACGCTTAACTATCGATCATGTTGCAGTTTGTAACTATGGATATCGCTAAATTTCACGGTTTTTATTAACTCTACAGAAAGCTCGAAGAACCCTTAAATCCAGGCCACTGAAGCTTTGTTTTCTCTGTCCAGGAATTGCCTGTTCTCATCAGTGCCCTTAATCTGCTTGTTCTCGGTCGGTACTGTTCTATAAATCTTGGTTTCTTTCGTAAGAAAAGCATACCACTAATATTTACCATGATCTCATATTTTTCATGTAGAGGAACACTTATCGGGTTAGCACAAACTTAATAAGAGATCTTGATTCTTGGATTTTCAATTTCTTAGATTACATTAGGATTTTCCTTTGTAATTTAATGGAGATTAACATGGTGAACTTCAACTTCATAGACACAACAAACTTATGATGAATAACTTTAACAAAAATGGAGAACTTCTGAGGCTAATTGATCTGTCCTTTTAAGAGAGATTGAGGCTCTTATATTGAGCTTTGCCTTTCTGTCATGCAATTTCAATGCTACAAGCCAAGCAGACTAGGCCAATCTTCAGACACTCGTTTCTTACACAACCACAGTGAGATATGAGATATCCATGCACTAACCCTCATTGCCGGTGCTTGTTCTGATTATGTTCTAATAAAAACCAATTATTAAAATTGTGATTTTGTTTCTAGTTATGAATGGGTGATGGGTGTATGCATCCATTAGAGTGCCTGATGATCTGCATCCACTTGGAGCTCAACAGAAGGTACCATCTATAAATAGGCACTAAAATGCAATAAAAATCAGATAGCAGCGAAAAACAGGAATGAAAACATCATATATTATCGCAACAAAAGGTTGGGGGATTGTACAAGGAAAATTCCTAGAATTCTAGAGTTCATAGAATCTGAATCTATATAAATTTGGAGGCAAAATGATGTCAAGTGAGGTGGGGCTCCTATTTCCCTGACCTTGGACTTGCTCCCACAAAATCATCACTAGTGCTTAATAGCGGTAGATATATGGTGTAGCAATTTAGTCAAATACAGCATGATGGTGTAGAGGATTCTATCAAGATTGTGTTTCAGCTAGCCAGTTACAGTTACATCGTTGGATTCTTAGCACCAATTAACGAAGGTGCAACCCACCAAAACATTGGGGTTACACATGTTACACGCAGTCTCCAACATCTTTGGCTGGCCCAGCCCTATTTTCAATACAGCATCCAATATAGTATAATTAGCAACTCTGCTTGAGCAAATTGTCATGTTATTTAATAATTCTTGCTCATTGCTGCATTGATATATGGACACAATGTAATTAGCTAGAAACCTCCCAGGGTTAGGACCCAAAGGAATGTGTGGCTGTGTGCTATTTACTGATGGATCGATTGATAATATATAGAAAGGCATTTATATAAGTATTAGAACGTGATTTAATGGGTTTTTTAAAGGTGTAAAAACAAAGTGTGGTTGATCTACAAGGGAATATTAGTTAATTGATAATTAGAGTGTTTTAAATTGGGTTAATCGTGTATATATATATTTAACAAAGCTAGTGTCTTATGATTACCAGCGTCAATATCCTTCCATGATCAATCAATCTCAACTACAAAAAAGAAGAGCACATAAAGAAAGGGTAATGGTTTGAGCTCTCCGACTTTATAACATATCTCAATCAAATCGATATTTTCCTGATTCATGGCTACAAATTAAGTTATACACAGTGCGAGTAAAGGAGAGGGTTAGGGAGCGCTAGTTTTGAAGGGAAGTCAAAAGGTTTTGGGTCCCCAGGCAAGGAGCATCCAATTCCTCGAGGGCTTAGAAAAAAAATCACGCCTAGGGTTTTTCTTTTGGAAGTTACACATGTCCTTCATAAAATTTATGTAGTCCAAGAGGGTGACATTTGGGTTACATATTTCACGTTCGAAGACATTTTGTACATTCGTGTGTCCGAAAAATTATGACTTCCGAGCCCTAGGACCCCCTCTTCTTGTATTGTTTCCACTTCATATTCATTTGATTGAAGAATTTGACTCTTTCATTGTTAAGTTGAAAATCATCATTTCAAAAATCACGACCCCACTGCCAATCAATTACACAACTCAAAGTGTTAATTAGGCTAAACTTTCTCATAGATTCGGAAAACTTCTGAAATCTTGTTTTTTTTTTCTTTTCTTATTGTAATGAATTAAAAAATTAACTGAAAATATTTGTATATTTACCAATTAAACACACACACATATATTTTTGTGCAATGCTAAGGGTATTTAATTTATTTTAATATGAGTGTGTGTGTGTGTGTGTAATGGGATATTTATAGTTATAAAATTGAATGATTAATAAAACATTAATTGTAACTTAATATATAGTTTGAATAAAAAAATAAATATCATATATGTATATATATAGCCAGTTGGTCTTTAGTTCATTAGTAAAAGGTCTAATTCTTAACAAATATTAAAAATTACATTTGTTTGCATCTTTTGTAAGAGGTGTCCAAAGCTATCCCTCATCTTTGTTGTGATGGTAAGATTAACCTTGATGTATTTTAAATCTAACTCTCCCTTTCTTCCAACACTAACAATTATATAATTTTTAATGTATACCCCCAAAAAAAATAATCACTTGAATTTATGTTTATGTTGATTCAATTGCTTCCACCAACTATTTTTACTAAATTTCTAATTACAGGAAACCTCTTTTATCACTATATATAGGAGCAATAATCTATAGTGATGCTTCAGCCTAATATGCTTGTCTTTATATAACGATATATTATGATGGAAAGTTGGAAACATATCTTACTATATAGTAAGATTCCTCAATTATGTTGCTGGCAGTCAAAAATTAACTTTTTATGTGATTTTCTTTTCAGACATCAGTTATTATCAATAGAGCAATCCAGATATTTATTTTGTGCAGTGGAACAGAAGATTTTGGATCATTTGTTTAATACTTAGCAATTATGAGCAAAATTCTTATAACGATGGGTAGTATTCTAGATAGACTCTAGATTTATTGATCTATCAATGATTGATTTCGAAACTCGGATTTGGATTCTATTTTTTTTCGACATAGCATTAAGTGTTTGATTTATAAAAAATAATCTTATTTTTAACAAGATACAGCTAGATTAGAATTTCAGTTTCTTTCTGATCTTGTATAAATTATCAGTTTGGCTAAAGTATAATAAGTCTAATTTTAATTGCAAGAGTAACAATTTTATTAGTAGTGCAAATTATTCAGGTGTGGACAATTTAATTATTTTTTTCAATTTATGTTTCTTTCTATTTCATAATTTGTAACATAAACATTTTATCTTCTTGTAAACGGTTATTTAACTTTTCATAGGACATCTTCTAAATGACCATCTTTTAATTAATATACTTGAATATTAAAAAAAAAACAATTTCAAAGCATACACATAAAGGTTTTGAACCACTTCTACATTTATCGAGTGATTGGCGTTTAGCAAAGCGGTTCAGGAGTTAAAAAAAAAATTGTGTAGTCATGATATAATTTGCTCAGCCAAAGGAAAGAACATTAATATTACAAGCGATAACAATCCCAATCATATCCTGAAACAACAACTCAACAGTGCGATTTCTATTCATAAAGAAGAAGAATCAAAATAATTAACCTCAATAAAAAAAGATAAACCTTGAGCACTTATTTACAAATATCTAATCAACAAATATTTGATACGAGTAGGTATCAGAATATGCAACACTAGCTATACTTGTGTGAATGTTTATGAAAAAAGAAAAGGATAACCATATCTAGAAAAGCTTAATTACATGTGTTAGTGTTAGTGGTGGCGGTTCTATTTTAAAATTATTCTTATATTGATGCTTGAATGCGCGAGAGACGCATAAATATTTGGTGTTAGAGATTAGAGAAAAAATGGGAACCTAATACAGAAAGGTGTTGGGGCCATGTGACAAAAGGGATCAAATGGTAAGACATTACTAGAATGTTGGTGTCATGTGCTAAGAGGGATCACATAAAGACCCTTTATTTCAAAAATTAGGGCAAGTATAAAGGACTTTTTTAAGGTCTCATCACATGTGTATGATTCCTTTGCCTTTGGGACACTCAATTTGAGGCCCAAAGTGGTAAAAAGAAGTCCTTTAATATCATCTTCCACTGCCTTGGATTCTAATTAAAGTCCTCAAACCATGTGATTTGGACCTTGATCCAGGGCCACATGGCATACCACCATACCATAGATCGAGTGGTTTAGGACCTTTAACCCATGTTTCATAGCTTTTTTGAGATGATTTAGGCAAGTAATTAATGTCAATAGGAGATAGGTTAAGCCTGAAACTATTACAAACCTGCAGTTGATTGTTAGCGTTAATCGGAAGAAAAGGGTCAAACCTTTGAAAAGGTGAAATCGATTTGTTGGAAGCGAAAGGAAATGGGATAAATTCTTGCCAAAGCATTTATATGGGTAGAAATTAATTATATCATCTTCAATAAAAGGGGCACTGTTTTATTTGCAATAGTTGCGAATAGCTAGCTTCCACTTGGTTATCACGTTGATGACGATGTATAATGAAAAGAATCAAAGCTTGTAGTTTGTAAGAGACAGAATGTACATATGCATGTAAATTAGCTGCAAGAGCAATTTTCCCTTCACCAAGAATTTCCAAAGTTGGTTTAAATTCTTTCAGCGAAAAATAAGAGGAGTCAGCTCGTGATTGTGTAGAAGCTCCGGCCAAAAACCTCATCCCTTCGTTACAAAGGAGAGGTTAGAACCTCATACTTTCTGAGAGGGGGAATGTGATTACTAATCGAACTATGAACTCATTTGACACCTAAGACTTCACTTACATTGCTTGAAAACTAAACAACAAAAGATCTATTAAAGATCCGGTGCGGACATCTTCCTCAACACCCATATAAATTTATTGTCTCACATGTTTTTGAAAGAAGGAATAAATATCCAATATCCTTGATTTCAGGTTTGCCATATATCTTAAAGGAGTAGATGTGTATTTAATGAAATTAGCAAATCACATTCAGGAAAACTGTAAGAAACAATAACAACAAGATATATACGCACCTCTCTCGGAGATTTTCTTGGAGCCAATGTCCATTTATTTCTTAGGAGCAAGTTGTATGTAGCCTTTTTAAGTTCAGATCCAAAGACTTCATGCCGAGTTTCGGTTTTGGATTGCAAAGATTCATTTAGAATCTTAAATAATGAGTTTAATATTGAATTGGATTAACCAAACGGGGCTTGAAAATAAAAATTAAAAGAAAGAAGAGGATATAATTAAGAGATCGATCGGATAGAGTAGAGAGTTAGTCACAAAATACAATTTTGAAAAAGTCTCTTCTACAAATAATATGAGAGGAAAATTGATTTGTTAATAGTATAAACCATATATTCAGAGTCATGCAAACTTCCAATATCAACGAAACATGCATGTTCCAGCCAAAGGAAGACTAAGGGAACAAGGAGAAGCTGCTACTCGGTTGCACTTGTTTTAAAAGAGAAATCAGACACATACACGCACACACGCATATAAATATGACTTACTTGATCTGTTGGTATTATAGAATTCTCTTTCTCGAGCCATGTTGAAGTTTCTGGTGTTGATGATGCACGAGAAGGGAGTGTGGAGCATCGCCACTGAAACCCGTTAATGCTATAGAAGCCACCAAAGGAGGAATCCAAAGGGATAGCATGATCCAAAATTATGGCCACGGACACTCGGGATCAATGCGATCCCTTTGGATGCCTCCTCTAGTTGCAGTAGAAACATAGAAACTCCTCCGTAGAAGTCTCTCTCTCTCTCTCTCTCTCTCTCTCTCTCTCTCTCTCTCTCCCCTTCTATTCTTGTATCATAGAGGAAAGTGGTTTGAGGGAAGCCTTGAGCCTTCAATATAAAAGAGAGCAAGTGCTCTAACAACGACTAATTATATTTTATTTTCTTTCCTTTTTTCTCCAGCTTCAAATGCTATTTTACTTTTGATTTATTTGTTTCTTTAGATTTAGCAAATCATCAGGAGATGTTTTTAAAAGATATTTATTTACTTGTAGACCCCATTTTCTTACAAATTAAACCAGACACAGGGGAAAGGTTTTACCAGTAGGGGGTCATGATCCACCTCTTCTGAGAAATACCCCAACAAGTTGGGTGGCAATATTTATTCAGCTGTTTGCTTATTTTATCAAGGTTTGTGGTCCAATCCATGTTCCCTTTCTTACACCAACCTTTTTTATGCTTCTTTCACAAGGAATACATTCCCAATTTCCCATTACTTCCAAATATTTATGTCGACCTTTTTTTTTTTGCAATATAAATATATTTATTGTCTCCATTAATTGGTCCAATTGTATAGATGCTTACATATATAGGTCAATGATATGACCATATGATTGACTGAAAATTATTATTAGTGGATCCAAAGCATAACAAGCTAGCTGTAGGATTTAGTTTCATATCGGCGGGGTCAAAGATAGAACACGTGACACGATCAGTAATTTGGTCTGACTAATTCAATAATTTCTCGCTTCACTAATAAATTAATAAGGGCACTCAGCTTCCCAGATCGTATATATCCGATTATCCATAGAAAAAGAGTGTATTTTGCTCATTTCTCGGCATCTACATGGAGGTCTGTTCATTCAAGGGTAATCGTAATTAGCTGTAAACTCGGAACCAAACTGGTCAGTGATCTTGAGTCTTATGACACACACACACACACATCTAGGACACCAGCATCGATCAAATGAAGAATCAAACAAAAATAGCGTATGGGAGGTTGGTGTTGGTTATTTTTGTGATGAAAATTACTTCCACGTAAAAGGTTGAGTGAGTTTTAAGTTGTTTTTTTGAACTGATAATGTTATACCTTTTTTTAATAATAATAAAAAAACTTTTTCCGCTAAACATTGAATCAAGACTCAATTAAATCAAACTATTAACTTTAAATATTATTAATATAGTTACCGTCTCCTTCACAATTTCAATAATGAAATTGCATTGATTACCTCTGGTTTTTCAGTACAAACACTCACACACACACACACACACAAACACACGAGATCGAATAGACTCAGGGCTACGCAAAATGAGCTAGAGTAACCATCCTCCATCCTTCTTAGAATCTTAACCTGTAACCATAGCTAGAGTGAATTGTTGAAAATCTCGAGTCTTATAGTCATTGGGTTGTTCAACTCCAACCCTTTGAAAACAGCACTATATATTTCTCATAAATTACAGTTTTTCTTCAATAAAAAGATTCTAATATTAGTTGAGTATTCACACAAACATTATTTATTGGCATTTAGAGCAGTTGGATGCAAATAGTTCCGGATGAATGTAAGACAATACATTTAAATACTAAAGGTGATTTCAAAAGGCAGACGCTATAATTTCATGACTTGATTGAGCTTGTTAATCCCACAACACATTACATTTCACCATATAATTGCCTTCTTAATTAGGCACAATTAAATTTGTAATAAAACGCTGGAACATTAATGATGAATTTCGGTGAGAAGTCAAGGGGTGGACAATCACTGAAAAGAGGAGCTTCCAATATCATGACTATAATGCACACCAAAAAAACCCAATAATTAAGTTGGTAAGTGATAGATCGACGGGGAGAGAAATTTCATGTACTTCGAAAACGTGTATGATGAATCACAATTGTGGGGGTGCCATAGGCCATTGTCTATCATTATTCACATCTCTATACTCCACGATTTATTTTGGTTTTCATATGGCAAAAATCATTGGCTTTCAACATGTCAAGTTTCTCACGTCATGTCTCTTTTTTTTTCTTCTAGTGGGAACGATTTGTTTATCAGAGAACATTTAAAAATATTAGAACAGTTATAAGAAATTATTACGGATATTAAAAGCATCATATGCAATGTTAGTATGGCTATATATGTACACAAATCTTGAGACATCCATGGTTCGATGGAATTATGTAACTTACAAGATTTAAATCCTATTGAGATGGGATGGGAAGATTTGTGGAAATACAGGAAGGAATAATATTGTTTGATTAAACTATTTTCTAACCCTTGTATGTCCCGCAACATTTCATTTTGGCCGCTATATTTTTAAATTTTCTAATATTTCCAAGTAAATTTCAGTTTTTTTTGTTCACGAACATACAAAATCAAATAAATATAAAGCAATTAATCAAGTAATTGTCTTGCTTGGGACAGGAGTTGCAGAAAGATGCTATGCAATTTTGATTCTATGAAAGCTATTAGATTAGTTTTGGAATTAAACCCGGGTTAATTTTCATAAAAATTAATTAGAAATAAAAAAAATTAAATTTTTAAAAAACGCTTTTCATCAACGGGCCTTGGTCTCTCTTCTTCCTTGTAATAATAAAAAAAGGTCTCCCTTCTTCCTTAATTCCTACACTCTATCTTTTTTCCAAGCTTATCATTTCTTGTTTGTTTGTAACTAGAAAGTGAGAGAATATAGTTCAATGCCGATGATTTCTTCCATCCATTTGTGCATGTAAATTCAGAACTGAAATTCCAATAATATTCTCCTTTCCTGCCATATACCAACACTAGAAATTAAAATTTTGAAATTAGGAAAAAGATGGTAGCTAGCTAGCGTTCTGCTACAACATCATGGCATCTCAACAAGCCATATTAGCCATTGGATACAAGGGCCACCGCAAAATTCCTCAGTTGACCCCTTTAGATTTTGATGTATGGTGCTAGATATTGTCCACACTCATGAAGCATAAATGGGCCACAAGCACAGTGCAGGCTTTCTATGGTGCTGTACAGACCCCACGCACCACATATTTTAACTCGCGCATCCATTGTAGTGGGGTAAAAGTGGTATGCTCATACTGTCTGATATGGTGATTTGAGAGTATAGGTTTTGGTTGCATCTTGGTCTGTATCCATCACAAGGGGTTCACCTGTGAGAACAAATGTCTCTTCTTTGCAGGACATAAATTTTATATCCACCCAGTCCTTGCTACCCATCTGGTAGAGCATAAGGACCTTGGAAGAACCCTGCCAAAATGCTGCCTATACAGGCACATATCATAATCTTCCTCACATGGGTTTCACTTTGTGCCAACTTCCATACGCCTGATCAGTGTTGCGATGGACTTTTCAGGTCAGTGGGTACTCGTGCTAACACTATTGTCCCCCAGTATTTCAGCCATTGACGTACGTCAGACTCCGATTGTGATATGATTTAGAAAAGGTAAGGGTGGTTTTGTTATTCAATAATTTAGAGTAATTACTTTTTTTATTAAAATGAAATCATCTTATTATTTTTTTTAAAAAAAAATTGGTATTGATTATACATGATTATAACCAGGTTAATCAAATTTTAAATTAATATGTCAAATTAACTAGATTTAACCAAGTAAATATCTTGTTTTTTCGTTCATCGAATAAGCTAGTTGGAAGAAGTGAAGTTTAATATCTATAATTTCACCAGGTTTCTATACTATCCCTCTGGTGGAGTAGTCACATGTATACAATTATAAACTTTGTTGATGCATGGTGAATTGTACTTTTTTTTATCATTATCTTTCCCGTTTTCAGAATTTTTGGTTTATAGCTTTTGTATCATTTCGAAATTATCATTTCGAATTCGAGGTCCTACATTGGTTAAACTGTAGTTACGACTACAATATTTCTTCATCGGATCGATGCTTCAAGGCGCCGTTGGACCACAACTGCTGGCATCATTCTTCTCTTTTCTTGAATCAATATTTAGCTGTGGACAAAACTAAATAATCATGGAGGTAGGTAACTAAATATATGCGTATACTGTCATAGCTAGCTTCTCCGTGGTGTGTTTCATTTCCATGCTAGTCTACGAGTACTCAAACTTTTTAACCTGCAATGACCACACCCTTATCTTGCTGGTGTTTTGAACCGAAAGCAATGGTTTCAACTTTGAAGTGTAGATGGGTGCGATAACTTTAGGCTTTAGCAGTCTAGCGATTAGTTAGCTAATTTTGGGGACCAGATCCACATTGGTAGATTAAGCTAGCATTAATATTGCAGTAATTCATATTGTAGCTAGGTAGGGAAAGAAATTTCTATGCGGCTTCTAATTTTAAAAGGATAAATTCTGAAAAACTTCTGTGGTAATATAGCTAGACATAGACATGATATACATATGACATCATAAAAGTTTAGATATATGTGGCCTTAAAATGTTCCATGATTTCTTCATGAAATTAACATAAAATTTGGTAGCCTTATGAAATCTTGGTGGTTATGGTGGCATTTCTACCGTAAAATAGTTTTAACTCAAGCTCGTTTGTTTTATAAAAAGTGATTTATAAAATATAAGTTTTTAAAATTTTCTGTATTTGTTTAACATTAAAGAATTAATCAATAAAAAATATTTTATAATGAAAGAAAAAATTATCTTGATTTCTAGGAAAATATTTTTATTTTATATTGAGTGAAAAACACTTTCTAGAAGTTGAGAAAAAATTAAAAATATCTTGTTATTTGTTGATTATATCAAATTTAATCCTTAATTTTTTATTACAATATTTCTTTTTTGATTTTTTTCAATTTCATCCCTTAATCAGAATTTGATTTAATTTTATTTTTATATTAACTTTAGTTCTTATTTTTTTATTGTTATTTGGTTTTCTCTTATCTTTTTCTTATTTGAATTTTTTTATTTATCAAATTCTTATTTTTTTTGTTATTTATTTTATTTAAAATAATTTATAAAATTAATATTGTTTTTCAATTTCATTATCTTTTAACTTTTTTATCTATCAGATTTGGTTTCTATTATTTTAATAAACATAAAAAAATAAATTAAAACATCAATAATTTATTTTTTAACTTATTTTTTTATGATGTAGTCAAATACTATAAAGTTTTTTTCAATTTATTTTCTATAGCACTACCGGACTTTAAAAATAATTTACTTTACCAGAATAAATTTTTTATAAAAATTACTTTTTAAAAATAAACTATTTTTCACCCGCAAACAAAACTCATACGTAGAGTCATGAAACCCTAAAATATCACCATGTATTGTAATGATCAGAATGATCGGCACCTCTCTAGCTAGCACTAGAATTTTGAATGTCACATGGATCCGATCCAATTAGGAGCGTCTCACCTAAAAAGAGAAGGACAATTCACCGAGTGCCAAGGACACACTATTACCCTACCGCTCTATGCCCTACTCCTAATTTGTTTGGAGCGGCTTTCATAGCATCTAGTCTGGTGTGCATTAGAAGTAGGACATGGGCTGTCTCGGCTACCTGAGATTTGTTTGGTTGCCAACAAGACT
Organism: Populus deltoides; assembly: GCA_015852605.2. Lineage (NCBI taxonomy): Eukaryota > Viridiplantae > Streptophyta > Magnoliopsida > Malpighiales > Salicaceae > Populus > Populus deltoides. The sequence continues at coordinate 18,647,318 of CM027579.2, forward strand.
TTTGATCTTTGAAGGTGACTTGTTATCGAAAAGCTTTTTCATGGATGTATAATATTAGTAATTTGTTTTGGGGCACAAGCTGCCATTGACATTTTTCAGTTCGTGTTCTCTATAATCCAAATGATTTGTGGGTTTGGGAAATTTGTTGTGGGTTAGCAAGTGCAGCTGACTTCAACTAATAGATGGACACTGCTTGTATTGATTTTTCTAAGAAAACTTGACCGAATTCATATATATGGATAAACATTGCTTGTTTTGAACCCAAAACGTTAAACTATTAGATTATGTAGGCACCTCGCTCTCTCCACTGATATCCTATATGAAATATTCTCGCTCTCGTATCTAACTACCGCACTTGAAAAATTGTTACGCACGTAGATCCAATCAGCTGATCGGTATTATGCTGAGCGGAACCCGCAAGAATTAGCATAGGTGGGAGGCTTGAGGAGGATAGATTTGTGAATCTCAAACCCTTGTCATCGATTTCAGGTTTTCTGATGCCTTGAGATTAATTAGTACTATTAACAATTTGCAAATCTGAGTCACCTCGGAGATTGAATATCACATAAATGCCAGACCCCATTCTGCCGTCATACAAGCACTGGAGGGGCATTCATTTCCTTCCATAAAAGGCGATAATTGGCGCTTTGATGGACTTCATCTTGGGTTTATATGCGTGGTCCTGTTGGGTTTGCAATTTCCGCAGAGAGAACTCGGTCCATGCACTTTGGTTGGTTGGAAAGCATGCACATCTCTTTTTGTTACTGTTTGCCGTTCCTTCTCCTCTCTATTGCCTGGTTTAGCCAAAGCAAACCCTCTTTGCCTTTTGATCTTGTAGCTTCATCTTTAACAAGATATCCAACCAGCTGCTCCAAAATAATTTACCTCTTTCAAAATGAAGATGATAGAAAAAATATCAAGATAATTGTGTGTGTGTGTGTTATGTTAATATCAAGATATTTATATTTTATATTTGATTAAAAAAATATAATTATTCTTCATATATATATATATATATATATATATATATATATATAGACAAATATATATATTTACGATTCAAGTTTGAATTGAATTTAAATCAGATTTAATAATATTTATATTTAATTCTTTATGTTAAATAATTATTATATATATATATATATAAACCCTACATGTTCGGGTCAGTATTACTTGAGTTCAGATTAAATTAATTTTTAATATTTATTTTGCAATTCAAAACCTCAGTAATTGATATCTTGCAACGTTTCTCTCTCTCTCTCTCTCTCTCTCTCTCTCAAGAATATATACAGTTGTAAGAATATATATATATATATATATATATATATATATATATATATATATATATATATATTTGTTCACGACAAAGTAGATGCGATAGGTAGCTCATGTCGTGACCACAGAAAACATTCATGAATAGTGTCAGCATCTCTTTAATTTGTTAATGTTGGCATGTATTCTTAATTACAAAAGTTTCTAATTTAGGCAGTACGTTGGTTAATAATCTGAGCATCTTCCATTAATTAATTAATTAATTAATAATGAAACACGGGAAGGCAATCTAACGGAAAGAATAAAACTTGGTAAGTAGGTTTTACACGTCAATTTTTTTTGTAATTCTTTCCCTTCAAAATGAAAGAGACTTCCACAACTTGATGTCTGAGAATTTAAGCTAACCATGATAAGATGAAAAGGAGTTAAAGCAATCACATTTAAACATGAAGAATTTTGAAGGGAAAGAATCGTGTTTATATATATATAAAACTAAACTAAACTTCGGTCAAAGCTCTAACCCATGAAAAGACTAGACCAAAGACTGGTTACTGCCACAAGAAGGCAGGAATGGGCTTTGCTATTATTCATTGTCAAACACTAGCCTTCCATTTTCCTTGCCAGCCAGAAAAGGAGGGAGAAAGAAGAATGTTATAGGCTCAAACTTATAGCTCTAACTCTAAAGCCCAATATAAACAATACAACACGTGGAAACCCTGGGCCATTCCAAAGTCCATTTGAGCACCTACCTTATCAAGCGGAAGATAAGGGCAAAGTCGTCACAGACCTTCTGCTTTCTAATTTTTCAAAAACTCTCCAAATTGTCAAGGCGGTTCCTTAGGCCTACCATATAACAGAATCTGGTCTCACCAAAATCACCTTTACCATTCACTTTTTTACACATAAAACCTGGCTAATACTCCGGCAAGTCCACCAAAAGTAAAAGGGCAGACACGTAACTAGACTGATCACTCCCGGGTCCACTTCCATCCCATTACTCCACCCAACTGCCACAAGTCAAAGAAAGTCAAAACACTACCGAACAGAAAATTCCAAACGGCGCCACTTTATCTGCTCTAAAAGGTAGACACGTCGACGTTTTAGTGGGACATATCAGTAATTCGAAGGAAACCCTTGTCCATAACCGGAAAAAAGGAATCCGAAACATCAGCCCCAATGTTTACTGTTCACGTTTTGCAGTTAGGCAGGTCGGTATTTCACAACAAAAAAAAGGAACCTTGTTTTTTCTAGAGAGAGAAACGCAGGAAAACAGAAACCGCAAAAATGCAAAATCAAACTGAAAACAACAATGATGCAATGAGACTAACAGAAGGGGAGAGAGAGAATCAGATGGATTCGCCGACAGGTGGAGATGGTGGAGCTGAGTCAGGTGAGCTCGGTGGCGGAAGTGGTGGAAGCGGAGGGACAAATGGTAAAGTGAAAGGACCGTGGTCACCAGAGGAAGATGCGGTACTGAGTCAACTAGTGAGTAAGTTTGGAGCGAGGAATTGGAGTTTGATAGCACGAGGAATACCAGGGAGGTCTGGGAAATCTTGTAGGCTTAGATGGTGTAATCAGCTTGATCCTTGCCTCAAGCGCAAACCTTTCACTGGTATAATTCCAAAATCTAGCAACTCCATTTACTGTTTCCTTTATCTCTTTTTTTTTTTCATGGGTTTCGGGGATTTTTTTTCTTCTTGTTGATTTTTCTGTTTTTTTTCTTTTAATGTTGATTGTAGTTTTTTTTTAGTCTTTTGTTAAATGTTGGGAATTTGGACCGTACTCGAACTTGCCAGTTGTTTCGATTTTTTTTTTGTAAATTTTAAGCTTGTTTCAATAGCAGTTGTTGTGTGAAAGAGTGGATTTGAAAATTCCTGATGCCGAGCATGGATATTTTGTTTATTTTTGGGTTGTTAGATTGAGTTTCTAATATCTTTGAACATTGAGATCGGGCTGTATGCATTCAAGTTTAATGTTTGATTTCAAAGGTGGTGGTCTTGGAGGGTAAAGTTTGGTTTGGAGGGGGGGGGGTTATCATAGGTTAAATGATTGTCGACTTGGCTGGCAATCAAGTTGAGGACATGTAGGTTGATGCAATGGCGGGTGCAATTGGGTGTTAGAACACTCAAAATCTGTTGTAAACTCTGCTAAGCACGCTTTACATAGGTAGTTGAGTCTGCCCATCTGTTCTATCTACCATTTTATTTGTTCCAAATAGATAAACTAGAAAAGTGTAGTCGTGTACAAGTGAAGTGTGAATTTGTCATGGATCACTAGTTGTGATGGCATGGTTATGGTCTTGCTCTCCTAATCATTATAAAGATGGTCCGTTTTCTTTTTTATTAAAATTGTTTTGCTTTCCTACTAGTTGTGATGTTTTGTTTTCTGTGGCTTCTTCTCAGCTGTTGTTATTCATGGCCTGCAAAAGATGCCTGATTTCAGTGTGTAAATTATTTGAACGCAATGGTCCAGTCATTTAAAGGCTCAATGGTAAAAGCAAAGGGATACTTTTAAGTCGATCGAGGTGTCTGAGATTACAAAACATTTTAAATAATCATGTTCAAGTAAGCTCCAGTTTTGTATTCCCATTTCTAGGAGATGCCAATTTCTTGATGATGTTGTTTTACACAACTTGCATTTGTTAAGTTTACAGATGAATAACGTAACATAATGTGACAGGATGTTCTGGTGAATACAATTGAATTTCTCTAATACTTTATTTTGTCATTCCAAAGTCTTGCTGCATGTTGACATGGCACTTAAGTTTTTCCTTATTAAGGATGTCAGGAGATAAACAATTTATGGCTAGGTAATGTCTGGTCTCGGAAGTGAGTTATGGGCTTAGGGCCTTAACCAGTAAGATGACCTAGTTCGGTTTTGATGGGATTACCATTTTGATATTAAATCGGGAATTTAGCTGGAGTAGGATAAGATAGCACCAAACAGGATGTAGCCTGGAATTTGTATCTTGGGGAAACTGTTCATAATCCTGGTAATCAATCGTAGTCTTCTGGAGGAGTTCAGGATGATTTTGAAGAAGAATTTTACCTAAGCACATTTCTTATTAGTATTCGCTGTTTAGCCACATTAGATCTGAATTGACGCCACAGGACACTTCTATGCACAATCATGTTCGCACGCTTCTGGTGGGCAATAGTTGATCCCCAGGTGACGTCTCTATACAATGATGTCACAGGTTCACAGCATGTGGGAGACACTTGAACTTCAAAGGATAGAATGAATATACTAATCTATGGTAACATATCACAAATAACATTCAGCTAACCTTTAGGATAGAAGAAAGATTTCTTTAGCTAATCTATTCTTGAATTTGTATCTTGGGGAAACTGTTCATAATCCTGGTAATCAATTGTAGTCTTCTGGAGGAGTTCAGGATTATTTTGAAGAAGAATTTTACCTAAGCACATTTCTTATTAGTATTCGCTGTTTAGCCATGTTAGATCTGAATTGACGCCACAGGACACTTCTATGCACAAGCATGTTCACATGCTTCTGGTGGGCAATAGTTGATCCCCAGGTGACGTGTCTATATAATGATGTCACAGGTTCACAGCATGTGTGAGACACTTGAACTTCAAAGGATAGAATGAATATACTAATCTATGGCAACACAAATAACATTCAGCTAACCTTTAGGGTAGAAGAAAGATTTCTTTACCTAATCTATTCTTGCATTGTGCTTTCATGCATGCAAGTATAATTATGCAAATTCCCAACTCTCATTTGCAATTACACTCTTTCCAAACTGGAAGTTATTAGTTTTTTAAAATGATGGTAAGTTATTCTTATTCCCCTAAAATTTTGTGTTGGTTGCACAATTATCGTTGTGTTCCTAATCAGTACAGTTGTACCTAAGCTTTTCCATACAATGAAACTTTAGTCCCTCTGTACACCATTATTCCCCACTAAAGTATGCTTCACAAGAACACTATTGTGTAGGTTGTAGAAACAAGACTTGAGTTTAACCGTATTAAAACCTCAGAGACTTGAAAGAGCACCTTAAAATTGTTGAATTTCTAACATTTAGGTCTGTCCAACTTGTCCTTCTTTCAAAACTCGTTGCAAGGGTGAAAGCTTACAGGCTTGCTCAATCAGAAAGGTGCAGGTGTAAGTGTATGGTAGGAATCTCTGAATGCTCTCCCAAGGAACTTTGTCAGTGGGATGATAACTGCTTGATGACATTTTGGGCACTCTTGATGTTCTTTGTTCATGTTTTTATAATCAAGCTCAATAATAACTCACTGCAGAGCTCCATGTTGTGAAGTAACTTATTCATGTGAAGTTTGGATTTCCTTTTTTCTTTTGTGTGTGTAATTTGCAAATTTTAACCTTCATATGCTGGCTATTGGTACAGATGAAGAAGATCGCATTATAATTGCAGCTCACGCAAAGCATGGAAACAAATGGGCAGCGATTGCGAGGCTCTTGCCAGGTAGAACTGATAATTCAATCAAGAATCATTGGAACTCTACTCTGAGGCGCCGATGGGCAGATCTGGTAAGGTTGAAACCAGGAACCAGTGATGTGATGGAAGATGGCAGCAATGAAAGAACAAGGGCATCGTCAGAAGAAACTCTTTCAGTTTGTGATGTCAATTCATCCTTGCCCCTGGAAGTAAGAGATGTCACAATGGACGATCAACCCAGCCAGCATGAAGACAAAGCTCAAACAGACAGCATTCCTCAAACAAATGAGGTCAATTTTGCATCGGAACCAAATGGAAATCCCACCCTTCCTCGTCCTGTGGCACGTGTTAGTGCATTTAAAGTTTATAATCCCCTCAATGATCCAAAATTGGGTTCTGGGCTTACAAGAACAATTCCAACTCATGGCTGTTTGGTTCAAACACCCAAACCAGACTCGGGATCTTGCAAAATCCTTGAAGATGTTCATTGTGAGCCCATAGTTCCTTCACGATGTGGGTATGGTTGCTGTGCAACGCCAAGTGGGGGTCATCCTCCAAGCACCTTGTTGGGGCCTGAGTTTGTTGAATATGAGGAGCCTCCTCCTTTCTCAAGTCAAGAATTAATCTCAATTGCTACAGATTTGAACAATATTGCATGGATCAAGAGTGGTCTTGAGAATAGCAGCACTGGGATACCTAGCAATGCTGCAAGCTACAGAATGTCTCAAGGGACTTCTGTTGGCTCACAAATGGGAATGTCTGAGCAGAATTTAAGAAATGGTCACATGCATTTTGAGGAGGGAAGAAACAAATTGATGGGCACAATGGCAGGTACAATATCAACCCAGATGCCTGCTTGACCTTTGGCAATGGATGCTGAAATGGAGACCAAACCTGTTACTGATTTCCTCCTGCGACACTGCTTTATTATAGGATGGTATAGGTTAAATTAATTCAGTTGTCATCAATTATTTGCTTTTTATAGAAGTTAAGAAATGATTTCACGTGGAGGTTCTTCATTCCTGGCGAAGAGATGATGTCATTATTTATACAGCCACAAATATGTTTCTGGAAAATGTATTCAAGACTCGACGCAGTAGAAGAATGAAACTGGATTGTATCCGCCATTACGTGCTTAAGCTTTCTCAGTCATGATGCTTTCTTATGCGTGATCTTTAGGTCCATGGCCATTACAGTTACAGGCCATAAAGCTTTGCTCTGTTCCTCGTCCTGTGGCACACGTTAGTCCATTACAGTTACAGGAATGAAAAATCCACATGCTTCCTTTCAATAAGCTGCGGTGTATGGGTCCTAATTTAGCAATATATTTCATGTGCGTTTTGATAATACAATGCAAAAAGTGTTTTTCATTGTTTCTGTATATTATGGGTGTGTTCGAGAACGTGAAAGTTATTATTTTTTAAAGTATTTTTTATTTAAAAATATATTAAAATAATATTTTTTTTATTTTAAAAAAATTATTTTTGATATCATCACATCAAAATGATCCGAAAACACCAAAAAAATATTAATTTCAAGTAAAGAAAAAAATAAATAAAATTCAAATTTTTTCAAAAGCGTTTTTAAAACGCAAAAACAAACAGGATCTAAGATCAAGACTTTTTATCGACAAAAGTGTGACAGTAAACCCGCGACTTCCTGCGTCTGTGTCTTTGATTCTTAGATGGTCTTTGGAAATATAGTACTAGTTACGATTCAAAATGTTTTTTTGCTAAAAAATACATTAAAATAATTGGTTGGGATCTCTCAAAAATTGGTTGGGATCTTTTCTTTTATTATTGTGTTATGCGCTACACCATGGGCAGCCCAATTTTTTTTTTTTATGATGAAAAATACGCTAAGGTGATGAAAGTATTCCTACAAAAAACAAGACTCAGGTCATTAACTTGATCAAGTTTAATAAACTCGGGTTATTTAAATTACACAAACAAAAAAAATACAATAATAATAAATAAACTGAAAAAAGAATGACAGTTAAAAAAAACTATGAAGTTCATTGAAAGTCAATTGAATATTAACATGAAGCTCAATTATTAAATAACTTGATGTTAAATGATGAAACTAAAAAAAAATAATGAAAAAAAAAAACTAAGTCAACCCGTTAACCCTATAACCGGATACAAAATTGAGATAACCCCACAGAAAGAAAAGTAAAAGAAAAAAAAGATCAATTCCCAATAAATCAAATGTTAATGGAAGAAATTGAAAAGAAAATCAATTTTAAATATGACCTAAAAATATCAAAATCAACTCATGCTAACTTTTAAAATTTGTAACCCTAGTCATGAGTATGAGACGACTCCTATGGAAGGAAAACTCTAAAAAATAAATAGCAAAATTCTAAATTAACAAAATGCTAAGGGAGAAAAGAAACAAAACAAAATAAAATAAGATCCAAGACAAAAAGAAATAGTGATAAAAGGAATGAAGCTAAATTTTATATAAAAAAATTTGAAATAAAATGTTGAAGGATGAAATTGAAAAAAATCAATTAGAAAAACAAAAACAAAAAACAATTAAAAAACAAGGATCAAATTTGATATTAAGATCAAATAAAACCATATGATGAGGAGTGAGATTAAAAATAAAAATTAATTAAAAAGATAAAAATAAAATAAATAGCAATTAAAATAATGATAATCAAATTGAATAAAAAATAAATAAAAAACAATTTTATATGTTGTCATGGAGAAAAAAGAGAAATGATAAGGACAAAAAAGTCCACATGAGCCCCACCACTGCTTCTATGAATACACAAATGACATCAATAGAAGAGGGCAATGAAGTGCTTCAACCCTGACAAATAGCATTTAGAAGCGGGGTGGCTCCACACATGACGCTCAAAAAGTGCGGGCAACACTCACCAACAACTTATTTTTGTTAATAATAATATTAATGAATGTTAAGAGACCAAACCATCCAATTCAACATATTAACCATTAAAAAAAACTTATTATAAATTATAATTAAGCCTTTTGAGGTGAGGTAAGCTTCATAAAAATTTCTTTCAGGGATAATTTATTTACATTGTGCTTCAAAATGTAAAGAGAATAAATAGCTTTATATAAATAAAAAGAATAAATAGCTTTTTATAAACCTTTTAAACAATTTTGCTTGTAAAGATAGTAAAGTCTATGTAATATACATACTAGACTAGTGTTCGAGCTATGTTGTAGGTCAATATTATTTTTTCAGTAACATATTTTAGCGTTATAGGTGCGTTTTAAAAAAAAGAAAGAAATTCAATAACTCATGTTATAGCCCTGGCCAGCTAAATAAGTTGGTTTTATTTAAATTTCATATATAAAAAAAGGCAAAATGATCATGATAACATGAGAAAAAACCCTTTATCTAATAGGAAAAAGACAAATCATTTACCCGTTTGTATATAATGAGTTTGTCTATTAAAATCAACTTGCAATAGAAATTGATACGTATATAAAATTTATTGAATGAAATAAAAGGAAAAACAATACTATACGAGGTTGCACATATATAAAAAATATAAAAAAAAATTACAAGTAAATCATACTAATCTCTTAAAAAATTAAACACACCCAATACAATAAAAAATAATTGCTATTTAAAAAAGCCAAAAACAATCACAAAAAAAGATGTATTAATTAAAAAATAAATATTAAAATTATTTTAAAAAAACATGTAAAAAAAGTATTAATTAAAAAATAATTTTTTTTAAAATAAGGCCAGGTGATATTGTGACCGGAAAGCCAAGCTAAGTGCCTAGCTAAACAAGCAAAGGCTCGCGTGCGGGCCCTTAATAATTTTTATTAAGTTAAAGGGGTAGATGACTTGGTGTCCGCTCTAATTGTTTGAAAAAAAAGACGATGTGTCGTATGGAGCTCCTTAAAATCTGACAATTAGTAGGCCGAAAAAACAAGGTTATTGTTTTTTTCACTAAAAAACCTATTTTCAATCCATTTTGACCAAAAAATACAGAAAACATCATAGGAACCTTGTTGAACCAATTCATAACCTTTTAAAACATAAAAAACAGCTCTAAAACCTGAAATTAAAAATCTTTTTGAGCTTGTGTATGTTCTTGTTAGTGTTTTTAAGGCAAAACAGCACCTAATCTCAACCTCCATCGTCGTATGAAACTATTTGATATAAAAAAAGATTGTTTTGGTGGTTGAAATTTTCGTCATCAATAATTTTTTCTCTCAAAGTTGGAATCAAGTGACCCTTCATTGCTCCTCCACCAAAAAAGAACTAAAAAAAATAAAATTTGGTATCAAAATTGATCTTTTGACAATTAAAGGGACCAATTAACATAATAACTAAAAAGATGAAGGACTAAAATAAACTTTACAAACCAATTTAAAAGGCGCCATCCTTTTTTTTTCATTTTAGTTCTTAATATTTTAATTCAACCCTCCCTCGAAAGAATTATATGCAATTTAGTTATAATTTAAGCTAAAAAAGCTTAATTATATAAAATAAAAGTTTTAAATTAATTAAAAATTTCACAAAATTATCCTTCATCAAGCTCTTAAAACTTCTAAATGGAAAATAGTTTTTATACTTAGAATTTTTTTATTAAGAAATTGAATTGTTCCTATCAATCATAGTATGCCTAATAAATCCTATTAAAATGACAAAATTAACCCCAACACAACTTATTATATTTATTATAACAGGGGTAGAATAATAATTATACTATTGTTGTTTACAATGCAATATGCTTTGGTGCGCAGCGAATTCCCAACCCAATTAACTTATTTTTCATGGAATATTTAAGAATGTAATAATGATTATAATTTAAAGTTTTTTTTAAAATATATTAAAATAATATTTTTTTTTTATTTTTAAAAAATTATTTTTAATATAAGCATATTAAAGTAATTAAAAATTATATAAAAAATAATTTTAAATAATAATTTTCAAATTAAAAAAATAATATAATTTTGACCACATTACCCTACACTGTCTTCATCTAATCCTCAACAGCTCCACCGTCAGCCTCCTCCACAGGACCACATTTGACCAAATAGTAAACTTAAGACAGTGGATAATTACGTCAGGTATCTAAAATGGCGAAATCATCATTTACAATCATGGAACAGCGGCTGATCTGCAGAACTCTCCTTTTCATAAAAGACAGGACACTCATATAAGAGCACATGATAACTGGAAAGTCCGCACTACCCTTATCGCGTCATAACTTGTATAGAAAAGCATGGGCAATATTGACTCTTGAGAGCTTAAAGCAGACACACCTCATCAAAATCAGAGTGTGTACAGGTTCACGAGGCATATTTCAACGCCAATCAGATCAAAGCACTAAAGAGGACAATTGAAATCTTCTTTTAACACCTACATTAGCCCATGCTGTTCAGGAATTAAAAAAAAAAAAACCTATCAAATCAAGATAATTAAAAAACCAAACCATAAAAAAAATAATTAAAATTTTAAAAAATTAACCGGATTTAGTTTTATAAATATAAAATTAAAAAAAACAAACCGAACCTAAAAAATTAAAAAAACCAAGTTAAATTAGAAAAAATTAAGTTAAATAAAAAAACCATGTTAAACCAAAAAATCAAACCAAATTAATTTAAACTGATTTTATTTTCAAATTAAAATGGGTGTCTAATTTTTTAAAAAAGAATTTTTGATCTAATTATTTTTTTATAAAAACCAAAGAAAAATAATAGCTTTTGATAGGTCACTTCAACATCAAATCATCTTCTAAATCCCTTCTTGCCTTTGTAATTTATCTCCTCTCAGCCATTTTAGCTCCCCCTGTTGTTCTCTGCACCAACACTGCCAGTCATGCAAATAAACAATGAAAGGACACAACCACAAGATCACAATATTGAAAAGAGAAGCTAGCAAAAACCTTCCAATAGCATTCCCTGTACTCGCTGATTGACACTGCATTCTGTCCATAATACCTTTCACTCTCTTTCTCTTTACAACAGGTTCTGTTCAAAACTGACTGACACGTACCAGAGGGGGCAGACAGATAGATAGCACCTAACACTGTCCAGTGCCAAGTTGTTGAAAAAGTCTTGGGAATTATTCACACTTTTGTCTTTGCGTACCAGAGGTTTTGGAGCTTTAATAGAGAGCTTCTTTACCTTTGGCAGGCATTGATGATCTCTGCCTCACAAAGCCATTACATGAAGATTCGCCAACTGGGTTTTAAAAATGGAAACTTTACAAAAACCCCATGTTGTTGTTGATGATGATGTTGTTGATGTTCTAGATGAAAGTAGTCACCACCACCACCACCAGCAGCAGCAGTCAGACGATGAAGGGCAAAGAAGGTCTTCAAGCCAGTCTGGTTCTTGCAGTGAGATTGTGAAGGAGAGGGGATCTTCTGTGTCAGAGGTGGATCTGGAGTATGGGGCACCAGAGATAAAGTTACATTTGGCAAAAGTTGAGAGGGACTGCAGGATTTGTCATTTGAGCTTGGATGCAGGGAGTCTGGAGGGTGGATTGCCTATTGAACTGGGTTGTTCTTGCAAGAATGATTTGGCTGCTGCTCATAAGCAATGTGCAGAGGCTTGGTTCAAAATTAAGGGAAACAAGTAAGTAGATAAAGAAAGCACAAAACTGATCTTTTTGATGTGTTACTCCATATCTTTTGGTTCTTAGCATTTCTCAGTTTAGATGTTGTGCTCTTAATGCCACACTACAAAAAAATATAGTAAAATGTAGTCCTGCAAATGATTTTTGACATGTGTATGGAGATGCCTATTTGTTGATTCTTGGGATTTTTGAGTTTTTTTTTCCAGGTAAATAATTATGATGAAATGTTAAGGTCTTGATCTTGGCATTACTAGTTTGTCAGGGGTTTTTACAACTTGTTAGTCAACTAAGCCAACGATGGGATTACTAAATGGGTGTGTATATGGTTTCAAATCTTGTTTCAGATGGTCATTTGCCTAAAGTTGGTGTTTTTGGAATCAATAGGTGGAGATACATGCTGATTGTTTTTGTGAATACACAATCTTTGAGGGAATTTTTGGTGAAAACACCAGCGAGAATCGCCGAGCTTGATGCTAATGGGGACGTAATTTAGAATAAACATATAATCCTTTAAGAAATATTTAATATTATATATAAATATGTTAAACAAAATAGTGTATTAAATTTCATGAAATTGTCTGTAGGTTGTTTTTAGTGAGATTATTTACAATGATTATTCATATCTGTGTTTATTTAGAAAATTATCTCTACTAATTTCTTGAAAGTTGTTAGCTCATAATATAGTCTTCCCTTGTAAAAATTGTTGTGCTCATCATATATGGACGATAACATTGCCAATAGCTATTTCCTGTCTTTATCTTGTGTTTACCATATGGAATGTATTCCTTCCTAAAATTGTATTGATTTTAGTTTAGATAGATTGTCATAGTATTCACATAAATCATGTGAATTGTGTAAGTTACAATTTAAGATCAATTGTTTTGGTGATATTTCTTTAAAAATCTGATTGCAGAACCTGTGAGATTTGTGGATCAATTGCACGAAATGTTGCTGGTGCAAATGAAACTGCGTCGGCAGAGCAGTGGAACCAGGCCAGTGATGTTGCCGTGACAGCAGCACCACCCGTGCAACCTGCAGATACACGGAACTTCTGGCAGGGCCACCGGTTCTTGAATTTCCTCCTAGCATGTATGGTCTTTGCCTTTGTTATCTCCTGGCTGTTTCACTTCAATGTACCCTCTTAATCTTGTAAGGGGTATTTCTTGTCTCCTGGATTTGACGATGGAAGAGAAGGAGACGAGCATCAAGGTCTGAGGTCTGCCGCAGGTACCATCCTGTACCAATTGTACGATCTGTTTCCCATAAAGTTAGCGATTCCCTTATCTGCTTGCAGTCGATAATAGTATTAGAGCTTGAACACTGTGATTTGTGTTGTATTATTGTCGATTTTATTCACACAATCAAGTGGAGCACCATCCAATGTTGTGAGTTTGATTTTCTTTCAGCATTTATATTGCGATGCTAGTGTTCTCAGCACATCCTCTCAACTTTCTTTGCTTTCTGTCTGTCAATCCATCTTGGATTGAAAAACTTGATAGCCGCACCATTCAAGTTATGTCAGCTGTAAACAACACATCAATATCTGCTTTTTAGCATCATTTGGAGGTTTCTTGTGCCATCTCGATTTCTTATATCTAGTTATAATTAAGGGGCTGGATGATATTAGGGCCATGGCGAGGGGGGCCCCATGGAATTACTCCATTCTTGAAAGGATTGGAAAGGTCCAATGGGGCCAATACATTTTTCATGCGGTGACTTTGTTAGACTTACCCAAAAAATTCAATTTTTTGTTTTTTTAAAATTTAATATGATTTGAATCATTTTGATAGGTTAATATCAAAAATAATTTTTAAAAAATAAAAAAAATATAAATAACATGTATTTTGATAAAAAAATCATTTTAAAACTATTTCTAAATTAATTGTGCGTGACAGCCTTTTAATTAATTGTGCGTGACAGCCTTTTTTTCTACTCGATGCCTCTACATATATCATCAGTCAGGGCCCCTTGGTCGGACGTCACTCTTGCTAAAAAAGACGAGAGAATTCGCAAAAAGGGATTGCTGTGCTGTGGAACCTCATTCCTAGACAAGGGGAAAAAAAAACATAAAATTAAGGTATCTATCTCGCAATAGCTGTGCCAAGAGGGATGGCAATTAACCAAGAAGCCATATTTGAGATGATCTCCGGATCCTGGAATGATTAAAGTAGTTATCTTGTTTTTTTTTTTTAAAGTGATGTTTATAATGTTTTTTTGTCAAAATAATTTATTTTAAAAAAGAAATATTTTTGATAAAAACACAAAAAAAATTTAAAGTAAAAATGATTCTAATATATTAATATTGAAAAAAAATTAATATATTTTTAATTAAAAAATATTTTACAAAAACATTCTTCATCGCATTAATAATTGTACACTAATAGTTTGGGCGGGGTGTGTAACGCTTAGTGTTGGGCCTGAATAGATTGGCTCGCCTGACGTGTTCCATTTCCGTAGCATAGGTATATGCCGTGCGCGCGCACACCTACTGACCTGCTTTCCGTTCTATCTCTTTCGGCTTCATGCAAGTAGACATAACATAGGGCTACTCCTTTTTCTTTTTCTTTTTTTTTTTGAAAATAAATTTGGATTTTTTTAAAATAATTTTTTTTTGGTGTTTTTATATTATTTTGACATGATAATATCAAAAATAATTTTTTAAAAATAAAAAAATTATTTTAATATATTTTTAAATAAAAAATATTTTTAAAATTTTTCTCTCAATTCGTAACCTCTGTGCAAGCTGCTGAAGTACAGAGGTTGCTCCTTTCTTTGTCCTTAATAATACATGTAGTTGTGAGTTTCTCCCTGGAAAGAAAACGTTATCAATTTTGCCAGTGATGATATGATATGACAACCGAGACAGGTTAGGATTAAGTGTGTTTGATTTGTAGGTGTGCTGATTTTTTTAAAAAAAATATAATTTTTTTAAAGTGTAAATTATATTTTTAAAAATTAAAAATACAAGTTTTTTACGTGGACCTCACCAAAAAAAAAAATCAAAGCCATCTCCAAATCTTTTCAAGAGTTACGAGTCAAATGTATTTTTAGATCAAAACTCATTATTTGACAATTTGTTCAAATACGCTATAATATTTCTAAAAGGCCAATCCCTCGATCAAGAGACAATACTGGTAGCCTGGAGTCAAGAGTTGAACTCTATAAATTTCATATCTCATCCATTTTTTTTTTGTTTTTTTTTTAAATATTTTCAAATCAAAACCCATATTCACGAAATTATGAATTAAAACACATGACAATATATACCTATTTGATGAATGTGTTATCTGACCTATTTATATCGCCGTTATTAGATCATGAGAAAAGAATACCCAAACTAAATTTAGCCATCTTGTTTCCATGATCCAATCTAACGCTGTCAGTCATGTAACAGAAGAGGGGACGATGAGCATTGCAAGTCTAAGAAGCGATCAATGGATGGGGTGGTCAGATCAGGTCAACGTACCAGCCCCTGCTACAAACAAGCCACAATTAGCGGGGACTACACACAGCTAGCTCGCTGTGGAGAGGAACTGATTGCTTTTTTTTTTTTTAATTCCTGTTGTTTTAATTTGTGCAATATTTAATTAATTACAGTTATATTGTCATAATTTAGAACTTGGTCTTGCTAGTAAACGGCAGGGAGGAATATTTTTGGTTGAGTTAGGTTTTTATTTTTAAAAATAATTAAAATAATTTTTTTAAAAAAATTCAAAATTAAAATTAGTATAACCCAATTAATTTTGGTTCGATTAAGTTTAATTTAGGTGGTTAAAAAACTAGAAAACCAAAAAATCAAAAGTTTAAACACAATAGCTTATAAATTTGTTGAACTCAAAACAAAAATAAAAACAAAGACGACACAATTTCTCTTCTGGAAATCAAATCCAAATTGATTCAAAATATCCACCAGATCTCACAACAAAAAATATAAATCAGACAGTGACCGAAGGATAAAATCTCGGACACTAGCGAATGGGATTTCTCTTCTGTTATAGCTTCAGCGCAAATAGTGAGTTTATAGACCCTTTTACTCTAACGAACGGGAACGAAGTCGCTATCTTGATTCATGAGTAGAAAAGCACAATGACTTACAAAGAAAGAAGGAGAGACAGAGCGGGGGAGGGGGGTGTCGTCGTTTGCTTTCATTAGGGTTAGAAGAAGCAAGTTTTAATATTTGTATCCTTTGGTTTTTTTCTTTTCTAATTGGTTTATTCCATTTATTTTAACAATTCGTTTTTTTTAATTAATCTGTTTTTTAATTGGGTAATCACTCGCAATTTCTTCATGGGATGCCTCCCTAGCTATGATTGCACTTTTGGTATTTTTTTAATAAAAGCCTATGCCAATGGAGGCGCGTGCTAAGCTCGTGAACGCCGTTCCTTTCTTTTGCAGAGGAAATTATGGATTTTTTTTTTTTTATCAAAGAAATATGAATTGATTATAGCATCCCTTATCCTGTTGCTATTTTAAAGAGAGAACTGCGGTGCTATTTCTATACCGTACAAAATGATTGCACTTATAACTGTTGTTTTTTTGTCATCTTCTGATCAAATATCTGTCGTGTAAAGTGCAGTTTCGACCAATATAATTCGGAATTTGAGCAGTTACAAACCGAAGAGGTCATATAATGTCGGAACATGTACAGGCCATTCTTATTGCCCCACCTTTGCGGATCAAAGGTAATCCTCCATATATAAATGAAGTAGCATATTAAATTTAACAGCAACGTGCACAACATAATTGCAGACATTTTTTAAGCTCTCAATCTTTGGATCCTCCAATGAAAATCTAAATATATTCCTACTGTCTTGGTCTAGTTAGATAAAATATCACGCCATTTATTGCAATTCAGTTCATCCACAACAAAATCCAGAAACCAGCTTAGACGGCATGGCAAACGCGACAAAGTTTAAGATTGATTTGTTTGTGCTCCGAACAAACATGTCTTTCGATTTGAATTAAAATGTCGGCCGCATGCTCCGGCACTGGGCATGACATTTTACTTTTAATTAATCATCTTCACACCGATTCTTATCCACTTAACTGCTTTCCAAGCAGCAGGGTTTTCATAATCTCGAGATGGAGCCATTAATTTGCTTCCTACTTTTCCCATTTATAATTAAAGTGCCTTTTATGAATTATTATATGCTGATCAAGAGTTCTATATACAGTACCTCTCTTTTCCTTTCTATTTAATTAAAGCTAAAACATGGAAGATAAGTAATCTCTTAGAATTTGTTTGGAAACACGTTGCAAACCGTGTTTTTAAAAAATTTATTTATATTTTACTAAAATTTAATATGATTTATATGTTTTGGATCATTTTGATGTGCTGATGTTAAAAATAATTTTTAAAAAATAAATAAAATTATTGACATGCATTTCGGGATGAAAAATTATTTGAAAAGCAACCACTACCACACTTCCAAATATACTGTTGGAAAATAATCAAACAAAACCTCCTTAATTTGATACCTGTCTAAATCAGAGAGTTATAAAGATTCTAAATAATATATAAAGATAGGTATTGCTGTATGTATATTCTATCCATTTTCTTAATATTTGAATTCCATTAATTAATGATATAGTCAAATTGATCCAAATATCAAAATCCAACCCTTCATAAAATCGTTATAGTAGTTTTGAAAAAATAAAGCTGACCTTTCAATCCTAATAAACAGAATATCACTTACGCAATGAGAACTTAGACGGCGATAATATTAATGAACTTCGAGGAAAAATGCAGAGCTCCTTGAAGACTTTCTATCATGTAGAAACTGTAATGTCTAGAGACAGTCTATAATTCAATTAAAGCGACAATTATGCAACATCAACACCATATATCTTTTAGAAATTTCAAACTAGATTGCTAAAAATCAAAACAGAAGTCGTTGGGAAGAAATAGCTAGCAAAAAGAAACAAGTGATATCCAATCCACCAAACCCTTGAATTTTTCACACATCCGCCCGAGGCCTTACGCCCTGGACAAATTTGATCTCCATTAATATAATATAATCACTCCATAGAATACACCAGTAAACAAAGAGAGGGAGAGCGTGCAACCACGACTGAGACATAGAGCACCACGTTAGTAGCGGCCAATGGTCGGTTGGTAATGTTCACTAGTTGCACATACAGTACTCTCTTGAACACAGAACACCCTCCCTTTCAATCCAAGTCTCTCTTTCTTTAGTACTCAAAAAACTCTAAAGCTAAAGCAAAACCCCATAACCCTCTCATCAATATTTTTGTGCCAAAACTAATCAAAGGCTACGAATTACTATATCCTTTTCTCTAATATCATGAGGAAGCTTTGTCCAAATTTTGATCGTGAAGATGGGCTCGACACTGTTCTCGAGGTTCCAATCCCTGAAGAAATGTTTGCTTCTAACAAGCATGGTAGTAGGTCATGGCAAAACATGAAAGCCTGGATGAGACCACACAACGAAAGGTCCGTGACCACTCTTTTTGGAGGCAAAAACACTGAGATTCAACTCTTGCTTGGTGTTGTTGGTGCTCCTTTGATCCCACTTCCCATCCTCTGTGATCACCAGTTCATCAACCGTAACATCAAAGACCACCCTATTGTAAGACCGGTTAATCATTTCTAATGATTATTTCTCAGAATCAAACGTCTGGTCTTGTCGAGGAGTTTTTTTTTTTTTTTGTGGTTGATTGTTAAAGTTTATTGAGTTTTTTTTGTTAATCTCTACATATATTTGTTGTACAGGAGTCATCAATGGCAAAATACATAGTGCAACAATACATAGCAGCAGTGGGAGGAGAGAGAGCTCTGAATTCAGTGGACAGTATGTATGCAATTGGGAAAGTGAAAATGGTAGCATCAGAATTTTGTGCAGGTGAAGGGAGTTTGAACAACAATAAGACGCTGAAAGTGAAGAATCAGAAACATGGAGGTGGAGAAATGGGAGGGTTTGTTCTATGGAAAAAAAGACCTGATTTATGGTGCTTGGAATTAGTGGTTTCTGGGTGCAAAATTAGTGCTGGCAGCGATGGTAAGGTGGCTTGGAGACAAACCCCATGGCACCACTCTCATGCATCTAGAGGCCCACCTAGGCCTCTTAGACGTTTTCTCCAGGTAAAAACCCACGAATCTAATGGTTAATATCTGACATTCTTATGAGTACTTGGGATTTCATTAACTGATTTTCATGGATCTGTACTTCTTAATTGGCTTTTCTTGACTGTTAGACTGCTGGATGCTACGGTTACAGCTATCCAGCTTCTAATCTTTTGGGGTTTCCTTAGACTTTTCAGAAGAAGAAAAGGGCCGCGTGAATTTTATGTTCACATCAATTCATTAATTTTCCATTTGAGTTCCATTTCATTTGGTTTTTCTAAAAGAAGAGAAGGGGCCATGGCATGATTTTTATTTTTGACTTTACTGTGGGTCCTAGCCTACCAAATTTCTCAATTATCAGGGCTGTTGTTTTCCGCTCTGGCCAAATTTTGAGGGGGGAAAAAGTCTCAAGTAAAATAGTTCTTAATAATCAAGAAAAATCATTGAAGTTTTCAGCCAACTTTTAGATAATCGAGGCCCAAATTCTAGAAGGATAAAACAAACGGTTGTTTTTAAACGGAGCCCAGTAAGAAACATACAGGCCGTAAGCCCATTAACGGAACCCAATCTTTTTAAACACTCATCTTGCATTTTTTTCCCCCATTGAATCGCGCAATTTTTATACTCAGAACATCCATCTTTCTTTCTTTTTTATTAATGATGAGATGAACATGTTGCCTTTTGTTCCTTCACTTCTATGAGCATGACCTTCCATGATACATTTTCATCCTGCTTTCACAGATTCTCATATTTTAAATGATAATCAACAGGGTCTTGATCCAAAATCTACGGCCAACTTATTCTCCAATTCTGTTTGCACTGGCGAGAAAACAATCAACAATGAGGATTGTTTCGTGCTAAAACTTGAAGCTGAGCCCTCGTTGCTAAGAGCAAGGAGCACTAGCAATGTAGAAATAATTAGGCACACAGTATGGGGCTATTTCAGCCAAAGAACAGGTTTGTTGGCTCAATTAGAAGACTCTCACCTTCTAAGAATTAAAGCCCCAGGCAATGACAGCATTTTTTGGGAGACCACAATGGAGTCATTAATTCAAGACTACCGAACCATAGATGGGATTAACATAGCGTACAAGGGTAGAACTTCGGTCTCATTGTTCAGGTTCGGTGAGACCTCAGAAAGCCATTCTAGGACTAGAATGGAGGAGATTTGGGCTATTGAAGAGGTTGATTTTAACATAAAAGGATTGTCCATGGATTGCTTTTTGCCACCTAGTGATTTGAAGAAAGAGGAAGAAGGGTGTGATAATGTTGCGATTAGCAACAGTGCAAGAATATTACCTTTCAAGATTCGATCAGCTTCTTCTAGGATTAGTGTATCTAAGGTTGTTGCTATCGATGATGTTGATGACTCGGATGAAATTTACGATGAAGACGAGGATCGCGAATAGTTGTAGATTTTTGTTCTTTCCGTGTAAATATATCAATCCAGCTATATGCACTTTAATTTTGTATTTTTTTTTCTTCTCTTTGCTTGATCAACTGGCTACACAGGAACGGGTAACGGTAGAGCTTAACATTTTTCCATTCTCAATTAACTGTATATTGTTCGACTTTTTAGGGGCTTTCTCAAACTGCTAATTTTATAATCAAAACTTTTTGTTTTTAAATTAAGATTCAACTTATAAAATCTCATCTTTGGAGAAAATCCAACAATCTTCAATGTTATACCCTAAAAATTTACTTTTACATTTACTTGATCGAATAAAACTTTAAGCAATTTAGGACTCATGGTAAGAGCTTAGGATCAAGAAATTTGCTTTTCATGTGATCTCAAATGGCCACTAAAAGTTTACATGGTTGTTAATTTCAAGACTCGTGTGGTTAGTTAAGATATGCGCAAACTGACTCGGACATTCATTTAAAGAAAAAAAACCTAAGATTTCCTTGAGATTTTTTTTTTGGTGGTCATATGTCATCTCATTAGACCCACTTCACCGTGATGAAAAAACAAAAACACTTTCATTTGATCAAAACAAAATAAAATTAAAGGTTTAGTGAGCTAAGAGAACAGTGGGTGCAAATTACAGAACTTCATCGAACAACTATCCACATCATCGAGGATGTTGTCGAGTTTTTCTGCTTTTGAAGGAAAAATAAAATCTCAAATATCCATTTGATTATACAAACTGCAGGACCTACGTGGTATCCATGCCAAGAAACCCCTAAGCTAGTTTTCTAGGAGATGCTTTTTATTAACAAGTTTTTATAGTTGTTGTCACAATATTTTTCAGTCTATACCCCAAATAATCCATAAATGTGTGGGCTTATATATGCATTAATACCTTGTAGCCTTATTTTCCACCTTGAGAAGCTAGCTTTTCCCACCAACATCTTGTAAAAAAAATTAATTTTTGTTTCAAAATATATATCATTCTCAAGAGTATTTTTTATTTAAAAATATATTAAAATATTTTTTTATTTTTAAAATTAACGTACATGAACATCATCTAGACACTAACAAAATGGTGATTTAAGTCTTTATCTGTCTTTATCAATCATTAATATTTAAATTTTAAAGTGAAATCAAATCACAATAAAAATCGAAAGTTTTTAGAAATTAATGATAAGTTAATCTTTTCGTTCAAGGCTTCAAGCAATCGTTTAATGTTCCAAATAACATCATTCCACTACGAAAAACAAAGGAAGAGTATAAAGAGAGGGAGCAGATTAAAATTTACTAAACCTTATATTTTCTCAGTTAGTCCCTCAATGCTCGAGAGTTGTATCAATTTGATATTTCCGATTAAATGGATTATGGAAGAAAGTTAAATGAAATGCTTTTTTGTCCATAGTAACTGAAAGGTCTGTTGAACTACAAGAGCTAATTAAATATTAACACTTGCAGGATTACGAAGGATTAATTGAATTGCTCTTGATGTTCATGTAATCGGTCATTTTTCTCTCGTCAACAGCTCGGCTAGAAAGTACTTCACATTGGAATTTTTTTTTTCCCTTTCTGAGAAGGTAATCATTTTTTAAACTTGACAATCAAAATTGATAAATTTGATTGTCAAGTTCAAATTTGAAACTCTAGAGAGACAATCAAAATTTACCTAATCCTTCAAGAGGTTAAATTATTGATTTAGTTTTTGGAGGCTGGCAAGTACTTGTGAAATGGACCTTTGTGTAAATGGGGGGTAGGAAAGTCCAGGCATGATATGGCAAGAGCATCTTGCTCGAGCTCCTCGAAAGAGTCCCCGATGATTCCTGGTGAAGCCTTGCTTTCGTTTACCAATCCGGCTACTAGACAGTGAAATTCTTCTGGGTTCTGTGTTTCAATTTCTGGAAGATCTTTAGCTTTAAACGGGGAATCTCTCTATAACTGATTCTTCTAGTTGAAGAATACAAGGTCAAAAAATAAAATAAAAGGTAAGAAACTAAAAGAGAGGAGACAAGAATGAGCTTTTGTGTTTGCTTACATGAGTTCAGATTTATACAGTTCTCTTATGGATTTATGCACAGAGAGTTGATAAGATGCCAATATATAGAAAGTTGTCGCACCCAACATCGCGGCGGCCTTAAAACTCTTTATTTCATGGAAAAAGAATAGATTTCTAGTATCTTGTTCTTTAATGGGGATATTCTTTGTTTAAGGAGTCGTCACCTAGTATTACGGTTACTAGGAACCCTAACTGGTCAACAGAGATTTTATGGTCCGAGACTGGTTACATAAAAGGAAAGATATTATCACTCCTTAAACGTCCTACCTAAGACAGGCTGCATTGCTGATCTGAGTCATTAATTGCTAACATTTTTTTTGTTTATACTATGATTTTTTGTTTTGTGTGTAATATTCCTAGCTCTAGCGCCAGTGAATATTCAACTACGGATATTTCCAACTCTGGCGTTGGTAAATATTATGTAGGTATGAAAATAAATAAATTTGAATCATCATTTTTTATTCCTGACTCTGGCGTCAGTGAATAAACAATTAAAATCAATTTATTTTTTTTTACGCAATCGCATTATTTTTATTTTTATGTAGCTAACAAAACAAAACAAAACAAATTTACATTAGTATTTTTATTCCTGACTCTGGCGTCAGTGAATAAACCAATAAATTTACTTTATTTTATTTTATTTTTGCATGCATATTTTTTACGTAATTTAAATAAAATACAATGAAATAGTCAAGAATAAACAAATAAAATCAATTTATTTTTTTTACGCAATCGCATTATTTTTATTTTTATGTAGCTAAAAAAAATAAAACAAAATAAAATAAAATAAATTTACATTAGTATCTTTATTCCTGACTCTGACGTCAGTGAATAAACCAATAAATTTACTTTATTTTATTTTATTTTTGCATGCATATTTTTTTTGTAATTTAAATAAAATACAACGAAATAAATTTGAATCAATAGTTTTATTCTGACTCTGGCTTCAATGAATACAAACAATAAATTCATATTTATTTTTTTATTTGTACATACACATCTCTTTTATTATGTATTTTTTTATTTTTTATTTTTTTATTTTTTTTAATTTATATTTTGGTGGTTGGGCTCGACCCCGACCCAGTCCATCGGCCCAAGCCGGTGACCTACTGGCAAAAAAAACTAAAGGCACGCGTGACTAGTTCACGCGTGCACGAACACTGGTGAAGGTAATTAAATTACCTTCACACAGTGTTCTTGCAACACTAAATTAATTTTGTTTTGAAATGAAGATGCAAAGGGGAAGAAGTCATACCTGCGTTTGGAGACCGAAGATGCTGCTCCTGGAGACCGAAGATGCTTGCAGCGTTGATGATGATTATCGCTTACTGCTTCCTCTGGTTTTCCTTTCGTGATCACTTGTCTGTGCTTTTCTTTTTTTATATATTTTTTTTGTGTTTTGTGTGCTCTGTATTTCTGGGTTTGATTGTTGCCGGGTGCTGTGGGTTGTTCTGTTTCTGGGTTGATTGCTGCTGGGTGCTGTGGGTTGCTCTGTTTTTGGGTCCTCCTCCTTTTCTTTAGGTGTTCTTCTCCCTTTTATAAACTTCCCAGCTAATTGCCTCTAATTAGTCCTGTCTTTGCAAGACTGTTATCTTCCACGAACGAGATCGTGGGCGAGAGACGTGGTCCTCGATTGGATCGAATCCATTGCAGATTTTCAGCCTGTTGAATCGGGATGGAGAAGACGAACACGACTGTTCTACCCGCAGCGGCGACGTTTCAGCAGCAATGGATTTCACCAGCAACGGCGACATTTCAAGCAGCAATGGATATTTTCATTTTGAGCCCTGAACTTTGGAAATTCGGCAATTGGACCTCTAGAAATTAAAAATTCCATTTAATTTTGTCCCTTTGGATTAATTTCAATTAAATCCTTAAATTATAACACTGTTTACAAAACAATCCTTAATTCCTGGATTGTTCAATTTAGCCCTTAATTAAATCTTTAACTTTCAATTCTTTCAAAATTGATCAATTAACTCTCAAATTACATCCTCAAACTTCAAATTTTGTTGTCTTAACCCCATTGGCAACTATATTTAATTTTTTATTATTTGTTCAAAAATTGGTTATGACAAAAGTAATTCTAAAAGTGTGATTTGGGAACATAATGGTAAAACAGAGCATGAAAGAACAGAGATGAGATAGAGAGCCAAGTATAAAATTTATCACATCTTTATGACCCTGCCTGCTGCAATTCAAATACGAGTACCATTTCATCTCAACTTTGCTTCTCTTAACAACTTGTTTCCTTATATCTACAGCAGGATCTTAGGGTTTACACCTTGGAAATTTAGACACTGATGGCTCAGATATTCTTTTAGGCTCTCCATGTAACTCGTTAATTCACTTGGATACCTTTGATTTACTCTTTGATTTATTTATACAATACTCGTTAATGTAGGGGTTTGTTATTCTCGTCAAATAAAATCATTTGGCTTCAAATGAGGACAATCATATCATGAGATTTCCTTCGAATAAATAATCATATAATTCAAGAAAACCTGCATGATGCTGTCAAGAAATGGGATAATTTAAGACTTAACGATTCACTCACTTG
Organism: Populus deltoides; assembly: GCA_015852605.2. Lineage (NCBI taxonomy): Eukaryota > Viridiplantae > Streptophyta > Magnoliopsida > Malpighiales > Salicaceae > Populus > Populus deltoides. The sequence continues at coordinate 18,672,697 of CM027579.2, forward strand.
AGAAGGAATCACTCACTTCTTTAATGGTTGTTTAGGGAATCGCTCACCTAAAGATTGCTATTAGCGTTCCCCCACCATTCCTCAAATAACATGATTTTATAGTAAACAAGCATACATAGCTAATCTTAACTCAAATAAATATCCAGCAAGCTTTTCATTCTTCAAGATTGACCATCTGGGAACCAACTATTTTGGACTGGTAATTATTATTGTCTGGCTAGGCTGTATCACTGCAAAAATCCTTGACACTCTTCCATGGAAAATTTGCAACCTCTCGGTACATAAATGGAAGGAATAAAAATTCATGCATGCACAGCTCATCAGTTCACTTTCAGCTTTGTCTTGATTATTCCAAAAACTATGCAAGAATCATAGGAAATATGTTTTGGAGATTGTTTCTGCTCTGAAATTTGAAATGCAAATCTTCCACATGATACTGTTAGTGGAAGTATATTTAATAACACGCATACCAAGACATTGAACAAAATCCTCCAGCTAAAGTCTGGTCTTGCAGAAAGAGTTATGAGACAGCAAGCAAATTCACTTCTACATCAAACGAACAGAAATAACAGGATAAATTTTAAAACTTCAAGTACCATGAATGCAGTAAACATTGACTCAAGGCTTTGATTGTGATATGCAACCTCACTGCAAAATTAAACATGAATTAAGAAGTTACCGAACACAGGCAGAAGCCTAGAATGACATGATGTAGTTAGTCAAGCTCTCAAGTGAACGGTAAGAAGAGCCTCCATGGCTTAGACAAAGGTTCACCTTCTCTTTCAAAGACAAACTTCTCTGTCTCATCTCCTGCCCTTTTGTCTCTACCATTAGTCCTTTAATTGCCCTCTCTATCTCCCTTCTCTCGAGTTTATTATACTCCAAGTGTATCCCAATTTTCCAAACATCACTGACATACCTAGCATTTACTCTTTGATCACCAAAAAAAGGCTGACAAATCATGGGAACCCCTTCACATATACTTTCCAAAGTGGAATTCCAACCATTGTGTGTCCAAAACCCTCCAGTGGCAGGGTGTGCTAGCACCTGTTGTTGAGGAGCCCATTTCACGATATAGCCCCTATTACCCACCATCTCAAGGAATCCATCCGGCAATGATTCGGACCATTCCGAGCCCCGAACTAATCCAGGTCGAACCACCCACAAGAAGGGTTGATTGCTATGGAGTAGCCCCCAGGCTATCTCCAGAAATTCAGTCTCATTTACCGCAGCAATGCTCCCAAAGCTGACATAGAGTACAGAATTAGGAGTCTGGGTATCAAGCCAGGAAATGCAGCTTTGGTCTTGTGTTATTAAGCTACTTGAAGCTGGAAAGTACTTGTGAAATGGACCTATGTGAAACATTGGCACAGAAAAGACCTGGCCTAATTTGGTCAGAGCATCACCCTCAATTTCTTCAAACGAGTTCCAAATTAGGCCTGAACAGGCTTTTGCTTGATTACTTATCTTTTCAAACAGTTGATGAAGAGTCGCTGGACATCGTGTTTTGATTACAGGAAGATCTTTGACTTTCAACGGTGAAAGCTCTTGCACTGATTCTTCTAATCGAGAATCTGAAGAGAGACAGAAGGATGGAGGAAATGAGAAGTGCTTAGTGAATGTTTTTAAGTAATATATTAAAAAATTGCATACACAGAGAGATAAAGAAGATAAAGCACCTTGAATTGGGAAGTAACCCCTTTCTCGCAGAAGGGGGAAGGAGTCAAAAGCAAGAAAAGAACCGATGCTTGTTGTTCGCATGGCAATAGTTGAAATCTTAAAGCCCTCGGCTACAGCGTGAGTGAAGTGCCAAACAGCATCTGTGATCAAGCAAGCAACGGGCTCTTGATCCTTGGCGTCCAATAACAGATCAGCCAGGGAATCTCGAAAGGGCTCAGCACACTTTGAATTGAGGACTGAGAAAAGGATTACACCATCTGCAGTTGAAGCCTCATCTTCCAACAAACCGTCAGGAATTGCATGGAAAGTGAAGTGAGGACACTTCGAAGGATTGGGAGCATTGAATTGAGTGTGGATGATTGTTATGGAAAATCCTTTAGAATAAAGGATGTTAGCAAGCTGAATCATAGGATTGATATGCCCTTCCAAAGGCAGTGGGAAGAGTATAATTCGCCGACCCTTCCTGTGCTGCACATGGGACTCTCTTATATTCTCCATGGAATTGATATGTTTCCCCTGGTTTCTTCTTGGCTTCTCGATTCTCTGATATTGGATGCGTGGATGAAAGATGCAGCTTTAAAGTTTCAGGGCAATCTGAGGATGAACCTCACGTTTCGAAACAAGGACAAGTTATCCTTACCCAGAGGCATAGAGGCATCGCTTTCTTGCCCCTCCCCACCAACCATTATTTTGTTTCTATTTCTATTTTTTTAAAAAAAGTTAAAAATTGTGATATTGAGTGTCTCCTTTTCAAGCAAATGCGAGAAGAAAGCAAATACAAGAAAAGAGCAGATACTGTTAGACTGTATATCAATTATTGGGAGTTTAAAGCCTTCAGCTACAGCTTTAGGAAAATAGCCCCTTCCAGTCTTTGGAGACGAAGCTCATCTCTCTTTTTCTTTTTGCCATGTTAATCAATTTGTATTCTTTCCAATATAGCCAGTCCGGATAAAAAGAAATGCTGTTAATACCGTGTTTGTTTTTTTAAAAACTAGTTTTTGGAAAATTAATTTTTAAATTTTTTCGTATTTATTTGTTTTTAAAAGAGTTGGTCAACAAAAAATACTTTTTAAAAAAATTTAAGTTGGTTTTCAATAAAATATTTTTTTTATTTTTGATGGAAAATATCTTTTAAAAGTTGTGAAAAATTTAGAAATTACAAATTATTTACTGATTATATCAAATTTGGTACTCAAACTTTTTATTGTTATATATATATATATATTTTTTATTTTGAATATTTGTTTTTCAATTTCATCCCTTAAAATTTAATTTTTATATTAATTTAGGTCTTTATTTTTATAATTTTTATTTGCTTTTCTCTTATTATTTTTTTATTAAAAATTTTTATCTATCAAATTTGGTCCTCATTCTTTTGATTTTTACTTATTTTATTTGAAATAATTTATGAAATGTTAATTATTATTATTTTAATTTCTTCATTTTTCAATTTTATTTTTTTAGATTTGATCTCTATTATTTTGATTATTATTTATTTTTTAAGATAATTTATGAAATTATATTTTTTTTCAATCTCATTCTCATTCAACTTTTTAATTTGAAGGATTTATTTCTTATTATTTTAATAAACTTGAAAAAAATAAAACATTAATAAGTTATTTTTCAGGTCATTTTTCATGACATAATCAAATACTGGAAAGTGTTTTCCAATTTATTTTTCATTACACTACCAAACATCATAAAATAATTCATTTTTTTGAAATTCACTTTAAAAAAAAATATTTTCCAGCAAATAAATAGGGTAAATGTGTGCATGTTTGCGAGGCAGTTTAAAGTATTTTTTATTTTAAATTAATTCTTTAAACTTTCTTTTTAATGTATAATTAAAAAAATAAAAACTTCTTAAAAATAGGTTGGACCGACGGTTGTCTCTATTAATGAAGGAGCACGTGTTGTGGGCTCCTGTCTCAAACCACCACCACCGATAAAAAATTTATCTTGCCAGAGGCCCAGAGCTGACATTAAACGACAACAAAGGTTCTGTCTAGAATAATAATTTATTAATCTCCACACATTTCGGTATTTTATTCACGTGATAAGCTCCACACATTAAACGACGACAAATGAGAAAGCAATTATTTCAACTGACTTAGCTTTTGTATTTTAAAAATATTTTTAATTTTTTTATTTTAAATTAATATTTTTTATGTTTTTAAATCATTTTGAAGTGCTAATATTATAAATAATTTTTTAAAAATAAAAAATATTATTTTATTATATTTATAAGTAAAAAACATTTTGAAATACAGCTACAACCAAAACCGCAATCTCAAATAAATTTTTAATTCTTAATTATAGTGTATTTAATACTGGAGACAAGATTTTAAAATCATTTTATGGGTGTTATACCATGTTTCACCAACAAATTTTTCACAATTAAAATCTGGACATGTTTAAGAAAGAAAAAAATAGAGATAGAAAGAAATGGACAAGGATAATAATAAAAATATTTTTATTAGTATTATCTTATAACTTGTGCAGAAATAAAAATGAAGGAGAGAGAAAGTTTTAAGAGTATTTTTACTGGGAGTTAGTATTTTTGAAACTTGTGCAGAAATAAAAATGAAGAAGAGAGAAAGTAAGAGCCGGGAAGAGAAAATAAAGGAGTTGGTGAGGTCTTCTCCTCCACCGCCCAGCGGACAACTTTTCCCAGATGGCTGTACGTATTTCAAAGAGCCACATTTCTTTGGCCATCCATAGCTTTAATTAATGTGTATGTTTGCGAGGGAGTTTAGAGTATTTTTTTTATTTTAAATAATATTTTTTAATTCTTTAAAATTTATTTTTAATATATAATGAAAAAATAATTTAAAATAAAAAAATAAAACTTCTTAAAAATAGGTGGACCACATTTCCGGATGGCAGCCTTTATTAATGAAGGAGCACGTGCTGTGGGCTACTGTCGCCAACCACCACCACCACCGATAAAAGTCTATCTTGCCAGTCTGAGCCAGGAACTTGGGTCTCCACTTTTTATTGCCTTGAAATTTATAAATTTTGAATAATTAAGTGAATAGCTGGACCATCAGTACTGTTCATGTCGCAGGCGTGTTAAAAACAATCGTGTGTTTGGTAGCGTCCCAACCCAACTAATGCAATCGGTAAATAATTTTAGCCCTGGTTGGTAAATTAAATTTCGATCTAAAAGGCTTCTTGTTTTTTTTTTATCAATTAATAGTTTTTTTATTATTATAATAATTATTTTTTAAAATATTTTTTATTTAAAAATACATTAAAATAATATAGTTTTTAAATTTTTTAAAATTTACTTTAATATGAACATATCAAAACAAAAAAATAATTTAAAATAATAATAATTTTTTAAAAAACATTTTTCAAATGCAAAAAAAAACCATGGAGATCAACATTAATGGGAAAGAAATTTAACTCTGACATCAAGCCAGATTTGTCGGTAGATAAAAAAACAAAAAAAAAACAGTACAGCACTTTAGGAAAATGAAATGAACACATACATTAACTATTAACTAATATACTAAACCGTGTGGGAAATCACTGTTATAGTGACCTCTGAAGATGTTCCATCACCCTTTTTGAAAAAGCCAGCACTCTTTAAGAGACCTCTGAACATGGAAAGTTACCTAAAACACATAACAGCCAGCACTATTTAAGAGACCTCTGAACATGGAAAGTGACCTAAAACACATAACAGCCAGCACATCAAAACCAGCCAAAAGAACGTACGACAAATTTCACTCCGTGCCCCCTCCACCACTCAATCTTTATCCACCATCTCTGCTGCTTCACGCTGATGCAAAGATCCTTTCTACATCATCTCTTTACGTTTTTCTTTATTTCTGTTTTTTTGTGTTAAAGCGAGTATATATTAGCTTATCGGCAGATTTCCCTCTCCGCAGAGGACCCATTGGAAATTATTAGGCTAACAAACATGATATTCTCGTAGTTATTATATATTACAAGGTCCATATTTGATACGCATGGGTAGATATGCAAGGACAAAAGGGACCCATCTTAACGGAGCTTGGAGCACGAATCCAAAAATTCATACAAACTTTGAAATTGCAAGAGCTCTCATCGTTTTAAACACTCACAAGATGCTATTCGCTCAACCCTAGTTCAAACTTGGGCCTGCGGGTACCCATGGCTTGAAAATGAGCTTTAGGCGCTTCCCCGTTGTTAACAACTTTAGCTGGCAGCAGAACTGTAGAGCAACCTGCTGATTAAGGAAGTTAACAAATGATGTCATCGTCAAAACAGGAACAAGAAAAAAGTTAAAAATCAAATAGGAGGAAAAACGACAATTACAGCATTCAACTATTTACCAGATTTCTTCTTGGGGTCAGGGGGGTTGCCATATCTACGAGGCAAAAACACACCAGTGCCGGCACACTCTCTTTTAACACCAGATCCACCAAGAAAAAAAGCCCTCATGCCTGCTGAATTAGAGTGCTGGTTTTGCGGGTGTACTTGAAGAGGAGGCCAAGCAGACTGAGGCAGTCCAAGAGGACGCCCACACCTCCCATCTTCATAACGAACATCTCTGCCTCTGCTCTGCACCTGTTGGTGTTGGTGTTGGTGTTGGTGGAATTGGGGCTGAGCTTGCCAGCTTGTCATCTTGGACTGCCAGGCCATAAGCCCATTAATGTTGTCGAGTTTTTCTGCTTTTGAAGGAAAAATAAAATCTCAAATATCCATTTGATTATACAAACTGCAGGACCTATGTGGTATCCATGCCAAGAAACCCCTAACCTAGTTTTCTAGAAGATGCTTTATATTAACAAGTTTTTATAGTTGTTGTCACAATATTTTTCAGTCTATACCCCAAATAATCCACAAATGTGTGGGCTTATATATGCATTAATATCTTGTAGCCTTATTTTCCACCTTGAGAAGCTAGCTTTTCCCACCAACATCTTGTAAAAAAAAAATTAATTTTTGTTTCAAAATATATATCATTCTCAAGAGTATTTTTTTATTTAAAAATATATTAAAATATTTTTTTATTTTTAAAATTAGCGCACATGAACATTATTTAGGCACTAACAAAATGGTGATTTAAATCTTTATCTGTCTCTATCAATCATTAGTATTTAAATTTTGAGGTGAAATCAAATCACAATAAACATTAAAAGTTTTTGGAAATTAATGATAAGTTAATCTTTTCGTTCAAGGCTTCAAGCAATCGTTTAATGTTCCTAATAACATCATTCCACTACGAAGAACAAAGAATTTACTAAACCTTATATTTTCTCAGTTAACCCCTCAATGCTCGAGAGATGTATCAATTTGATATTTCCGATTGAATGGATTCTGGAAGAAAGTTAAATGAAATGCTTCTTTGTCCATAGTAACTGAAAGGTTTGTTGAACTACAAGAGCTAATTAACTATTAACACTTGCAGGATTACGAAGGATTAATTGAATTGCTCTTGATGTTCATGTAATCGGTCATTTTTCTCTTGTCAACAGCTCGACTAGAAAAGTACTTCACATTGGAATTTTTTTTCCCTTCCTGAGAAGGTAATCATTTTTTAAACTGATAATCAAAATTGATAAATTTGATTGTCAAGTTCAAATTTGAAACTCTAGAGGGACAATCAAAATTGACCCAATACTTCAAGAGGTTAAATTATTGATTTAGTTTTTGGAGGCTGGCAAGTACTTGTGAAATGGACCTTTGTGTAAATGGGGGATAGGAAAGTCCTGGCATGATATGGCACGAGCATCTTGCTCGAGCTCCTCGAAAGAGTTCCCGATGATTCCTGGTGAAGCCTTGCTTTCATTTACCAATCCGGCTACCAGACAGTGAAATTCTTCTGGGTTCTCTGTTTCAATTTCTGGAAGATCTTTAGCTTTAAGCGGGGAATCTCTATAATTGATTCTTCTAGTTGAAGAATACAAGGTCAAAAACTAAAATAAAAGGTAAGAAACTAAAAGAGAGGAGACAAGAATGAGCTTTTGTATTTGCTTACATGAGTTCAGATTTATACAATTCTCTTATGGATTTATGCAGAGAGAGTTGATAAGATGCCAATATATAGAAAGTAATTCTAAAAGTATGATGTGGGAACATATTGGTAAAACAGAGCATGAAAGAACAGAGATGAGATAGAGAGCCAAGTATAAAATGTATCACATCTTTATGACCCTGCCTGCTGCAATTCAAATACGAGTACCATTTCATCTCAACTTTGCTTCTCTTAACAACTTGTTTCCTTATATCTACAGCAGGATCTTAGGGTTTACACCTTAGAAATTCAGACACTGATGGCTCAGATATTCTTTTAGGCTCTCCATGTAACTCGTTAATTCACTTGGATACCTTTGATTTACTCTTTGATTTATTTACACAATACTCGTTAATGTTGGGGTTTGTTATTCTCGTCAAATAAAATCATTTGGCTTCAAATGAGGACAATCATATCATGAGATTTCCTTCGAATAAATAATCATATAATTCAAGAAAACCTGCATGATGCTGTCAAGAAATGGGATAATTTAAGACTTAACGATTCACTCACTTGAGAAGGAATCACTCACTTCTTTAATGGTTGTTTAGGGAATCGCTCACCTAAATATTGCTATTAGCGTTCCCCCACAATTCCTCAAATAACATGATTTTATAGTAAACAAGCATACATAGCTAATCTAAACTCAAATAAATATGCAGCAAGCTTTTCATTCTTCAAGATTGACCATCTTGGAACCAACTATGTTGGACTAATAATTATTGTTGTTTGGCTAGGCTGTATCACTGCAAAAATCCTTGACACTCTTCCATGGAATATTTGCAACATCTCGGTATATAAATGGAAGGAATAAAAAATCATGCATGCACAGCTCATCAGTTCACTTTAAGCTTTGTCTTTGATTATTCCAAAAGGCAAAAACTATGCAAGAATCATAGGAAATATGTTTTGGTGATTGTTTCTGCTCTGAAATTTGAAATGCAAATCTTCCACATGATACTGTTAGTGGAAGTATATTTAATAACACGCATACCAAGACATTGAACAAAATCCTCCAGCTAAAGTCTGGTCTTGCAGAAAGAGTTATGAGACAGCAAGCAAATTCACTTCTACATCAAACGAACAGAAATAACAGGATAAATTTGAAAACTTCAAGTACCATGTATGCAATAAACATAGACTCAAGGCTTTGATTGTGATATGCAACCTCATTACAAAATTAAACATAAATTAAGAAGTTACCGAACACAGACAGAAGCCTAGAATGACATGATGTAATTAGTCAAGCTCTCAAGAGAAAGGTAAGAAGAGCCTCCATGGCCTACACAAAGGTTCACCTTCTCTTTCAAAGACACACTTCTCTGTCTCATCCCCTGCCCTTTTGTCTCTACCATTAGTCCTTTAATTGCCCTCTCTATCTCCCTTCTCTCGAGTTTATTATACTCCAAGTGTATCCCAATTTTCCAAACATCACTGACATACCTAGCATTTACTCTTTGATCACCAGAAAAAGGCTGACAAATCATGGGAACCCCTTCACATATACTTTCCAATGTGGAATTCCAACCATTGTGTGTCCAAAACCCTCCAGTGGCAGGGTGTGCTAGCACCTCTTGTTGAGGAGCCCATTTCACGATAGAGCCCCTTTTACCCACCATCTCAAGGAATCCATCCGGCAATGATTCGGACCATTCCGAGCCCCGAACTAATCCAGGTCGAACCACCCACAAGAAGGGTTGATTGCTATGGAGTAGCCCCCAGGCCATCTCCAGAAATTCAGTCTCATTTACGGCAGCAAGGCTCCCAAAGCTGACATAGAGTACAGAATTAGGAGTCTGGGTATCAAGCCAGGAAATGCAGCTTTGGTCTGGTGTTATTAAGCTACTTGAAGCTGGAAAGTACTTGTGAAATGGACCTATGTGAAATATTGGCACAGTAAAGACCTGGCTTAATTTGGTCAGAGCATCACGCTCAATTTCTTCAAACGAGTTCCAAATTAGGCCTGAACAGGCTTTTGCTTGATTACTTATCTTTTCAACAAGTTGATGATGAGTCGCTGGACATCGTGTTTTGATCACAGGAAGATCTTTGACTTTCAATGGTGGAAGCTCTTGCACTGATTCTTCTAATCGAGAATCTGTAAGAGAGAGAAGGATGGAGGAAATGAGAAGTGCTTGGTTAATGTTTTTAAGTAATATATTAAAAAATTGCATACACATAGACATAAAGAAGATAAAGCACCTTGAATTGGGAAGTAACCCCTTTCTCGCAGAAGGGGGAAGGATTCAAAAGCAAGAAAAGAACTGATACTAGTTGTCCGCATGGCAATAGTTGGAATCTTAAAGCCCTCGGCTACAGAGTGAGTGAAGTGCCAAACAGCATCCGTGATCAAGCAAGCAACGGGCTCTTGATCCACGGCATCCAATAACAGCTGAGCCAGGCAATCTCGAAAGGGCTCAACACGCTTTGAAATGAGGACTGAGAAACGTATTACACCATCTGCAGTTGAATCCTCATCTTCCAACAAGCCATCAGGAATTGCTTGGAAAGTGAAGTGAGGACACTTCGCAGGATTGGGAGGATTGAATTGACTGTGGATGATTGTTATGGAAAATCCTTTAGAATAAAGGATGTTAGCAAGCTGAATCATAGGATTGATATGCCCTTCCAAAGGCATTGGGAAGAGTATAATTCGCCGACACTTCCTATGCTGCACATGGGACTCTCTTATATTCTCCATGGAATTGATTTGTTTCCCTTTATTTCTTCATTGCTTCTCGATTCTGATATTGGATACCCTTACCCGCAGGCATTTTGACCAACCGGCAACCGGTTAGAGAGGGCTCCCCGGCGCGGGAACATTAGCCAAGCGTACGGATCGTGAACGATTATGACATGGCATAGCCCTCTAGCCAATAAGAGTAACAATGTGATGCTCATTCTTCATATGACTTTTGGGCTTTTTCCTAAACAGGCAAAAAATCTGTTTTTTGAAAAACGAAAAGGGCCGGGCTCTCAGGTTCGACGCAAGCTCCTCAAAGGCTTGACTTGGAGAGAAATTCAGCTAGTTTTGGGCCTTGTGATTAATCCTGGTTTTAAGCAGCTTCGAAACTGCGAGGAGTTCACCTGAAGAGAGGACATTAAACAGGTATTTGTAGGGTTAGTTGTTTTGCCCGTGTACTCTTTTATTTAAAACAAAAAAATTGTTCCCTTTTAAAAAATTCGAAATGTATATAAAATTTACTTGCTAATCACAAAAAACTATTTTTCATGTCAACTATAAATAAAAATTTAAAAGTGAAATTATTTTTTTTCATTAAAAAATTTAAATCATTATAATGCACTAATTGTATAACTTTTATGAGCTAATAGAATTTACAGTGAATACCTTAATTAATAGCTTTAAAAGGGACAGTGAGTTATCAGTAGCATTTATGTAATTCTCGAGGAAAAAAACCAAGTAGTATTTATGTAAATCCTACATGACCTTCCAAGAGTTATGTAAATTAAATGCAACCCAACTCTCCAAATATCAGTCCTATACCTTGCATTTACCATCTGGTCTCCAAAATTAGGCTGACAAAGCATAGAGACTCCTTCACATATATTCTACAACGTGGAATTCTAACCATTGCGCGTCCAAAAACCTTCGGTGGTAGGGTGTGCTAGCACGTCTTGTTGGGAAGCGCATTCCACAGTATGCCTCCTTCCACCTACCATCTCCAAGAAATCATTTGGCAATGTTGCAAGCCAGTTTAAAGCATTGGTCAAATCCAGGCCGGACCACCCATAAGAAAGGTTGATAGCTACTGGCTAGCCCCCAAACCATCTCCAGAAATTCAGACTCATTTACAGTTGCAATGCTTCCAAAGACATAGAGAACAAAATTAGGGGCTTGGGTATCTAGCCAAGAAATGCATCTTTTTTCCTGTGTGAGTAAGCTACTTGACGAGGCTGGGAAGTACTTATGAAATGGACATGTGTGTGTGTGTGTGTGTGTGTGTGTGTGTGTGTGTGTGTGTGTGTGTGTGTGTATGTCGCGGAGATGGGGATGGAGAAATCTCTGCGTAATATTGTTAATACAGCTTGCTCAAGCTCTTCAAACGAATTCCATATTAGTCTCAAAGAGGCCTTTGCTTGATTTACCATCCCGTTCATTAATTGATGAAGAAGTCCCAGATCATGCATTTTAATTATAGGAAGATCTTTGAATTTCAACGGTGAAAGCTCTTGGACTGGTGCTTCTAGCTGAGAATCTGAGAGAGAGAGAGAGACATGAAGAATATTACATTCTCGCATTAGGTTTTCCAAAACCTCATTGAAGCAAACCATCAAACATGCTACAAGCACGCGTACATAAGCCACACTGAGAGAGAAAGGCACCTTGAACCGGGAAGTAACCCTTTTCAAGCAAATGCGAGAAGAAAGCAAATACAAGAAAAGAGCAGAAACTGTTAGACTGCATGTACATCAATTATTAAGAGTTTAAAGCCTTCAGCAACAGCTTTAGGGAAAAGCCAAGAGACATATGTGATTAAACAAGCAGCAATAGGCTCCTCCAAGACGTACATTAATATTAACAACAACTTCGATAAGCAATCTCGAAAGGGATCAACAGTACAGTTGATATTCTTGTCACCGATAAATTAATATTAACCCAGCCTTCGGTGTTCCGCCTATGTGATCACTTTCTATCGAGTCCTGAGACAATATGCTTTATCAATTAGGTCTCAAATATTTTAAATGATTCTCAATTCTATCCTCATTCAAAGTTTGTTAATACTTTTCATCAAAAATGCTTATTTTATGCAATAAAAGGGGGATTATCTTAACTTATCATTTTATTTCATCTCTTCTTGATCAATTGTCTCTAGAAGTCTAATTACTCCAGATTTATCTTCATATTCTATATTATTCTCCAGTCTATTCTCTTGGTAAATTTTTTTTATATGAACTTATGAAAGTGCTCCCACCAATTAGAGAACTCAAACCCCGTTGAATTTATTATAAAGATAATTTCAAAAAATGAATTTTCCTATCGTGTTAAGAAATTCATTGTTATTTTATTTAATAAATTAAATAATTAGGTTTCAATTTTTCATGGGAGGATGTTTTCATCAATTTAGATAAAAATATCTTATATAAGAAAAGATTGAAGAATTAATCGATATTTAGGGACAGATTGAAAAATATACGAAACATTTAGAATCTAACTGATAAAATTACTTGTTTAGGGATTCAATTGATAATTACTTGTGAGTTGTGAGCGTGAGGATGCCAAAACAATAGGCTCTGAAGATAAAACATGACTACCCGAGCTATCCAGTGATTGGCATGAAGACCCAACCTGGCTGTGGATAAAGATTTGCCTTCTCCTTTCAATCTCCATATTCGTTTCTTTTGTGTTTTTTTTTTTTTTAATAATTTTAAACGAGCCCAAACAGCAACTATTAGTTACTTCTTGTTGTTTGGGCCTTAAAGCCCATAAAACAACAACATTTTGTCACTGTGTTGGATCGTGCTCAAACAGGAATTCCCACACCGCTTGGGCCCCGATCCAGCCTGCTACATCATTACACAGAAAATTTCTGTCCAGCCCAAGTGCACCTCATGCTTCTTCTTTTTTTGTACTTTTTCTGGTTTTGAAAGGCCAGAATATATTGTACTCTATGCAGACAATATTCTCATGATTAATTTAGTATTCTTTATAATTTTAAATTTTAATGTAGTGTAGCGCCATTTTTTTTTTTTTTACCATTGACAAAAATATAAACTAATTTAAATGCAACTTATGCACCTTAATAACAATTATTTATCAATATATAATTGATATTTATCAATTACTCAGTCATCTTAGATATCATAGTAAATAAATACTAATATTTTTATCAATCAAACATAACACCACCCGAGCTGACATGACCAAAATTTATAAATATTTTGGGTTATCAAGTAAATTAATAAAGTCTCAAACTCAATATATTTTCTACAACTATTTACTATATGTTTTTTTCTCGTATATTTACCAATTTAAACAATGAAGAGTCTCTCGTTCTATAAAAAAACCTGTTTTTTAGGCAAATCTTACTCTACCATTCGTTTAAGCCAAACAACAACACCCGCCTATGTTCCAAGTCTGAATCTAGTTTCATATACCGTGAAAACCTAGTTTACATATGAGGTTTTTCTTGATTTTATTGCCTTCCTTAATGCTCTAAAATCTAGTGTCAAACTTTAGGGGATGGGAGTCCAAATGTATTGAATACTATCCTTGTGAATTAAGAAAATAAACAATAGACTATTAAATATTCCATGCTCCGCATAAATAGAAATACTTTAGTATTTGATGAAGTGACGAAAAAACTTCAATGGATTTTCCAGGTTTTTCCACGACCAACAATTGAACTGAATAATTTGAAGTGGTTGGTGTCACATTCAAAACAAATTCTTCAATGCTTAAGATAGTTTAAAACTTAGCCAAGGAGTTTGATAGAAAATGATGAGCATGTAGCATATAGAAAGGGGTTATGTTTTTTTGCCTCTATTTATACTGGTATTTTCATAAATACCCAGACGAGGGAAGTGTTGCTCACCATGGTAGGGGTGGCAATGTTAGCATAACTGCCTTGTTGAAGGTGGCTAGACCGCTAAAAGAATGGTGAAAACTTGTCTAAGATGCTTAACTTACAGAGCAAATAGTTGATCCCGCAAGAAAAATCTTATATTGTATGTGTAGGGAAGGCCACTGGATTGGTAGTGATACAGTGCGTTAAAGTTTTAAGAGTGTTTTTACTGGGAGTTAGTATTTTTGAAACTTGTGCAGAAATAAAAATGAAGGATAGAGAGAGTAAGAGCCGGGAAGAGAAAAAAAAGGAGTTGGTGAGGTCTTCTCCTACACCGCCAAGCGTACAACTTTTCCCACATGGCTGTACGTATTTCAAAGAGCCACGTTTCTTTGGCCGTCCATAGCTTTAATTAATATGTGTATGTTTGCAAGGGAGTTTAGAGTTTTTTTTTTATTTCAAATAATATTTTTTAATTCTTTAAAATTTATTTTTAATATATAATGAAAAAATAATTTAAAATTAAAAAAAAACAAAACAAAACTTCTTAAAAATAGATTGGAGCTCATTTCCGGATGGTTGCCTCTATCAATGAAAGAGCCCGTGCTTTGGGCTACTGTCGCAAACCACCAGCACCACCACCATCACCATCATTATCACCCATAAAAATCTTATCTTGTCAGAGGTCCAGAGCTGACATTAAACGACAACAAAAGTTCTGTCAGGAATAATAATTTATTAATCTCCACACATTTCGGTATTTTATTCCTATGAGAGTTAAGCTCCACACATTAAACGACAACAAAGGAGAAAGCAACTGTTTGAACTGACTTAATTATAGAGTATTTAATATTGCAGACAAGATTTTAAAATCATTTTATGGGTGTTTCACTTTCAAATTTATCATAATTAAGATCTAGAAATGTTTAAGAAGGAAAAAAAATAGACAGATAGAAAGAAAGTGGACAAGGATATTCATAATAAAAATATTTTTATTAGTATTATCTTGTAATAAATTATAATAAGAAAAGGATAAAATAAAATAAAATCAATTAAAAATTATTTTGTGCTCAATGTATGGTAAAAAAGTTCATTATTGAAATTCATGTCTAAATAGAAAATGATGCATCGCAAGTTCACAGCAACATTACACAAGCTAAAACTACATCGCGTGGCCTAGCAAGCTTATGGAGTGTCCTTAAGAGAAACTTTAATAAATAAATAACTTATTGAGTCTGGAAAATAATGGGCTCTAATGATAAAATATGGCTAACCAAGCTATCCAGTGATTGGCATGAAGAGCCTCCTTGGCAGAGACAAAGTTTTGCCTTCTCCTTCAAACTCAAAATCCCTTTTCTAATTGCTTCACCTTCTTCACCCACTAATAACCGGTTGATGGTGCTTTCGATCTTCGCTCTCTCCAGCCCATTCTCTAGTTGCATCCCAACTCTCCACACATCACTTACATATCTCGCATTAGCCATTTGGTCAGTGAAACAAGGCATGCATATCATAGGAACCCCTTCACAAATACTCTCCAATGTCGAATTCCACCCGTTGTGAGTCCAAAATGCACCAACGGCAGGATGAGCTAGCACTTCTGATTGTGGAGCCCATTTTACAATGTGCGCTCTTCCATTCAAATCCTCAAGGAACCCATTAGGCAGTGGCTCGAGCCATTCCGCGCCACGGACTAATCCAGGTCTTACCACCCACAAGAATGGCTGCTTGCTGTTGGCTAGACCCCAGGCCACCTCCAAGAACTCGGTTTCATTTAATGCAGCAACACTCCCAAAACTCACATATACTACAGATTTCGGTGCTTGTTTGTCTAGCCAGGAAACGGAGCTTTGATCTTGTGTAAGCAGACTACTTGAAAAGGATGGGAAGCGGTTGTGAAATGGGCCAATTGGAAAGATCGGAATGGAAAACTCATGGCGCAGTGCAGCTAAGGCAGACTGTTCAAGCTCTTCGAACGTGTTCCAAATGACTCCCGAAGATGCCTTAGTTCCATCTGTCATGCTAACTATCAAATCGTATACAGATTCTGGGTCACGCGAGTTGATCACTGGAAGGTCTTTCACTTTAAGTGGCGGAAGCTCTACCATTGGATCTTCCAACTGAGATTCTGATGTTTAAAACGACAGGGATTGTAAAGTACAATATATATAGAGCTATGGTTGGAACTTAGAAGCACTGAAGACTTAAAAAGAAGGCCCATAACAGCATATCACAAAAGAAAGACAGCCAAAATATCACCCAGATGAACCTGAATCAATCAACAGATCCAACACAAATGGCTACCGTAAGAAAAGGATATAAGAATTCCCCCTGCCAAAATATGTGCCTGACTCAATCAACAATTACCACACATTGTCTAAAACACCGAAACAAGGTACGCATTGGAACCTGGAACCCCATAAGTTGCAGAGACAATACCCTAAAATTCGTGGTAGTAACTTAAAAGAAGAAAATAGATATGTCAAACTAACATATCACAGTGAATGAGTTTAATTCAGCTTTTCATAGATTCAAAATCTGTATCTAATGGAGTAACCAACCAGTAGAGAAAGCGAAAAAAATTACCTTGTATTGGAAGATACCCCTTTTCTTTCAGATACGGCAAGGCAGTAAAAATACGAAAAGATGAAGCACCACCGGTCCTTAAAACTATCCTTGGAAGTTTAAGACCTTTGGAAACTGCAGTTGTGAAGTGGAAGATGGCATCTGAGATCAAGCAAGCAATAGGGTCCTCTGAAACATCAGATAGCAACCTGGACACGCAATCTCTAAAAGGGGCAACGCATTTGATGTTAAGAGATGAAACTAGAGCTATTATATCTGCGGTTGAGGCTTCAGTTTCAGTTAACTCTTCTTGAATGGAATGGAAGGTGAAGTGAGGATACTTCGAAGGATCTGGAGAGTTGAAGGTTGTGTGGATTATAGTAATAGAGAAGCCTTTGGAGTGGAGAATGTTTGCAAGTTGAATCATGGGGTTAATGTGGCCTTGTAGTGGTAATGGGAAAAGAACCAGTCTGCGGCCATTTCTTTGATCAACTTGGATGTCGGTGCTTGAGTTCTTCATGTTGCAGCTGCTTCTTGCAGCCAGGAACTTGGGTCTCCACTTTTTATTGCCTTGAAATTTATAAATTTTGAATAATTAAGTGAATAGCTGGACCACCAGTACTGTTCATGTCGCAGGCATGTTCAAAACAATTGTGTGTTTGGTAGTGTCCCAACCCAACTCATGCAATCGGTAAATAATTTGAGCCCTGGTTGGTAAATTAAATTTCGCTCTAAAAGGCTTCTTGTTTTTTTTTTATCAATTAATAGTTTTTTTTATTATAATAATTAATATTTTTAAAATATTTTTTATTTAAAAATACATTAAAATAATATAGTTTTTAAATTTTTTAAAATTTACTTTAATATGAACATATCAAAACAAAAAAATAATTTAAAATAATAATAATTTTTTAAAAAACATTTTTCAAATGCAAAAAAACAACCATGGAGATCAACATTAATGGGAAAGAAATTTAACTCTGACATCAAGCCAGATTTGTCAGTAGATAAAAAAACAAAAAAACACAGTATGAATATAAACTTGTATTTTGGACATTCAATTATCCAAGTAAATAAAATAATAAATAATAATAATCAAGCCAGTTCTCTGATTCCGGGGAAGAGCTACATTGTGCTATTGTGCAAAGTTTCAAAAAAAAAAAATAATAATTTTCAAGATTAACTTCCATAAAAGAATTAACATTCCATTTTGCCACCTAATTAACAATTTTCATATAAAAATATAGATTAAAAAGAAACTGCATAGGATAAGATGGTGTGGTGAAATAACTGTGCATACGTACTCTCACTGCATAGTCGGATAGGTCATCATGTTCTTTTTTTCCTGATGATATGCGTGTTCACGACCATGGGGTGGTTTCTCAGTGATCAATTTTTCTTTTCCTTTTCTTTTCTAAAACAAATACAAGTTGGTCCTTTACATTCCTTTTATTTAATTCTAGTCTTTATTCTTTTTATTTTTAGTTTTTATCCTTCACCTCTTTGTTAAAGTTTCATTTAGTTTTAAATTAATCCTCAATTCTTATTTCTCATGTATAATATTTTTCAATTTGATAATTTTTCTTGTAATTTTTATTTTTTTTTCTTGATCTTTTTGTTAAGGTTTATGGTTTTTAATACATCATTTTATCCAATTATTTTTTGTTTTCAGTTTAATCCTACGATAATAGAATTATTCTCACCCTCAAAGTTATTTTTATTTTGATTTTCATCCTTATTATTTTTGATTTTAAATCCTTTTGTATAATTGATTTTATCATTTTACATTTGATTTATTATGAATTGGACTTCTCACTCTCCCTATGTATAATGTTTACGATCTAATGACTCGTGTCACATGTTTTAAAAAGTTATTTATCTTATGATTTTAAAACCCGATCTGTAGGTCAACCCGAAGCAAGTCCCCAATCATAGATCAGGTGGGTTGATTTGGATTAACCCAAATTTTTTATATCAAAATAATATCATTTTGAAAAAAAATTAATAAAAGATCATCGGGTTTTAAATGGCCTTTCCAATAGCTAATTGGGTTATGGGCCAGTCTAGTTTTTTGACTAAATCATACCGAGTCAGTTCTCTCCATATTCTTATTAAAAACCATCTCAGTTTGGGCTCTGGATTACCCTGATTACGAGTCAAACTGATGAGCCAGATTGGATTTTAAACAATGATTTTTCGAGTTATCTTGATCTTATTACAAAAAATTACAGGTTAATTCGAGTTGGTTTGTCTCGCATGGTCTAGGTTACATGTTTATAATTGAACATTAAATTTAATCGATTCAAGTCTTTTTATCTCTTTTTTATCCAATCACATATTTCTAAAGGTTATTTCATCTTAATTTTATCACAAGTTGTCATGGTTATTTTTTAAAATATTTTATTTATTATTACTATTAATTTTTTTTATCATCTTAGTAAAATAAAATGAACTTCTTTAATTTGGTCAATACTATAACCCAAATTATTTTATTTTTTTAATTTCTTGGAAACGTGCGCCAGCACCTAAACGATGTTGTTAAAAAAAAATAAAAAAAACAACACGACCCCCAACGTATCACTTTCTTATAGCTAGTTTTAGCCCTAATCCTCATCAAGTTGGTTTAGTTTTCTCTCGTATCCTTCTTCCAATTAAATCTTAGCCTCTAAAATTGAAATTTCTGATCCGGACTCTCGAAAGCAAATGAAATTAATCCTTGCCAGCCAAAACTCTGCAGGAGGCGGTAGAAGCTTGGAGACAACTGCACTTTATGCATTCCCATCCTACACCGCATCTTCACTTTAACCACTTATTAGCGCACACGTCACCTATAGGATCCTTTATCGTATACGACAACGTAGTGGAGCCTACGGGAACTACATTTACCCTTAACACATCCATTGATCGAAGTTCAAAGAAGTTTCTAGCACAAGACCACCCTTCATCATACATTCATGCCCAAAAGTCCTCTAATGGGCGGCGACCCTTTAGGCCTTTACTAGATGAATGGATATTTGCCTGCACATCTACATCTGGCCAATTCGAGAAAAATCACCAGTCTCCATCTTCTATTCCTCGTCCAGAAACCCCGCGAACTCTCCACAAGACACAGCATGCTAAATCATAGCACGTACCCATCTATAAATACCTTCCTCGCATCGCCTCCAACTCGCATCAAGGAAAAGAAATACAAACAAGCAGCTCTAATTCAACAATTAGCTAGCTTTCACTTTGCACGCCTTATTTTCTCAAACAAGAAACCAAGAAAATGTCTCTTATCCCAAGCACCCTCTTTGGTGGCCGAAGAAGTAACATCTTTGATCCTTTCTCTCTTGACATCTGGGACCCTTTCCAGGACTTTCCCTTCACTAGCACAGCCATATCAGCCCCACGATCAGAGTTCGCCAACGAAACAACGGCACTTGCCAACACACGCATAGACTGGAAGGAGACCCCCGAGGCTCACGTTTTCAAGGCTGATCTCCCAGGGCTGAAGAAAGAGGAAGTCAAAGTGGAGCTAGAGGAAGGAAGGGTTTTGCAAATAAGTGGAGAGAGAAGCAAAGAGAGAGAAGAGAAAAATGACAAGTGGCATAGAGTGGAGAGGTCAAGTGGGAAGTTCTTAAGGCGATTCAGGTTGCCTGAGAATGCAAAACTTGATCAAGTTAAGGCTAATATGGAAAACGGGGTCTTGACTGTGACCGTGCCTAAAGAGGAAGTCAAAAAACCTGATGTTAAGGCCATCGAGATCACCGGCTGAGACTCCACATAATATGAAGGGACCTTCGGCGGCGTGTTGCTGTGAGTCATGATAAGATTCTAATAAACAAGTAGAATTGTGTGTGGAAGACTTATGAAATGGGATAATGTCATGTGTGCATGCATGGGTTTTGTTTTGTTTGATGTTGTGAACTTGTGATACTGAGTTTCTGTGTTAATAAAGTTGTGTGGTGTTGTTAAATCTTCATTCTTTCGTTTTACCTGTTTTTTCTTCCCTTAATTATGATGGTTTTATATTTTCCTCGATATTCAATATTTATTTACAATTTTTATATTATTCCTTTTCTCTCTTCTGAATGCTACAAAATATCGAGGTTTCATTCCTCATTAATATCATCTAAACATGATGGATGATGCATATGACAACACCACCTTGTTCTTCGTCTGAAAACTCCAAGTGCCCGGAGCTCTTGGGCTAATGTTTTGCTTTAGATTAAGTCTCGCTCTTGTGCCATAAGGCCCATCCATAGAAACGTGGTCCATAAGGCCAGGTAGTATTTCGAAATTGTAAGGCTGAACTCTCGGGTGATATCAGAATCATAAAGTAAGATTTTAGCCTGCTAATACGACGCCGGATCCAATGCAAACTCGGTTGGTACCTGGCATCAGACTAGTATGCACAGAATCATAAAGTAAGATTTTAGCCTGCTAATACGACGCCGGATCCAATGCAAACTCGGTTGGTACCTGGCATCAGACTAGTATGCACAATCGCCCCCATTATGGATACAATTAATCTCCGATTTTTTCAGCCGATTATTCTAAAATGATCTCCGGATGCCCCTTTCCGAAAAGATCGCGGATTTATTGTTGTTGTGGTCAAATAATCGCCCTGGTTAATTTGTTGATCGCGGATTTATGGGCACCATTATTGGCTATTAGCCTATTAATTCCCTTTCTTTCTTAGAGGATCGCCGATTTACTGTAGTCAAATCAAATAATCGCTCTAATTATTTGTCTGATCGCCCATTATTTTCAAAATTAATCGCCGAGTATTTTTCTTGGTCGCTGATCTTTATGCAGCCCAAAATTAGTTATCCTGGCCCTGGGTCCATGTACTAAATCCTGTTCGCCATCGCCATCACGGGCCGGTCTGCCACGGACATTACTTGAAGTGGCGTCAACCCAAAACTATCATTAACTCAATCAGCCTAATTTAAGGATAACAAACAAGACAGAGTGGAGTCGATACAATATTCAAGAAATTCAGAAGTCCGTACCAACCATCTTGCAATTGATCTAGACCCACGAGGCAAATTTTATTAATTATGTAACCTTACGAGTTATTTCCAGCAAACCCACTTGTCTAATTTTCTATTAAGACCATCTTAAATAATAGCATGATAAATATTATTTTTTAAATTATTTTTGTTTAGAAATATGTTAAAATATTATTTTTTTAAATTAATTTTTTGATATTAACGCATCAAAACGATAAAAAACATTTAAAATTTTAATTTAAAATAAAAATAATTAATAAAAAACCAATTCAACCCCGGTCAAAGACAAATAAATAAAGAGAGCACCAATAAAGAAGGAGCATGGATCTGTTGATCAATCCATTAATTACAAGGTTGGTATTGAACTAGCCCAATATATGCGATGATTATGATTCTCGACGACATCATAAACCTAATCCCATAATATAATAAATCATGTCTCTGAGATTACTATGATACGACTTGATCACATGCACAGGCAAGTGATACATTTATTTTGTGTGGATTTCAAGCAAGTGATCAATCAAAACCAGCATTTTAATACTCGAACTCTGTTGTGGAAGAACAGCGAAGGAAGTTCTATTTACGCTCATAATATACCCGAATCATGGTTTCTTGCAATTCTTAAGACGACATGGGCCTAAAATCAAGATAGAAAAGATGTATATATTAAGAATGGTGGCACCTGGCATCTGATTCTAGCTTTGCATTCCATGTATTCATGACTGGTTTCGTGCTTGCAGGCCATTTCACACACACACACACACACACACACACTCACACACACACACACACACACACACATATATATATAGTAGAGTTCGTTTTCGCAAGTAAAGGAAGGGCCATTCATCTTGTTCGAACTCAAAACCAATGGGAGCATAGCTCTGACTGTACAAGTTTGAATTAGGAATCGAATTATGGACCTAACCCCCACCCACTCTCCCTCTATTTCGAATTCAACTTTTAAATGAGGTGACTTCCACTCGCATCGCTTTCTCCCACTATTTTGAATTCTACTATTAAGAGTCTTTAAAAAAAAAAAAACCATGTCATGTGCCTAAATTGATTGCAATTAGAGCTCTTACAGCTAATTTACTTGTGGCTTTTTTTTTTATTATTATTAATGTGGGTATCTGGTCAACTTGTTCGCACCTCGACTAATTCTATGGGTCCTGAAGTTAACGATCATGTAAGCCTTCAGTGACCATTATGTTAGTAATCACGGGGCTCGAACCTGAGACCACAGAAAAAACAAACCCTATAATTTTAAATTTTTATAATTCAACCACCTACTAAATAGTTCTTATGTCTAATTTCTGACCTTAGCTTAAAGTATTGAACCACCTATTAAAGGTAATCTTAGAACCTCAAATAGATAGAATTATTTGATAATAAAAAAAAAATATTTACCTTTCAATTCAAACCCATCTTCCCATGCCATGCCATGAGATAACGGAGACATTACTTCACTGACAAAACCCATTCAAGATACCAGTACCGCACTTTAGGAAAATGAACACATACATATATAACATAAGTTATACCCGTCTCTATCCACATATATCTGTTTTTTTTTTTTTTTAAGAACAAAAATTTACTTAATTATAATTTATTCAAATAGATTTCTTGCACAGGTATAAATGTCGTCACCCTAGTTTTAAACGTATCTGTTAGTCTACATATACAATAGTCCTGTTGTAAGAGAAAAATAAATCGGGTAACCTTTGCTTTCACTCAATTCCTCCATCTCAAAACGACAAAATAAATAAATAAATAAATCCCCAATCTTTGATACGATGAATTTAATTTGGTACTAAAAATGTCAAGAAAACATCGTAAAAACGGTTGATTCAAAAAAAAAAAAAAAAAGAGCGGCCATTCACACCGGTTGCTTGAGGTCTATTTCGATTTATTATTTTTTATCACTTGTTTTTTGCTCAAGGATGATGGTGTCGGAAATCATTGACAATTAGTACTGTAAGTATAATTAGTTAAGGTTCAATGATAATATTAACTGTTCACCAATAAACATGGAGTCCTGTTCCTTGTTTTGTTCCGCAAGATAGAGACTAACTGAGCTGATCAAGAAATCGAGGATTTAGTTTGGAAAAAAAAAAAAAAACAAAACAATTGGAGTTTCCCATTAACAACCTCCGCAAGTTGATTTTCTCTATGAAGCTTCACCGTTGCCCCAGGATTTATCAGCAATAATGAATCACTGTTTTAATCATCCACGTCTCGCAAGCAAAAATCCCATCTCACCCGTGGCAATTTTGCTTTAAGTAACTCAATTACAAGCATGCTTGGATCTAATTGATTAACATGAATTTTCTTTTCTGGTGTTAGTTATTGAGATATGTCCGAGCTAGCTTTCATGGAACAATATTAAATCCTTAATAATATTCTGTATCACAAGCAGGATAGCTATGGTACGGCGTGGTATCCTTGACGGAGATAATCTAATTTATCAAAGAAAAAAAAAAAACTTATCTTTACCCTAAGAAAGCATCCCATGTATCCCATTCATGGAATAGTAAATCGAGGAGGGAGGCTACTGAGGTTTGACTAAGTCAACAATGTCCTGTCCGCGGAGCACCAAATCACAACTACCGAAGATGTTCCATCGCTCTTTTTGAAAAAAAGAAAGAAAGAAAGAACCGCGAAAACTATTTAATAGACCTCTGAACATGGAAAGTGACCTCAAACACATAACAGCCAGCACTACATGGGTCCCATCAAAATCAGCCAAAAGAACGTACGGCAAATTTCACTCCGTCCCCCCTCCATCCCTCAATCTTTATCCACCATCTCTGCTGCTTCACGCTGAAGCAAAGATCCTTTCTACATCATCTCTTAACTTTTTCTTTATTTCGTTTTTTGTGTTAAAGCGAGTATATATTAGCTTATCGGCAGATTTCCCTCTCCGCAGAGGACCCATTGGAAATTATTAGGCTAACAAACATGATATTCTCGTAGTTATTATATATTACAAGGTCCATATTTGATACGCATGGGTAGATATACAAGGACAAAAGGGACCCATCTTAACGGAGCTTGGAGCACGAATCCAAAAATTCATACAAACTTCGAAATTGTAAGAGCTCTCATCTAAACACTCACAAGCGGCTATTCGCTCCACCCTAGTTCAAACTTGGGCCTGCGAGTACCCATGGTTTGAAAATGAGCTTCAGGCGCTTCCCCGTTGTTAACAACTGGCTACGTATAATGAAAAGGCACGCTCATGCCCAGATGCGAACAAGAACTGACATGCTAACCAATTTTAAGTCTAGCCATTGTTGGATTAGCTTACCAATCTAGTCCAAAGGAACCAGGAATGTTTAAAATAGGGCAAAAGATTGACTGCCAGTCTGCAATGGTGCAGAGAATTCCCATCTCCTTAACAAGACAACAATGGTGTAAGAACATGATCAGTAAAACGAGTGTCCTCATAGAAACTAATAAAGGTGTACTTTATTTCGTTACAATATTAACTTCCAAGAGATTATATTAGGAGATAGAGAGAGAGTTACGGATTCCTCTCCTACAACCTCCAAATACCCCACCTCCCCATAAACCAACAAATTTCCCTTGCTAAAAAAACCCTTTAAACATAACTTAACCCCGTCGTTATTACAACAAAATAGCAGCAACCCCTGATCATCTACTACTACTACTATTAAATGGCTTCCTTTTGACCTTCGTCTAAAACCTAGTCCACAAAAGCTTCATTCAATCTCCCTAGCAAGAAAAAAAAAGATGGATACCTTATTGCTCACTTTAAAACTAAACTCGCTCTCTATTGCTTGTAAAAACCATAAATCCCTATAAAAACTTCTACCATCTTTACTTTGCTTTCATCATCCAAACCAAAACAAACATTATCATCATGACACAGCATGAATGCCCACAACACATGATTAATGGGTGGCCTCAATATGTCCACTCCTGAGGCAGGCGTATTTCACGATTGAGTACATTCTCTTGCCGTAAATTTCTCTTCTGCTGTGCCAAAAGTGCATTTCTTCTTGCCATCAAAGCATCTACAGAATTAAAGACACCCATAGTAAAAAAACGAGTCGTTTTGATCGTAAATCTGAATATTCACAAGTTAGCCCAAATAACAAAAGGGTTGGGAAAAATAAATCAAGAAACATGCTTACCATACTCGGAATGGAAAGATGCGTTATTATTTAGGCGTGGCTGTGCAAGACCACCACTGATATCCATGTCATCAAAGTTCAAATTTAGAGCCTGGACAACTTTAGCTGGCAGCAGAACTGTAGAGCAACCTGTTGATTAAGGAAGATAACAAATGATGTCATCGTCAAAATAGGAACAAGAAAAAAGTTGAAAATCAAATAGGAAGAAAAAACACACCAGTGTAGTAACCTATTTACCAGATTTCTTCTTGGGGTCAGGGGGGTTGCCATATCTACGAGGCAAAAACACACCAGTGCCAGCACACTCTCTTTTAACACCAGATCCACCAAGAAAAACAGCCCTCATGCCTGCTGAACTAGAGTGCTGGTTTTGAGGGTGTACTTGAAGAGGAGGCCAAGCAGACTGAGGCAGTCCAAGAGGACGCCCGCACCTCCCATCTTCATAACGAACATCTCTGCCTCTGCTCTGCACCTGTTGGTGTTGGTGTTGGTGGAATTGGGGCTGAGCTTGCCAGTTTGTCTTCACTTGTTGTCTTTCCCAAATTGAAGAGCACTGTTGCCTTAATGCCTGTTGCTCTTGCCTCACAAGTTGCTGGTACTGCAAAGCAAGACAAATTAGCTTGATACAATACTTTCAATGTATCTGGACCAAAGGGAGGCCTACGTTTGGGTTAGACTTCCTTTTTAATTTCATTTCGTTGAAACGAAATAGAGCTTGAGAAAAAATATTTACCTGATTAACTTGAGGAACATTGTTGCCAAAAGTAGGGCTACTCTGAGAAGGATAAAACCCAGTATTCTGATGCTTGACAGAAGTGAGATCTGGATTTTGACTCCTGGCTGGACCCAGCAAACCCCTACCTTGAAAATTATTACTGCTATTACACCTGTGGCCTTCATTATTGGTCATCTTTAACCTTGCAACTTGACCAGCAGCTGCATATATCAGATCCCATGTGTCATTCTTGGCCCCATACGGCGTCGTTGGTGGCGACAACACCCCGTTTGGACTACCGTTGCTGGATACGGACCAGCTTCCTAGACCACTTAGAGTCGACTCCGGTGACCCGGCCATGACCCACTTCTTCTTTCAAGTCCACGACAAGATAACACCGTTAAGATGAAACGGCATTGAAGAAGAAAAGGAACAAAACCACTAGTAGTTGTAAGTACTTTAAAGGAAGAGTAAAAGGCAGTGAGTTGTACCTCGGGTTTGACGGTGAGTTGCTGAGTCAGTCGCCGAGTTAACCCAGCCAGAAAGTCGTCCTCGTCACTGCTCTCAGTCTCAGTGGAGGAACCCATGACGGACTCTACCGGAGAACTAAGAGCTGAAGATGTGTTAAACGAGTCAAACTCGTAAGGGAACTCGGTAGGGAAGCACAGACTCGGTTTCAACTCAGTCTTGAAACCGTTTTTGTTGAAGTTCTCTTTGTCCATGAGTACCTCTTCCGCTGTAAGAAACTCAATAGGGAGCCAGGATTCCACGTCTTCACGAGCCACAGCCATCAATATGAGGTATCTTGTTGGGACACTATAGGGATCTCTGGCGAGACTTGAGAGAGAGATAAGGAAGGGGAGAGGAGGAGGATGGATATGAGAGTGGCTGGAAGGAGAAGATTTAATAATGACCAGGCAGAGTGGGATGGGTTTGCAGGCTGTGAGGGACCCAACGAGAGAAAAAGAAAAGAGAGCGCGAGAGAATGGAGAATGTAGAAGACAAGCTGCTTTTATTAAGGTTTCCGGGTCTGTTCCATACAAGATTCAAAAAATTAAAAATAAAAAATTACTAACTTTAACTAGGATATGTGCAAACAACTGGAAGGAAAGGAATGGCCCGCTAGCTGGAGCATTTGTCCTCCTGTGTAGTCCATCTCCTATTTGTTCATAATTGAACTACCAAGAACTTTAATTATTTGTTAACGTTTTGATGGCGTGAATTAGTTTAATGTGAGCAGTTAACTTATGATTGGAGTTGGGGTGTGGTTTAATTAAGTGGTTCTGGGCTAATTACATTTTCACGGTGGATTATTGGATTCTGATGGTTTAATTAAGTGGTTCCGGGTTAATTACATTTTCACAGTGGATTAGTGGATTCTGATTATCATTCTTTTTGTTATTTGGTTGATTGTTTAGAGATCCGTGTATACCGTATAGAAGTTTTGGTTAAGTTTGTTTTTTATATATATATTAAAATAATCTTATTTATTTTTTCAAGTATTTTTTTATATATAAACATATCAACATGAAAAAATTAATTTTAAATTTAAAAAAAAAAAACAAAACAAAATTCTCTGAAAACTCACTGAAAAGGGCTTCGAGCTCTTTTGTCTGTTTTCTCTATTTTTAGAAAACCTGAGATTTTGTACGGTTTAATGGATTGCCATTTGTAAGGATGTGCCATAAAAAAACATCAACAAGTATATTAAAACTTAGAACGAATTTTCTCCTGGCAAAGGAAATGTCTTCTTGTGTTCTATGCTAGTGCATAATCCGAGAACACCTGGACCTGGTTACAGGCAATTCTCATCTCAATGGGTGGTGGCCCATGACTAAAGGTTTGTTTTTTACCATTTTTTCAAAATAATTTTTTTATTTTTTTTAATGATATTGGTGGTTTTTAAAGTATTTTTAAAAAATTATTTTTAACATTAATAAAAAAAAATCACTAAACATGAAAAGGAGAAAATCACAGAAAAACCTTCCAATGATTTTTAAAATACAACATTAATTGAGTGCACGTCATTCGCAATTCCATCGATGTTGTTTTCTGATAGTTTGTCTACACTTCTGAAATTCAACTGGAGATTATCCGGTACACGTGGATGGAGTGGCTTGCATGTACTGAGAGGATTATTAAACAGAAAAGGGATGATTTAATTATCTACCTTATCAAATTAGAAAAAAAAATCAAAGAAGAAGAAATTTACCGATACGTGAGTGAGTTTATTTCAATAATTTAATACCTGCAAGCTTTTTAAATATATTTATATATGTGTGTGTGTGTGAATTTAATAAATTTATTTGAGTTAGTTTTTTTACCTGTCATCTTAAAAAAAATCATAAATCAAAACATTATATGAACTTGAATAAAAAACAAAATAAAATTTTTAATCTTAAATCTGATTATTATTATTTTTTTTAATGGAATTTGTTTGGAGCTAATTCTACTAGACATGTTTTTAAGATTGAATTTTTGAATAAGACATGTTTTACTTTTCATGAATCACTGTAAACAAGCTCTGAATTTATCGTTGTTCGCTGTCAATGCATTCCATGCCATGGCGTCGTTCTCGCATGCAATGCTTCTAAAAAATCGTGCACAATGAACTGAAAGCTCGACAAGGCTGCCAATGTCCATTACTGCAAAAGCTGAGAAGAGGAAAAAACAAAGCATCAAGCCTGGAGAAACCAAACAACAAATTTTCACATCAAATTTCACCTGTTCTGTCATGATAACACTTGTCCCATTTTGATGATCATGCATATTCACAAGATCATGCAAAGGGCATCGAGATGATTTAATGGCCACGAGATGTCCAACCATGTCGCCATCGCATTAACCAATGGTACTACTTACATGCCCCGCGCGATATTATAGGTTAAATATTTTTTACATTTTAAAAAAAATCAAGATTTAAAAATATTAAGTTTTTTTGCAAAGTTATGCCCAAAAGTCTTTAGTTTTGTTGCAACGCTTGACCCAAAAATAATATTTATAATATTAATAATAGCATTAAACTTGGGTTAACCCTTAGCATAAAAGTGTCTGGAATGTAATACCAGACCCAATAGCATTGGGCGTGTGTCTGACTGCAAGGTCGTGTCATAAAAGTGTAATAATTAAATATATTAGTTAAAAAGAAAAAAACCAACAGAAAAAAAAACTAATGAAGAAAAAGGAAACAAATATGAATTAACTGTGTTAACCCTTCAAATCAGGTTAACCCGTCATACCTTGAATTCGCATCGTGAAAGTTTGATAATTAAAAAGAAAAAAACAAATTAATGGGTTAACCCATAATTAACTGGGCTAACTTGTCAAACCAGGTTAGCCTGCCAAATCCAGAATTTGTGTCATAAAAGTTTGATAACTAAATAGAAAAAAATTTAACATTAACAATTTAAATTAAACAAAAAAAATTAATTAAAAAGAAAAAAAATAAAAGGCATGAACCTTTTCACTACGGACTGCACTGTGCAGTCCATAGTTAAATGCATAAAAACAATAAAAAAACAAAAATAAAAACTAAAGGCATCAGTCGAGAACTACTTAGAAAAAAATTTAATATTAATAAATTAAATTAATTAAATAAAATTAATTAAAAATAAAAAAATAAAAGAAAAAAAACCTCTAAGAAGAAAAAAAACTAAATAGAAAGAAATTTAACATTAACAAACTAAACTAAACGAAATAAATTAAAAAGAAAAAAAAATTACAGGTTAACTCGTCAAATTAGGTTAACCCGTTAAACCTGGGATTCGTTTCATGAATGTCTGGTAACTAAATAAAAAAAGTGAAAATTAACAAACTGAACCAAACAAAAAAAAATTAATAAAAACGAAAAAAAATCCGAGTTAACTCGTCAAACCATGTTAACCCGTTAAACCCAGGATCTGTGTCATGAAAGTCTGATAACTAAGTAAAAAAAAATTAACATTAACAAACTAAATTAAACAAAAACAATTTATGAAAATAAAAAAACAAAAAAAATTGACGGTCAACCCATAATTAACTGGGTTCGCCCGTGAAACCAACTTAACCCGTGAAACCAACTTAACCCGTGAAACTCGGGATATGTGTCATGAAAGTTTGATAACTAAATAGAAAAAATTAGTATTAACAAACTAAATTAAATGAAAAAAATTAATTAAAAAGCAAAAAAAAACATTATTGGTTAACTTGTCATACTAGGTTAACCCGTTAAATCCAGAAAACGTGTCATGAAAGTCTGATAACCAAATAAAAAAATTTAATATTAATAAACTAAATTAAATCAAACAAAATTTTTTTTTAAAAAAAAAACAAAGAAATAAGCAGCAAAATAATCCTGAAAGGCATAAAAAAAGCTAAAAAAAAATGAGACAACTTAAAAAAAAACCCAAAGCATCAGTGTTTCTCGTGGACCGACCTTTGTGCGACCCACAATAAAACACTAATCCCTTTTAGTATATGTTACAATTAATTAAAAAGCAAAAAAAAAAATTCAGGTTAACTCGTCAAACCCGAGATCCGTGTCATGAAAATCTGATAACTAAATAAAAAAATTAACATTAACAAAAAAAATTCAACAAAAGAAAAAAACAAAAAATAAACCCATAAAGGCCAAAAAAAAAAAAGACAACTCGGTTTCCCTTGTGGACTTGCACGATTGAACGCTGAAAGCGCTTTTAGTTTATTGTTGATTAACAAATTAAACTAAACAAAAAAAATTAATTAAAAAGAAAAAAATTCAGGTTAACTAGCCAAATCAGGTTAACCCGTTAAACCTGGAATCCGTGTCATGAAAGTTTGATTACTAAATAAAAAAATTAGCATTAACAAACTAAATTAAATAAAAAAAAATTATTAAAATAAAAAAACAAAAAAAATTTGACAGCTCGTGAAACCAGGTTAATCCGTGAAACCTGAAATATGTGTCATAAAAGTCTAATAACTAAATAAAAAGAAATTTAACATTAACAAACTAAAGTAAATGAAAAAATTTAATTAAAAATAAAAAAAACAAAAAAGAATCTGGGTTAACTCGTCAAACCATGTTAACCTGTTAAACCCGGGATTCGTGTCATGAAAGTCTAATAACTGAATAAAAAAAATTTGACATTAACAAAAAAAAATTATTAAAAGCAAAAAAAAACTCTAAAAGTGTAAAAAAAACCAGCTCATCTTTTACTAAATGGAAAGAAATTTAACATTAATAAACTAAAGTAAACGAAAAAAATTAATTAAAAAGAAAAAAAAAGCAAAAAACAAATTTATGGACTAACCCGTCAAACCATGTTAACCTATTAAACCCAGGATCCGTGTCATGAAAATTTGATAACTGAATAAAAAAAATTAACACTAACAAAAAAAATTATTAAAAAAAATTCTACAAACGTTAAAAAAAAAGCGCTCATCTTTTACTGTGGACTGCACTGTGCACAATAAAAAAATTAGCGAGTTTAATTTAATAATTGAACCCTTTCTAGCAAAGCCAAATCCCACGGCTCACCTGGATCCATGGCTACAGTGGCTAGTAGTTTCTCTCTGTGAATAGACTTCCAATGCCCATTTTCTTATTCCAGAATTTCGAATTAAAGGACCTGTTTTTGCTATTCGGGGTAAGCTAGCTCAAGGTCAATTTGGTCCCGGTCATGCTGGAATCTGGCGTCCCAGTTTCATATCGCCGGGCTACGTGGTTGCTCTAGAAATCTCACGGTGGCGAGACCATAAACCACATCTACAGCGCAGGATTGGATTGTTCAGAGAATAAAAATAAAAAGAGCTAGGAAAATATGACCGCTGTGAATAAGGTTCTCAGGAAAATGTTACCTCGTAAATCACACTGGACACTCATCGGAGTTCGGTAGTTTATTGAAGAAACAAGTTAAAGAAAAATATTTCTTGAAAAATAATTAATAGAGTGCAGCGACCCGTTATGTTGATTCTCGGTGTTTAAAGTTGTTAGTATGCTTGCGATACAACCGATTTTTAGATATACAATCAGGTTTTAAATTTTCAGACCGTTATGTTGATTTTGTTATAATTTGAAGTTACAGTCTACCGATTGGATTGTTTTTTTTTTTTAGCTGGTCACGATCCAGTCTAGACTTTAAAGTCACTCACGGCAACTTGCAACTAATTGAGAATGGAAAATCGCATTTCATTGTCCACTTAATCAATAATCTATATTTTATTTTTTTATTTCAACATTTAACACCTGAATATTAAAGATTGCTTTTTATAATTTTTAATGAAATTATCTTTGTATCATGACATGAGTTACGAGTTTGATGAATTAACTCGGCTAACTCAAGTTTTTTAACTTTTTTTAATTATTTTTTATTTCATCATTCAATGGTTGATTAGGAACTAAATTTTATTTTTTTACCTACTTTCTATGAGGTTATTTCGGTCTCATGATCTAAGTTGTGGACTTGATATGTTAGCCTGTTTGACTCGAATTATTATTTTGGATCTTTTTTTTATTTTTTTATTTTCATCATTTAATATTTGATTGATTGAGATTCGAAGTTCATGATTTAAACCTTGTTTAGCATTATGGTCTATTATTTTGATGTATCAATGTCAAAAATAATTCTTAAAAAATAACAAAATATTATTTTGATATATTTCTAAATCAAAATCATTTTAAAAAATAATATTTACAACACTCTTGAACAAGCCCTTAATTGCATTTGCTTTTTTATAAGGTTATTTAAATCTCATTACTCAGGTCGTGGATTTAAAAAGTTATCTTAGGTTGATTCGTATTAACTTAATATATTGTTGTATTAATATTTTTTTTAAATATATTGTCTTGAATTTTTTTAGTTAAACTCTGTTTTTATCGGTCATCTATGTTAATTTATTATTATTATTATTAAAGTTAATCACTTTATATCAGATGAGCTTCTGTATGTTTTTTTTTATTTAATTTTTTTATATTATTAACATTTTAACAATACCTAAATAAATTTTTCACATGATAGGATCCATGCCCTAACGCTAGTTAATAATCTAGTAAGCAACTAATCGATGCCCAGCTTCGCCTTCTGTTTGTAAAACACGGTTTTTAGGGCAATAGAACTGCTTTTGACTTCTGTCTGCATGTCACAAGGAGCATGGCATTCTCAGTCTTCAATTACTTTAATTACCTTAATTAGTCTCCCTTGTAAAAGCACAAACATAATCATTAGGATGTTTCTGCATTATTTGTTATCATTGTTGCTTAACATGATCAGAACATCCAATTCTGTAGCATTCCCAGAGGTCCCTTGATTTGTTATCCCAGCTCTGTTTTTTTCTTCCCACCAAAAAGCGGGAAAAGGAGATGTCTTTATCCATTTCCAGAGTCAAATCGGCAGTGAGGTCATGAGTAAACGTAAAATTCCCTGTTTCTTCAAACCATCCTTTCTCCGGCAAATCTTTTACCCAGACAATGCAGTGAAACAAGAATATGAAGTCGATGGTCTAAACCGTGGATTTCGTTGTTTACTGCACTAGCTATCTTGATTAGGTTTTGCAATCTAGTTGGTCTACGCGTGTACCGAACAGTAAGAATGGGGATCAAAAGGCCTCCGAGTATTTGAATTTAAATTTGCACAATTGGAGGAATGGATTTCATCATGAGAACTGAGAACCTATCACTGGTAAAGATTTTACATAGGATAAATTTCGCCGAGAACATCCAGGTATCTTGGATTTTACTCGAATTATAACCAATTCGCTTGACAATTGTTTGTTTCGTTCGCCGTTAAAGGGTGTTCTTACGTTAAGTTTCTATGCCAGTCTGACAGGTCGGCGTAGTGAACTAGATTATTTTATTATTATTTCCATGTGCCAACCACCTCTTCAACCCAGTTACCTATCTGTCTCCATCGTCATAAATATTTCATCTTTTTGGTGGATGATTACTTAAGATCCATGCAGAGAAGAAGGTTGGCATGAAACAATTAATTTATAGGATTCTTCTTTGGTGATCGTGAGCATTCGATCTCCAAACTTAAGAAATCCGTATACAATTTAGAACAAGCATCCCAACTCTAGTATTTTAAATTTCTTGATGTAATTTTTTCATTATAATTTTGTGAAAATATTATGGATTGTTATATTAAATCTAAATAAAAATTATTTTAAAAACATATTTAAATCTATCCGGTCTTATAAACTACTCGTAAATGTGAGATTTCTTACTCACAATACAAAGATGACAAAAGTATCCAATATCTTAATTTATTAAAAGTCTTAAATTTATCTATACAAAAAATAACTAACTGACATGTGGGACGAGGACCTTCCCTGTGCAAACCAAACAACAAGAGCTTTAAAACTGAACAAAAGTAAGGAAAAACGCACGACGAGTAGTTTACTAGAAGCATATAAAAGCTGTTTTCACTAAAAACTGAGGTCAAACCTTATTAGGGGGTTCTATGAACCAAACCATGGGTTCATTTTATAACCAAATACAATATAATTGAGGTTGAGTAAAAACATAACAGCCGCCTCTAAAATAAATGATCCCTAAGAGGTATTTGAAATTATGGTTGAATTATGTTTTTGAAATAAAATTAATTTTTTTATATTTTTAAATTATTTTAACATACTAATATAAAAAATAAATACTTTTAAAATGAAACTCATCATACTTGAAACAAACATTAAAATTATATAAAGATAAATTTTTGCATGTAAAATAAATAAATAATTTTTTTATAAATAAAGAATAAATTATTCTAGTTTTTATAATATAAACATTTAAAATAAAATTATTTTCAAAGTTAAAAAGATAAAAATTATTTAACTACTCAAACAATTTTTTCTTTAAAAAAATAAAAAAAGGTACACAAGGCACCAGATACCATGAGCTGTAAAAGTGTGATTAACTTCACAATTCACAGTTTTTGGCTGGCCCTATCCTTTCAATGGCCTGATGTTGACTGTCATGGATATCCCGTGATTTGTCCAGTGAGCAGAGCATTGCCCTTCATGAGATACTTTGGAATCTGAATCTCTGGTGACGTGGCCGCTTTACAAGATTCGGCAGCTTATCTGTCATCTATCCCACCATATCCGGCTGTCCCTCCAGTTTTCCCGCCTCTTGTAACGGCTGTCTCTTTCAGCCGGTGTTTCCGTTACAACACGATGTATACTCTTTTATATTTCTGGTATTATATTTTCGTGAAAAATAAATATCCCAGATATTTATGCCAGACCTACCTGTGAATGAGCTGCCGAGCTTTTCTCACAGGTCACAGCCTTCCCAACACTTCATATTATTTATTTTACTTAAAAAACCAGTTGAAGGGGTTTATTTATATTTCAATTAGAAGTTATTTAATAAAAAGATAGTTTAAAAATAAAACGATGAAAAAATAAATTTTCTCTATTTAAATGTATTTAGCAATTCCGGATATACTAA
This sequence comes from Populus deltoides, assembly GCA_015852605.2. Classification (NCBI taxonomy): domain Eukaryota; kingdom Viridiplantae; phylum Streptophyta; class Magnoliopsida; order Malpighiales; family Salicaceae; genus Populus; species Populus deltoides. The sequence goes on from CM027579.2 coordinate 18,708,754, forward strand.
CTAAGTTTCAGGCTACTAGTATTTACGATGTTTAAATTTATATAAAAGCAAGTATTTTTCTTCTTCTTATTTATGACGAAATGAAGAGATAACAGCGTTGAAGCCGCCGTTTGCTTCCAAATAATCCAGAAGGCTAGTCAGGAATCGGAGGTCACGAGTTCTATGAATCGCAATTTATAATTTTCCCGCCAAAGGTGGATACGGTTAAGAAAAAAAAGGAAAGAAAAAAAAACAAAGATAATAAAATGATTTCAGGAAATTTCAGATTTTATATTCGAAAAAATAACATGGTTTTGTAAAAGTTACGGGAGAATAACATAAGTTGTAAAAGAATTTAAGAATAATATAGTTTAAACATAACTATATTTTTAAATATTTTTTTATACATAATAACTTTTCAAATAATGGTTGTTTAGTCTTGTTTTTTTTAAAAATATTTTTTTTTAAATTAATTATTCTAAACAAAAATTAATACAAAATTTTATAAAAAGCTAACAGTTAAAAAATAAAATTCAATAGTAAAAGATATTATTTTTTTAATTGATGTTAGTTTCGTTTAAAAAATTTACCAAAATTATTAGAATGATAAAATAAAATACCCGGAATTTCAATAGAGAAACAAAAGGAGGGTAAAGCGGTGGAAGTTGGCGCCGAAAAGCACATCACTGTTAAGTCAAAAATACCGGAAAATGATTTTCTCTTCTTTTGAAAAATAATTATAGAAAGTCAAAAAGAAAAAAAAAACTATAAACCTTGATTTGATATTTTGATTTGATGTGGAATGTCATTGGAGATATTTTCTTGCTTTTTGCTCTTAAAATTTCCGGTGAATCTTTGTACAGCTTCTGCTTTTAAATGTATTTTAAAAGCATGTTTGTTTTTAAAAAAATATTAAATTATTATTTTTCTTAGTTTATTTCTTTATTATTTTAATTGTATAATGTTAAAAATAAAAAATATTTTTAAAAAATACACTTCCTACAATACCAAAAATACATTTAAATTTTTTGAAGTATAGACGTACACCTGATCACGTTAGAAACTTGATTTTTTTTTGTTCTGTAGGGATAATATTGTATTTTAGGTAACTGGCATGGGCTGCTGCCTTTTACAGTCCATGCTTGGGTGGGCTGGTCAGAGTAGATTGAAAGAACAGATGTTTTTTCCACCCGCGACGACGCGCGTGGAAAGAATCGCTATATTAAAATGAAGGAGAAAGAGAGAGAAACCTCGAATTACTCCCCAGTATATCCACCAATTCCTTGTTGACAGCCAATATTTATAAGATTCCTGATTTGACTGCTCCAATGCAATTCCTTTGATATCTTCTCTTATTGGAACAGAATGGTGCTCTACATTGAAGATGGTTAAACCTTTGACGTTCAAGATTTCTTATGATTGTGAATACGAGGACATAAATGAAAAACATTTGATACATTTAGAATGAAATTGCATGAAGTTGAGAATAGTGCAAGCCATTCAATAATTTAAAACGTTATTTCCTTGAAAAAATAACATACAAGTACATTTAAAAGCTTATCTGATTAGATTTTAAGAACTTATCTAATTTTAGAGTTCCAACAAGTAAAATACAAATTACAATTATAGCATTTTAAGTTTCCGACACGCCAATCAGAATACACATCTTCTCTTTAAAAAGGTGAAGAAAATGATTATTCTCTCTTTAGATGTCCAAGAAAATAAGGTAATGTTGTTTTAATAAACATATGCATACTAGGGATACTTGAACTTGATATTCTATCAAGTCAAAAGTAATCCGAGTACGATAAAAATATCAGATCCAGAGCCTTTAGATTTGATAATCAATCAAGTCCAGGGCAACAAGAGTTTGACATGGCATTTGGATTTGATAGTTAACCATGTTTATTGTAATTGGACTTGACAAGTAATCAAATTCAATATAACATATGTTTGAGAAACATGTCAGATCAAAATATATGGAAAAATCTAATTCAGTATAACATATATCTGACAAACATGTCAGACTCAAAATACATGAAAAAGTCCAAGGTAATATGTATGAAGCAAACATAATAAAACCAAAAACAACCATCCTTCTCTGGACACACCAAAAAAAGTGATTATCTTCCATTAACATGTTTAAGGAAATGACAAACCTTCTACAGTCTAATCTTAGGGAATAACTCATTCTTTATGGGTTTAGTTATATTTGATCATCGCTGGACCCACCATATTTCCATTAAATATTAATATAAATTTAAGAAATATTTATTTATCATTAAATGTTATTATGATAAAATATAACTTTTACGTATATAAAAATCTTTTAATAACCTATTATATTCCCGTCAAATATTAATATAAATATAAAAAATATTTATGATTCATCAAATATTATCATAATAAAAATACACCTCAAATGTTTTTTTTTCCAATGTTCTACGAGGCTTCGTGTAGCAACGTGCTGCATTTGTAACGCAATATATGCATCTCGATTCTCACCATCAATTTTTTTTTTTAATTCTTAATAAATCTCATAATAAAATGGCACCCTCGGATTTATTAATTGGAAAATTGGAGCACTAAATAGCTAGTGCCTGACAAACTCCTTGTAACCAGCGCGTACGAACATAAGAAAGAGAACTGAGTGGGTGGGGCTATGCTTGCCGGCTAAAGACCGCGAAATCACTTTCATTCGAGTTAATATATAACTACAGAAAATCCATAATAATAACAATAATTTGCTTAATTAGCTTTATTAAGATGACATGCAAAAGGGAAAAGTAGAGGCCACCCTTTGCTTGATGTTTCAGCAAAAGATTTTTTGAATCTCCCGCCGAAAGACAGAGAGAGACCTAACTCATAATCAAACGTCACCGTCAAACCTTGTCCATAGGACAGGACAGATATTATAATTATAAATAATTCTGTACCTAATAAAATTATAGAGTAAATAGTCACTGGCCTTCTTTATTAATCTTGTCACTTTTGGTTGGATTGCTTGTGGAAATATGCCGCCTTCTTGTCGTTCGAATTTTGAACCCAACGGCCAGTCTTGTGCAGCAGCTATTTCTTGCTAGCAGCCGAACCCCGCGATCTCCCTGGCCTGTGAGAAAATTTTGTACGATCCTGGTTTATGAACAACTGGACACCTGCACGTGATATCCTCGTGCGTGAGGTTCACATGCTTGTCCTTCGGGCCGAGAGCATTGTCGACAATCCGTGTAAAAAGGACCTGATTGGAACATATTTTAAACTGGAGAGGCTACAGTACACTCGAAGGAGTTGATATTGCACGGAAAAAAAAGAAAAACAAAGATGGACACCAACATGTGTCAAATCCCAGATGGGAACTCAAGTTATATTTGTTTTTTAAGGATTTTTCCCCATGTATTATCGCTAAGCGCTGGATTGCTCCTTGATTTTAAAAAAGGAAATTAATTGGAATAATGAGCTTGTCTCGAGTAAAAAAGAGTGACGGTGCCCTGATTGAATCACAAGGGGGGCGCATTGAACTAAAGTTGTACTATAGGAGGGGGTATGCTGGCGTGTGTGGTGTGACCGGTAGCCCGTATTAATGCAGGCGACCTTGAGCCAGTACTGTCCAGCTAGTCTCTATTTTCGTGCTGAAAAATATGGGCAGGTCAGCTTCCGTCACCCAACTAGAACCAATGTATAGATGGGTGTCTGTTATTTGTTATCAAGGTGTCCTAATGTATCCTTTATTGACGAACAAACAAACAAACATCCACAGAGGTAAAAAGAAAGCATCCCAGCATGTATGGTGTCTCTGTGACCTGTGACTGTAGTAGTCGTGTATCGATAATTTAAAGTGTTTTTTATTTAAAAATATATTATTATATTAAAATAATCTGAAAAAATATATAAAAAATTCATTATAAACAAGAAAAAATATTTAAAATTTAAAGAAACATCCCATATCAACTGTTTATCAGTTGATTATTGGTAAGGTTTCAAGCCGACCAGCGATTTCTGATCTTGTCTTTGGGATTTTGCCACATATTTTCAAAATTTTGAAGATTGATGTAGGCCCATATACACGGGCATCGGATACCATTGGATTTTGGATGAAAGTGAAGCTGGAAAAAAGAAGAAGAAGAAGAAGATAAAAACTCATGGTTAGTTTCGTAAGCATAAAGAGGGTCACATGGGGAATATCAAATTGGGTAGTCAACGGTCAAATCCTCGAAGGAAGAGCAATCTGTTGGCAGCTTTTTTTTTTTTTAAGCTTGTTTGGAAGTTTTGTAATTGGAGTTTTTTCAAAATGTACTAAAAAAATATATTTTTTGTTTTTATATTAATTTATTAAAATAATAAAAAATATTTATTTAAAATTAAAAAATATTCAAAATTTTTTAAAGTATAGTTGAACTATAATATTAAGGGGTGTTTTGGACAGCAATATCAATTGTTTTTTAAAGTATTTTTACTTTGAAATGTATTAAAATAGTATTTATTTATTTTTTAAAATTAAAGAGTTAAATTAAAAAAATAACAAAAATAAAAAGAAATAAAAAAAATTAGTGCTAGATTAGAAAAAACTAGAACAAAGTAAACTTTAACAACATAGTCAAGGAAAAAACAAAAATAAAAAAAATAAACAACAAATTAAAAAACATAATAATAACAATTGTAATTCAAAGATTAAATTGAAAATAATAATTTTTTTTCTAAAAGAGTGGAAATAAACAATAAAACACGTAATGACTAAAATTAAAAAATAAAAAGAAAAGAGAACAAACATGTTTTTTTTATAAAAAAGAGAAGATGGAAAAAAAAACGATCACTAGCAGCAAACCATTCATCATTTACCTTCACGCACTGCACTAGGAAAGGTACAAAGTGGAAGGCTAGATTTGGCCATGGAAAGGCGTTACATGTGTCACCCAAAAAGCACGAAAGCCATCATGCACTAATAGTTTTTAGGTGTAAAAAAAATAAAAATTCAACATAAAAATACCAATAGATCCCTTATAACTCTGGAAATCACAAATAAATTTGTATAAAATGATAAAAATACCCGTAAATATATGTTTTATTTTAGTTTTTATCTTTTCTAAACACAAGATGTATTTCAATTGTAGCTTAATAAGGGGAAAACCAAAAAAACACTTGGTTAGCAATTGTAGTTTTTTTTTTTCTTACCTCAAAGGCTATATTTTTATTGGTTTGAAGTTTATGAAAAGATGAGTTCTAAATTTTGTTGATTTGAGGTTAAAAACATAATTTTATTGTGTAAAAACTGGAAAAAACACAAATACCCTCAGATTATAAAATTATAGCAATCTATAATAAATCGTGTCTAATACTATATTAAAAGGCATTTACGCTATATATTTTGTTAAATGTTTGAAATTATCCCTTCGGGGAGACGGCTCAAAGCCATGATGGACCGTGAAAATCACCCGAATATCTAAGACTCGAATAAAGCTCGCATCCATTCGTTTGCTATCGGGGCTCGAGTTTGTTTATTTTGGATCCTAGTAGCTCTAATGACTCAACATGTTCAAAACGGACAAGAGACTCACTAAGATTACATGTACAAATCGAACCCCAGATGAGCTTGTACATGATCTGGGGTTGGTTGCTAAATCGAAATATATTACCGGCCCTAAGATCGAACTTGATCTACTCATGACTAATCATAAGAATACAAATTACATGCATTAAATGAGTTTACATTCCTTGATCTCATGTGAATGGTCCTGTTATCATCAGTACCAAATGTACACAATCGATCCATGCATGAAACTCAAAACTAGAATAACTTTTGTAAATGGTAGACACATTAAACTTTCTGCTCTTACATAAATACACGAGATTCAACCGTTCTGCTTCACACCCATGTGAGTTCAAGACTTTGTTGATAGCTTTAAACCCAAGGAAAGTGAGGATCTTGTAATACAAAAAGAAAACGACCTCGTATTCTTTCTTTTGCCCATATCTAAATATTCTACAACTAAATATACATGTACATATCCTCACGTGTACATGACCTTTTATCTCTTGTCTAAATTTGCTTAGACATCGGAAAATCAATCCGTAACCCTTTACGTACGTGCGAAGACTTGTTTTGAAGTGTTAATTATGGCATTAATCCGAACCTAGTCTATCATGTCTTCTAACCCATAACAGCCTTCGGAAGACCATTAACTATGATTGCGCAGAATTGGGACCTCATTTCTAAGCCAGAAAAAGTTGAGTAACATGAGAGAATGTGGCGTGGATGTCTCCACCTATTGTTGCATGATTTATGTGCTTCCGAACATCATGTTTATATTCATAACTTCATGTTCGGAGAAATTTCCCGCAGTCATTGGCGCTAGGACTAGGAATGGATCTGCATGCTTCCTTCTTTACTTCGTGTACCTTGGAATGGCCATAGGTCCGCCGTGAACTAAGTTAAAAGGGAACGAACAATCTGGGGATACGGCGCCATCTGGTGTCTTATCGACCCTTATTACGCTCGTATTAATTCCAAAAGGATTAGCATGAACCAACTTAAGCCACGCGAGTGACACTCGACGAGATAAAAAAGATGATTTATTAGAAAAGAAGAGTAACAGTCCAGAGCAGATTTCCAAAGGCGTCCTAGAGTAATCTCCACCTTGAGCCGGAAGATTTCTAATTTAATGCACACATGTCGAAGAGTGACGAATTATAAGATTGGGGGTCACAAAACGTGGCCAAGAAAGGTGGCATCTGTCAGGCGCCCTTTACATAACAGTAAGAACAAGGAAGACTGATTTAAGAAACAGGATTCATGAAGAGAGAGTCCCACACATAGCGACGCTACAATCAGCTCTCAAGGCACTATAGGTATAGATTGTCAGCAAATCACTTAAACTTGAAGGCTATATTATTATCGTAGTCTTGTAAGCAAATTGGTCTCATCATGAATAGAAATGCCTTTATATTTGTAACGTGAAGTACAATCAATTCGTGTTTATGTTTCATTTACAACACTTCTTTTTCGTCATAAATATAAATGCCTTTGTTAGTTATTTTAATTTTTCTAAAGTAACTACAGCATAAAAAAACGAAGTTAAATCGCTGTTATTGTATTTTAAAAAACAAAAAAAATCAACAAAAAGTAAAAAAAAATAATGATTGTTAAACCCAAAAAATTAAATTGTGAATCACATTGTGTATAATTCTCGGTAAAACGCCAATCTGTTTTAGTTTTTTTTTTTTGTAATGAATTCAAGAAGATTTAATCCCAATTTACTCAAGACCGGCTAGGGATGTTACCTCTTACCAGCAATTACTGGAGAACATAAGTCGCCTTTAATCATATGATAAGGGAGGCAATTTGTACAAACTTTGGTTCAGTCTGGCAAATTAATTGTGCCAACTGGTTTGTGCTAAATTAACTAGCTTAATTAGAGGAGGGGGGGGGGGGGAACCCATCCATAAGCTAGATCAAAAGAATTTAATGGGTCAAGTAGCTTGTGCGCTGAATTCAAACGAAGTGATTGTCATAATTTATCAAGACGGAAGAATGATTCTATGCAAGAGTCTCTCATTAGTTTAGAATTTAGCTTCTTAATCTCCTCATCTAAACTCTCTTGTAAGAATCAATCCTATTAAATCACCTCGTCTTGGATTCAAACAAAACACACAAGACATCGCCCTATGTTTCGATCTCCAACATATCATAATTTTCAATTGGATAAAAAAACAGCTCCTTTAAACTAATTGCCCCGCAAGGTTTCTCAAATTAAGGATCCAGAGACCGCGAGTGACCTAGAAAGAAATGCTTTTGACATAAAATGAGAACAGCTGTTTGTTCTATGCACGAAATTATTATTAAATTTGCTAGTTAAAAGAACAATTTCATATTGTATTAGAACAAACTACTTCCCTAGGTGTGGTATCGGCTTGACCCACATGGGAGAAAAATAAATAAAGAACAAATACTACAAGGGAAAGTGCATTTTGTTAGCTTCTAAATCCACATGAAAGCAAAGACGGAGACAAATAATGACACAATTACCAGGTATAATAATATATTTCCAAACAAGTTATGGGGTTTGCATAAGGAGAGACATGTCGCCTTGTTCTACGAAAAAAAGTTCAGTATGTCGGGTGCTTTGTTTTGGGAGGAGGTTCGTGGATCTTGTCGTCCACTAGATTCATCTTCGCATCAGCATTTTGACTCGACTCCACCTTCCATGTGTAGGTGTATATATCATCACCACCCCCCTTCTCCACATCACAGCGACCATAATTTCATTTTGCTTGTCTGGTAGTTACTCTTATACGAATTTCATCATTGCGGATTAAGACAGAAGAAGATCATGTGGCTGAACTCATGACCCACAAACTCGACCCCTCGTCAAAAAAATCGACACACCGATCTCCCAAACATGCCATGCTAGTCTATAAAATCACTCATGCTCAACAACCTTATAATTGCTTATTTACAAAAAGTGGGGAAAACCTGGTCATTTTGTTCACCATAACTTAATCCTAATCATGTTAGGTCATACTATTTACTGGATTGACGATGAACTACTTTGGGTTTTCAAGAAAAACTCATGTTCGTTGGCTGGGAGTCGTGCTGAAGCTTTAATTGTTAGGTGATATTCGTGGCATTCTATTGCCATGCATGTGCCCTGGCTAGTCTCGTTTGTTCCCTCTTCTTTAAAAACTTCATGGGCTGGGCTCTGTTTTCTTTTATTTCAACTTTTAGTCAGAATTCTGCTGTAAATAACTTTGGAGAAAGAATCGGCGGTTGCGCAATTGGTTTCTATTGTTAATAGATTGAGTTTATTTAACAAGAAGCATAAGCTTATTTATCCCTAATGATCCATCTGAATTCACCTTCTTTTATGCATGCTAGCCAACTAGAAGTCTAACCTTTGGATGGTTCATAACTGCACCGTGCACCAAACTTGCTTGTCGATTTACATGCGCAACCACTGCATTTAAGCCCGTCACGAGCTCTCAAAGAAGAGGGTCACAAATATCGCATTTAAGGCCAGCACGCACTTCCTAGCTGAATTCTCCACAAGAGTAATTCCCATGCCGGAAATGTATACATTTAATACTTAGCACAGAAATTCATGAACAAGAAGCTGAGTACCGAAGCATAGGGTGGTGCCCATGTGGGAAATACCTGCTCAAGCTGTTTGGGGAACTAGCAAGCAACGTCAAGAAACGAAAAGGGCCAGCTTGCAAGCTACACAACCCAGTTTCATCCAGTTGGGACATCTTGAATTTTGGAGAATAGTCACGTCCAAACTGTTTTAAACCAATCACAAGTCATAGTAAATAAGTACACGATTAACGAAATAGAAGGGGGGCATCAGGTAGGAATTTTTCTGAATTACAAAATGGAAACATGGGTTAAGATAATGAGAAGCTTCTGGGATTTAATTTATCCAGTCAAGCATACAAGAATAATATCCATGCTCAAAATATAGCTTGAAAAAATATTTATGAACAAATGCAAGAAATCAAGAGCAAACTATTAGTTTCTTTAAGCTCATGTTATACGCACGTATAATAATATACATTGAGCTAGCCAAATCCGAAGCAAGGAAAATCATCAAATGCAGTTCTTTCGCTCATTGCATTCTCCAGGGAGATCTGAGTGGAAAAATCAACAGCAAAAGGTGATAATTAGCAAAGCTGGTGATGAATTTGTTTTTTGGAACAAGAAGTTTGTTTTGTCTGCTTCAGACTCCAACTTTTATGTCTAAAATGGACTCAAGGTTAAATTAGACCCATAACCACAAACAATTACATGCTCCAAAACACTAGTGGATACCACTTTATGCAAAATATATGATAGCAGATTCACTTTTTAGTTTTTATAATGATACTAGTAGCTAAATTACAATGCTAGTGTTAAAAGAGCAGAGCTATAAAACTTGATGAATTGGATTTCCATGATCTTATCACAGGAGAGTAGAAGCAAGGGCTTGCAAGGTTCTAGATTAGAGACTTGAGACTGATCACTTGAAAAGCGAGAATGCTGAGGGGAGTTTCTGAATTTTCTTCAGAGACCCTCTTTGGCTGGGATGATGAATTAACTCTATACCATACAAATCTTGCATCTTCAAATGCATGCACAAGACAAGTTATTTGATGATGTTTGTTTATCAGAAGAAGATCTCCTTCGGTGCCAAAGGATTCGCGTGCTTCTTCATGGCATTTTGAAGATATCCTCTCATATTTCCTGCATTCAAATTTATTGCTCAATCATAAAGTCATTAGGAAGCACACAATTTCAAATTTACAAAAAAGTAAAAGTAAAATTTCACTAGCTCTATCAGATCATAAACGACCAAGATTATAGCTCTAATTTCATGATCTAGCTGAACGGGGTCAAAACCCAGAGATACCAGACACTAATTTACAAAATCACGAACGTTGTTGCAACAAATGTCGCATTTTCCCAGTCTTCTAATAGTGCTCCATGGATGGCTCGATGCTGCACAGGGGAGGTATACAAGGTGGTATTTCAGGTGGATCGAATATCCCGCGCAAATTTTAGTAACATGTTAATCTTTTTCTGTGGTGTTGATTATCCACAACTAAACTCGTCTAAACAGAACTGGACGTTAGTTAAAATAATATATTATTTCTTTACTAGATTTTACGAAATCAGATGATATATTCTTCCATATGCTAATTTTGGCATCATATTAGGGCCACATGTTTTCCTGACACATCCATGGCTGACTATGAAGTATTCTTAGGGGCAAGTAATTCCTAACTCGGTGGTTTCTTGTGCTTTCAGCCACCATATTGCAGGTTTGATTCTTGAAGAATCGTGCAGAAATGCAAACGAGCGGGACCGGGTCATTTTGTTTTTGTATTTCAAAAGCATTTTTGATAAAATTTAATTTTTTTTATTTTTTATTAACTTTAAATTAATATATTTTTAGTATTTTCAAATCATTTTGATGTGCTGATGTCAAAAATAACTTTTTAAAAATAAAAAAACATTATTGGTATGTATTTTAACACGAAAAATTATTTAAAAAAAAATCACAACCACACTACCAAACACACTTTAAATTATCTCCGAATTTTTCCACTTGGCACCCCATTTTGGTGGGCCCTGACTAGGCAATGGCCTCTGCAAAATGCGGAAAAGACTATATTTTGCTCATCTAAAAAGATATTTTCTAAATCGGATATGATAATCAGAACAGAAACTAGAATGTATTTTTAAAGTATTTTTTTTTTGTTAAAAATATATTTTTTATTTTTTAAAATTTATTTTTCACGTCAAAAAATTAAATTAATTTAAATAAAAAAAATCAATATAAAACAAATTATAATAAATCATAGAAGTGGCAGGATATTCCAAATCTCAAACTCATCTAGGCCAGCTTCATAGCCACATATCACGATGTGATGACCTAATGCATAAATAAATCACAAAAATCCTCATGATTTGTTTCAATCTGATCACGAGCCATAATCCTTCTAGAACTCAATCATTACTGAGATTCAAATGAAGTAAATAAGCCATCCTATAGCTTACCCTATATCTAAAATGGGTAACTCGAGCATCTTAACATCTGATTGCAAACACACCCTGTCATAAATAATTTTCATCCCCATAAAAATTATATCAACATGCATAAGATCTAACCTGCCGTGCCTATGCCATGAGCTGTGACTATTTTTCACAGGTTTATCCGTTACAAAGAATGACAATGATTTTCTGTTACAAAGTAAAGAGAAAATTAGGAGTCCATTTTTATGTGATCGAATAGAAAGAGAAGATAGAGGGCAAAAGGCATCTCCCTCACCAGCATAGCCTGAGTTGCCACCAGTTAAGCCTGGTAGAATAAGTTGAATAACATCCTCCAACCAACAGTGACTGTGACATGATGTTTTGCCAGAAACAGTTAACATTAAGTTTTTCCACGTTTTTTCCCCTCTTCTATAGGGTCATCTGTTAGAATATGTTAATTCAAAACCACATGAAGGAGTGAAAAACATACAAGAAACAAGACAGTTAGAAAATGGCCGCATGACAGTTAAAGGAGAAAGTAATTCCAGAAAGAATAATAAGAAATGCGATGTTAAACGAGATCCACACCTCAATTTGTACTGGTTAACCAATGCTATTGAAAAATAATTCCCCGACAATATGAGGAGAAATTTCCTTTTCATTGACTGACCAGTACTGTAGAAAGGTAAAGCTTAGTAAACATTATCGACATGAAAAAAGACATAAAATTTACAAAGGTAGATATAGTGGCGGGTGTATGAATATAAGGCTTTTAAGTGAAATGCAAAATGAATAGATCATCATAATAGTAAGTTTTGAGTTTGCTGTCAGCACAAACTAATCATATTAACTACACAAAACCAGCATGCAAAACAAAGAAAACACTTGATGACAGATGACTATGAATTACATGCTTATAGATGAATGACGTACACCTGTATATTAATGCCTTCTCCTCGTGCTTTTTGAAATAACACATCCAATTGCACTGGATCCGTGGGCAGTTGTTCATTCATGAATTTAAACCAAACCTTATGAGTGTTACAATGACAATCAGACAACACAGGAAACATCATCGGTCAATCAAAATAAACTGAAGCATAATGCAAGAATTCATCAAAATTCCCTATAGCAATGCATATAGATAATCGAAACAAAATCATGTAATATCATCTTGTAAAATGTCTCAACTGAATAGTTTGGATTTGCTCCGGCTGTTACTGTGTAGTGGGAAGAACTAACAGAATACTTCTGCAGTAAATATGCCAGATCTACCGCCTAAATGTTGCAAACAAGATATCAATTCAACAGTAAGATTCATGACAAGATGTTCATATCGATTCATAGAAATACAGAAGTTGTGTGCTCGATTCATTAATTGTCACCAATGTCTTTGTTACAGAAAATGTGTGCTTGATTCATTGTTACCCATATCTATAAGTGCATTTGTAGGCCATGACACGACTTAACCAGTTACATTGAACACAAAACTATCTATAACTTTAGACTTTTCAAGTGATAGTGATCCACAATTTCTACAATTTGAACTTATTGAAGGGTCATTTGACCTTTGAACATCAAGATATGGAATTGGAGCCACAATTTCGAACTTGGAAATATGCTGTCCGAAGCAGTCAGCACCTTCACGGAGATGATCAAGTAATTTCCTTGTACGGCAGTTAAAGCTATAACATGTTCAGAGGAAGAGCAACACCAAATTTCCCAAGAAGCAAGGAAGAGCCTGGCCTACATTCATCAACTGCTTTCCATGAGATTAAAAAAACCATGTTCCAGGTGTCGAAAATATTCTTGCAATCTACTTTAGAAGTCCTAAAAGTATAATATTTCCTACGATTACTTACAAGAAATGCTAAAACCACGACCTTTTCAATGCTATCTCCAAAAACCTACTTTATCCAGCAATAGTTAGAAAAGAAGTTGAAAGGATCTAGAAAAAGCCAGGCACCAGATTACTTAGTTAATCACTAATTGTTGCTACTCGAAAAGGTAATATCTAAGCCCTTATCAGCTGCATCTTGAAATCATGTCCAGGATTTCCAGTAGCAGAAAACCATGAGCAATCAATCTACGCTATTGAAATTTCATAAAACTGCTGAGAAATAACAGTACATTCAGTTCAGATTTCCAGGAAGAAGAACAAACCTATTAGTGCAGCCTAAGCCTGCCAAGGCCTGAATGCTGCAATTATTGATGCCAGTAGCATTCAATCTCATCAAAACACAAGCCGGCCACAGTCCCAAGAGTGGAGCTGCTTTCTACGCGGCACCAACACAATTAAATCCCATTTAAAGCAAAAACAAACAAAAAAAAAAAAAGCCTAAACAACAACTGATTGGGAAAAAGATTAGGATTTTCTTGCTTCAACAAAATGTGAGCAGGGCAGGTCTGCGTCCTCACATTTCCTACCGCTGCTCGACGAAGAGGGTTGAATCCAACCATCTGATTTTCCTTCTTTCACGACCACTACCACTGCTTCAATTTAACAATCTTGTTGAATAAAAAAATACAACGGCCACATCAGTAGAAACCAAAATAACAATAAAAAAACTCCACGAAACCGCTAACACTCAAGCATTCCCCGAATATAAAAAAATAAGCCATGCCTTGCAGTCATGGAAGATTTTTCCATCAAAGGAAAATAATTTCTTCAACCTGGTGTAAAAAATATAAATACAACAGATGAAACTTCCATAAGTTAAAAGAGAGTCAGGTTATGATCCATTTAAAAAATAAAAAATAAAGTCATAAATTGATCATCATGGAGCCCTATCCCTTCATTAAAACAATCATGACCTCGGAAAGTATAAAAATAAAGGACAAGATGATTCAAACAGATTGATTGATATCTGTAGTTATAACTCATTGATCCAGATTAAACTATCTAATCAAGTTTTCAGGCAATAAGAAATTATATTATCAGCTCAAATTATTGAGAGAGAGCGCCAATTATATGTATTTATGTAATGTTAGGATGGATAGAGAGGGAAATAAAATATACCTTTGCTGAAAAAAAAAATGATTTTTTCGAGTTAGTTACTTCTGGCAAAGACGGATTCAGCTGCTTTGCTTTTCAGTTTTTTTTTTCCCTCTTTTTAAGTTGATGATGGTGTTGAGGGCCTGTTAGATACAGAGTGGACTGGGTTCGTTGTAAATTGTGTGGTTCTGGGTGGTGATTAATTAGGCCTTGGCCCATTCACCTTTTACAACCTAGCTTCCGCGGGTGGTTTCTGGGTTCCTTTTTATTTCCACAAAAAAAAAAAGAGTAAAAAAACAAATGTTAACGGACATGGGAAATTTTAAGGTAATCAAGTAATAATTATTAGTGATATTTTATTATTTATTTTTTAAAAAAAATATAATATATAAAAAATAATAAAATATCCCCATCTAATATATAAATATTTTTTAGATTAATATGGATATCCAAGTTCGGTTTATATACCTCAACTAGTTTCATATATCCTAAAATTAATGATTATGTAAGTTTTCAATACTTATCATATTAATAATAATAAAATTTAAATTTAAAATTATAAAAAAATAAATTTTTTAATTTCAAATTCGTACTGCACGCTGTTACCTCACATATGTTTCTATCTGATATTTTTCATAAACCACGATTCAGTTGAGAAATATCAAAAGGCAGGATGTTTGTACAAACTTTGTGTTGAAAGATGCTAGGCTGACAATTTGACAAGTACCTCGTGGGAAAAGTAAAAACAATAATAAAGGACACGTGCCAGTTAAACAATTACAGCAACATTTAAAAGGAAGACGACATCGTACGGCGCTGTAGAATTTACCAATCCTAAAAGATTGAAATGCCAAAGCCATAAAGTTGAATGCTACGGTCTTGTATTCATCGAGCATGAGATGGGGTTGCAACCAGTACAGGCCTGCCCGTTGGCCGTTACTTTGATGGATTGGTTACCCTGTGGTCCATGCCTGTGTATGTGCTGTAGAACCCACTGATAACTTTACCATGGAGTGGAGGTCAAGCCCGTGGCCACCTAAATTGGAAGCATCGGCAAAACCACGTATGAACATTATTATAGTATTATAATTATAAAAAAACTCTTATAAACACGGGAATATACTCTTTTTTTCTCATGTTAATTCTCTCACAGTTCACCCAGGAGTTTCACGGTGGATTTCTTTGGCCATTCAAGATTTTTTTCTCCTAAATTAAGCTTTTTTGTGGTCAAATTTATAACCATTTGGCTCTGATCTGTTAAATATGAGCGCGACTGAAAAACGAAGGATGAAAGTTAAAAAAAAAAAAAGTATATACAAACTTCAAATTTCATGCAAAAAAATCATTTTAATCCTTATACTTTCCAATTTGTTTTTCGGTCCATTTGTTTTTTAAATTTCAATTTCAATCGAAAACTTTGTTTTTATTTTATTTTATCATTTTTAATTTAAAAAATAAAAAAATTATCATATTCCAGTAATAAAGAGAGAAAATTTGTTTTGGGGGGGGGTGGGTGGGGGGGGGGGGTATTTTCATGTTTGGGGAATGGAAAAGTGGAAAACACTTTCGTGTTTGATTATGTCATGGAAAATGAACTATAAAATACAACTCTTTATTGTTTTTCGAGTTATTAAAATAATGAGGAACAAATCTTACAAATTAAAAAGTTGAGGTGAAATTGAAAAAAAATATAATTTCATAAATTATCTTAAATAAAATAAATAATAATCAAAATAATAGAGATCAAATAAAAAATAAAAAAATAAAAGGTGAAGAAATTAAAAAATAATAATTAACATTTTATAAATTATTTCAAAAAATGAGTAACAATCAAAAGAATGAGGATCAAATTTGATAGATAAAAATTCAAAAAAAAATGATAAGGAAAAAGCAAATATCAATTATAAAAATAAGAACCAAAATTAATAAAAAATTAAATTTAAAGGGGTGGAATTGAAAAATAAATATTCAAAACAAATTATATATAGAAAACAAAGGTTTGAGGATCAAATTGTATAATCGAAATAATGACTTTCAATTTTTTCACGAGGGTGTTATATACAAATTTTTCAGAAAAGTCTGTATTGTGACTTTTAAAGTTTTGAACAACACAAGAAGGAAAGGTTCGAAAAAAGAAAGGAAAAGTGTTTGCGGCGGGTGTTTTGGGGTTTCCAGAAACTTTTTGTCAAAAAACGGGGGGGAAGAAGGGAAAAATGGCCTTAATTAACACTAATTCATACTACATAAATAATTAATGGTTCTGTTAATAAACTTTATTTGATGAGAAGAATCTCACTTATATGTTTTTTTCATTTTAATTTTTAATTTATTTATCTGTTTTTTAATTATTCGATGCTATATACAAGTTTATAAAAGTCTGTATTGTGACTTTATAGTTTTTTTAAGTACAGAAAGAGGTTCTTACATCAAGAAGCCTGCTTGTCTTTTTTTTTTTTCAAAAAGAATATTAGGGGGGGTTCGCCCCTTGAAGGATATATATATATATATATCGTTAGCCAAGACATGTGGGTCTGTGTTTTTTAAGCTCGAATGCACTGGAGGATCTAGGCCAAGCTCGTGTGCCGGGGTCTTTCTTTGTGCTTTTTTCTTTTCTTTTTTTTTTTATCATTGTTTTTTTTTTTTGTCCTTCAACTCCCTTCCTTTAGCGATGGGCTTGTATTGAATTCTTTTTTAATTTTTTTTCTTCTAAATTTATCATATTCTTGTGATGTTTTTAATGCAATATTATCTAATTTTTACTTTGATTTTAAAATTTTTTTTATTAGAAGACATTTTTATGTGCAACCTTACTTTTTTTAAAAAAAATATTATTAAATATAATCAAATTTATTACTTGTGTTTCAAGATCACGTGTATACATTCATATCCATATCCTAACTTCTTAATTTGGTTTTTGGATAAATATTGTTTAGTTTTTACTTGGTTTTCACATAAAATAATAATTTTTTTATACTATATATAACTTTATATAATATATTTATTTTATTTTATTCCGTCACTTTCACTTTCACTTTCACATTTATATTTATTTTTATTATTTTCTAATTAAATAAAAAATTGATTTTATTAAACAGAGTTATTAGATATAACTGGAAACATGGGATTTGTGATAGTGACCATAAACGACTGCATTTTCCTATCCACAAAAGACGGGCTAAGATTCAAATTTAAAAATAGCCTCGCTATTATCTAGGAAGTTTACTTAGTAGCTATCATGCCTCAAACTTTGAACTCTAAGCTTGTCAATGCGTACCGGTAACTGTCGTCTTAAATATTTTTATTGCCAGACAGCTAAGGTGACGTGACGTGGTATCACGGTTCCTATGATCGGATTGCTGATCGAGATGTTTTGAGATCTTAGTCAGCCATCTTAAAAAATAACCCCTTTCAAAAAAAGACTAAAATAACTTCTCATTCTCGTAATAATGATTAATTTCGTTTGTATTATGGTAAAAGTAAAACTTCTTTTCTGCCCGGTTAATTACAAACTGCTGCTAGCACTTTTGTTTCTGTATTTTAAAAATAGATTTGAAGAGATTTAATTTTTAATTTTTATATTGTTTTGATGTTAAAAATAAATTTATAAAAAATAAAAAATACTATTTTAATATATTTTTAAGTAAAACATATTTTGAAAAATAACTTTTTATTTAGTTAATTTATTTCCTGTTGATGGTTTTTAGATGAAGAATTTGAATGAAGAAATCGTGGAATATATTTCTTGTTAATGGTTTTTGCGCAAGCTTATGCCATCCTTTTCACTAATGACACCTTTTACTTGGTTAATTTAGATGAAAAGGTTTCGTTCCAAGACATATGAGACTGCCAATTTCACCAATACTAACACAGGAAAATATGAAGGAGAAGAAGCTGAAATATCATTTTTAATTATTTGATAATAAAAACGGGTGTATCAACATTTCATGCTATTGAAGTGACAGAATCACTCGTTGTCAAGGTTGAACTGAGAAGGCGGGACGATAAAATGAAAGAGGATGAACTTTGGATAACTTGCTGCAATCCCTGCATCGAAAGCTTTTTGCCTTTTGCCATCGCGGACGGCCACAAAAGCAAAGTTTTTTTTTGGGCCTTTGCTTAGAGGGTTTTCAATCTGTTTTTAACTAGCCGTTGGTGGGCCTTGCCCTCAGCTAAGTGGGCGGAGGTCGAAACTCAAAGTAAGTGAGAACCTCAAAAGGAACATGAAGCTTTTGAAAAGGAAACACGGGAAAGAGAGGATCGCCGACTCCCAGCATCCCATTGAAATCTGTCGACGTTTCACATGGAATTAATGTTTTGAACTTTTGACCGGACTTAAATAGTTAAAGGCCTCGTGTCTTCTCCCTGTATCCAAGATAAACGAAACATGACATTAATTGATTCTTAATACAATCGATGATTAAGCAAGTGATTATAGCAGCTCTAATCATCTCCTACTGTAGTTAGATGCAAATTGCAGGGGAGGGACCTGGGATAGCAGCAATCACTGGACTACGATAACTGCGCTCAAGTCACGGTCGTAAGATAATTTCTCAACGTCGATTAGTGGAAGTGCAGGTGGTGGGAAATGGGTTCTCAGGGCCTCTCTGCTTAATCGAAATGCTTTCTTGCACTGGAAAATAAAAGAGGTAGAGAGGTTAGATGATTGGCTAAGTAGATTTTTGTGGTGCCCTGCCCCCTTACAACTCAGTTTCCGTGACATGATCAATGCAGGGGCACGATGTTAGAGACAACGGTCAAACAAAACATCCTGGAATCCTCAACCTTTTTCATAAAAACACAAGTCAGAAGGGTTAACATGTCTACTTTGAAGCAGTGAAAGATAATTGAAGATGGTTAAATATTGCTGTTGGGTTAGGTAAGGTCCTCTGCTGCAATGCATGGAGAACGGTAAAAGCACTCCCTGCTGTTTATCTCTTTCTATATCTCTCTCAAACGGCTATATCACCAAAATCTCTATCTACCATCATGACCCTTAATTTCCCACCATGTTATGTAATATTATCATTTGTTAATCACCAGCCAAACTGGCCTGTCCCCACTCCCCACTCCCATCCATGAGACAAAACACAAGGTTACGGTCGGCCGTCCTTTTAAAAAAAATATTATTTTATTTAATTTTTTTTATCGTTACCTTGATGTGAAAAATGAGTTTTTATCATAACGAATTAACCACCATTAATAAACACGGGCGGGCGCAGAGTTGATAATAGCATCTGCTTTTTGTATGAGATTGGGTGCTGAAAGTGGGTCACAACCAACGGTAGCAATTAACTGGGTCTGAAATGGCTATTTATCCAATCCGATCCAATAAACACCCTTAAAGAATATAATGTTCAATGAATATTAAATCATGTATATCACTAAGAAAATACATCCATGTAATTATGGTTTTTATTTACATGCATATATACCTTTTTTTTTATTAACATGGATGTCCGGACCAGCTTGCGCGTACCTCGACTAATCTCACGGACTCTAAAGTTAACGATAATATAAGTCTCTAGTGACCCTGAAATTTGTGAGACTTGAACTATTAATATTTAAAGAGTGAACTTAGAGCCCGAAGAGTGAGTTACACCTCTCAGGATTAGCATGTATACTTCATTCATGTCCTGCCGACATCCACTAATTTTTTTATAAAAAAACATAACCCACCCGTTCTAAAAAAAATTTACTGCGTTAGAAAGAGCCGATGCAAACTCAAATTTATTTTTCAACGTCAACCTAACCCACCCGTTCTATCAATTTTCTATTTCCTTGCATGAAAGTTACAGGTGAGCATATAAATGCTAAATAACTGCTCAATAATTTCTACTAAATGAATACTTTGAGCAGTGCAGACGCTTTAAAAAAATAAAAAAAACGAAAACAAAACGTGAGTGTATACCTTGTATTTTCTTTCCCTCTATGTAAAGCTTGTGTTGTCTCTCTTTTATGAGCTCATGGCTAGCTAGAATACCTTCATCAAAGATTACAGATTATATCAGGACAAAGAATTCGAAAACAAATAGAAAAGGAAAACTATAAATCATTTTCCCTCTATTTTTCAAAGACCTTGGCCAGCATCTAATAATATTTGAACAAATCTATATTATTTTAAGATTAATTTTTATTAATAGATAGTAAAATAAAATAAAAAGTAAAATATCAATCCATACTTGAGAGTGTAGACGTCCATGGCCTTGCATTTATTTATTCGATAGTACTAGAATAGTACTTTTACTCTCAATCTAATCTATCTCTTGATCTCCCCTTTGTATGACGAGGTACGTACGAGGAAAGACGGTATAAAAAAATTTCAAAAAGACGTGGCCATGGGTAAAACAAACAGGGCAAGAATGTAATTTGAGAGGGCATTGACACACCCGTCCGCTTACAGCCACCTGACCTGACCATGTTGTTTTAATATTATTTTGAACGTATTCTAAGTCTTTGTTTCTGTGTTGTTGCTTTGTTTTTTTTAAATTTTAGATTTTTTTATTTTATTAGGTTGATATTAAAAATAAAATTTAATAAATAAAAAATATTTTAATAAATTTCAAACGAAAAAATATTTTAAAAAAACAGCATAGTAACAAACACTAGGAGAAACAAAGCAAATAAAAAAACAAAGAGAGACGTTAGCTTATGGCATGTGATCCTTTGACAGCAGTTTGCCTTCTGATCTTCAAAAATCAAATTTTGAAGCTAGACAAACAGAATATAAATATAAAGAACAAACCCCCTCAACGAAAAGATAGAATAATCTGATTGATTCTCTTTCATTTCTTGTAACTACTTGGTTTTATTGCAACCTCAAATCATGAGCCACATCCAAAACCCATGTACTTTGTAGCGGTAACTAGCTAGTGGAATTATGGTTTTGGTGAATCCTGCAAGGAATTGAGCTTTTAGGTTTCGAAAAGTTAAACTCCCCTTTTTTGTTAAGAATGGAAACAATGGCGAAGAAGAGTTGTGGTGGGGGAGGATTTGAGAAGAAGAGGAAAGATGGGTCTGAGTTACTGACCGATTCAAGAGAGAGTAGCAACTCGAGTTCTGGGAGTAGTTCTGGTGAGGTAGCTAAGACAAATAATGGGTGTGCTTCACCATCTCCTCTGGGCTGGCCTATAAGGAAATCTGGAGAGTGCAAGAGCTTGGTCTCTATTGGAAATGGAAGTGAAGAAAAGAAAGCCCATTTGGAGGATTCAAAATTCAGAAAGCTAGGATCAAAGCTTTCAGGTTGGTTTTGGTGCCTTTTTACTTTTTTTTCAGTTATAGATAGATGCCTCTCATGTTTCAAAAAATTCAAATTTCAAAATTGCCATTTTTTTTAATTTTTTGATTGAGGTATATGCCCACTTTATGATTATTAGGAAGCTGACTTTTTCTCCATTTCTTTTGGGGATGATTTTGTGTAGAGATTGATATGATGAAGGAGAGGTTTGCAAAATTGTTGCTTGGTGAGGATATGTCAGGGTCTGGAAAAGGGGTTTGCACAGCTTTGGCTATATCAAATGCCATCACCAATTTGTGTGGTATGATCTCTTTCTCTCTCAATCCGTGTTGTGTGTGTGGAGCCTTGGTTCCCAGTTCTGCAGTTTCATTTTAATTTGATCTTGGTTATGCAACATGTAGGTCATGTTTTTGGGCAACTGTGGAGACTAGAGCCATTGCCTGCAGAGAAGAAATCAATGTGGAGAAGAGAGATGGAGTTACTTCTTTGTGTTGGAGATCACATTGTGGAATTAATACCCTCCTGGCAGACATTTCCTGATGGTAGTAAGCTTGAGGTAATTCTATTATGGTCCCAATTTTAGAAATGTACAATGGAAATTTGCTGGCAAGGTCAAGGAAAAGAATAAGAATCTTAGAACAGAGCTTAATTAAGCAATTTGGCTGTTGGATTTTAGTTTCTCGACTGTTCTGATGATAAACCAACATAACATGACTGTAATATATGCTTCCCCTCCCCAATCCGTGTATTTATTTTCAACAATCTGATAACTGATTCTTGAACTGTGTACTGTTTATAGCCTAAAATTTATTCTAGGATGTATTCAAGTTGTCGTTTCCGTACCCTTGTGTGAAGAAAGCTTGTGCTAGTTAAGATTTTTAGGATAGAGTCCCCGAGAAAAAGAAGATCCAATTAATTCATTTGAAATCAACTCAATTTTTCCTTTTCTTTTGTTTGTTTTTCGATGTAATTAGTTTCTGCATTTTGCAGGTCATGACTTGCAGGCTTAGATCCGATCTTTTTATAAATCTACCAGCTCTGAGTAAACTAGACAATATGCTTCTTGTAAGATTTAGCCCTAATTGTTACTTTAATCTCTCTCCCTCTCTCTTCATATCTGATCATTTTGGAAGTCATTAGTCTGTTCCCTTCAATGACAGGAAGTTTTAGATAGTTTCACGGACACAGAGTTTTGGTATGTTGATCAAGGGATTGTAGCCCCAGATGCAGATGGGTCAGCCTCTTTCCGTAAAACAATACAGAGGCAAGAAGAAAAATGGTGGCTACCCGTACCCCGTGTCCCAGCTGGTGGTCTCAGTAATGATACAAGAAAGCAGTTGAACCACACACGTGAATGCACCAATCAAATACTGAAAGCTGCAATGGCAATCAACAGTGTCGCTTTAGCTGAAATGGATATTCCTGACTCGTACTTGGAAGCTCTTCCAAAGGTTAAATCTGGCAATGCACCAGATTTTTTTGTTCTGTTCCTGTGTCAAACTCTGCTTGATTTTTTTGTTATGTCATGGAATCAACACTGCATTCACAATTTTCTCAATATTTCCTAATTATATGCTCAACTTTTTTGTATTGACTTGATTCCATTGATCCAAATCTTTATGTTTCTTTCTAATATTGTGGGCAGTTTCTGGTTTATCATATGTGTTTAAATGTAAAGTAGACGCATTTCATGAATCTTCTGATGAGGCACAATAACTTTCAATGATTTGCATAGATTTTTCTGTGTTAAGGGTATGTGACAGTCGGTTGTTAATTTATTTTCAGAATGGGAGAGCTTGTTTAGGGGACCTTGTGTACCGATATATTACTTCAGACCAGTTCTCTGCAGAGTGCCTGCTTGATTGCCTTGATCTGTCATCTGAACATGTTGCTCTAGATATTGCAAATCGTGTGGAATCGGCAATTTATGTATGGCGTCGGAGAGCTCATTCAAGACCCCCACCTAATCCAAACCTCTCCACTACAAAGTCATCATGGGAGATGGTCAAGGACTTAATAGTTGATGGAGATAAGAGGGAATTGCTTGCAGAAAGAGCTGAAAGTCTCCTGCTTTCCTTGAAGCAGTGGTTCCCTAATCTAACCCAGACCACCTTGGACACCAGCAAAATCCAATTCAACAAGGTTAGCTCTATCTCACTCGCTCCATTATTACTTCAACCCCACCATCCCCACCTTTTCTGTTTCCTAAATTGTTCGTATCAACTTGACTTGTTTTTCAACTTTTAGGATGTTGGGAAATCAATTATCGAGAGCTATTCAAGAGTTCTGGAGAGCTTGGCGTTTAGTATTGTGGCCCGTATTGATGACTTGTTATACGTGGATGACTTGACTAAACATTCGGACAAATTGTCTTCGGTTCCAACAGTCAGTGTGATTTCTCACAAGAAGGTTTCAATTCCCTACTCTGTGCCTGTCTCAGGCACTTCATACAAAACAACATTTAGCACATCGAGCTTTTCACCTATGCCGCTTATTAGTCCTGTACGGGGAGAGAGAACTCCATTCCTCCACAGTATCACCACTTCCAACAACGATAACAACAAGCCTCACCGTCGTGGTTTTGGTGTGAAGAGAGTTCTGACGAACTATCTTGGTGTTGATTCAAGACCAAAGATATGTGGTAATACAAACGAAGGATCTTGTCCAAATCCAAAGACAAATCTAAGAGAGGATTTGGGGCCGGAAAAGGACTCACCGACCCAAAAAAATGTGACTAAATTGCCTCAAAGTGCTCCCAAATATATTGTAACCTGACAATGAAAATTGAAATATAGCTTGAGAATTAGGATTGTTCATGCTGGAGAACCTTCTGATATTTATTGTTGTTTACGATTTTAATTTCTTCTTTGAGTTCTTGATTGTTACTGTCAATAGCTTTATATTCAAACCAAAAAAAGTTCATTATTCTTTGAGTTATTGGTTGTTCTTGTCAGTAGCTTTTTCCCATTTCTTTTTGGTACGCGGAGTAAAACTTTCTTCGATGATGGGGCATTCCGAGAATTGAACTCGGGACCTCTCGCACCCTAAGCGAGAATCATACCACTAGACCAAATGCCCATTTTGATATAAGTGTGTCAAATCATATAAATAAACACACAATAAGAGTAATTTAACTGGTCAAACCTTGAGCTTGTTTTTTAAAAGTTTACGAATTGGAGTCATCTTAAAACCACCAGAGGCTTATATAGTTAACTAGATTAAAACTTATGGAATATTAATTTTAATTTTCTCCTTTTTTTTCAAGCATGGTTAATCAACCATTTTATATAAATATATATAAGTTTTTGATCCTTTTATTTTGTACAAATAAAATGTTTAAGTTGATATAGATTAGTTAAACACTTGTACGATTGAGTGATGAAAACTAACATTAAAAATAATATTTAAATTAATGTAGATTGTTACGCTAGCAAATAAATAAAAATTAAAGATAAAACATTTGATTGCAAATGAATAAAATACTGAGATGGTGAAATTTGGATGATATTGTTTTTTTAAACTATATTAAAACACTAGCACATTGGATTGATCAGGACTATCCATATTTAACCCATGAAACTCTTGATTTGAGGTTTGAGCTCGTGACAACACTATGAAATCCAAACTGAAATATGATGCAATCCAAACCATTGTTTTTAAAGAAAAAAGAAAAAATTAAGACTCTATTAACTGATCTGATTGAATTCATTAAGTCGAGTTAATTTAATAATATAATTAAAAAATAACAGTGAACAGTAAATAAAAAAAACTGAGATAATCTATGTCATTTTAAAAATTAGTCAAAATCATATAAAAATAAAAAAACTCAATATTTAAATAATTAAATGCTGAAGGATAAAACAAGAAAAATATGATGTAACAAAAACAAAACAAAACAAATAATTTTTTTACCTCAAACCACACAACGAGTTAAATACTCTTTTTATAACCTTAAAAAAATATTAAAATAAATGGAGATAATGACATTCTAGGTAATATATTTTTTGAAAATAAATATTGAGCAATTTATTTCATTTAATTTAAAAAATATTATTTAAAAATAAGCTAAATATAATATTAAAAAAATATAAAAAACCCAGATATAACTCATGTATTTTTTAAAAGCAATGAAAAACTCTATACAAAGAAAAAAACTTAAACTACAAGGATTAATATCTAGTTAAATCAAATGTCAACTGATAAAACTAAAAAACATGATTTAAAAAAAAGGAGAAAATTCAATAAATTAACTTGGAAGAATCTCTTAAATCTAAATTAATTTCTCAAACTTGCAACCGGTTAAATCCTAGAATTGAGGTTATTTAAGAAGCTTAATTTAATGTTGAAGAATAAAATCAGAAAAAAAATCAAATTTAAAAACTTGTCAATGTTAAAAATAACAATAAAAAAAGAATAAATCTGATATATAAATATAACAATAATGATGAAATTGTAAATTTTTTTTAATAAAAAAATATCCAAAATAAAATAAATAATAATAAAAAGTAAGAAAGAAATCTAAAATTAAAAAAAAATTGATATTGGATAAAAAAAAAATCAATTATAATAACAATGACCAAATCCACTTGAGATACCTCGAATAAATCTAGAAATAACAACCGAATACTTAAAAAAAGTTCTTTTACCCTTGAAAGACCGTCTGAAAAAAAAAAATGTAATTCACTACTATAATTTACTGTGAATTAAGGCATCTGTAGTGGTTTTCCCGCACCAAAAAGGTTCTACTAATTCGGTAAACAATTGGCAATGAAATTAAGTATATTAATGTTATGAAAATATCTTCTCAAGAAAGTCGTTGTAGTATAGTGGTGAGTATTCCCGCCTGTCACGCGGGTGACCCGGGTTCGATCCCCGGCAACGGCGCATCTTTTTTCCCTTTCCTCCTTCTTTCACATTTTGCCCTTTCAAAGAAAGAAAGCGTAATGCGCACTCTTATTTACGTCGTGACACGTTGCATAAAGTTCTAAAAACCGTCCGCTCTCCTTGTCCAAACAAATCGTCACTCTTACTCTTCCTCTTTACCTTCTCGCAACTTCCTTCCCCATTTCCTACGAGGAGAAGCTCAAAACCAGAAAAACAAACCCTAATCAGTCACTCAAGGAAATCCCACAATTTCCCACATAAACCCTCCCCTGATTTAACACATCCGACCTCTCAATTTCAAATCCCAATGACAACCAGCATCCATATCACCGCCTTAGACGGGATCGTAAATGTGAACTCCCTATTCACACTAGCCGTCTTCATTGGCCTAGCTTGGAACCCAACTGATCCCACCAACACTCTTATTGGCCCCAATGACCCCATCTCCTGCTCTCCAAGCCCCAAAATCGCTGAAGATTTGATCGCCTTCCACGTGTACTCATTCAGCTCCTTTCTCTTCTCTAGCCTGATCGCTCTCGCTCTTAAACAAGCTATCAGGGTCGCTAAAACTTCGAATCACACTCATGGAAATTATTTGGAGGCGGCGGAGCTTATGTTAGCGCACGTGAATAAGAATTTGATTCGGGTTGGGATGTTGGTTTCGGGTATTGGGTCGGTTTGTGGATGCGTGTTCTTGATGCTGGCACTTGTTAATGTTGTTCAGTTAAAGCTTGGGAGTTTGGGTTGTGGAAACGGACATATTTATGCTGCTGTTGTTCCGCTTGTTATTTTGGTTCCTGTTGCCCTTTTGGTTTATGTTTCAATTGTTTTGTACGCTTTTACTCGCTAGTTGTGTTAATGTAGTATTTAATGTTGTGTGATTTATGTGAGAGGATAATTGTATCCAATGAAGTAAAAAATGGAAGTGTTTCTTCCATGTTGTAGGCTTTCCGATATGTAATACATGTGCAAGTTGGTTTTATTAATGGACTTGAGAAGTGATTTTAGTATGTTTTTGTGATTTTTGTTACGTAGGCTTAAATTGTTTATAGAATGATGCTATTCGTCTTCAAATATCATAACAAACCAGTTTGCCCGATAACATGCGGAGTACAATGGATAGTTCGAGATAATAGGATCACTGTTGTTTGTGTTTGTTGCATCATCCGCATGATATCAGGGTCTGTGTTTTCTTTTCCTTTTTTTTAATGTTTGATTTGGCATAATTTAATGTGGGCGGTGTAATTAATCATTAATGATAGGTGCGATAAAAATGGTGGGAAATGTTTTGGAGTTGTTTTGGCAGAAAGAGGAAGTAGAAAAGCGGGAGGCTTAATGATGGTGAGATGGACTAGTAATCTTGGGTTGAGTTATGACTAGAGAGTAGAATTAAGGAGAAGTGGGATCATGCTTCCACTTATATGAATCTGATTTCTTAACAGGTTAGTGAGAATAGTCCAGTGATATGGGATAGGCAATTAGTGTAAGATGGTTGAGTAACCGTGCAAGAAAGTCTAGAACGTGGAACCATGTTGCAACAAGCAAGGGGAAGCATGTATTAAGGTTTACCGTGGTAGGCTCGTGTCAAATATAACTTGTGAGGTAATAGATTTACAATCAAGGAGCGAGTTGAAATGGAAATGGCAATACGCTATTAGAGGATGAACACTGTTCATTGAGTATCGACGATTAAGGGTGTAAAACTTGAGGGGTTTTTGTTTCTTTCTTCCCCTGGTGCAAATCATTAAGGTTTCAGTTTAATGGCTCTCCACTTCCCTGGATAAGGACTATACTTCTCTTTCGTAATCGGAGTACAATCAGGCAATGGATACCCCTCGGATTCCTTTTCATGGGGGAAAAAACGTGACAGCAATAATGCTGAAATATGGTAGATGATGTTTTGTCCTTTGGTGGATACTCATTAGGATGATCCTAGAACTTTTACCTGACAAAATGAGTTGTGCCTTGGTTCTTATGATCGCCGGTTGTCTACATATTCCTAGTTTTCATTTATTGTCTCTTCTGTTTGTCCTGTGGGTATGTTCTATTTGGTCTTCACCTCCGGTACTCTTTGTTACCTCACCAAAGTAAGCTATATTAATTTAACATTTTTGATAGGTGTTGAAGGGCCTATTGTGAGATATGGTTGGGGTGATGGAGAGGGGAAAATGTCTTGGAGGTATCTGAAAAGAAGAAATTGCTGCTCTAGACTGTGTCGAACTCCAATTAAGTTGAAGTAAAACTTTTATATCAACAGTTTGAAATACATGATGCTTTCTGTGTTAGTGTGGTATCCAGATGGAAGAGCAGAAGTGAAGGAAATGTAAGGCTGTGAGTGCAGCTGTTTGATTGATGTTGCGTAGAAAGAAGATGGAAATGATTTGATTAACCTTTATCGTTTTTTTCCCTCTGTGAAGGATAAATGCATTTTGTTTCTCCCTCTGTCAAGAATTCGAAGTTGCCTACATGATGGAATTGACAGTGGATTCTGATGAAGGTCAGTGATTCTATACTTGCAGGACAGAGATTAACATTTAGCGTTCTGTCTTTTTTATTGTCACATACCCAAATAAATATTCCGGGGAAAAAGGTCAGCGGGTGCAATCGATCATTTCTACAAGTGGTGTGTTCTGGTAAGCACCTCTTGGTCATGTGGTGCCTTGCACTACTACCTATTACTTTAGAGCATTTGGAGAGGAAACTCGGAATCTTTCACAGTAGTGTGAACATTAGAGGGCAATAACGGTGACATCTTCATAGATTTGAGTACACTGCTATGCTGTCAATTGCTCATGAAAAGCTCCCATTTTCCCCTTTGAGAAACACTAAAAAGCAATGGAATGGTTCCGAAGACTTTTAGGGAGCACTTGCCGTCATTGGCTAAAATTTACCAGGTAAGTTTGGAATCCAATGTGGAAGGAGTAGGTATTGCAATAAACAAAATGACCTTTTACTTGTAGTGCTACTTTCACTATTGTTTACGGGATTCAAGTGCAAGCACCATTCAGCTGCTAGTTTAAGTATAAAATCCTGCGAGGTAGAGCATTACTCGTGCTCTGCATTGAAGAAATGGCAACTTCAATGAAGAACATTTGCTTTGTTATGTTTCTTGCAACTCTCAGCATTGCTTTGTTCAATCAAGTTGACGGGGCTGGTGAATGTGGGAAAACCACTACTCCTGACAAAGAGGCATTCAAGCTGGCTCCTTGTGCATCAGCAGCACAGGATGAGAATGCTTCAGTTTCTAGCCAATGTTGCGCCCGGGTTAAGAAAATTGAACAGAATCCAGCCTGCCTATGCGCTGTTATGCTTTCGAACACAGCTAAGAGCTCTGGAATCGACCCAGAAATTGCAATGACAATTCCCAAACGTTGCAACATTGCTGATCGTCCTGTGGGCTACAAGTGTGGAGGTAGGTTCACAAATTGCCTCTGTTTCAAGTCTTCTATATTTCTTCCTGTTGCCTTTCTCTTGTTTTTCTCAATATCAGTATGATTTATTGACTACTATTGTAACCGTTTAAATTTGCTTCTTTTCTCTTGCAGCTTACACTTTACCCTGAAGAATGAATAGTATGAACAGCGCTCCCCCTGTAATGTACTTCTACCAACCTGCTGGAGTTCACATCCTTGTTGCTAGTTCTTCTAGCTACCAAATTTAATGTAACATCCAGACATCTGAATAATAAATAAACTGTTGGTGTTTAATCTCCTTTGGACCGATCAATTGCGTTTTGTTTTCGTTTTTTATTTTTCCCAGTAGATTCCCTTTCTTTCTAATGTAAATTAGTCCACCGCTCACTGCCTTGGTTCTTCGACCCGCCGGACAGGCTGTGTTTTACACCTACAATTTGATGGCATGAAAATAGAAAAGGTAACTCCTCTGCGCAAATGGGCTTGAATATCATAGAAAGAAGAGCATGGGTCTCCATAGTGCTCTATTAATCGGACTTGCAGACTCTGTGGATCAACAACCTTTAAAACTAGTAATGAGTGGCCATTAGATATTCGTGCTGCTTGAGATACCCGATTCAAGAATAAAAGACAGTTCTTCTCGAATCATGTGTTTAAATAATTAACAAGGCAGGCGCAATCATGATCTACTCATGTCTCTACCATTTCCAGTTGCTGATTTGCAGGGAGCAATTCTAGTTCATACAAGTTAATATTTCTCCATTTATACTTTCTGAATTTAGTCAATATCTGTCACAGCAGAAGCTATAATATGGCACAAGCTTGAATTTGAACAGTACGATTTTTAGAGGGAGAGAATAGAATTAGACCATAACAGTCCAAAGACAGGTAGAATAATATATAGTTCATGACTGGACTACTTGACGGATTTGGTTAATATACAAGATTCTGCAAGGAATGAAAGCATAGAACTCCCACAGCAATATATCAACTCGTGCATACAACTAGTTGGCACAAAAAGAACCCAACAATATGCCTCCTTGTCCTGCCTTCCATATTAAGCTGTACTAGTCTTTACTAATCTCTTTTAGTTTCTTAGTTCCATGGTCTATATTGATGGATCTCATAGTCATAATTCCTGCATCGAATTAAACAAACACCATTAATCATCTGAATGGCCTGTAAAAGGCAAAGAAGAAGAGTAATATGCATATTTATGCAAAGAAGAGAGAGCCAACATGCATGTGAATTACAATGTTCTGGTTTTTTTTTTTTTTTTATAATGGCAATTTTCTGATGTCTTCAAACGTTGTCTTACGATAATATTTTCTTTCCTTTTGAGAAATCAAGAGTGACTAGTATATGCGAGTAATTGATTACAAAATTCTTAAATGGATGCACAATGGATCACTAATTTTGCGCACCTCAATTTGTTGGTGCTCTGCACTTTGATAAAATGGGGCTAGATGCCTAATAATAGAGTGAACCTGCAAAAATGCATTGGATCAAAATTTATCACACTGTCATAAAATAACATCATAATACCACATATTTACAACTATACAGATATCATACCCTGCCACCAGTTCCCCCTTGAAGCACTGTTCGGATCGTTGCCATTGGGATTTTCCTTTTCATCATCTTTCTTGAACTGTTCAAGGGGAAAAAAGAAAAAGTCAGCTATCACTTCAACAGCTAATAAGAGTAAAATAAATCAAGCTGTCATGTTCCATTATTATTGTAATGCATCTTATGATGCATGATCAGTATTGGATGACATACTCTTAACTTCCACACACGTATTAGTTTATTGACAAATTCACTACTCACAACATGTTGATATTCTGAGTTCTTGGTTCTTGGAGAATAGTTCTCTTGACCACCGTAGTAGATTGACGAGCTGAGGTAGCATGGTTCTGGTGTTTCATTCTGAAACACTGCACTCTTGCCTTTGCCACTGCCCTCTCCCTTGGCTTTCTGAGCGACATTATCTGAAAACAACCAAAAATTATATAGCATCCATATCAAGCCTAGAGAACTGATCAGAGAACAACCTACAAGAGAGTAATTGTGCAATATAAATTATAATGGAGGCATACTTTCTGCTCTAGCAACAAAAAGTTTTGATCACATACCTCGATTCGCATATTTTCCCCTGCCACCATGATTTTCCATAACTCCAGAGTCCCTCCCAGCTGGCACCTGAATCGGAACAGTTAAAAGATAGAAAATCTCAGCACTTTCAACAAGTACAACAAAAACTGTAATGTTCTCTCTGTTTCTTTTATCAGAATTATAATATCGATCCAGGAGACAAACTCACAGCACTCTATTTACAGCACATGTAGTACTTCAATTATATATGAAATGGAGTAGCTATCGATACTTATTTTTATCTCTTTTTATGTGGATATTGATGTGATTTTTTCTTTTGTTTTTCATATTTGTCTCTCTTTTCAAATCAAGTCCATTGAATAAGTATTGTTAATGACTAACTGAGTATTTTGAGATTTCTCACCCCTACCTTCTCAAGCTAATAATTATTACAAAAGGGATTTCTTTCTTTTCTATTCTCTGTCTTTTGCTTAACATCCCTTTTTTCCTTTTTATGTTAATATTTTTAGTTACTTTGCTACCCCGGCAACTAAATATGGTAACAAAAACCAGGAGAACCATGGAAACCTTGCATTTTAATCCGTCATTACTGATTGTTGGGCTGATGGCGAGAGGGCAAAACCCCACCCGGCAACGCATGCATAAAAGTGCAACAAATTAAAGAAGGTCGTGAAGTGTACCTTTGATGGATGAGGAAAAATGGACTCGAATATCCCACTTGAGGCGGATGATGAAGAGGAAGAGTCTTTAGGACCAAAAAGATGATCAAAAGAAGAAGCAACGACTTGCCTTTTGTTTTCCATGCTGAGATAGATTTTTTAAGCTTTCTTTGTCAACCAACGAACAAAACTACTATTTAGCAGTCTACAACAACGACCACACTGAAACGAAAAGACACCAAGCAAAAAGAGGGAGCAAACTCTACTGACCCCAAAAGGACACCCAAGAAAACAACACAGATAGGTAGCAGCAGTAGATAAGGTATGCAGTTGCAGAGTGAAAACGAAAGAAGGAAACAAACAGATAAAGAAGAACTTCGAAATGCAAAGCACGTGAAGATTTGCGGTTGTGGGATATAATGCAAAACGGTCTCTGCTATTTATAAGCCCAAAAAGACGGTGTTTAGGGCTGCTAGCTGCTGCTGCTGCTGCGGCTGCATTCCCACGTTCCTCTATTCAATTCTCTACATTTTTTTCTATCTTTGACATATGGGATGCATCCTTTGTGTACAAGTGGACATGTTGCCAGCTTCCAACTCCGTGCCACGTGTCCTCCATGCCCATATCTTTGACTCTCCTTTTCCTGTTATTTTCTTGCATAAAGATAAACAGATAAGGTCGTTGGCTCAACTTGGCCTCCTAGGATATGCTTCCAAACAGTTGACCCTTCATCCTTTTTTTTTTTTTTAATTTAATTTATTTTCTTTCACTGAAACTAAGTGATAAGAAGATTTACCAATATTCCATGCATTGAAAAATAGATATTATAGACATCTCCCTGCAAAATCTTCCCAGGTTCAATGACGAATACATATTTTGTTCCTAAATCAATAATTTTTTTTTTTTTTGTGTGGGCAACGTTGAAGCGCTCGTGGCTGGTAGGTTGCTGAACCTTTTCTTGTCACCGATGTAATTTCATCATCATTTTTTTTTGGTGAAAAATTTCATCATCATTATATTTAGAATCAGGACACCTCAACATTTTTATAAGAAGTTGTGCCAAAAGAAAATCAATCTCTTCAAGTTTATCCTGAAGCAAATCAACAGAGTGCTTTGATAGGTAAAGTACAGTATTTTTTGTGCACTAATATGCTATAATAATTAATGGACGAGAGTATTCCACAAGATCAGGATAATAATATGAATAATGAATGGCAGGGAAAGATAAGGAGGAAAGGCGCGAGACAGCATAGATTAATGGCTCCCTATAGTCCTATTGACAAATTAGCACGCGTCATGCTTGGGTTTATGGTAGGTGTAAATTTTTATCTTGGATTCGAGATGGGCAATAATGCTAATCTTGGATTTGCTAGGAGAGTTTTTTGATTAATATATCTTGGCATTTTCCTTATTGACAATAATATTTGTGGTTGGTAGTATGAGGTCGGCTGCTTAGATAAACACCCAATTCTCGAGATAAGGTTCTCCTGTCTGAAGCCAAGACAATTAAAGAGAACGGAGAGGATGATAAAGCCCATGCCTAGGCTGTACTATTGCGGCTCAAAGCAGTGAGCCAGAGCATTGTCGCATTATTGTCTTTGAAAATACAGATATAGCCATCAATTTGCTCGAGAAGATCCAAGTGAGATTAATTAAGAGATCCTTGATTGATTAGCCCCTGAAGGGACGTCGTTAATCTGAGCGCCGAGCGTGGATCCACTAAATAAATTCTCGAGGATAAGGGAAGATATGTTTATTTAAACGAGGTCATGTGTGGTGCTGAGACTGTAATTCCAAAGATTACGAAGGCATAATTCTTTTATTGGATAGGAGAGGATAAGCTCATTTAAAGTACTGTAACTTTTCAATCAAGCGTGACATCACTCACAAGAGTCTTGCCAGGGCTAGTCCCTAATTGGGCCCGGTTTTGTGGCAAACATTTGTTCCGCTTATCCGCGTTTTTACCTTTCTATAATTTTAAATGAGACGCCTCCTCCTTATACGCTCAGAAGAATTTAGGAGAGAAAGAATCTTATTTTATGAGGTCCATGTTAGCTTGTAAAATCACTACATCGACTTGAATCATATCGATTAGAACAGTATGATATGTATAGTTCACGTACTAAGTCTAAAAAAATTCAGAGTACAAACCTAGAAAAATGGGAGGTTTTTTTTTTTTTTTTTAATGTATGGGGCTAGCTAGCCGCTTAAAATATAATATTTAAATTAAATTCTTTTTAATTAAATTTCCGCGTCAACCGGGAAATTCCTGGCATTGCAAAACGGGGAGAACATATTCTCTTGCAATAAAAGTAAGAAGCTAGATGAAATGTCAACTGCTGCCTGGACCTCTTAGTTACATTACTGCAACAGAGAATCAAATATATAGGTGGTCAAATTCCACACAATTGCAAAGAAAGGTATATACATCTCTATTTTCTAGAACCTGTGGCGGAGACGACAAGATGATTTAAATTCGTTGTTGATCGAATCAGGCTGCTGATTTCTGTAAGTTGTTGGATCTGAAGGTTATATATATATATATATATATAAATCAAGAATATTTGTCAGTGGATGATAGGATTGACTAATGCTCGAGGGTTGAGTCAGTTTAACCAAGGAGCTGGATTCCTGAGAGAGAGCAAGTAGTCAAATTGCAAGAAGTTGCTAAGAATCATATATTCCAGCTTTTATTGATACTGGAATAATATAAGCCAAACTTTCATACGGCAAGCTTTGACAAACGTGATTTGTAAAATTTCTGTGTTTAATTAATAGATTTAATTAGTTGACATTTGGATTCTCGTAATTAACTGCATGGACCACCATCACAGCTAGACTCCAAATAAATCTGTAAATGTCTTCGATGAAAATGAAAAATGAAAGCATCTAGTTCCAAGAGGACCACTTGAGCAAAGTTTTAGATCGCTTCATAAAAATAAACAAGAAAGTTTACAATTCTCAATTTTAGAGATCTCATGTTTAGCTTACCATGCATGGATCAAATGATTCAAACCTGTTCATGGTTGAAGGGGATGCTCCCTTTGAATTTCTTGCTGGTTTTAGAATTGAAACTATTTATGCCGCACGCAGGTTAGGTATTTTTATTTTTATATATAGAATTTTTCAATGTATTTACGCAATTTAAAAAAATTAATTTCGAATAAAATTTTAAACTAAGATTTTTTATACTAAGACTTGAATAAAGTTAAAATAGATTAAAAGATGAAAAAAATATTCCAATCCTGAAATTAAGGATGTAAAAGATGATGTTACGGTGGTTTGTCATTCTATCATATATGATAATTGTTTGTCTAAATAGTAAATAGTAAACAGTAAATTTTACCTTTCCCTATATATATATTACTCTCCGGCCTTTTCTGTTAAGAGAATACGAATAAGTAATTTCTGGGATATAATTAAAAAGTTCTTGTCGTTGTTCTTCCCCCCCTCAATCAAGAGATCCTAGCTATATATGTTCAAAATCTAAAACGGTGGGCAGGGACTCCAAGCTGTTAAGAAGCCTAAGATTTATTAATTGGATCTCTGATGGACAAAAAAAAGAGTGTTAATTATTGCATCCTGAATTTCAAATTAAGACTCACCGTAGAAGATCTCTTGCTTCAAAATTCCGATATTAATCTAGATTCTATTATTCCTTAATAAAAGACGAGTTCATTAACATATTATTGTCTCTCTCAGCAAAGAAAAACACGTTGTCTCTGTCATAAATTTCTTCTTGAGAAGTTTATTAAAATTACACTTTATTATCTGATATCAATAATACAAAAGCCACAGTTGTTTCTTGAGGACACACCAATTAAGCGCTCGGGGACAGCATATTTATTAAGAAAACGGACTGCATATACCCATCCATAAACGAAAATAATGTAAGTGTAACAAGAGCTAGCATAAAGACTTGAAAGCGAAAGCATACGGAGTATTAATTAATTAAATATTCAGTGGGATTTCCATGGATGGCACTTAAGCTTTGGGCATGATGACTCCCATGAGCTTCTGCATTCTCCTTTCGCACCATCACAACACTTGCATTCCAGTCCCAGGGTGGCAAAAAACCTTTTTGAATTTCCTGTTATGAACATCACAATGGTGTTGTTACAATTCCAAATAAACCAGACAACATATAATCAATCAATTTAGTATAGATATATTAATTTTTTGCTTACCTTGTTGAAGCGTCAATGGCCTGGCTTCCACCGCTCTAGGATACCGAGACATGGTAAAAATGAGCAATAACAGCAAGACAGAAGCTACAAGATGTGATCTAGGCGCATCCATTTCTCTCTAATATTCTAACAATTAACCTTGGTAATAGCTGCTTGAGCAAATTGCAGGAGCAGAAAATATACGAGGGAAGTTATGAGCATTTGCACAAGATTGTAAGATATATTTATAGATGGATAGGTAGTTAATAGACAAGCGTGAGCCAATAGGGAATTCACAACGTTAATGAAGAGAAAAGGTTTGACGAATGATAGCCAACGTGTTTACACCACTACATGTGTGAACCAAGGGTTAGAGGTCTTCCTTTCAGTCAAGAACGAATATTACTTGTTGGATTTAGAGTTAGTAATTAAATTAAAAAAACAAAACACTCTTCAATTTCTGTTCAGCATGAAAAAAAGAAATTTATATTCTGTTTCGATTTTTCTTTAACAACGTAAGGTTAAAAACATAATTCTAGGGAAAAACAAGGTTAGAAACAAAAGCTTACACCACGTACATACATTGTATATTTTTTACAAGGAGTACAATTGTTCTAGGAATTTTTTTTGCAAAGTTAATAATAACTTTCACTATGCCAATTAATTAATGTCAAATGTTTTATAGTTAATTTTTAAACTTTATTTATTTATTTTAAAATAAAAAAATATAATATTAATTCAATTACAATATCATTTTAACTAACACCTCCTTACCAAACTATTACATAGTCCGGAGGATTATATAACATATATGATGCTCATGCACAAACCAGTGAAGCACAGTTGGTTTTGAATAGCAGATACATAGTTGTTCTTCCAGAATATAAAAGTTATTGTAGTTTAAAGTATTTTTTATATAAATATATATTAAAATAATATTTTTTTTATTTTTTAAAAATTATTTTTGATATTAAAAAATGAAAACAATCTTAAATTATAAAAAAATTAATTTTAATTTTTTTATTTTTAAAAAATATAATTTCAACCGCGTTTTCAAACATTGTATTATTATATACTCTGAAATTGAACTTTTCAAGACTTCAAGGGAGTGCATGGTTTTTCTATAGTTATTAACAAGATTGTTTAACAAAAATCATTCTTATATAACATGATTTATTACAACATATATATACATGCGTATAGTGATAATATTTCTCTCGTTTCGTGCCATGCCATATGTTTAAATTAGCTTTTGTATATTGAAATTAAATTTATTTTTTAATCCTTAAAAAAAATATAGATTAAATATATGGAGAGAAATTAACTATACATATACACGCATTTTGTCATTATCAATTGCTCGTGTTGAAGGGTTTTCAAATGGTTAAGATCAAAACGTTGGCCGCGGGGTACGTAGATAAGAAAGATAGTGAAATTGTGTTTTTAAAATAATTTTTTTATATATTTTTAATTGTTTTAATATAAAAAATTAAAAATTATTTTGATTGTTTTTAAATAAAAAATATTTTAAAATTCTAACATGCTCATGCAGCGCGTGTTTCAATACATACCAACCGGAAACCGGAGACATAGACTTGACCATCTTGACTGAAACTCACCCATAAATTTACGCATGCTTAATTATTTATCTCTATCTCAGTCAAGACAAAAATTGGACTTCTTTTACGGGCAACCAAAAAGACGAATTATTTACCCTGACTCAGCAGTTCTGTTCCAGAAGATTCTAAGATTTTATGCGTTGGACTATGATTATATATAATAATTAACTTTTATCAACAATTAATTTAATTTACTTGCCTTCTTCCTCGTTATTTATCCATCATTTCTAAAATGTTTTTTTTTTGTGATCGCTTCACTGACGAGGTCCAACGAGGCAGAAGTCATTCTAAAAATAAAAAATAAAAAAGGCATGTCACACATTCACAATAAGGGCAGGTTAAAAAAGCAAACATTCTCATAAAAATAAAAAAAGAATTTAGTAAAAATATTTTTGGGATTGTGCTGACGAAGGTAAATACGTAATGCACCCGTAAGCTCCATGTCGACGCTTTAACGTCTTGGATTTTTTCTTCTTCTTCCAGAATCATTTCATGCAATAATTAAGTGTATGTACAAGTTAATCCCATGAACATGTGGAATGAACAATTAATACTTTCAGGGTACTCGTCATTAAATACATTCATTGAACTTTATTTAATATTTTGGTTAAAAAATAAAAAAGAATAAAAATCAGGATATTTATTAATAATATCAGATGAGTGTGTTCTATTATAAGGAAATTAAATATCTTTAAATAGTTATAATAACTTTTAAATAAAAAAACAAAATATTATAATTGATTAAAAATATTTATTTTTAATAAGTGTTTCATTGTCCGAATCCTAAATGTATTAATTATTAAAATTAAAAAAATCGATCTTTTATTTTTTTTTTTTATCAATGTACAAGCTCCCGTGCATACGATATTTCAAGAACATCAATAAAATCCTCCCTTAATACTAAAATAAAAATAATAAATATAAAAGATAATAAAATCCTTACTGGCACTCATCGTCAAATCTCCTGCTCGAGCCCAAGTTACAAAACCATGTCAATTTGTTTTTTAAATATTTAACTACATATGAGTAAATTAAAACCCAAGCAATTTAATTACTAACTTAGTGGAGTATATCCAGCATTTGTTGTTATGAAGCAGAGCAGTGAATACAGATGATTTCATCAAACGATCATGCACCATCGGTGATCTGATCCACTGACGTTTTGGCTGATGGCATTCTTCTTTTCTATTTTTAAAGCCAGAGAAGGTAGTTTCATAAAGTCTCCATAAAATTCAGCTGGCTACCTCGTTCTTTTTACTCTTTGATCTTGCATTCAGTTCGTGTTCTCTGAATTTCAATGAGCACAACATCCATGGAAGGGCATGCCGTTTCAGAATATCAATGGCTGGTCGGAGTTGAAATAAAAAAAATTGTGATTTTTTTTTATAAATCAAATAGAATCACAATCAGAAAATCAATAAATACAAACGGAAATATCAAGGGAATATTTCTGCCGGTAAATTTCTGAGGGATTTTACCGGCGGAAGTATTCCCTCTGTATATACCGAGGGAATTACAGTGGGAAACAAAATTAAAACAAAGCAAAAGAAAAAAATGACGACGTGTCATTTTTACCAACGGAATCCAAAATTAAACCATGTTAAGTCTTCTTCGCTATATGTAAAAAACATTAATATCTATTTCTTTCTTTTCTTTTCTCTCCTCATCTTCTTCTCTTTTTCTCAATGCTCGAGTATGTCTTCTTCTTCTTTTTTCTTTTATCCTCTTAGTTTTTTTTTTAATTAATATGCTTTACAAAAAATTTTTTCTCTCCTTAGCTTCACTTGCAACTACATTAAGGTAAGATTTTTCTTTTTTCTTCTTTTTTCATGATTTTTTTCACTATATTTGTTTTTTATTTTATTTTTAATTGGTTTTGTTCTTAATAATTGTATAAATATTGTTGTGAGATTTTTTTTTCATATGAGATTAATTTTTAGTTGATTTATTTATAGGATTTTTAAATTTTTATCAATTGCAACTTCATTTTTTTTCATATGAATTTTTTTAGTTGAATTTATTTTTTCATTTTATTTATTTGTTGCAAATGTGTTTGAGTTGATTTTCTTATTCTTTTTTCCAAGCATTTTGAGTATATATTATAGAGTGTTGATTTATGTTAATTTAATTATTTTATAATTTTATAAAATGATTTTTTTAAATGTTTTTAAATAATTACCAACGCGTCTGTTCCGTCAATAAATCCGTCGGTAATAATATTTTTTTTATTACCAACGGATTTACCGACGGACAAAAAATTACCGATGAAAAATTCATCGATGGAGCATTTCTGTCGGTGATTTTGTTGGTAAATTAATTACCGACGGAATATGTATTTTACGTAAACGGAAAAATTCCATTGATAAAACTGTAAAATCTCCCCGTGAATTTATGAATCAGAGATTAAGGAGACTTCCACTGCAAGTTCATTTCTCTGTAAAACATGGAATCTTTCTCATCTTCTTCTCTATTTTTGTTTCACTCCCCCCCTTGAATTGATGGTATCCACTTGATATATTCTCGATTATATTTGAAAATGGCAACCGACGTAGAAGAAAGGAGTTTCAAATATTTTTTCTTTTTTTTGACGCATCACGAAACTTGTTGAGAGAGAAAGGCGGCATGCCGGCATCTATTAGGAAAAATGAGAGTAGCGTTTCAAACTCATTTTTTCTCTCAAAGAAATGCATATTTCGAGTTGATTTTGTTTTTAGTTTTTTTTTTCTTTTCAATATTAACTGGCTAGACTTGATCGTTCTAGAATGGCAAAGCCCGTCCTCCAGTTTATCCATTAAGGGAAATGGGATCAAACTTAGCAGTTAATTCAAGTAAAAGAGGACTTTTTAAAGGAGAAAAGTTGAAGATTTCATGCATTTGTCTGATAACATCCAGAGTTCTACAGGGTTCTATTTGCGCATAACCACATGTATAGAAATTGGACTGCGTTCCTTGAATAACTTTTTCACGTGCCCTGCGAGTCCTATCTGTTGAAGAAACTGAAGCGGGGCAGCTGTTTTACTTTCCTAATTTAACTAGAAATTCTCTTCCTCTTAATTAGAATTAGCATGAGTTCACAATGCAAGAAATTCTTCAAAGAATAAGTCTCTGGACCCCTTGGAACTCAGATTCGAGCCTGTAGTTTTTCACACTAGCTAGTTTCCAACCTTACCCAATTCAAAAGTCATGGTTTCCAAACAAGTACTTCTTCGAAGGAGCAAGACCATTAATGAAAGTCAGTACCAACGTACAGTACCGATCGAAATATAGCCAAGTGTAGACAGAAAATGCATGGGGGATGTATTCTTTGAAGAATCCCCTACCCACAATAGCATTTTCTGTCTACATTTGGCAATCAGAACTAATTCAAGCAGTCTTGTCCCGGCTCCGCCATGATTGAACACGTACGATTACGAGTTACTTTCAATCCACCGCGCCAATTGTCTTGGTTTTTATTCAATTTTACATGGATATAAATTAATTGTGAAAAAATATCTTAAAAGGGCCTCTTTGATATTATTGTATTTTGTTTGTGCTTATTGTGCTTAGAGTTATTAATTTAACTTGAATCCGATGGATTCCAAGATACAAAATGGATAATTTTTTTAATAGTTATTTTTTTTATGTGTAATAAATGTAATTTATATATTATCAACTTCAACCCTAAATCTTGTCCGAAATTAAACTCTATATATTTGTAATTTTGTTATTTGATATATACACGAATGTCTTAAATATTTATATATATTATTTTTTTATTTTATTTTGAATAATAAATAATACTTGATTAGTAAATACTTAAAAATTTATGAATAGAATATTAACATCTAAATTTCTTAAATTTTACGATAAAAACTTGATTCGTGTATAGCATACACTTTGGCAACCATATGTGCTAGCAAGAATGGTTCATGGATTTACAGTATTCTCACATCATCCTGCAGGGCTTCGGCCTCGTCCGTGGGCTGTTTACTATATTCTCCTTGCCGGCTCGGGGCCCACTTCCTGTATACTGGGTTAGAAGCTCACGATGTAATTCTGAGCCCATCTGGGTCTGGGACTACTCGTCGTGTTCAAAAAGAAAGGGGCTCAAGCTCTACTCTAATTAAATGCAGCTAAACACCTAGCAGTAAAAGCTTGCCTGGAGAGCTTGCCCTTCATTTTAATAATAATAATAAAAAAAAACCTGAGACGTGAGAGAAAAAAAATCCCTGAATTCTTCAGGTGGAAAAAAAAATTATTAATTGGAAGAGAATACAATCAAATATTCATTACATAACCCATCTAGAATCATTACAATGAAACATGGGCAACAACAGGGCTTCTCACTTGATGCTCTCCATCATCCCAAATTAAAGCACCAGAAATGGCAGTTTCGCCGAGCTTGGCTTTCACGGTGACGACAAAGGATTTGATGTGCCCAACGTAGTTGAATCTGAGGGCCTTGGGGGTTGCTTTTATCTTAAGCCCGTTTGGAGCTTTCACAATTGCCTTGTAACTGGACTCAGGTGACCCAACATTTGTCACAATTCTATGAAAGACACGGGTTATTGAGTGACCAGACCGGACAGATAAACCTAAAGAAGGGCAGTGCAGATTCCAGACAGCTTCTTTTGTTACTTCAGAACAGCTGGAGTCATCCCCTTTAACAAGTCTTAGTTGTTTATTGCTATAACCTTGTCCACTCAAGAATCTAACATAGTCTTCCTCTCCAGCATCGTATATTAGGCCAGGGTTATTGGCCTTCGCAGGATTTATGTGTCCTGATCCATATCAAAACTCTGCTTCAGGGTTAGTCTCAGCACTCATGGAAAAAGCTGCACAGGAAAAAAAACCCCACACTTTAGCACTTTTTGGGTTTTCTAGCACGTATAAAAACATTTGAAGATTGTAGCCATTGGTAAAATCATTACCTGTTGTCATTAGAGCAGACTTTATGGCGGCAGGAGACCATGTCGGGTGAAAGGATTTGATGTAAGCTGCTGCTCCAGTTGCATGTGGGCAAGCCATGGATGTGCCAGAGATTATATTGTATCGAACTACTCTTCTATCCCCCTGCAACCCTGTTACAGTGTTACCTTGGGACCATGCTGCCAAAATGTCTGCTCCAGGGGCTGCTAGGTCAGGCTGCACAAGGTTCACAAGTTAATACAGGGAAACAAGAGGAGGCATGTTAGAGGAAAAATGGATTTCAATTTACCTTGATAATATCACTTGTTATAGGATTAGGACCTCTTGATGAAAATGAAACTACACATGGAGCCAAATCATCCTCTCGTTGAATGCTCTTGAATATTGTTGCTGTTGGTTTTCTGTTGAAATATCAAAATAAAGCAATTGAATCAGTACCATGTCTGTATGCTTTATCTGCACTTTCACCAACAGAACTGTGCAATTGAAGGAAAATACCTAGCCTTGTTCACATATTTTGAAATATCAAGTCCATCACTCAACCCCAAGTGAGAAGCTGGTAAAGGGAAATTGTAGGCCACATCTTCGTAATATGCATCCTGCATTATAGTACCAACTACTCCTGCTTCTGATGCTGCCACTCCATCACCAATTGAATCACAAAGAACTATTTTCCCTTTTACCAATTTCTTGTCCAGTGACCCTTTGTAGCAGTACCTGCATTAAACAATTAATTACAATGTTTAGCCATCTCATGTGTGAAAATATGGCATACTTTTGAATAAAGCCATTACTGGATCAACATGATCAATCTCGTTTCCCATTTCACCTGGATATGGACTCATTGTACCCTTCTCTGGTATTTGGGACGTCTCCAGCATAGACTATAGGGTGCATATCATGCTCAAGTCTGGAAGTATTTATAGAGGTTCCCTGCTTGTCGAAAAA
Source organism: Populus deltoides (assembly GCA_015852605.2). Taxonomy (NCBI): domain Eukaryota; kingdom Viridiplantae; phylum Streptophyta; class Magnoliopsida; order Malpighiales; family Salicaceae; genus Populus; species Populus deltoides. Next base: position 18,753,177 of record CM027579.2, read on the forward strand.
TGGTTGTTTTTTATTCAATGGTACTTTAGATTTTGATGTAGCTTTTTTGAACGGAACAGTTTCATGCATCTTGCTCACCTCATAAAATGCTCCGTTTCCATTTCCTATCTATTGTGCTAGCAGCCACAGAGAGAAACCAAGGCGAGACATTGGTGATGGTTGCAGGATCAGGACCCGAATTACCAGCAGAAATCGATGCAAGTACACCATTCTTCATCGCGTGGAAATCTCCAATTGCTATCGAATCATTAAAATACTCTCTAGGAGAAAATCCTCCAACAGAGAGAAATTATATCAACTCCATCGGCAATAGCATCATCAAATACTAGTGAAATTTTGGCAACTGCCCTTCCATTTCTTTGGAGGTGGACCAAATCCTTCATCACTAAAACTTTCAGATTCTGGCCGAATTCCCGTGTCAAGCATTCCAACAACGATGTTACTTTCAGCACAAACTCTTCTAACATGCTGGGAGAAGCGCATGAAGTCCCACGACCTTGTTGTATGGGGTTGTTTCCTTTCATGGGGGAAGACAGACACCACTCCTTCCATGTCTGAATAGGGTCCCAGTTTTACAGCCTTATCATGAAATCTGTTTCCATTTTTAAATATGAATCTTTTAAGAAATTGTAGTCTGCTTACCAGATATCTTAAGCACCTCTTCATTGGTCAACTTTGCAGCAAACCCATTGAAGCTTCTTTGGTAGCTGTAGAGTTTAGACTCTGATGCGCTGATCAATGCAATCCAGTAAACAAGTTAAAATCAAAATCAAAATAGACATGTTTGGTTATAGATCTTGTCTGTCCAAACATGAAATGGCTTCTATTTGGATATGTTAATTGTAACATTGCCAGTATATCTTCCCCATGTGTAAATGCTACTTTTGAACTAGATAAACTTTGATTTGAAGTATTGAGAGCAATCAACTAGCAAAAACCTGAAAACAACCTTTCCTTGACTTTTGAGGCCTCTTTAATCTCTTCATTTGGTTTCCATTTCTAGTGCTAAAATTGATCTGTAATTTGAATTCTGAAAAAAGATAAAAATATTGTTGTCGCCTAGAGCAATATACAAGATATGCCTAAAAACCGTCAATGTCACACCATTTATTTGTTTGCTCCTGGAATACAATGAGCTATTGATCAATGTTAAACAATGTCAATAACCTGACAACAACTTCTTCTAGCATGCTGGTGTGGAGAGCTGATGCAGAGAAATCACCCTTTGGACGGTCACCCAAGTATACGATATAAACCTGCTGCCACAAAATGATTAGTATTCAGCAGTAATTTTTTTTCTTTTTGAACAGTATTTACCAGTAATCTTAGAGCTCTATTAATTTTCTAATAGTATACAAACTTATAAATGAAATGTGGAGGCTCTAATGAACTCTGACGTTCTGCTATTGCCAAAGTCGTCACGAGTACTGGAAGCACTATTTAAGAAGGAATGGACTTCAAGTCGAAAAATCAAACCCGATTTAAATATTAAAATTTTGTTCAGAAAAAGGAAAAAATGACGGGAAAAAAACATGAAGACAAAAGCGCAACTTGCAGATGCACAGGAGTAAAGTGTTTGCCTGTCTATCGTCATCCGATGTGCCATGGCAACTGATAAGCAGGCTACACGCCAGAGCAATCAGGATAAGCCTTTGTAAAGGTATTTGACTTGCCATTGTGGGTTGTATCGCTAAACTTTTCATGCAGAAATGGGCTACACGTTGGGTTTATATAAATGGATAATAAAGTTGTTGAGCTCGCCAAAATAGTTCAAGGACGGCTTTAAACATCGTTATTGTCAAAATTTAGGTTTTTTTTTTCCTTAACAAATCTAAAAGAAGAGAATATGTTCCGTACGAACGTTCCCTAATTAACAATGTTCTTCTTGATAGTTCCTTGCCGAAGGCATCAAAAGGGCAGGTTAATTGCACGTCATTTTTCAAAGCTGGGAAAGGCGCCGGGGGGGAATTACAGACTCCAAAAAATGTGACCAAAATACAAGGGTCATGAATCTAGGGTTCCGGCATGATCGATTCCCTTTCCAAACGTTTAAGAACATATTGACTGAAGTAAAAACAGAAAACCCCCCTTGACATTGTTATTCAAAAATTCTTTTAATCACCTAATTGGTTGTTAGTGCATGGAAACTGAATACCACAAGGGGAAGTGTTGAAGACTTGTAGTGGCAATGAAGATGATAGCAAGTCCTATCAACTCGAAGAGTCATAATTAGGATGATATTTTTTGTCAACTCCTGTTAATTTTGTAACATAGCATTTCATTTGTATCTTATCACTAAATTTATCATGTGTTATAGCTGGTTGTTGCGCTGCCTTGCATCGTTATTTCACTGACTGTTTTCTCAATTAATTTACTGAAGAGCTCTATAGCAGACGACAGTAAATTAAAATATAATTTCTGAAGCCCAAAAAACCGTCAGGATCTGCAAGAGAATAGTCTGAAAGTGTTCCCCTTTTTCTGGTACATTCTTGTAATCTCCCATGTCTTAGCTTTATTACACGAGTGTACATAATTAGGTGTCTTGTTCATGTCATTAGAGCGATGACTGTGAGTATCGCTCGATGCTGTTTTAATGAGTTAGTTTTGGGGACTAGGGCTAGCGATGCGGTTCGTCACATGAGTTCGATTTACAAGCCACCAACCACAACACATGATACCAGTGTCATCTCTAGGATTTTGGCCACATGATATCCTGAAAAAAATATTGATTAATTACAAAGGTTCTCAGGCTTCTCTTGGCGATTCTAAATTAAATAGTCATCCACGTATTATTTTGACATGAAATGTATGAAAAAATCACGATATAATTTCTAATTCAATCATTAGATCAGGTTAAAATTTTATAAGCACATTTTATTGGTTCAGTTCTTTTGGTGGTCAGCTAACTATAACAACATGAGATCATTTTCTTGTCCAAATTAGGTTTAGAAGATGATGTTTCAGATTTTATTTTTATTAACTGGGAACTCTTTGTTGATAAGAGACCAGATTTTTAAGGTGGAAACTAATTAATAAAAGTAGCAAGTCTTCAATTATTCTGGCTGGATTTAGTATCTGGAAATGCAATGCAACTCTGTAGCAACATGGAGAATGGGCACCGGATCACTTGATATGCAAAATGTAAAATTGCAAGGCATGCAATCCCTGTATTAATAGATTAGATCCACAAGAACTTAATTGCCATGTGAGTAGCTTGAACTTTATCGATCTCAAGGTAAGAGAAAAACATTACAAAGGAATCCGTCCGCGGAACAGAATTATTATGCATTTGAAACAACAATCATCAGGTTTATTTCTTTAGTTAGTTGGAAGAAAGTAAATTTCTAGATTTTAATGAGAAGGATTAGCCACAACTGGGCTTCTTACTTGATGCACCCCATCATCCCAAACCAAAGATCCAGACAGTACAGTTTTACCCAACGTAGCTTCAACCGTGACGACAAAGGAAAGTTGTTGCCCAAGAGACTGGAAGGAAAGGACATCTGGTTCAATTTGGATATTAAGTCCACTTGGAGCGTTCGTGATTGCCTTGTAAGTAGATGTTGCTGATCCAACATTTGTGACAGTTCTATGGAAGATTCGAGTAATAGTTATCCCGGATTTGGCAGACAGAGCGAAAGATGGGTAGTTTAGATCCCACACAGTTCCATTTGTTTCTGCAGAACATGTGCTATTATCTCCGGTAATTAGTAGAAGTTGTGTAGCATTATATCCTTGTCCACACAAGAATCTAACATAATCAATCTCTCCAGCATCATATACTAGACCAGGATCAATAGCCTTTGCAGGATTTATATGGCCTGATCCATAAGCGAACTCCGCATCATTGTTAATGCTAGAAATCATGGAAGAAGCTGCAAAGAATATTAGAAACTGAGACTCGGTTGCGTGTGTTGATGAAGTTTCTAAAATTAAACGTTAGTTCAATGTCTTATATGGTCTTATCTATAAACCTTGAATATCACTGAGATCATGCGCTCAAATAAATATGTTGTTGTAACTTGTAATCAGACCATTACCAGTTGTCATTAGAGCAGACTTAATGGCAGCAGGAGACCATGTTGGGTTAAATGCCTTGACATAAGCAGCTGCGCCGGATGCATGTGGACAAGACATAGATGTTCCGGAAATTATGTTGTATTTAACCACTCTTGTATCCCCTGGGCTTCCTGTTACAGTGGTTGCTTCAGACCATGCTGCCAAAATGTCCACTCCTGGGGCAGTCAGGTCGGGCTGCGAAGGGTAAAGAAGTTACAAACAGTTGAAGAGGTCCGCAGCTGAAGAAAGAAAATGAGGAAATCCTTCCAATTTACCTTGAGAAGGTCACTTGTTATCGGGTTAGGCCCTCGTGAAGAAAACGAAACCACAAATGGGGCAGTTTCATCCTTTATTTCAATGCTCTTCATTATAGTTGCGGTTGGTTCACTGGAAGGGTATCACAACGAATCGAGAAAGTAACTGAACAAACGTTATTTAAACTTCTTCTGCAATTTCACAAATATACAGTGGCAAAAATAAAAATAAAAATTACCAGTACCTAGTTGAGTTTAAGTACTTCAAAAGATCAGCTCCATCACTTGAGCTCAAATACGAAACTGGTAAAGGAAAACTGAAGGCCACATCAGAATAATCATCACCATTCATTATTGATCCAACTGCATGACTGGCTCTTGCCTCCTCCCCTCCACTGATCTGATCACAAAGAACGACTTTCCCTTCCACCACAGTGCTGTTCAACGAGTCCAGGGGGCAATACCTGCATTTTCAGGATAAACTTTGTAGATTTACAATACTGGATCATTCCATGTATTTGATTGTACTTGAATCGTAGATGTTAACATTTCTCAATTGAAGTATGTTGATCCAACTTCATTCTCTTCTTACCTGGATTCTGACCCGTCGTATCCTGCTGTCTTGTTTGGAGCATCTCCACCGTAAATGAAAGGGGGCACAATATTTCCAGGCTCAAAAGTATTTATGGAGATTCCCTGACATGAAGAAGGGAAATGCTACAGTTATGGTCTCATCACCAATTCAAAGTATGCCATATTGATCAATCAGTCCTATTCCTATATAAAAATTTCAAGGGTGGAAGGAGGCACCGTTAAAGTTTAAATATTCCATTATTTATTTAGAACTGAAACATTCATGCTCACCTCATAAATGGCTCCATTGCCTAACATCACCCGGGTCACAAACTTTCGATCTATGGTGCTAGCAGCCACAGATAGAGACCAAGGTGAACAATTTGAAATTGATTCAGGATCAGGACCTGAGTTACCAGCAGAGTTTGATGTGAGTATTCCATTTTTCATTGAATGGAAAGCTCCAATAGCAATGGAATCCTCAAAATAGTCCATGGGCCACCCTCCAACTGAGAGGGAGATTATATCAACTCCATCTGCAATAGCATCGTCAAAAGCTGCAAGAATGTCGGCATCTGAGCAGCCATGATCAGACCAACATATCTTGTACACAGCAATACGGGCAGAGGGAACCCCTCCTCGTGCTGTTCCTGTAGCGAGGCCTAGGAGGCTTGCCTCACTAACCAATCTTCCTGCTGCTGTTGAAGCAGTGTGAGTCCCATGGCCTTCTGAATCTCTTGGGGAGGCAAAGTCTCCTGGTTCTACTTTTCCTTCGCTATGGTAGTATCGAGCTCCAATTATCTTACTGCAAGCAATTGCGGATATGTTACAAGGTTAGGAAAATCCAGATTAGCCTATCTGAATCCTGCTTACTTGTGTTTCATTGTGCAAGTTATATAGAGCTTTAGAGTTTTACTTGTTGCAAGTGAAATTGGAGGATGCCTGGCAAGTGCCCTTCCATTTGCTTGGAGGCGGACCATATCCTTCGTCATTAAAACTTTCAGACTCGGGCCAAATCCCTGTGTCAAGCATTGCCACAATGATGTCGCTTTCAGAAGTTGCTCTTGTAACATTCTGGGGGAAGCCCATGAAGTCCCATGATCTTGTTGTGTGAAGTTTTTTCTTCTGACTAGGAAACACAGACACCACACCGTCCAAGCCTGAAATTTGAAGGGGAAAAAAAAGGGAAGGAAAGGAAAGGAAACTTGTTATGAAAACTTTACATAAGCTAACATGGGATTGTGTCTCAAATAATATTTTATGATAATAATGCCTTCCCACCAGCCATTTTCTCTTTCTCCTCTTTCGTCAATTTAGCAACGAAACCATTGAAGCTCCTATGGTAGCTATAGAGCAAAGAATCTGATGCACCACTGTATCAAAATACAATCCATTCAAGTGGTTAGGGTGTTACTCAATAATAGAAATTTTTTTTTTTTGAAATAATAATAAAAACGTGCTCATTTGTTGATAACAAAGATGAATTTTTCTAAAAAAAAAATAAGAAATACATCAAGATTATAATTATTATTTTTTATAAAAAAAATTCATATCCATAATTTATAATAATAATATTAATATTTTTTATTCATGATAATCTATTTGTATAATATTAGTTTTATTTTATTCAAATTAAAAATTATCATGAAAACATTATACAGTTAACTCCAAAAAAAAAATCTTTACATTAGATTTTTTATAAAAATTAAATTTATGACAATAACTAAATATGAAAATATATATATATAAAAATATATATAAAAAATTAATCTCTTATATTATTAAAAAGTGCTTGTTTATAAAAGAGTATTGTTTATGTATTTTTTATTTGAAAAACAATGAAAAAATTATAAAGGAAAATTGCGAAGAACCTTTAAGATGTGTTTTTCAAACCAAGTAAAAATAAAAAAAAATGAGTTTTTTTATAGAGAAACGTTATATTTGAACAAAAAATTTCTAAATTTCCTTATTTTACTTAGTTTTTTAAAAACTGAAATATTACTCTGTTTTCGAATATGATCTTGGTACCTCACAAGACTTCATATCATGCTTGTCAAAAATTAAAAAAAAAAGAGTAGCGTAAGTAAATAAAGAAAAAAATAATGAACTCCTTGGCTTTCCACATTAGCTCAATCACAAAAGATCGAGATATTAATGCAAGTTCAAGTGTGTTTTCTTCCACTATGAAAATGTTACCTGCCCACGACGTTTTGTAGCTTGCTGATGTGAAGAGCTGATACAGAAATACCACTCTTCGGGCGGTCACCCATATACACAACATAAACCTGCTTTCAGTAAAATGGCCTTTAGCAATGAAATTATATGGAGAAAAAAAAGGTTGTGCCAGAAATAAAATAACAGAGAAAGGATGGTGAGATAAAACACAGTGCCTTTTTGTCTTCATCGGATGAGCAATGGCAGCCAATAAACAGAATGCAGGCGAGGCTGATGAGGAGGAAACATGAAAATGAGAAACTGTTCGCCATCAGAGAAGACCCCTAAAAGCGAGAAGTTCTAGCTTGCTAGCTTGATGTTGCCATGCAAATGGGAAGAGCGCTTTATAGTAAATAGAAGAAATAAGACAAGGCGTTGAATCCTGTTCTCCTGCACCGGCTTCTTATCTTAAGCTAGAACAATCGTTATTTTTTCTATTACAAAAATATTAGGAGTCATTGTGAAGCTCGCCAAATTCGGAAATCGCTATGATAATCTTGGAGTGTTTTGCCACCAGCTGGATTTAATTATACATCTTACGATAACAACCTGCAGGTATAGTGTTTAATTTTTAATCTCCCGTTTCCTTGTTCATTTGCCGCTTTGAATCACTGATGTTTATTTATTTATTTATTAATATTAGTGTTTGAGTTAGTTTATATATATCTTACTAATTTTACGAGTTCTAAAATTAACAATTATATAAATCTTTAATGATCTTAAAATTTATGGGACTCGAATTGATGACCTATAAAAACAAATTTAGAATTTAACCAGTTGAGCAAAACTTTTCAAATTATTAATATATAATTTTTAATCTTTAATTTTGTTGTTCATTTGCCGCCTTTGGATCACTGAATAGTGAAGAGGACACCTCTTTTCCCTGTTCTCGAATTATTTCCTTCTATCTTTCTCTTCGTTCGATCTAAACCTTCAGATAAAGATCTTCAGTTTTAACCACTTGGTGGTGACGGGCACTGCAATTAATGATTTTTTTTTTTTGATATGGAAGAAGAAGAATAAGGCTATACAATTTTATTTTCACAGATTCGGTTCATATGATAATAATAGAGGTTCATTTGATTTAAAGTTATACATTCAAATATGCGATGATATGGTATGACACGTGAGAAATAATTTTTTTAATTAATTTTATGATTTTTGGAAAAGAAAATGATTCAAATATAATTGAAGTATTAGAGATGTTTGCGAGTATGGTAATTGTTAGAAAATAATATAAATCATATCTTGAAACCTCACCTAGCAGCTTAAGCTATGAAGTTGAGATTATTTTTTAACATGGTATCAAAGCCTTTGATAACCATGTGATCTTGAGTTCGAATCTCAACATCTCCAATTATTTGATAAAAATTAAGCATAAAATAATGTGGATCTGAGCAAGTTTCAAGTTCAAAGAACTTTCATTTAAGAGGATGTGTTAAAGAATAATATAAATCATATCATGAAAATATTTTTTAATTTTTTAAAAATTATTTTTTATATCAACACATTAAGAGGATCTGAAAACACCAAAAAAATAAATTTGAAACAAAGAAAAAATATAAAAATTTTATTTATTTTAATTTAGTAACCTAACGCAACCAATTACTTGTATGATAGAGGTTTCTGGTGAGTGAAATTGAAACGTTGAATTTACGACAGAAAAGAAACGCCAGAGCCAGTTTGCTCCCAAGTAATTGACAAAGAGTACTAGTATTTATATAGCTGTGCTTATAGTTTCAAGGCTTTCGCTTCAGAGCAACATACACGGCAATAGGGCTCCTGACTTGATATACTCCATCGTCCCATGCCAAAGATGCAGAGGCTATCGAACTAACTACCGTTCCTTCAATTGTGAGTGCAAAAGAGAGATTTTGACCCAGGGAGGAAAATGATAGAATGGTGGGGTTCACTTGGATTTTAAGTCCTGGCGGGGCAGTCACGTTAGATTTGTATATGGATGTTGGTGACCCTACGTTTGTGACGACCCTGTTGAAGACTCGACTAATCACCTCCGAGCTCGAGGTAGAAAGTGCAAACGAGGGGTGGTTCAGATCCCAAACTGTTCCATTGATAGCGTCCGAGCAACTGCTATTATCCCCAGTGATCATTCGTAGAACACTACTATTGTATCCTTGTCCACACAAAAATTTCATGTAGTCAATTGGCCCCGCATCATATACTAAACCGGGATTTATAGCCCTGATAGGATTAATATGGCCGGCGCCATATGCAAATTCAGCATCATTATAGATTTCAGCATTCATTGGAGAAGCTGGAAACATAGCCAAATTAATTAAAGATTGTTAAGGTCTCTCGCTACTTGATAAACGAATTCAGAATTAGAATTTGAAACTTTAATTACCGGTGGTCATAAGAGCAGACTTGATGGCAGCAGGAGACCAAGTGGGATGATACGATTTGATATAGGCAGCAGCCCCGCTTGCATGTGGGCAAGCCATTGATGTCCCTGAAATTATGTTGTATGGCACCATTCTATTGTCCCCTTCAAGTTGAGAAACGGGAAAAAATGGAGACCAGGCGGCTAGAATGTCAACTCCTGGGGCAGCTATATCTGGCTGTAACATTATCAAATGTCAGTGAACGTAATTAGTTGCATGAGACATTTTTTTAAAGAAAACTATGTGAATTACCTTGAGAGCGTCGGGTGTAAATGCATTCGGACCTCTTGAGGAAAATGAGACCACATAAGGGGCTGATGTATCGTTTGCCTCGTTACTTTTATAAATAGTGGCTGTTGCATTGCTGCAATTTTTTGGTATGAGCAAATTCATGATCAGTTCATTCCGTCCTTTAAGTCCTTCCTGTTATTGATTATCAACTTGAAAAGGTTCAATAAGTAAAATATTTTCACACTATTCTCTTTGATTGATACCTTGTAGAGTTCATGTAGGATAGAATGTCGCTACCCTCCCCTTTTCCAAGGTAGGACAAAGGCAGTGGAAAAGAGAAGGCGACATCTTTGGCACCTCCGTCTTGCATTACGGCACCAACTGCACCAGCAAAGAATGGTTCTCTCCAACCACCCAAGGCATCGCAAAGAACAATTTTTCCCTTCACTAAAGCTGGGTCCAATGAGTTTTGAAAGCAAAACCTGCATTCTTCAGTATTTTTCAGTTGATTTTTACTTGTTTACAAAAACACATATTTCTGAGATCCTCCACCCATGCACGTCTTTCAAGTAGTTTCTCCAGAAATTTCATTTGTTTTTTTTATTGATGGACTGAATCCATGGTCCATGACATAGAACACAAAAAAGGTCCCCCAATATTTACAATTCTAAAGCTTCAATAAATTATGAAGTTCTTCTGGGTATTCATGACTCGAGTACAATAACAGTTCTTTGGGCCCGGTATGTCAAGCTAATTCCTTTTAAAAAGAATTTGTTGAGATTTTGTTGGTTTCCCTGTTAGAAAGACAAAAAAATCAAAAAGAAATAAGAGTTAATTACCTTGAGGAGGAGCTACTAAAATTTCCTGTGATGTTTGGAGCGTCTCCTCCGTAAATCAGAGGATACATGACATTCTGAAGATCAAATGTATTTATCGAAACGCCCTGATTACACAACAAATTAAGATTTGTTAAAAAATAAGTTCGTATATTAAGGTGCTTAATTGTATTGACATGTTGATCGACTTAAATAATATAAAATGGTTTTATCATATTTATAATGGATTAACATGAACTATTATGATCTTGATATTTTACTTCTATGTAGTCGGCTGTGATAAATTATTCTATCGATCTCTAAATTAATTTACAGAAAATAATATTTTAGCCAAAGTACATTTATTAACACATTCAATTTTGGTACCTATTTCAATTCTTTAAATACTAATCCTAAAATTCCAAAAGTTTTAATGTGACCCTGTACTTTTAAATAGCAAATGAATTTAAATAAAATTGAACACTTCTCTATTTTTTTTCACTTTTTTCACACTTTTCTCTTGTTTCTCTCTCAAATACCTATATAATAATCTTCAACAAAAAAGAAATAAAATATAAAGCAGGCGAGCCATCATCAACAACTATTACCACAGCAATAAAACATCAGAGGTCAAGTTGAGATTTTTTATTAATATAAGATTGACAGTAAGACAATATAATTCACCCGAATTTGAATTGTTCTAAAATAAATAGTTTTCTAACGTAACAAGCTAACAGCAGTTTGCCGCACAAACTAAAAAGAAAACGAGAAAACATGGAACATATATTCTAACATAAAAGATTGGATTAAACTTGCCTCGTAAGCCTTGTTGTTTCCTAGTAGGACCTTCGTAAGGAACTTTCGGTCAATTGTGCTAGCAGCCACAGAAAGAGACCATGGTGATATATTTGAGATTGTTGCGAGCCCAGGACCCTCATTCCCACCGGAATTGGAAGTCAATATACCATATTTCATAGCGTGAAAGGCTCCTATTGCGATTGAATCATTGAAATAGTCATGAGGTGTCAAGTCTCCAACTGAAATGGAGATAATGTCAACGCCATCAGCAATTGCATCATCAAACGCTGCAAGAATGTCAGCGTCCCAACAACCGTCTGACCAGCATACTTTGTACACAGCAATACGAGCTGATGGAACCCCGCCTCGAGCAGTTCCCATGGCAAGGTCATACAGGCTTGCCATGCTAACTGATCCCCCTGCTGCAATAGAAGCAGTGTGTGTCCCATGGCCTTCTGAATCCCTTGGAGATTTGACGTCACTTTGATTGAACATTCCATCGCTACGATAATACTTTGCTCCGATTATTTTACTGCATACGGACAGCACATATATTGCTGCATCTGTTAATATTTCTTTTACTTGATCTTACTGATTAATTATAATTAGAACGATTTTACATGAAAACAGGCCAAGATATTTAAATTAATTACTTGTTGCAAGAGAAATTGGATGAGACTTGGCAAGAGCCCTTCCATTTGCTTGGTGGTGGACCAAATCCTGCATCATTAAAGCTTTCGGACTCGGGCCAGATCCCAGTGTCAAGCATCCCAACAATGATATTGCTTTCAACGTTGGTCCTTTGAACTTCTTGTGAAAATCCCATGAAGTCCCATGACCTTGTTGTGTGAAGCTTTTTCTTTCTATTAGGAAATACAGATACTACGCTTGACATTGCTGTACAGGCAAGTTGTCGCCGTTTTAAAATTGAACACTCGAATTGCATGTTGTAAAAGCTTTTATATTACTCTCTGTAAATTTTTTAACTTGAAATTTACATTGGTTTATACTTAGATATTTAAATTTATGATCATTTAATCAATTTAATCAATACAACTCTGATACTATATTTTTAGAAAATAATATAAAATTATTGTTAAAATTTCACCTAACAATTTAAGTTTTTGAGTGAGATAGTTTTTTAATATGATATCAGAATCTTATTAACTAAATATTCACGAATTCAAATCTCACCACTCTTACTATATTCGATATAAATTAAATATAAAATAGTATAGACCATGAAAAAAAAAACTTTTACTGCACCAACCAGCAAGTTTTTCCACCTCGTCCTCTAACAACTTCACTACAAATCCATTGAAAGTTCTGTTGAAGCTATGGAGCAGAGATTCCGAAGAAAAATTGCTGAAATCATTCCAGTATAGATTGCTGGTTAGTAAAAAAAAAGATCAAAGTGCTTCTCGATACTTAATATTATATGCTGTGCTTGATATTCAACATTTCTATAGTGGTTACATTCATGAAAGAACAAAAGGATAATAGATTTTCAACCAAAAAAAAGGATAATAGATTTATAACGAAGCCAAACGAGTAGTTTTATTTATAACCTGCCAGTGACTTCTTGCAGCATGTTCAAGTGAAGGGAAGAAGCCGAGAATTCACTCTTAGGCCGGTCACCCATATAGACGATATATGACTGCATATGAACAATGTCAAAGGCGAAAATTTAACCTAGTTAGTTAGATTACCTGACAAAATCGAGACAGAAAAAAAGTTTAGCTAAAGAAATTAGAAGGTTATGGAAGAAATCTAATTTCGAGCTCTTTTCATGGCATAAAATCGAAGCATCAAAAGACCGCCCAAATCAAGGATCAATGATAACTTCGTCATGATACGGCAGTGCCCATTTTCGGATTTCATGACCAATCAATTAAAATAAAACATAGAGAAACATGCCTTTCGATCATCTTGAGAATGAGAAGCCGTGCTGCTACTGAGGGGAGGACAAGTGATGATCAGGCTGCTGAGTAGGAGAAGGAAGAAAGGATGCTGAGATATTTTGCTTGCCATCATGAATTAAGACGCATTATACAAGTATTTTTGTTAGAACAGGTTTTATGCTAGAAAAGCATGAATACTCTCCACCAACCTATTCTTATAAGATATTTAAAAGTGTGATAAAGTATTTTTTATTAAGAAATGAATTAAAATAATTTTTTTTATTTTAAAAAAATTATTTTTAACATCAGCAAAAATATAAAAAGTCAAAAACATTAATTTAAAATAAAAATAATAAAGTAAAAATTCAATTTTTAAAAAAATATTTTTGAAACACAAAAATAAATAAACAAGTTCTTAATCTATTAATGCACTAATTTATTTATTTATTACTTTTAATATTTGTCTCCTTTTTTTTCTCCTCTGCGTGTGCGCTTGTAAAAGATGATGATTGGATTGTTCATGCATTAACCCCACCAAGTGATTCTTAGACTCTCCCTGCACTAATTTTTCGACTTAATTATTCATAATTCAATCCCAATTAATGGTTGACCTCTAGGGATTTTTTTTGGAGTTTGACCGCTGGTATTTTAAAAGGTTTGTGCATTATATTTTTAAAAGGATAAGAACTTCCACCCAATATATGAGACCCGGAAAAAAATATTTTTTGATAGGAAGACTCGTAAATTATTGCAAGTGCATGACAAATTCTATCCGCGGCACTCGAACTGCCATTGGCATGAAGTATTCAAAGCTGAGCTTACTAAGAAATTTCACCTCTATTTAATATTGTTTGATGTGACAAACATTGTGAAGTGTCGTGTTATTAAAGAACTGGTAATTAAAACTCCATGAGCTACGAAGGGACGCACGGGACAGGTGATGTGCTCATCCCAGCTGAACTACAAGGGTTAACATTGGGACCGTATGCCAAGCTGTGATGATTATCTTTATAAATTTCCTTTTGCTTTGCATGAATGGCATGTTTTTTTTTTTTTTTGAGACCGAATAATTATACTTGGTTTTGATATTGAAAGCGGTTTGAGATTGGTTATTTGGGTTGTTGTTTTTTAAAATATTTTTTGTTTGAAGATGTATTAAAATAATATTTTTTATTTTAAAAAATTATTTTTAATATCAACACATCAAAATAATCTGAAAATACCAAAAACAATTATTAATTTAAAATAAAAAAAATTAAAAAAAATAATTTTTTCAAAAATATTGTTGAAACACAAAAACAAACCGATATAAATATAAAACAAGAGTGTTTTACTTTAAAAATGCTAACGAACGTAGTTAAATGTATGTTCTCCCACTAACCTGAGTAAAGTCAAAAATTAAAAGCTTGAGTCTTGACCATTTTTTTTTTAAGATTAACGTGGATGTTCGGGTCAGTTTATACGCATCTCGACTAATCACACGGGTCCTGAAATTAACGACCATATAAACCTCTAGTGGCGCTGATGTTTATAAAACTCGAATTAGTAATTTTTAAGGAGTAAACTCAGAGCATGACTAATTAAGCTGCACCTTTCAAGGTTAGTCCTGATCACTTCGTGATTGATTGAGTCTTGGCAAACTCAAGTATTGGTTAAAACCTCGTTACACTCCGGTATGGTTACAACCAAGCATCCAAGTATTGTGTAAGAAAACTGAGAATCGATGGAGGAAGGGTGAGAATCAAGGAGAAGAACAATGCCCCATGGTTACCGACAACGAAAAGGGTTTTGAAAGTTAAGGAGATGAAGCAGGTGTAGTAAAATAATTCCTTAATAGATATGAGTGGGTAGTCGTTTATTATTAAATTTATTGGGTTATAATAAAGGTCTGTAATAGATATGAGTTGTTTGTGGTTTGTAAGAAGATTAGACTTGTATTTTGTTATTGAATTTATTGGGTCTATAATAGACATGAGCCGGCTGTAGTTTGTAAGAAGATTAGTTTGTGATTAATTTATCAGGCCTATTAAAACATACACGCGCGGCATATATATATATATATATATATATATATATATATATATAATATATATATATATAATTAATGGTTAATCCGAGATGATCTTTCTAAACTCAGATGGACCCTCCTGAATTATAATTTAATTGGGTTTTAAAACTATGTTGATGGTAAAATGTAATATTGATTCATTACTTAGCTATATTTGTATAATTAATATGGCGTTGAAAATTTGGTGGTTGTAATTGGAATTTGAATTTCTCAATCTGACTTCAATATTTTTAGTTGCTTACATTATTTAAATTAAATCTTAATGCAATTTCATATCTTGTTAAATTTACGACTATTTTATCTTTAGGATTATGATTTGTGAGTGTATTAGTTTATTGATGATTTGTTTTAGTGGAGATTATATTTGCCTAGATTAAAAATATCACAGATGATTTATTATTATTATTATTATTATTATTATTAATGTAAGTGTTTGAGTCAGTTTACGCGTATCTCGATTAATCTCACGGGCTCTGAAATCAACGTCCATGTAAGTCTCTAGTGGTTCTGAGATTTGTGAGACTCGAACTAGTGATCTCAAAATAATATATCTAGAACCTGATCAATTAAGTTAGACTCTTCAAAGTTATAGATGATTTATTCTATGCAGGTGAATATAAAGTAATAGCTTGGACCATCCATAGCCAAGAGCGTTCATTTTCCAGGTGGTTGAAAATAGAAATCACAGGTTACTAATCATCTATGAAAAAAACCCCAAAATAATTTCTGGAAATATCACAGGAGGCAAAACATGACCAGACGTATCTTTTAAGATAATTTGAACCCATCATACAAGGTAATAATTGGTTGCCTTATGTAGCAGCATTTTTTTATATATAAAAAATTGTATATAGCATAGAATCTGTCTTTCGTTGCTCATAAATTGTAGATCAATAAAATGAACCAAAGACAAGCTACAAAATCAACAAGAATCTAATGTGCCAGATTGCGTCATACATAATATACTAAAAAATGGATTGCAAGGTAATTAATTAATTAATTATAAATGTGCCCAACAACTGCACATGATAAATTAAGGAGGTTCATCGAAGAAAGAAAGGATATCGAGGAAGTGTAAGTCAAGACTCGAGAAATTTTGAAGCGAGGGAAATGGAAGAAAATAAAATTTTGTGGCTGGCCTTGATCCTTTACATGATCGCTGCACCTGTTTATTGTCGTTATTACTCTCAAAGCGTGCCATATGTATCCCCGCGGAAGAAAGTTAGCGAGCTCCACTTCTTTTTCCATGACAGAATTAGCGGCGAAAATCCTACTTCTGTCCTTATAGCTCGTCCTAACATCACCAAGGAGGATAAGTCACCAGCGCTGCCATTCGGCAGCTTATTTGCCGTTTATGATCCGTTAACAGCAGGTCCTGAACCGACATCTGAGGTCATTGGTCATGCAGAGGGACTCTATGTATCATCGAGCCAAGATGTCTTGACACTGGTAACATATCTTGATTTCGGTTTTACCTCAGGCAGGTTTAATGGGAGCTCTTTAAGCTTGTTTTCGAGAAATCCAGTAACAGAGAAGGAACGTGAAGCTGCTGTTGTTGGAGGGAGAGGAAAGTTCAGGATGGCTAGAGGGTTCGCTCGGCTTAAGACCCGCTTCACAAATGAAACTGCTAGCGGTACCGTTGTAGAGTGTCGTGCGACTGTGGTTCATCACTAAACAAACACAGAATAGTAAAAAAATCAGCACCCTTGGGCCCTATGCAACCATCTAGAAGTCCATCAATAAATATTAGTAAAATAAAGAGTCCTTTTTTTTTTTTCTTAAATGAGAATCCTTTTTCATTTCGTAATTAAACCCATCCAATCTAACAAGTTGAGTCCAAAAATTCACAATCCAGAATATAATATGGATCAGATTTTAAATTGAAAAAACAAATCTGATAAAGGTCGCTTATGCAGCTGAATCTTTAATGACTCGACAGCTAGGTCAACTTTAAAAAAATTTAAAAGCAAATATATTTTTATTAAATCATTTGATTCGAGTTCGACCCATTAACTTTGCTCATTGATCCAAACATGTTAGCCCAGCCCAAGGGAAGATTTCAGAGGAAATAAAGGGCAGAAAATTGGAGTCCATGGCTAGCCGTCAGATTTGATCGCCGTCCGATGAGCCCTCCAACCGGCGATCACCCTCAAATAGCATCTACAACACCGATCCGAGGTCCGATCGTCGCGATACTGCCAGAAATGCCTCCAAAACTGGGTGGAAGTCCGCTAGCCCTCTGACATCCGTGGGGAATGGGCGGGCAGGAGAAGCTCCAGCGACGACCATTGCATCCCGGAAGAGTCGGGACGTGGACTCCAATTCTCCTTCGAAGGAACAGAAGGCAGCAGCTCCAAAATCCATGCAAATACAAACGGACTCCTCGAAGATGGAAATCTAAGAGGAATCTGTAAAACTTGTGGGAAGTATTTTTTATTTTACAATACTACAAGTCTTTCTGTGATTTACACTAAAAATTATTCACCTAGTCCTAGAAGTCCAGGACCCGGTCCAAAAGCCCAATTTCCAATAGAGTCCGGTCACTCTCGCTTTATTTATTTATTTATTTTTATGGAAAGACAAAGGTGTGAAAGCAAATACGTGTGTGTGTGTGTGATTTTAAACTCTCCCGAGTTTCGCGCCTTCAATGAAAGAATAACCGTTTAACATGCCTTTTCATCCGTTATTCTTGTTTTACTTCTCTCTCTCTTGTAGCGTTAGTGTACCCCTCTCTCTCTACCCCCAATTTCAAATTTAATACCAACCCAATTTGCCAATTTCAATTTTTTTTATTTGATTTGAGGTGTCAGGGTGCGTGAGAGAGAGGATTAGAGAAAACGGAGGATAATAATTAATTGATGGCATACAAGGTGGATCATGAATACGATTACTTGTTCAAGATTGTGTTGATTGGAGATTCAGGTGTTGGAAAATCAAACATTCTTTCCAGATTTACGCGCAATGAATTTTGCCTGGATTCCAAGTCTACTATTGGTGTTGAATTTGCAACAAGGACTCTCCAGGTTTGTATTTATGTTTCCTTTTTTTTTTCGTGGTTAAGTATTGTGTGTTTCCATTCCATCAATCCCATCTTGTGATGAGATCTCTAGGTTTTCTTTTAATTTATTTGCATTCTGTTTATTTTTATTTTTCATTTTCACTTGTTATAAAACGAGTTTTGATTTTGGAGCTACGCTATCAACGCCATCATCACGTGTTAGTCTCTCCTCGGTCAAATATTCTATGTTTGTGGATTGTGTTTGTAGTTCAAGTGAATCCCACATGATCCTTACTCATATACTCCACTTACATATCAGAGGAATGCACTCAACTCCAAGAGCATCGAATAATATTGATGCCTCCATACAAAGGGATAAAAAAGCAAATTCCTAACCACCTCCAACCCCAATACTTTTCTGGCATGAGCCCTGGCGTTACAAATGGAAACTTGCAGGTTTTCAGAGTTTTGTCAGCAATTTTTGATCAGATTGTGAAATATTTTTAACAATCAAGTAGAGTATTAAAACAAAGAGCAATTGCGGTTATTAACCAGGAGAACATTTTGGTTAGGGAACATAAGTAGCCCGCCACTTCCCCTGCAAGGAGAGTCCCGCATAGGAAACACTATAGAGAACAGGTTACCTGATTGCGAAGTTTGAAGTTGTCATCTCCACCCCAGTTGTTTGTTGAATCAAATCCATGATTATTCTTTTCTGGTTCTCTTTGATCAGGTAATATTTATTTTTAATGATGCCAAAATTAATTATTATGCAGGTGGAAGGGAAGACAGTTAAGGCACAAATATGGGACACAGCTGGCCAAGAAAGGTACAGAGCCATCACCAGTGCATACTACAGAGGAGCAGTTGGTGCACTTTTGGTTTATGATATAACCAAGAGGCAAACATTTGATAATGTCCGGAGGTGGCTCCGTGAACTAAGGGACCATGCAGACTCTAACATTGTCATCATGTTGGCTGGAAACAAATCTGACCTGAACCATCTTAGATCTGTCTCAGCAGAAGATGCTCAAACGCTAGCCGAGAAGGAAGGTCTTTCATTTCTTGAGACTTCAGCTTTGGAAGCTTCCAATGTTGAGAAGGCATTCCAGACCATTCTGTTGGATATCTACCAAATTATTAGCAAGAAGGCACTGACAGCACAAGAGGCAGCTAACTCAACCGGACTTCCCCAAGGGACTACAATTAATATTGCAAATCTGTCCAGTAATATCAACAAAAGAGCTTGCTGTTCTAACTAACAAGGTGTTTATCTTACAGCTTGGTAAAACGAGGCTATCACAATATTGTTCATTCGTGTGACGGGCACGAACAATATTCATTTTTCCTTATGCCATGTATTTGCTAGAGCCATCTCGAGAGAAGGTTTCTAGTTTCATTGGAGAGGCATAGTTCACTATGAACAGAGGATTTAGCATTCTCATCTTGTGTTCTATAGCCTCAGGCATCCACAAAAAAGCTTCGTAACTTTAGCTCATTACTTCTACTTCTCTTTTAATCATGTATACTTGTTTCCCTCAAATCTCTGATAAAAATTTCAGTAATGCTTTCTGATCTGGAGAAAATTTTAATTGATTCTCGATTTTTAGAAACTATGATAATTGAATGCAACATGCTTTGATTGTATGGCACGTATATGGTTGAGAAAAAGTCATGTAGTTTCGAATTATATATTGCAATTCTGTATGTTAAATTTGGGCAATTTATTCAAATATTGAATTTAGATAAGTATTTTTTTCTATAATAAATATGACATTTAATGAAACATTTCAATCCGAGATGACGTGACATCTAATAAAATAATCTAATAAAATAATTTTAAATAATAATACTAGTCATGAGTATCAAAATCCAAAATGATTATGAATAAAATTGATTTGTTTTATAATTGATTGATCTCTTAGTTCAAGCAATCTAATCAATTCTTCATAGTTAAAGTATATGGTGACTTGATATAAAAAACTTGGAAAGTTGATAATTGGTAGCAGGTAATATTTGATATACCAGGTGACCGATAGCTGGTATCTGCAAAATGTCTTCTTTGATTAACGCGGGGATTCTCCAATGATAAAGTGCTTCGAAAATATATATATAGTAGAGAATGAAAAAATTATGAATCTTTAACTTGAAAGATTCATGATGTATTTATAACTCATGAATTTATTATTTTATGGAGAGGAACTGAAGTGCAATTCCATCTCTGTAATAGCTTGAGTTGTATTATACTCAGGATAATATGTATTGGATAAATATAAAATACTAAGAAACCCACATGAAATCCCAGAAAAATCCTTGATGAGTGTTGGACTTCAGCCCATTATAAACTAGAAATGAGTCTAAATGTGCTAGTTGGACCCAAATATATTGGGTGTGGGGCACGGTCCCAATCTCACAAGGTAGCTAAGGTTCACGCTCACACCAACAGTGCTCGGCGTGGCAGCACACTCAACTCAGACAAACAGCCTGTATCGGCTCGAGCTTCTTGCCCCGGCCCACTCTCATTGCAGCCTGCACCTTTCTTTTAACATAAATATTATTAAAAGAAAAGGATAGTGGTGCATGCCAACAAATGAATGATATTCGCAATCTTCTTACAGCGCGTGTAACATTGTTACAAGTCCAAATTATATTTTATTTGTTATTTAAAGAATATAGAGTTCTTTTATATAAATAGAGTTTTTCAAAGGTATAGATCCTTTCTCCTGAAAGAGTAGAAAATAAAATAAAAACAGCCAGGAATCCCTTAATAAAAAAAACATAATTTATTAAATTCTTATGTGATTTTATTATTTTAGGATTTTAGTTATACGTGGTGTATACAATTTTTTCTATGTGGTGCGTACAATTTTACTTTATGATTATTATTTTTATTTGAGTACGTATATTAATTTTTTTTCTATTTGAGTATTTATATTTTAAAAAACTTGATTAATCAAGTACTTTCATAACCTTATTTTATAAATAAGCTAACATGTTAATTACCTTCAATACAAGTGGACCCATGTACATGAAATAATTATAAAATTACCATTTTCAATGTTTTTTTATTTTCCATCGGTAAATTGAAAAACTAAAGTAAAAGTTAAAAAAAAATCAACAAGACTAGTCAATTAATTAATTAGGTGATTTTATATTTTTGTCAATCCTTCTATTAAAGATTCGACTAAAGTTTACGTGATTACATTATCATTACAATTTTACAAATCTTTTTATTTTAAAGACTATGTTTTTAATATACCGAGGAAAATATTAAAATTACAGACACGAATAAAAAATTATATTCTATCTCATAACTAAATAGTACCTTTTTTATGTTAATATAATTTATCAGAATGCATAAATTCTTTGTTCTAAAGGAGTCAAATATAACATAAAAAAAAACTAAGAACCCCATATAAAAAATTAACAAATATCCAATTTTATAATTTTTAAAATTTGGGTATAATTTTATTATTATTATTATTATTATTATTTATAACTCAAGTTGTTCGGGTCAGTTTATACGCACCATGACTAATCCCCGGACCCACTAAACATCCTGCAAGCCCAGTAAACATGTAAAGCATCACAAAAATAATAAATATACACGCAAAGGCTCGAACCCAAGGCACATACTGAGATGCAAGTTACGGTATGTGTAGAAATTAAAAGTACAGGCATGATTTTTTATTTTTTTATGATTGTAGTTTTCACAAATCCTCTTATTTCAAAGACTTTGCTTTTAATATATGTGAGGTAAATATTTAAAATATGGACATGAATAAAAGATTTAATTCTTTTTAATAGAGTTCCTCGAAAGCTATAAGTCATTTCCTCTAGAAAAATAAAAGTAGAAAATAACCAAGAATTCCCTATAAAAAAATAACAAAGGTACAATTTAATAATTTTTAATATAATTTTATTATTTATTGATTTTAGTTGTGTATGGTATGTATAGGAATTAAAAATACTGGCATGAACAGAAATTTTTTGAATGTTTTGGTTAATGGAGTTCTATTAATTTTTAGCAGTGATGTTAAAAAAGAATAACAAAAATCTTTGAACCTTTTTACTAAAAGGAGTAAAAATAATGTAAAACAACAGAAAAGGATCTCATGATTTTTTCATCTTAAACTCTTTTTTTTCTGTTCCTGGTTGTAAAGAGAAGATAAAAAATAATTGAATTTTATTGGTAAAAAAAAGAAACTCTCGATTAATATTAACTGTGACTATGAAAAAAATTAATTTTAATTTCAAATAATTCAACAACGGAATTTTACTTGGATATTCTATCACTGTAAGATTGGTTGAAAAGAGTATATCTTACATTGGTAATTTTTTGGTTTTTAAAATATTTTTTTTGTTTTTATATTAATTTTGAAGTTGTTTAGAGGTATAAAAAGATTTATGCATGCCTCTATGTTTATATTACAAATTCATATATATTTTGATACATATATATCTCTTAATTTATTAATTTAGTGTTTAGCTATCACCAATCAATTATATTTATTATCACAAATATTCTTAATTTTGTTAATTAAATATATGTATAGAATTTTTTATTTGTGATTATATTTTTTATTTTTTTAGAAAAATACAAAAAAAGTGCCTGCATTGTGTCGCGCTAAAAGAAATTAGCTGGCATGTGGACAAACGCAATCCTATTAGCTAGTCAGTGTTTGTTTTTACAGGGGCAATGTGTTTTAGAAAAAAAATTATATTTATTTTTTATTTTTTAAAATTATTTTAATATTAAAAATAATTTTATTAAAAATTAAAAGTATATTTTTAAATAAAAATCATGTAGGAAAAACAAACACTACTTAATAGCAAACAATACCTTTATTACATCATAACCCGTCCTGCTCTTCATCAATCATCATCATCACCACTTCGTTTTCACTTTCGGTGAGCTCTCTCTCTCAAGCTCAAAACCATTTCATAGAGTGTATATATTCATGGCACAAAACTTTGAACCCTTTCATGTCCCACAACAGAACAGAAAAAACAAGCTTCGTGTCACCACTCAAACCAACCAGGAACAACAAAACCCACCAACCCCACTATTCTCTAGACAAGCTCCCATGAACCCTTCACAATCTTCTTCGTTCTCTTCACTTAAAACCCTCGAAGACATGAACTACCAGCCTTTAGCAAGTCAGGGTTTATCTTTGTGTCTTTCTTTTCAACTCGATAACCAAAGATACAATGCCGTTTCAGTTTCAGGCGATTACACTAAGCAGAATGGTGAAATGAGAAGCTCTGTCGTCCCTCTTGGTCCCTTTACTGGCTACGCTTCAATCTTGACGAGTTCAAGGTTCTTGAAACCTGCACAGCAGATTTTGGACGAAATTTGTGGTGTAATTAATTGTGCGAATGCAAACTTCCCTCTGGATGGTTTGGGTGAAAGTGAAATTACGAGAGAAAGTATTGCTTTTTTAAGTGGCGGGGTGGAGCATCAATGGAAGAATTCGAAGCTAATATTGATGCTGGATGAGGTATATATATTTGATTCATCTTCATTTATTTTCTTTATTTGCTTGGCAGGGTTTGCAAGAGATCTTAGGTTAATGAACAGAAATATAAAAAATAAGATTCAAAGTCATAAATATAGAGAAAACAATCTTCAGGACATATGGAGAACCCCCTTCGTGTGTTATTCCGTTTGAAGGTCTCGCGTAGACTCCATTAGTAACTAAGCTCATTACTTTCTCATTGTGAAGATTAATTATAAATTTTAATATGTTTCGGAAAAAAAAATCCATAGATCGGAGATTACAGACTTTCAATTTTTTTTTAATAATAGATGTCAGAGAAAGTATTAATTTTACGTGTATGACCCATGTGAGAGACTTGAAACAGTACCTAAAAATAGAAAAGTTACCCAGTAATGTATCAGTATCAGTAAGTAGATAGGCCAAGCCCCCTTTCAATTTATATTTCATGTCCTCTTTATGTTGAGGTCATTCATATAAAGGACATTCTTGAGGTTAAATAAAAACTATCAATTTGGGTAAAGATGGTGGAGGATGCTGCATGTGAATATTGCGTTGGTGTGACTGTCTTCTGTAATTGATTTGATTATTGCTGTGAAGGAATCAGTATCTCGGGAAAAGATATTTGAGTAATTGTAAGTAGTCATGGCAAAAAGATGTCCTGTCTTGTCATATTGAATCAAGTTACTGTTTCTTTTCCTGTTCTTTTTTGCTTGCTTTGTTTTCTTTCTGATTTTTTTGGTCTGCTGTCTTTGCGCTTCCTTCACTGGAATCGTTGCAGATGGACCAAAATGGGGTTGATTTAGGCTGTCGTTGTTTTTTCGGTTTAATTACACTTTTTTTTTTTAAATTATTTTGATGTTGAAAATAAAGTTTTTAAAATAAAAAAAATATTTACAATCCAAAAACACTTTTAAAAATAATTTCTGTTATAATCTCAAACATGCACCTTACTTGGTGTTTAATATTATGATACCTTTTACCTATGTGGTTTTAAAAATTATATTTAGTTAAAACTGTTGTGAGTTCGATTTTTGCATTCAAAATAAATAAATAAATAACATGTCTTTGTGAATGAAAAGTAGTTTATTTTGGCTTCGTTTGGGATTGCGGGCCAACCATGATATTAAAAATTTTTGATTATTTTTAGTTTTAAATATTTTTTGTGTGTTTTTGGATTATTTTTATGTTAAAAATAAATAAAAAGTATTATTTTGATGTATTTTCAAATGAAAAACATTTTTAAAAATAATATTTACCACTTTTAAATAGGCCATTTAGCTTATACGAAATCAAATTTTAAAACACAATTATATGTGGGTCTGTTGCAAAAAAAAAAAACGAGTCATTTGACTAACCAAATAGTACAAAATAAAGGTTTGAAACGCAATTTGCCTTGTTATTTTGTTCATTATATGTGAGGATACGTTGTTTTTTATACATGTTGATCCTTGAATATTTATACACTTAATGATCATATCACATGTATTTGCACCGTAGACAATGAAGTTGCTGACATTCAACCTAACCAACCAATAGAATGATTGCTTCATTGTGAACGACCACTCGACTACCCTGGGCCTGTAGAATGAATTGGTCATGGAAACGTCAACCTTTTTAAATTGTAAAACAAGGCATTCAAGTACCTCGCGCTGATAACATGCAATGCGAGGCATTTAAGAGATAGTTGTTGTTATGAACTGATGCGAGCATGACTAAACATCATTTGGTGTGCCATGAAGAGATTGACCCTAAACGCAAAGGATTGATGGGCTTAGATTTGAACTCATTTTTCAACTATTGAGTTAGTCCGGTTTTACAGCCATGTTCTTCTTGGTGTTGGCTTGGATAAGCCTGTTGTTATCTCGGTTCGGGTCCTCGTTTTTCTTTCTTCCTTTTCCAATAGGCCCAACCCAAGAGATAAAAAGGATGTCTAACCGAGGAGGATGGGAAAGAAGAAAAAAGGGAACAAAAAAAGGGCCCAAACCAAAGAGGTAAAAAGAAGTCTATCAAAGTCCGAAAAAACATAGCTACAAAAACGAGCCTGGAAAATGGGTTTAAATCAAGTCCCCTCGTCCCTTTGATGTTCTGGGCAAATCTACTCGTAACACACCAAGCTATATTTAATCATGCTCATGTAACCAAACCTAAATGCCTTGCATTACAAGTATCACAGCAATGCCTAACTAAATATCGTGTTTTTACAAGTTAACAGGGTAAGCATCTTTGTGAACAATTTAGGTCTTTCACGATGAAACAATAATTCATTATGATTACTCTTGTAGGTAGATTAGACAAAATGTCTGTGAATCCCTACATTGCAAATACATGTGATCCTTCTGTGAGTATGAAAGACAATATATCCTCGTACAAAATGATCAAAATAACATTTTCAGTCACGAGGGTCCACTTAGCCTATATAGGACTTGTTTTGCAAGTGCTTATGAGGCCTTCAACGACTGTATCTACAAAGCCTGCCAATCAGTTGTGGAAAGGCTCATAATCCTTTTAAGTTTCCTCTGTCCTTGTCAGATATGTTCTAAGATGCTCATTAGCCACCGGCTCTTTTTTAATTTTTCTTTGAATGCAAGTACCACTTAAGAATCTTTATGAATTTCAGATTTGAAACTAGTTTTGCTCCTTGTCAATCTGTATTAGGTATACAGGAGATACAAACTATATTGCCAACAAATGCAGTCAGTTGTTGCATCATTTGAAACTGTTGCTGGTCTTGGAAATGCAGCTCCTTATGTTTGTTATGCAATCAAAATTGTTTTGAAGCACTTTACTAGCTTGAAGAATGCCCTTTTGGATAAAATTCAGTTCACAGGAAGAACCTTGGCTGATAGTATTGCTACCAAGGAAAAAAGTCCTAGATATGGGAAAACTGAACGAGGCATTGGAAACCAAAATCCAACTCTGAACCTAAACTTTATTCAACATTCTGTTTGGCGATCTCAAAGGGGACTTCCTGATCATGCTGTAGCTGTGCTTAAGACATGGTTGTTTGAACACTTCTTGCACCCGTAAGTGTTTGGTGGAACTTCTAAACCTCATCGCTATGCCATGTTATCCTGACTTATTAACACTGATGTTTATATAACTAGTTTTTATACTTACCAGCTACCCTACAGACTCGGAAAAGCAAGCCTTGGCTCAGCAGACAGGTCTATCAAGGACTCAGGTGTGCCTTCTCCACTTCATATCTTCTTGTCGTTCTCTAACATTGTTCTTATGGCTGGATCTTTACACCCTGAGAGGGAATGTCTATGGATATGCATGAATGTCTATTTAAGCTGGATAGGTGTTCATATTACCACTTAATTGTTGTCGTGGACACTTCTGTCCTAAGAGACAATGATGCTATTTAATAGAGTTTCAAAATCTCTTTCCATGGCTCCATGCAGGTTTCTAATTGGTTTATTAACGCAAGAGTTAGACTTTGGAAGCCAATGGTGGAAGAAGTGCACATGCTTGAATCACAGCAAACTCAAGCCCCATCTGAAACGGTCAACCAGGGTGCCAACACGCCATCTGATTTGCCTCTTAAGAAACAGCCCCGATCAACCCCGCACCAGAATACAAATCAAATGACACGCACCCACTCGCGAAATGAACTTCCTGATGTGTCTAAGCAGAGACAGGACCCAGTAAATATTTATGGCAACAATTTGTCAGGTAATTACCACTCTGCAGGTGTTAGTGGAAGCAAAGGTGTTTCATTGGCACTGGGTCTTCCCCAGAATAATGGCATTGATCTATCATGGCCTCTCCCTATGAGCATACCTCACCACGTCAACGTGGAAATGATTGGCATGATGGATTCAGCACCGGCAACAGGTTTTGAACTAGAAAAGCAGCATTTTGGGAAAGAGTAAAGGAGCCGGATACTGCATAATTCTATAATCTGCAAGCTCAATTTGCTTCATGTTGCCTGAATAAAAAGGACTGTCTGTAATGTAATATCAAGTAGGCAGCCTCTTTGTCAAATGATCATTGG
Source organism: Populus deltoides (assembly GCA_015852605.2). NCBI lineage: Eukaryota > Viridiplantae > Streptophyta > Magnoliopsida > Malpighiales > Salicaceae > Populus > Populus deltoides. The sequence continues at coordinate 18,780,988 of CM027579.2, forward strand.
AGTGGTAGAGATGAAGAAATGTAGTAAATGGTCGGAACACAAGATTAATTGTTGCTTTATGAGATTTGGCATTAGATTTCTTTGTACTTTCAGTCATTTTCCCAGTTCCTATGTAGCTCTGTGCCGCCATCATTAGTGGATGACGATGATTAAGGCGACATGTATCCATCACGACCCCAGAACCAGCACATGATTTGCCTTCCTGATATGTTCGAATGAAAGTTAAAAAAGAGATAGTTGATTTGGATAGCGAAAGCGAGTGATAAAAGTTAACGAACTTGATTCCACGGGTCATTTTCATGACAGGACGCTGATTTCCACTCCCCAAATTGCAACTTCAACTTCATTTAAATATCTGTGATTTGGAACTCATGAGCTATAATGAATCCCGAACTTGATATGGGAGGCGTTTTTGGCTTCCTCTTAAGCACGCTGTAATTGATGAACTATAATGAATGATTGGGTTTTTTTTTTTATGATAATCTATAGATAAATGTATGAATTATGTATGGGACTTGTAACTTTCTTGGGAAATTAAAAATACTTTTAACTAGTAAATGACTAACACAATTGATCATTAAGAACATCTGCTAAATGTGTTCTCTTAGGGTCAAAATTCGTGAAAGAAGATACAGAGTCTCATGAACAAGTTGTTAATTGATGTGAACTAAAACAGTTTGATTAATTTATGGATTATTTAATGAATCAAAGCACTCCTGTCATTAAATTCAGTCATTTATACGGTAAGATTGTGAGAGAGAATCTATTAATGAACACAATGATCTAATCTAAGTGTGGATGACATTGACTTGGTTTTGTTGAACGTCTCGAAAATAGTCCAAGGCATAAACTGAATTAATTAGAAAAAAAACTTGTGACTGATTTATTGAATTGTAAAGGTTGGAGGAACAAACTAACATGCACCATAAATAAAATACGAGGAAGTTGGTTAGTTTGGTATGAGAAATTAGTAATATTTTATTAATTATTTTATAATTTTATTTTTAAAAAATAAAAAAAACGAGAGAAAAATTCTAATTACAGAAGTTTTTATTTTTTTTATATAGGTAGCAAAATAAGTTTTAAAAAATAACTAATATGATACGGCAAGTTATTTTATGTACATCAGTGCTTCAAAAACAAGAAAAAACAAATTATAAAAAACATTAAAAAAATGGGGTGGAAATACCAATGAAGCAACTCAAACTTTTTATTTGTATTTTTTTTATTGAGTCTTCTTACTTTTTATTTACCAATTAACAATGAATAAATCATAAAAAAAATATTTGAGATTATGTACACACAATACAATGCAAGATAGAAAAATATAAAAAAAAAACAATGGAAATACAACATAGATTAAAGTCATAAATCCACTACGTTGCAATAATTACCATTAATTTTTTATTTTTATTTTTATTTATTTTTACTTGACTTTTTTATTTGCGATTTAACTTTTTTACATTAAGTTTGAGTTTGATGTTTTATTTTGATTGATTTTATATAGGACTCTCGTAGCGTTAAAAATAAGTTTTGACATTAAATTAATACTTGATGTGACAAAATAAATTTTAATTTATTGATTTAAATCAAATAAAATTTTAGAAACCTAATTTTAAAATGAAATAAATATTCAGTTTTTTTAATTAATAACATCTTTATCTCAACTTTTTAATTTAATATTTAACTTAAATTAACAAATTTATTATTATATATTAAATTTATTATTATTTATTGATGTGTATATATATATATAATTCTCAATTTATTTTATTAAGAATGTATATATATATTTTAATTTAGTGTAAAAATAATTTGTTTTTAGTTAAAAAAACCATCAACAATGTCCACATCTTTTTCTGCATCGAGAATAGAAAAAAAAAGAAAGAGTTTAATAACGTAATACATAGTGTAGCGCGAGGAATAAACCAGTAAATAGAAAATAAAGCGACGCGTCAGTCTTTTAATGGATCGAGGATTAACTTCAACTTGCAGGAATTTGTCTGCCTGTAAAATGCCTCTCGGAGAACACGAACGTTGTCTGACTAAACCCCCACGTTAGGACTTAACATCTGTCAAATGTTACTGTTGCAACCAAAGACATGGAAACTTCAACTTCCAAATAAAGCGACGCGATCAGTCTGACTAAACCCCCACGTTAGGACTTAACATCTGTCAAATGTTACTGTTGCAACCAAAGACATGGAAACTTCAACTTGCAAGAATATTCCATCACCCAATACTTACAAAACAGTGGAACATTTTCTACTCTACCATATCAAAATAAAATCTATTTAGATTAGCCTATTAAATTGCATCATTACATTAAAAGTCCACAGTCGAACGTTGATTATGGTGCTTTAATTAATCAACGGCTGAAACTACTCTGCTACCATTAAAAGACCGCAGACTGGTAAAGCAAGCCAAAACGACTTAGCCTTAGCTTTGGCGTCGCGGTGACTCTTTAATACAAAAACGAGGTAGTTTCGAGTGTTCTTGTTGGAAAAGGGGTCCTTAACTTCCTCAAAACTGAGATCAAAGCAAAGCTAAAGCTAAAGCTAAAGCTAAAGAAGCCCTTGAAGAAAAACAACTGCAGCAACAAGAAGAAGTTTTGTCGGGGTTACGGGGCTGATTTTCTTGTATTCTTCAAGAAATAAGTCGAGGTTTTAATTTCTGTTCTGACTAGTGAGATAAAGTTGGGTTCTTTTTGAGGAAAAAGAGAAGTGGGGTTTTGACATTTTGATGTTTGAAGTAAAGATCCAATTTTGAAGGGAGAGAGGGAGTTATTAGAGAGATGCAGACAGAGGCAAGAGTAGGAGTGGTGGTAGAGGGAGGGCCAAGGGCTCTTAATTCACAGCCGAAGCAGCACAAGCCATTGCAGCAACAGCATCAGCAATCGCAGATCGGAACAGTTTCGCAACTTGTAGCTGGTGGAGTTGCGGGTGCACTAAGCAAGACTTGTACTGCACCTCTTGCACGCCTCACCATACTCTTTCAGGTTAGTTTCTCCCATTTGAGTATTTTCTTTGTTTTCCTGGCTTTTGTTTGTGTTGGTTTTTTAGCTGTTTGATGTTGTTAATTGGGTTTTTGTATTATTGTTTTGTGTGTTTGATTATATTTGTGTTTAAAAAATGTTGAGGGGATTTGTTCTTTCGTGGTTGCATATGCTCTAATTGAACAAATAAAGGAAACTATTATGATATTCTTATTGGACTAATACTAATCAAGGAACTGGGATATTTAGATTAGCATCTATGGAACGATGAAATCGGTGGGGTGACTCTGTACATTGCGGTAGACATCATTTTAATGTGGCTTAATCTTTTCAGGTGCAAGGCATGCACTCAGATGTTGCAACATTTAGGAAAGCTAGTATATGGCATGAGGCTTCTCGAATTAATCGAGAGGAAGGATTTAGAGCTTTTTGGAAAGGGAATCTTGTTACAATTGTTCATAGGCTACCTTACTCGTCTGTCAACTTCTATGCATATGAGCGCTATAAAGAGGTTGGCAAAAACATTGCAGGAATAATTACTGTTCTGTAGTTCAAAACCATTTCCAATTTAGATTTTATGCCTTTATCCTAGTAGCTTGATTTTGATTACGAGTATTTGCTATGTAGTTGCTACACATGATTCCTGGCCTTGAAAGCAATAGAGAAAACATGGGCAGAGACCTGCTTGTACATTTTGTTGGTGGTGGTTTGGCAGGAATAACAGCAGCATCTGCTACATATCCATTGGATCTTGTAAGGACACGCCTAGCAGCTCAGGTATAGCCTTTCAGAGATGAATTTGCCATTTTAGTCTTCCATTATTGGAGTTTATATTCTCCTCATTCACTCTCGTCTTTAAGCATCCCAGCTTGTGATTTAATTAGTAGAATGCAAAGGAATTTGATGTTGACTTTCTGTAAAGATCAAACAGTTTCCAATTTTTAAACTACAGTCAATTTTACTTGTCATCAACTTAAGTAACCAAAACAAGTGGTCGTTTGAAGATTGTTGTTTACCCCATTGGTACTGGTTGCACAATAAAGTGTAGTGGGCACTACAAAGTGTTGATTTAGTGTGTGCCAGATGATGAGGGGCTGCCTTTGGGGCTATGCCTGGTCAAAATTCCATCAATGTTAGCTCTTATTTGCTGGATAATATAAAAGATCAATCTGTTGGTTTGTTTTATTCAGTTCTATATTACTTAGTCTGTGATTTATGGTAATTCATCTGTTGGCTAGGATTGTAGTTGTTGCCCATGGATTTCTTCCCTTTAGCAGGTGATCTTAGTTATAACCGGTGTTAATGATTTATGATTTTCATGATTAATTTAAATCTGTTGTGTGATGTTATTTTCCCCTTGTTATCTGCTTTTAAACTTGTAGTATGTTTAGTAACTGTTTATTACATGTTCAAGCTGCTTCTTTTAACTCAATTAGTTTCCAATTTTGCAGACAAATGTGATCTACTATAGAGGTATTTGGCATGCATTACAAACAATTAGCAGAGAAGAAAGTGTTTTTGGCCTCTACAAGGGACTTGGAGCCACACTTTTGGTATGTTTTATTGGTTATGCTCATATCAGGGTTTATGTTAGATGGTTCCATCATTTTGATTGGTGCTTAATTGTCATTGAACACTAATGTAGGGCGTTGGACCCAGTATAGCTATCAGCTTCTCAGTGTACGAGAGCTTACGATCGTTTTGGCAGTTGCACAGGTAAGCTCACTAGTTGATTCAGCAATATGAAAATTTCTTCAGGCCTTTTTATGTGCCATTTGTATGTGCAATTCTTAGACTTTTTTTTTTTTTTGTACTTTCTACTTCATACCAGGCCCCATGATGCTACTATTGCCGTGAGTCTGGCTTGTGGTAGTCTTTCAGGCATTGCATCCTCAACTGGTGAGTGATCTGAAACCTGTTAAATGAAGGGTCTTTCAAAATTTAGAGCTATTTTTTTTGGTTCCACAAATGAAGCATATTTTTTTGGTTAAACCCCAGCTGTATTGTTAATTCTGATGCATGGTTTTAGTATTCTCTCCTGTGCTGTAATTACAGATATTCCTCATGTAGTTGTCCTTGTAGTTGTGCATAATCTTTGATTGATTGGCATTGTAGTAAAGTTTGTGCTTCATATGTTACCATAAGACACAGGAACAGGAGTTGTTTAGGTCACCCCATAATTTCACTTCTCCCAGAACTTTCCCGACTAAACCAAATTTTAATTAGCAGATAAGCAGTGTTGAATGAGAGTTTGGTTGAACGTTGGACTGCTCACCTTTTTTTGATTAGGTTAGGGCACTATCTAATCAAAGAAGTTAATATGTGCAGCTGTTTACTACGCTCTTGATGCAGAGAAGCAGGGTGTGGTGCAGGCTCTGCATTAAGTATCTAAACAGACTGACCTGTAGAGCCAGAAACCAGACAGGAGTTGTTTTATATCTTGCATTTGAGAATTTTAGTAAGGAAGTCAATAAAATAATCTTCTTTTGTCATTCATCTAACTTTATTTTCTACGTGAGAATCTTTCTTGCATTGACCTAATTCCTCCAGCAATTCTTTGACTACTTGTGTCCCCAAGCATTGCAGTTGATTCCATAATAGGTTGGCACTACTCCCAGGTGAACTAGTGCTGTTCTCTCAGTTACCATTTGTGAGAGCTATCCTCTTTGAGGTATGCTTCTCACCTAGGCTTCCTTTGCCGACTGTACAATGGGTATTTTTATCCTTAAGCCTCGTGATGCAGTTGTCAGGATGCTGTCTATTGGTTTCTGTCAGATTTGGATATGTCACAGATTTTCTTTTCCCCTTTAATTTATCAACAATGACCGGAGAAAGTTTTTTTAAAACAGTGGTCATGCTCATGCATGATGAAAGTTTTAACTGCTGCTGTTTGAATTTAGAATTTAGATGTTTCTTTTATCAAATACCATTCTACACATTATTGGCCTTTCTGATGCTTCTATCTTCTTTCAGGCTTGCTTTTTTTTGCATGATTGATTTTTCCTAGTGTGCATTAAATGAAGCCAAAAAAAATCTATGAACAGATGAGACACAAGAGGTTCTCATGATGTTTGGTAACCTGTGCAAGCAAAGCATGTCCTGTGGTGTAAGAATAATTTTTTTCTGTTGTCCTTGGAATATGCAGCAACATTTCCTCTTGATCTTGTGAGACGCCGGAAGCAATTGGAAGGAGCAGGTGGACGGGCTCCTGTTTATACCACAGGTCTTCTTGGTATATTCAAGCAAATAATCCAGACTGAGGGCTTTCGGGGTCTATACAGAGGCATTATGCCTGAATACTACAAGGTTGTGCCTGGTGTTGGTATCTGTTTTATGACGTATGAGACTCTAAAATTGCTTTTAGCAGATGTTACTCCCAAATTATAGTTTCTGTGAACGCCTAAGGGTGTTTGCCTTGCAGCTGAAGGAATGAGCTGTTGAATTGTCATGTAGCAAAATTGTTCATCTTATTTCATGGATTTCCTCTTGGTGCATAATTTTGTTATGCTATCATTAGGGTACATTTTCCCATGTAGATAGACCAAACCTAAATCTGATTTCAAGTGTACTCACCATAGCTCACACAATTCTCAAAGAAAGTAATACTAATGGTGATCAATATTTTTTTTCAGTTCAGTTAGTCTAATTTGTCATTGCCTTTTTTTTTTCCGTGCATTCATTCGCTGCTATTTTTAACGGATTAGGCTGGGGACATTTGCTGTTTTCATGTCACTAGCTTGAGGGATTTTATGGCGTTGCGGTTATCACAGCTCCTGTCGCCTTTTATGCAGCTGCTCTTTCTGCCTGTCTAACTGCAGGTTGTATTTTGCAACGAGAGTATTGGTCAAATCAGTCAGTTTTAGCTGATAGTTGCTATATATGTTTACCCAATGTTGTGTTCAGGCATTTTTGTCAGTCATTGTAACCATCATGCCAGTTTTCATGTAATGTTATTGGATTGCACTGCGCCAAACAGCTAATATATTTCTGTCATTTTTCAAGCATTTTCACCTGCCCATTCTTTCATCAGCAATGCCCCCTCAACAGGATTTTACCAGACTTGAGGACGGTTGCTCGACAGCACAAAACATAGGCGCATCAAAAGCATTATTTTTATGCTTTTATTGTTGCTTTTTTACTTTTAATGATGAGCCCCATCACTAATCTCAAGCACAACAGCTAACCGAAATACACACTTAATAGGTGCTGAGCACAGAAAATGGTGGGGAAAGACAGCGTCCTTCAGTCTTTCCATCAGAAATACAGAGTACGTGGGGAATGAACCTTCAATACATCCCCTTCCATTGTACCAAGTTTACTACAACGTGGTAAACTCCGGGCATTCTACTTTAGACCCATCAAAATTGTTGCAGAGTCTCTGTAGACCCATATATTTTATAAATATTTCATCCGATTCTTCAAGATTTTTAATTTTTACATACATCCTCCTGTAAGTGAAGAAACAAATAATAGCTATCGTTTCGTTGTTAAGTAGGTTTTGAATGAGATAATCTTGCTCCGCATGAAACATATATAATAAATAGGTTTTTTGTGTGTTGATGAAATGATATATTCAGAATACTATTTTCGTTAATTTTCTTATAATGCCTCTTTTCTTCGAATACTCCCGACACATCTCCATGATCTTGAAAACAACTTAAATTAAGCGTTCTGACTTCTACTTAAAGGGTGATTGATGGTTTAATCAATGTAGTGAACTTTAATTTCCTTTTCCTGAAAAAAAAAACATTAAATCCCTAAAAGAAAAATAATGATGTTGTAATTTTCTTTGAGATTGAGTAAACTTGCAATTCTAATGTTAGTTTTCTTCCTTGGTTTTGATTTTTTTTAATAGCAAATTGAATATAACACTGTCACGCATTATATCTTTTATTAATATTTACATCGAAAAAACAATTCTATTGATGCAGTGGTCATGAGAATCTAAAAGCTGAACCAGAAGATTCACTCTGCGCCTGTTTCCGTTAAATAAGAATAGGATACAATTATTTATTGAACTCGGAATCTATTTTTTGTGGGACACGCATCGTCACTGGACCCCGTGAAAATTTAGGGGGTGCTGTCCAATCTTCTGTTATGAGCTCGATCTTTCTTGAGGAGCAGCAAAACAGTGTGATCATAGGGGACTATGGAAAAGAAAAGAAGCATACATGAGCTTTAGAATTATAATGGGAAATTGCCAGTAAGGCGTATGTGGTCCAGGGTGCGACGTAAACCATACTTGCTGACAGCAGCATTAGCAGACCTGAATCCTTCCCCGTAAGATGGAGTGGCATCATGGGCGATTTGATGCATGAAAAAATCACCCAGTTTTTTTTCTACTTGGGACTTCTCGCCCTTCTTTGAAGAGGAAGAGGAAGAGGAAGAGGAAGCTGCTGATGTGGATGTGGATGGCATGCCTTTAGATCCGGGCAATTCTGATTCGAGCCACATGTATGAGAGCACTTGACAGATTCCTTCCTCTACCTCAGGATTAAGATTGCGGTATCCTACATTATGAAAATAGAAATGAAGAGTGCGACAGCAAAATTTACAAAAGCCTTTTCAAGCAAAATTCAAGCCGACAGCTTTCTACCTTTGAGGCGTAACCACCCATGCATCAACTCGTGAGCAAGAATAGCACCCGTTAGCAGTCTGCATCCAACAAGCTATCAGAAAACATGAAGTTTACAGGGTATGGTAAAACTTGCAAATTTCCAACAGAGGACAGAAATGATAAATCAAAAGGAAAAGTTCAGCATGGAAATGGTTGATTTTGCTAACAAACAAAAGCTTGATTGAGTTATGCATGTTCTTGATGTTGATAGACTGCTAGTAATACAGGAAGTCTTTCACATCCTCCCCAAAGATATATATATATATATATATATATATATATATATGTGTGTGTGTGTGTGTGTGTGTGTGCTTGTGTTGTGGTTGAAAATTTTCTTAGATATGCAACCTCACCGACCACCAAAGACATTTTACAGAGAATTTGGAATATACACTCATTTTACATCCACTTAAATGATGGTGCATGATACACGGTCTACATATCCTTTTATTTTAACAACGAGGATTGTTTGATCCATTGTTGAAGGTTTTTTCAAGTCTTAAAACATGACCAAAACCACTAACGAGAAAATTAACTGCAGAGCGAAGAACTAAAAATTGCCTCTGAGTATTACCTTGGAAGACCATAAAGAACAAGAATAGCTGTAACTTCACATTTCCGAGTCAGCTTTCGGGGTTCAGTTCTCATTCCTACCAGTCGGTGGCCTCCAATTCTTGGTCTCTTTTGTATCTGGTTGAAATCAGAGAGAAAAGTCATGGCAAGCGCCATGTTAAACATTTTGTTCCTCACTAATAAACCCTACACAAATTGTTAAAATAAAACCAAATACTAGAGTTATCCAGTATCATACACTAGCGACAGTCTGCTCTTCTGATAGACATAGACCCCTTGTCTCGGGCATATGGTGGTAGCCCTGGAAAGAACCATGTCTAAATAAAAGCAATTTCACCAATCAATAGATTTTAAAAGTATGTGAGAGATAATACATTACATTCTTCTCTCCAAAAATGGCTTCATTGAGTGCCTGTCTTTGAACTAGAAGCATGGGAATTTGCTGGTCCAGTTTCATATTCATTCCTTCATAATAGTCCCTGATGGCGTGGTAAAGGGGTTGGCAATCACCAGTATCCATGATAGCCGATTCCATGCATTCTAAACACAAGCTGCGGCCATCTTCCAAAGAATAGTATCTCGCATCCCTAGACTATGGGTGGACAGACAAAAAAAAACAAGAAGAAGAAGAAGAAGAAGAAAACCAACAACTACCATAAGCAAAAAAAATTGATTTCAGTATTGAGCACATTCCCTTCTCCAAGATTGTTAAGAGAGAAATAAATATATACTGGACAGCCAACAACTGCATCAACAAAATAGAAAATTCTAACGGATAGTTTGTTTTACAAATTTACATACATACCTCCAGACGTTCACAACTGCAGCATCGAGCTGTGTTGTCATGCTCATGTGATGGACAATACTTTTGGGACCAAAATGGATGGCACCTATACTCAATCAAACCAGCTGCGTTTGTAGGGATCTGAAAACATATAAAGAAAATGTTCTAGATTATGCCCATAATAAGTTACAAACTAAAAACTCGAAGAAAGTGATCGACACGAATCAGAAAGCTAGCATATTATCTTAATTGAATGAAAGTTAATTTTCTTACAAATTGGTGGCAGACTTCACATTTGGGATGAGTTAACTCTTTGAAACAAGACTTGTGATATGGATCATTCCCTGACAAAGAAAACTTGGATCAACAGAAAAAATAAGTTAAAAACTAGATGAAACATTTCTTATCATTATTTGAATTTCTTACATTATATGCAATTTTGACATCTGACTCAATTCAACCACAGAAATAGTGGACCATGAAAAATTTCATTAAATTTGTTTCTTTTAAAGAAGATAGCAAGATACTCGTGAGCTTTAGAAGTATTATTACCTCGGTCTCAGTGATTGGGTAACCACAAGAACGACAGCAAAAGCACTCTGGATGAAAATATTTTCCCATGCATCCCAAATAATTGCCATAGCCAATGTCACGGTGGCAGCCGCTACATAACCTTCAAGTCAAGGCATACCATGCATGACCAATACAGCTCGAGGGTGGAATACTCATAAATTTAAAAATGGGAGTTGACATCTTGTTTCTTCAGTTTCTTGTTAACAGTGATTTCTTTTCTCTTAGATTGAATGAAAGATTTCTGCAGAAAATATTTAAAAGAGCCTGCAAAAAGTAGGCTACAAGCACTGCACATAGACCCATATCATTTATATCATACTTTGAGAAAAAAAGTATGACGATTTACAATAATGCTGCATCACTATAGTTATCAAGAAGTTAAATCGTTAGCTTCTCTGCAAGTGCAGAGAGAAGTCAAATGTTTTGTGACCTTTATAATGAACCATGTGTGTTAATTTCCAAAAAAAGCTGTCACAGTCCTGCCAAATTTCCACATTTGAATTTCTATCATACAATGTTGTTAGATTATCCTTAATGGACAAAGAAATCCACTTTTCAGGATGACAGACATGTATAAACACAAAGAAATCCACTTTTCAGGATGACAGACATGTATAAACACAAAGAAATTCACTTTTCAGGATGACAGACATGTATAAACGCATAAGGATCATATGTGTTTGTAAGCCTCAAATGTTCTTTCTTAGTTCATCGAGGATAATTCATGAATGGTGCTAGACTTGGATAACTACCCTCCCATTTCATCAACCATGCTACAAGCCAACTACAAAATACCTAGAGTTTGGCATGCATGCCTATAAAAATGTATTTGTTGAGCTGAGTCACGAATTAGTTATGACAAAAATTAAAAGTTTTACCTCAAATTCCTGGGACAACATTGTGTAGTGCCATGTGAAGGAAATGAAGATGAATTAAGGGTATCCTGAAGCGATCTTGCTAGATCTTGATCATTTGTTCCCCGACTACATCCTGGAAAACAGATATTGAATGTTTATAGAACTCCCAGAATAGTATATACACAGAGAAGCATGTACATATGTTTGTGTGTGTTAAAAAATATATGAATGTGAAGGGAGCAAAACATCACCACTTGGTTGCTTCCAATCTTCAGCCATAGCAAGTGCAATGGCATCCCCCCGCTCCTTCCCAGTTCTAGAACGATCATCCTGATAACAATATAGAAGCTAATTGAAAAATCTGTCTTCTCCCCTCTGAGCAACCAATATGTAGAATTGTGTGAAGTGCATGAAGGGGAATTCTTCCTTTCCATATTTCATCTGTGCCCATACAGTAGGATTTAAACCCCGTATCCAGGTGCTCTACTAGCACCAGAGCAAGACAGTTGAATTAACGAGTGGGATAGAAGTAAACCATGTATGTTCTAGACTATTAATATATGTATGATCAATCTGTTTTCTAGTCAAAGTACACATTACAACCAGCATTATTACCTGAAAGAAACTTGCAGGTTGAAATGTTTCAGAGCAATGTCAGAGAGTATCAGCTAAACTCAATTATACGCTACACTAGTCAAAATTGACAGGATCTCACTTCTATTTACTACCGGATATAAAAATTAAGTGATGAGACAGGCTATTTAAAACCAAATGAGAATACAATTGCCTTTTGTTGGTGTAGAAATGTCATAATTATTTTCCAGGATTTCAGCATATAGACCAGAAAACTCCACTTGTAATATTGCTTCATCCTGATTGTCTTAACCAATATTATAATGTAAACATTTGCACAAGGCTAGTGGATTGCACATAAAGCAAGCTTTTGATGACAAGTACTGTGTGTGGAAAGGGAATCTGTGGCAACATAGTAAATATAACATCTTCCCAAAAGAATGAGTTTGGTAATCCAACGATAGCATGCCCTTTAAAAAAAGAGGAAAGGAAGAGTAAAAAGTGATAGGCCTAACCCATCAGAAAAGGCCCAGAAAAAAAAAAGTGTGGCACATAAAGAAATTATTGAATTTAGTGAGATATATCTATTATCAATTTGAAATCAATGTGCCAATGAGCTATAGCTTAACTGATATTATTATCTCCCCCCCCCAAGAGTTTCGAGTTCGAACCTCTCCGATGTAACAAAATAAAAAATTGAAAGCAGTGTTAGAAGCAGGCTTTTTCCAGTCAATTTACAAGTTGGAAAGGAATTTGAACCATTTGTTCCATCATGGAGCAAGTTGGAATGGAATTTGAATTAACTGCTATATGCACTGGCAAGCTGACCAAAAAAGGACGTTTAGAAAGTTACCACAGATCTTGCTGGTGCACTCCAAACTACGTTTTCTTCCCCTAAAAGCTGTGGATGTGCGCGGCCGCCAACTCCACCACGAGCACCTCCACGATTAGACCCACTTTTAAAAAGCTTACCCAGCCACTTCATAAACCGAGACTTTCTCTCTGCGTACGAAGAAACAAAGTCTCCTGCTTAACATAAAAATCCCAGAATAAACACCCCACCCACCCCACACAAACACAAAACAGCAGTAAACAAAACAAAACAAAACAAAAAGGGCCAAATATCAAAAAGAAAAAAAAAAGAATGACAATAACAGCAGAATTACTTTAAAAAGGAAGCCAAATACAGAAACAAACATGAAGCCTGCTATCAAACAAGTTGGAGGCGATGAAAACACGAAAAAGATAATGATAATTATGGGATTAAAACAGTAATGAGCATGGATGACAAAACATACCATAAATGCAAGGATTGGAAATATGGTGGACACCTGAATTAGGAGGAGCCATGAGATTGAAAGAGAAGCAAGGCGATGTAGAAACTAGAAAGGGAGAGAATGAAACGCAAGAAGATATGATGAGAAACGAAAAGAAGAGAAGAGAGGGAGAATGAATAAGGCAAGGCAATAGGCATCGCTAATTAATAAAAAGTACACGAAAGAGAAAGAGAAAGAATCTGATGAAGAGAAAGGGAAGGGAAGTGATCGAAGAGAGAAAGAGATTCTTCGCTTGAGAAAGGAAGGAAGAGAAAAAGGCGATTAAAGAAAAGAAAGATTTAATAGAAGAGAGGGAATCTGCTGAGGCGGAGAATTTCAAAGTAACGGTGCTGGTGAACGGATTAGAATTGAAAGAAAAGAAGAGATAAGAGAGTTGTTTTTATTTTTGCTAGTGTATGGATGGGTTGGATGTAGCTGGAGAGATTTTTCCTTTTTGCTTTCCAATTTTCGAATGGAATTTTGCCGGGTACAGGGACTTGCATGTTTTAAATGGCCTTAACGTTCTTCTATATTGCTAAAGTGCCACTCAAGCTGAAGACCTTTTGGGTGGGTGGGCCTTTCGCTTTCCGGTCAAACTAGTTACATGACCCGCACGATGCTGCAGGTTTTTTTTCGCATAAAAAATATATAAAAAAAATTAAGATTTAGAAGTATTAGGTTTTTCTGCAAAGCTATACCCAAGAGTCTTGGATTTGGCTGCAATGTCTGATCTAAAAGTAAGATTTATAATATTAATAATAACATTAAACTTGTATAGCCCAAGTTTAAGTAATTCTGGCTGCAACACCAGACCTAAGAATATTGGATGTGGATCTGACTATAAGGTCGTGTCATAAAAATGTGATAATTAAATAGATTAATTAAAAAGAAAAAAACAAAGAAAAAAACTAATGAAAAAAAGGAAAAAAATCTGAATTAATTGGGTTAACCATTCAAATCAGGTTAACTCGTAAAACCTGGGATGCGTGTCATGAAAGTTTGATACCTAAATAGGATAAAAAATTGACGGGTTTACCCAGAATTAACTGGGTTAAGCCATCAAACCAAGTTAACTCGTCAAGCCCAGGATACGTGTCATGAAAGTCTGATAATTAAATAGAAAGAAATTTAACATTAACAAAATAAACTAAACGAAAAAATTATTTAAAAAGAAAAAAATTCGGGTTAACTCGTCAAACCAGGTAAACACATCAAACTTGGGATCCGTATCATAAAAATCTGATAACTAAATAAAAAAATTAACATTAACAAACTAAATCAAACAAAAAAATCATTAAAAAAATAAAAAATAAAAAATAAACAGTTCTATAATATAATATAATAGAATAGAAAAAAACTAAATTCTCAACCAGCCTAATAGTAAAAAAATAAAATCAACAAAAATAATTTAAAAAAAATTTATATATATATATATGTAAAAATGACAATTTTGGAGAAAAAAAAATAAATAAAAACATGTGAGGAAAGCTAAAGCTAAATTATCAGTTAGCTCAATATTAAAAAAATAAATTCAATACAGATAATTTTTTTAAAAAATATATGGGAAAACATTGCAGCAAAACAAAAACTATATAGGGAAAACACTGTAGCAATCCATATTGTTTTTTTAAAAAAAACTATAAATCTAAATTCTCAACCAATTTAATATAAAAAAATCTACAAAGACCGTTTTTGAAAAAAAAAGAAAAAAAAACAATGCATGAGAATATCATTGCAATCCACGGTGTTTTGAAGAAATTTAAAAAAATTAGCAAAGATAATTCAAAAAATTTTTTTAAAAAAAGAAGAAGTCAATTTTGGGTAAAAAAAGGGAAAAAAATATGTAAAAAAGAAGAAGAAACAAAAGCGGAAAAAAAACCCTGCTACAGTGAAAAACCTATGCGTTTTAGAGTATTTGTTAATCTTTCATAGGAATATCTGTTTTGTCGAAAATTTTCCTCATTCTTTTTCCTTAATTTTTTATTTTCGAGGTATTGGCTTGGAACATAAATGGATTTCTTTTTGTATATTATCAATTTTAGGTCAGGGTAAAAAAAAAAGTTACCATTTTAAATCAGAGTATTTTTAAAATAATTAAGATTAAATTTAAAAAAACACTTAAAATTCTAAGTAATAT
Organism: Populus deltoides; assembly: GCA_015852605.2. Taxonomy (NCBI): domain Eukaryota; kingdom Viridiplantae; phylum Streptophyta; class Magnoliopsida; order Malpighiales; family Salicaceae; genus Populus; species Populus deltoides. The sequence goes on from CM027579.2 coordinate 18,796,413, forward strand.
GTAAATCATAATCTAAATATAAATAAAGTATATATAAATTAAACTGAAAGTATTATTTTACCCTTAATAAATAAGACTATATAAATATTATTTAACAAGTATAACTAGGATTTTAGGAGTGAGATGTTAAAGCACAATTATTATGATATTCTTAAAAATAAAATAATTAATAATGACTATAGAATAGTCACTTTTTAGGTATTAAATGGAGATATTCTCAAAATAAATTTTAAATTCAAGAGCGGATTTAATTTATTTATTTTTAAGTTTTGCAAAGGTACATCATACAGAGTTGTACACAAAAATTAAACACAAATAATTTTTATTTAAGATATATAGGGGCAGAAACTAATTAAAAGGTGCTATGTTGATTTTAATTTAATTAAATTTTTTTAGGCTGTAGAAACTTTAGCTAATGCATCGTTATCATGTAAAGAGCAGTCAAACAGAGATAAAAGCTGGAAATGTAAATTACACAAGTTTTGTTCTTTTTCTGTCTCTCTCTCTCGAAGAAGCCAAGCCTTCTACTTGCTTTTGTCATGCATATGCCAACCAAAGCTACAGTAGTCGATAGATTTTGATCATCTGGTATCGAAGTGAGTCTACTCTCTAATTCTAGAGAATAACGGTGATCTAGCAACCTTAGCTCAGCAATTATTATGCATGCAGGACTTTCGCCACGGCCCATAGGCAAGCAAGTGTAAAGCTTTGACAGAAAGATTACGCAGATTCTCCACGTACCTACCTCCCATAACTGCTTTTGCCGCCCACAAATCACTTTCAAGTTGCCAAGGAAGTGTGAAGCGCAATCTGTCGAATCAAGAACAAAAACTCAGCCTCGTTTTTTTTTTTCCCTGTACGGAATTTACATATTCTCTGCCGGGGAAGAATTGGATCAATATATATAAAAAAAAGGAACACAATACGTTGAAAGATTTGATTTACCTGTTTAGATTGTCTTCACATATTCGAAGATCATTAACGAGACAATGGAACATAATATATTAGGATGAACATATTCTGTTCTAACTTTCACGTTGCATGATTCTTTTTCTTGGATGGATGGAAAAACTTTAAATTTCAGGGAAAAGCATGCCGCTTTAACTAACATTTCGGGAAATGATGGTCTCTTTTTTTTCTTTTCTCCTTCGCCAGGCAGGAAAAAATATAAAATAAATCTTATTTTCCCTCCTAGACAATCTTAAAGCGAATCAATCATGACGAGGTTAGCATTTTAAATGGTGCATGATCATGTTATTTGATACGGCTCCCATGTTCTTACAAGGCATATAATGAAAGTGCTACGTACAACATTGTTTCTTCCCTTTCTAATTTGTTTTGGAGAGGTTTGGGAAACAATGGTGCTGGCTAAAAATGCTCTTTTGGATCTATCTATATCAATTGGTTTTGGACTGCGATTGCTTCGTGCTTTTATCATTTGAAAATGTCGGATTCATGGCAGAAAGTACAATTTCAATGATCAGTCTACAGATTAATCTGGGAAACTCGGGCCCGAATACTTGAATTCGACCCTTTTTTTTCTTCAATCAACCCCTTCCTAATCATTTCACTTCATAAATTTTGGACAAATTATAATAAATCTTATTAGATATCATGAAATCATATAGAGAGAACATTAAAAAATTGGAAAATTTAACAAAAAAACCTACTTTTATACCCAAAATCACATCAATGACTATCTTTTCCATGTTTCAATTAATGGAGTTTTGGAGATAATAATGATCAAAATACTTAAATTAAAAAATAAACAGAGAGAATTTTGAAAAATAAACTCAAAACAAAACTGATCAAAATTAAATAGTATTCTCTGTTTTTGTGCTCGACGGTATTTTTCAAACTTCAATTGATGGAATTTTGGACATAAAATGGAGTTTGCATAATTTTTTTTAAAAAAATATAGAAGAGATTTTTGCCATGCATGTCTTTGATTTTTTTTTTATTATTATTATCATTGTGATTTTATAATACTCCGTTAGCCTCCCTGTAAACTTCAAGTCGCGCATTATCTTAGTTGTCGATGGAATTGCTTTACTTGCAATGTCTACTCTTTATGTTCCTCGAATCACATTGACCAGCTTAATTCTTCTACTCCCATCGTTTGCCATGTACCCGGTTGAATATCGTGACTTTATTTATTATAATCGAATCATAATAGAAGTAGTAGACTAGATACACATTAAAAATATTATGAAAGGTTATGTATATTAAAAAAAATACCATTTCATGCTACATCCAAATAAAACTAAATGATATTTAACCATTGACTAGACTATAAAGTAAAAAAATAGACATGAATATAAATATTTAATCTCAAAATACAAGTCATAAACTCGGTTATATTTCATAGAAAACAATGTTTTATTTAATAAAGCAATAAAAAAAAGACACACGTAGAAAAACGATTGAATAAAATTAAGGGAAAAAATAAGTTGGGCTACATGGAAAACATGTCTCCTAATATTAAGAAAAAATGTTGAAATAAAACTAAGTAAAATTAAATCATATTATATTATATCAAAAAATCAAAAGAACTTTGTTAAAATTGAAAAAAAAAAGCCAACAAAGTACAATCCAATAAAAAAAAGATGAAGCTGGAAGAAAAAAAAACTGAAATGATAAAAGAAAACAATATACAAAAAAAGAGGCCTAGGTGGCTTAACATGCCTAGACTAGTTTAAAATTATTTTTCTTTTGTAAGGAGCGAGCAACCTTATTTTTTTGAAAAAAAATAAATTACAAGCAGGTGACATGTTGTCTGATAATCTAGTTTCAATTGAATGGAGGGTCATTGTAAATTGAGGACTTGGGTTTTTTTCTTTAAAAAATCAATTTTATGCTCGTTTTTTATCCAAAACACCTAAAAAAACACTTGCATTTATTTACGAACTCATCCACAACCTCAAATAACCCAAAAAACTATAAATTGACATGAAAAAAAATCTTTCTAGGCTTGTGCCTCTCATATCATTAGGTGATGGAAATGACAAATAACCCCAGGCGAAACTCTTATCATCGAATGAAAATCATTAACGCAAAAATTAATTTTTTTCGTTGTCATAATTTGTGTCAACTTAGACTCTTTCTCTCCTCATTCATCCCAAAGATCGAAAATAAAAAAAACTAAAGTTTTGTACCATAATTAAAAATTTAAAACCCGAGGGACCAAATAGTTATTATTTAAAAAGAAAAGGACCAAAATCTACTTTGGATCCCATTTTTTAGACCACCATCCATTTCCTCCTCCCTTTACCGGTCCCATTTGTTTTAATTTTGTCCCTTTCTGTGTAACTTTTGATAAATTAACCAAGAATTTGGGCATGTAAAGGCTCAACCGAAAAAAAAAAACAGTGCTTAAGGATCAAATTAAAAAAACAACAGACATCGCTACAATATCTCTCTAACGCCTTAGATTATAGGTAATACTTTTGTTGATTTATTTATATATTTTTTTATTCTCGTCAATGAATAATCTTTTTTATCCTGAATGCATCCGAGGAGACCTTCGGATTGGATATCAATATGAACTAAGACTCGGCAATATTTTATCTCGGTCTTGTATCACAGAGATTAATCAAAGACACGTGGCGGAGTCCATGATCGGATCTTGAATCCTTGAGAGTGCCAGACACGGGTTTGGAGTTGAAATTGTGTTTTCTCGAATACCTGCACGTGATCTCGATGGCTAGACGTCATCTTTGACAATGATTATAAATTATTTATTTATCACCTCATTCGATGGCTTCAGATCATTCACCTGTTCGAGAGTTTCTATATCTGATCTTCTACTTTCTTTGACCACATCATCATCGTCATCGTCAAAAACAGTAGCATACAATTAATTACATCGCTATTGCCATGGGCAGTCATAGCACCGTGAGCAAGCCACTGTTTTGCTACACTCCCTCCTTGTATTTGAAGTCTCTCTCCGGCATCCTTTCTCCCGCCAATGTTTTGCTACTACGCTAACACCATGTTATCCCTCTTTCATCTTGCTCTTCAAATTATCATTTAAAGTTTAAATCTCAAAGGAATAAGGTTAAATCTTAAAGGAAGCTCGGACAGAAAAATCAGCAACGGCAGTGTGTGTATATATATTTTAATTGTGGATGTCCGTGTCAGTTTATATGTATATTAATTAATCTATAAAATCTTAAAATTAACGATCAGACAAGCCTCAAGCAACATGAAATTTGTGATACTCGAATTAATAATATTTGAGAAATAAATTCAGAATCTGATTAGTGAACTTACCTCCTCAAATTATATAAATCAATATTCTTGTTTGCAGTCTGTGGGAGAAAGAAAGGAATGGATTTAAATCTTCTATCTTGGTGCATTTGATTATATATCACATATTTTCAAAAATAAGATGAATCGTAAAAATTACTTTATTATCAAATTTGTTCACGTGTCAATTAAGATTGATTATGCGTTCTATATTAATATAGTGTATTTATTGATTATGCGTTCCATATTAATATAGTGTATTTAGAGAAATCTATACCAGTTTTAATATTTAAATTTTAAAAATAAAAAAACGGCCTCGAGATTTATTTGGTGGTTTCATATTTTGTGAGGCATCAAGAGTCCCTCTAGCTAATGATTAGGAGAGGCTAGTAAAGGGTAATCTGTAAAGAACTAAAGACCGATTGTAATTTGGGCCAGAAATTTTAGGCGTTAACTTTATGGTATGTTTCGGGATAGTAAGCTAAACAATGCTGTCACCGTGATCGGCTTATAGTCTCATCTTAGTCCCTTTTTGTTTGCCGAGATTTTTTTTAAAGTATATTTTTTAAAAATATAATTTTTTAAAATAATTTATTTAATAATATCATAAAAAATAAAGAAAAAATTATTTTTTATTTTTTAATTATATCATGCAAAATAAACTAAAGAAGATCTTATTAATGTTTATTTTTTAAAATATTAAAAAAATAAATAATGAGAGCAGATATAATATTAAAAAAAAGATAAAGAAAAATAAATAATAATAAAAAAGATAAAAATTAATATAAAAATTAAATTAAATTAAATTTTAAAACATTAAATTAAAAAAATCAGAATAAAATATATAATAATAAAAAAAATTAAAGATAATATAATTAATAAATAAGATATTATTTTTAATTTCTTATAAACTTTAAAAAATATATCCCGCAAAAAATAAAACTGAATCCCAATTCCATCCTGTCTCTCTCTAGGCAAGGAATGAAAAGAAAAAATAAAAATTACAACAAAGAAATTCACCATTGCATTATTCCACTGAAGACCAAAAACGGCGCCGTCTTATACAACTTTCAAAGAAAAATATTATTATAGTATTATATAGGTACCCCCGCGGCATAGAAGTTGCAGCCGTCTCCCATAATTCTTTTTTGTTTGTTTTTTTAACACCCTCCTCTCCTCCCTCAACATGTATAAATAAATAATACTAATTAGTTTTAATCTCTTTTCTCTCTCTCTGTTTTTCAAAAACCCACACAACGCTAAAGAAACTGCAAGACTGTTAAAAAAAAGAGGATAATCTTTGAAAAATCCTTTTGGATTTCTAGGGTTTGTTATCAAAAGAAAGCCAGAGCCGTTGAAAAGAGGAGGGAAGATCGGATGGCTACACAAGGGCAGGCGGCGATGGACCATGCTGTCCTAGATGACATAATCAGACGGTTAACAGAAGTCCGATCAGCCAGACCAGGCAAGCAAGTTCAGCTATCGGAGGCTGAGATCAAGCAACTCTGTGTCGCTTCTCGTGATATTTTTCTTCAACAACCTGTTCTGCTCGAGCTTGAAGCCCCCATCAAGATATGCGGTCCTCTAAATTACCCTAATTTTTCAAATTTTTTCTTGTTGTTTTTCTGCTGGGTTTTGTGGTATTTTCTTGATGGGTTACTTTTCTTTTTATATACGATTGGAAGTGGAGGATGCTGTTTTAAGAAAAGGGTACTTCAGGTTCTGTATGTTTTTTTTTTTAATTTCCTGGCTTCTTTTCGTTATTGCAATCTGTTATGTTCCTTTTACGGAGGCTTGAGTAAATTTTGTCTTGGGTTACTGAGTAATGCTGTTATCGAGTTGTGAAAAATGGAATGGCTTATAAAACCTTAAAATCCTCTAGTGCTGAATGAAATTGGGTGTTGTGTTTATAACCTTTTGAGTTTCGACAAACCTGGAGCTGGCGATGTTTGTTATGTAAACAAGTTTAGCTGTAAATTTGGCCCCGTCTGTTTTTTATTTGTCAATGTAATATGATTCATGCTAAAAAATTCAAGTATATTATCAAACTCAAAGGCATTCCATGGATTTGAGAAATAATTGGCATTTGAAATAATCAAAGAACGATATTCAACTTATAGTATGTAGCTAATATATAGCTCGGAGGGTAGACTATTTCCGTGGCTGAATATTTGATTCCTGTGTTGCTCTGCTGCAGCCTGGATTTGTTCCATCTGACATTGTCAGGATTTTCTGTGTTTCAGGTGACATTCATGGGCAATATAGTGATTTATTGAGACTTTTCGAGTATGGTGGTTTTCCTCCTGGAGCAAATTATCTTTTTTTGGGGGACTATGTTGATCGAGGAAAGCAAAGTTTGGAAACTATATGCCTTTTGCTTGCCTATAAGATTAAATATCCAGAGAACTTCTTTCTCCTACGAGGAAACCATGAATGTGCTTCTATTAATCGGATATATGGATTTTATGATGAATGTAAGCGGCGGTTTAATGTAAGGCTATGGAAATCCTTTACTGACAGTTTCAACTGCCTTCCTGTTGCTGCTTTGATAGATGACAAAATTTTGTGCATGCATGGCGGTCTTTCCCCTGATTTGACAAATTTGGATCAAATTAGAAACTTGCCCCGCCCAACTGCTGTTCCAGATACTGGTTTGCTGTGTGATTTACTCTGGTCAGATCCTGGTAGAGATGTTAAGGGATGGGGGATGAATGATAGAGGAGTTTCTTACACCTTTGGTCCTGATAAGGTGCAAGAATTCTTGACAAAGCATGATTTAGACCTTGTCTGTCGTGCACATCAGGTTGTCAACTTTTCCTCAGCTAGCCTATTCTCTTTTAGGAACTCATACCTCTCTTTCTGGACACTGAAGTGATTTTTATTTTTTCGTCTTGTTTTGGTCTAGGTTGTGGAAGATGGGTATGAATTCTTTGCCGACAGGCAACTTGTTACCATATTTTCAGCTCCCAACTACTGTGGTGAATTTGACAATGCTGGTGCTATGATGAGTGTTGATGAAAATTTGATGTGCTCCTTTCAAATTTTAAAGCCTGCTGAGAAAAAAGCAAAGTTCATGATGTCAAACAAAATGTGATGGCTGCAAATTATTGGTCCCTGGTCTTGCCCAAGGTCAGCTCAATACAATTGCTTTTTTATGATGTGACATGGATATCATTATGATTATGCATGTTTCTGGCTTGTTGCTATCCCAGCTGTTCTGTTGTGGTTGGTAATTTTGTGGATTTCCTTTCCCGAGTTTAATGAATTCCATTCATATGATATGAAAAATGAAATCAATTGAAAGTTGCCAAATGATATAAATTTTATATTCATAGAAACAGGCAAAGCTCTAGAAAGGCTCTTTTCCTTTGCAAAACTAATTATGATGCATTCATACATAAAAACACACCCTCGAACGTATCCTTGTATCTTCAGTCAGTACACTTTCCGCTCATGTTTTAACCTCCAGGGCAGTATCCAAATTTTTGGTATTTAATCAACCTTTCTGCCCTATCATCCATCTTTTACACTGATTTTTCCCCTCCCTGTTTTGGCAGGGAAACTGGCTAAAATTAAAGGTTTTCAGGTTAGAGTCTGCTAATTCTAGGAGACGCAGGCATGACCCGTGAATTATTTACTGTTTGGTGGGGGCAAAGCTTTCCAAATCATTTTTGGAGGCACATGCTGTGGGGTGTACCAAAAGTCCGAAGGAACTGTTTTTTTCTTTCCTTTTTTTTTCCGCATCTAATGTCTTTACTTTTCTCTGTAGTTCGTACTCCTGCGTATGTGCATATATTTGGCCTGGTAATTATAATTGTGTTTGGGCATCAGAATTGGCCACATTTAGCTCTGTACGTAGCTCTAAGTTTCCCACTCTGTTCACAGATTCGAGTTCATTGCATTTACATCAGGCATATTCTCATGTTACATGATGGTAAATGTAGTTTGGCCGCCCGTCCATTTTGATCGCCATATCCAGGGCATGCTTATAGTTAGGATCTGGTCCTTTCACCTACTACCATTGAATTACGGAGAAGTCTTTGTAGGAGAAATGGTTCGGATGTTAATAATGGTCCATTCCAGTGGCTTCTACATTAGTCGGGGTGGACATTTTCAGAACTTGACACGATGTTCGTGTTTATTTGGGGGTTTGTCACACCCTTGGACCGGACTGGAAGTTGATGGTCTAGTCAATGATATAGAGTGTGTTTGGTATTGTGGTAGCTGTTGTGGTTGTGGTTTAAAAAAAGTTGTTTTAAAAAAAGTACTTTTAGTTGTGGTTGATTTGAAAAAATAGGTGTTTGGTTAAACCGGTTTAAATTGAGTTGAATAAAAAGTAATTTAATGTGTTGGGTTAAAAATGATTCCGAAAGAAGAGTCATAAAATAATTTAAAAATATATCGTTAGGATTTTGCGTTTTAACTTTAAATTTTGTAATTATTATACCAGCTGGACATCATGAAATCAATTAATACTCTATGCACGAATTTTTTATTATTCCATTAACCTATTTACAAGATCATTCCTCAAAATTTAATCCGATTGAGAACATTTGATACTATTTTGAACGTGTAATAAAATTAGATAAAATATTAGCTAGGCCTAAAATTGATAAAAGCATTGAATTTGATTCACTATATACTAGTTTCCTGGAAAAACTAATGGTTCACATCATAAGGGGAATGAATTTAATATTACTCAAAACTAATTTTTTCATAAAACAAAAACGCACAATTACGGTGGTGGTGGGTTTCCTGGTTTAGCAATTGCAGTACCCTCGAGAGAACGACAAATCTTGTACAAGCAGCTATTAATAATGATTATCATCAACATGCATTTGCTCATGTAAGATAAAATGTTTTTCCAATCGGGTTGCATCGCGTTTAAAAAGAAAATGAAAAAACCAGGTTGACAAAATTGTCCGGCGGTGGTTTTATATTCCGCACTGTTTTGTCTAGAATGGTTGAAATATTTCATACCAATTCAAAAAATAAAATATCAATTCAAAAAATAAAACAGCAATTTTGGGAAAAATTTTCGGGATCTTATTTCAAATGTCCTCTATCGTTGAGGATTTTGCGTCTCTGATTTTATTTTATACCAGCTGGACCCCGGTTTTACTCTTTCACGAATGTTTCGTTTCGGGCTTGAAAAGCCATGAAATTAAATTGGTATTTTATTTAAATTGAATTATTTTAATTTAAAGTTCTATTTCATTTTAACTAGGCCTAAAAAAAATATTGTTAACAATTTAAGAATTAAGTATTTAGTTTTGACATTGTCGTTTGTATTGTATAATTATTGAAATATTTAGTAATAATTTTAAAATTTAAAATTAATATTAGTTTGACATTATGTCTTTTTATTTCATAATTTATAATTAAGTTTTTCCAATTAAATTTAAATTATGTTTTTTGAATTTTGATATATTTAAAAATCATCTTGACTAATTTAGAATTGGTATTTTAAAATTTAAAATTATATTTTTTTAATTTAAAGTTTCTATTGCTCAACTTAACTATTTAGGATTATTTTAAAATTTAAAATTATATTTATTTGACATTTTGTATTTATAAATTGCATATTTACTATTTAGGATTATTTTAAAATTTAAAATTATATTTGTTTGATATTTTATATATTTAAAAATCATTTGACTATTTATATATATATATATATATATATATATATATATATATATATATATAGACGCACACACGTGCTATAAAATGTTTCAAAACCGAAATATTTCATTATAATTAAAAAAACAAAACATTTATGTAAAATTGTAAACGAAATCGACAACCTTGGTAAAAAGAGCAAAGACATGGGAGCAAATAATCAGATGTAAGCAGGAGTAGGAGCGGTGGCCTAGTCCCAACTCCAAGTAGTCGTCGGGATTAAAGCCAGCAAAATCAAAAGGCAAGCGTCCCCGCCCACTTACAAAAAAAAAACCCGCCCAAGAGAGGATATATATATATAAAAAATACCTCCCCTCTTTTATTCAAATTCTTAATGGCCCCTCCACTCATCTCCTCTCCTCTCCTCTCCTCTCCTCCTTTCGAAACTTAATGCCATAGTGGTGGGGTTTTTTTTTTTTGTTTGTCTTCTTTTTTTCAGACACCAAATTTAAAATAATTTTACAAAAAGAGAGGAAGATCCTCCATTTCCCAAATTTCTCTCCCTACCGCCATTTTATTATTATTTAGCTCTCTCAAAATTCTTAAAGATTTGAGAGATGATCAACTTGGCGGATCCATCAATGTCGTTGCTGGCGGCTAGTGGTGGCGACACCGTGAAGCTTTTCGATGTATCAGTGGAGCCAGGAGATCCATGTACTTTGAATTACACACCAACTCCGGGTTGCGTTGTTAACTCAGTCAAGTGGAATCATACTAGTGAGTCAATCACTCACCCCCTCTTTACTCTCTCTTTATTTTCATTTACCTTTAATTTGCAAGTGCCTTTTTTTTCGGTTAGTTGTAGAGTTTTTTCTTCTCTTGAATCTGCATTTCCCGGTGTTTGGATTAATTGGGGTTTGTTTGGCTGTTTTTTTTTTAAAAAAAAAACGCAATTTTGATTTAGTGCTTAATTAAATAAAATTCCTAGTTTGGTACTACAATTTTTGGAAAGCAGAGTTTGATTTAATTTTGGTGTTCTGTTTTTGCAGATTTAGTTGTGGCTAGTGCTGGAGAAGATAAGAAGATTTCGTTGTGGAGGAAAAATGGGCAGAACATAGGGACAATTCCGGTTTCTGGGACGGATAGCGGGGACAGTATTGAGGTAATTCTCGTCGAAGTCTATTGATTCATTAAATTAGAAATTCTTACAAGTTTGGAGCATCAAATTGTTGAAAACTGTGTTTGTGGTGGATTGGATGGTACTTGAAAAAAAAAATTGGGATAAAAAAGATCGTCTTGCAAATAGAAAATTTGGTTGAATTTGAATGTACGAGTTATCAGAGTAGTGGTATCAATATGCATTTGTGCTCCCCATGTAATGCATGAGATAATTTGAAGGTGGTAAACTCTTGAACTGGTGGAACAAAGATTTGATAACGTAATTTTGTTTCTTTCTTTCCGAAAACCACCATTGAAGATACAAAGAAGCATTTTGTTTCATAAGATTACTTCTGTGTACTTCAAGCATCAATGTTGTCAACTGTTTGGGACTTGAATGGAGAAAAGGCATGCTCAGATCAACAAGGGAGACCAGGTTTCCTTATATTCCTTGATCTTTTGCATTCTGCAAAATACAATCTTCCACAGGCACCCTGTATCACATCACTTGCATGCTTGTTTGTAGTAAAACCTTTTTTAAAGAATTCCTCATGTGGAATTTTTTTTGTTACATTTCGAAACACCATACATCCATTTTATTTGTTTTTCTCGTTGCCATGGTAACTTGATTTACACTGTCACGAGGGGGATTCTTTTTGGTCCACTACAGCAAGTCATTGTTGGATATATTTTTATAATTTGTAGGAATCGTTATCAGCTATTAGCTTTAGTAACAAGGGATCTAGATATATATGCTCTGGAGGAAGCGGTCAAGTAGTAAGAATATGGGATCTGCAGAGGAAGCGCTGTATTAAATGGTTGAGGGGTCATACCAGTACAATAACAGGTGCTATGTACAATTGCAAAGATGAGCACCTGGCTTCCATAAGTTTGAGTGGGGATCTTATCCTTCACAACCTTGCATCTGGTGCAAGGGCGACAGAACTCAAGGACCCACACAAACAGGTTGTTTGCTCTTCCACATTTGATGCTATCCTTCTGGTATTTGTTGTGTAACCTTCTTTCCTGCTAATTGTTCGTCTAATGGAATTTAAGACCAGGTACTAAGGGTTCTTGATTATTCACAAGTTAGCCGACACCTTTTGGTGACCGCAGGTGATGATGGTTCTGTACATTTGTGGGATATAACCAGTCGCAGCCCAAAGGTTCGTATATATGAGTACTGGTAGTTTAGGTCACAAGTAACAAATGTGGCTGAGTAAGTTTATGCTGCAGTGAGATTTTCATATCTAACGAAGTTAAAACATGTTTATGCTCATTTTCCCATTTATCAGGTTCTAACTATGTGCTTTGCATATATGATCTTAGCACGCCGTGAGGCTTTTGTATGACCAATTTTTGTTTCATCACTCCTATTTTTCTCCAGATCCTATTTATTTTTCCAGTAGTATTATGCTCTACTCTTTCAACATTGCAAATAATGTTTTTAGCATGTAACTGACTGCATTTCTGTTTTACAGGTTTCATGGTTGAAGCAACATTCTGCTCCAACTGTTGGTATTAGCTTCTCACCGTCAAATGACAAGGTCTCCTGTTTATTTTATTTTGTTGGATTGGTATCCCCTTTCCCTCATCATACAAGAAAGAGACTAAACTTTCTATATGCTTTTGAAACAAAATAAGGCCTGAAGTTTGGTAAAATTTGTTATCTATTCTTCATTATCAAATGCCTTTTCCCATTGCAGATAATAGCTAGTGTTGGACTGGATAAAAAACTATACACTTATGAATCAGGGTCTAGAAGGCACACATCTCTCATTTCTTATGAGGCGCCTTTTTCTTCGCTGGCTTTTAGAGATGATGGTTTGATTCTGGCAGCTGGAACCAGTAGTGGTAGGGTGGTGTTCTATGATGTTCGAGGAAAACCACAGCCTTTCACCGTTCTCCATGCTTATGGCAGTTCAGAGGTGGATTTTTCTTCCTGATACCCATGTTTGAATATTTCCTACGGTCTTTCTGCAGTTTCTTATCAGTCTATAAACTGTATTATGTGACCACAGTAAATATTGTGAAAAATGATATTTTGGATCTCTTGCTTGAACTTGAAAACTTCCATATGTTCCAAAAGATAGAACCTTATACCCCACCAGCACAGTTCTGTGCAGAAGTTAATAGAGTAGTAACAAATATTAGGCAGAAAGAGATGTAAACGGGATTCTATAACATTATTAGAGTTACAAATATGAGAAATCCACCAATGACTGTTCACATTTCTTGATTTTAGTAAATGAGCTTATCAAGATTGTTTCTTTACATTGGCCTGGATAATCTGTGAACCTGTTGTTCTGTGTGTTCCTATCCTCTTTCCCATTAGGATGACTTAATTGATGTGCCACTTAATGGATGATGCTGTGGAGAGAAATCAATTAGATTAGTTTTACAACAGTGTGTGCAAGATTCAATTTCCTGTTAGATAAAACAATTGGTTAAAAATGTGAAGGGATGATAAAAAAAGAAGAAGTTAGTGCCCCATTTACATGGACTGCTAGAGATGTCTACTTTTGGTATGCCGTCTGAGAGCTACGAGTGAATAGTGGTCCAGGTTTCAGAAATCTCAACACTAATATCATTTCACAAATTAAAAGGTATAATTACCTTAATTCTTGTAGTTTTGCGTGATGCTAACTAAATTATATTTCTCATCAGGCTGTTACAAGTTTATGCTGGCAAAGATCAAAACCAGTTATTGTAAATGAGAGCACCTGCACTCCTGAGATAGCTCTTTTGGGAGGTGCTGTTGATGATTCCATTCTTATGCCAGATCCTCTTCCTTCTGTAACATCATCTAGTGTTGCTCTATCCACCTCAGTATCTGGCTCTGGTAATACTGGTCGTTCAGGTCTTTCAATAGAATCATCATCTCTAACAGCAACCACTAGTGGACCTGCATCAACCATTTCCAATCTGACTTTAGCAGAGGAAACACCACATCGAAGCCATCTTTGGCCCGGAACATTGATGAAATTAAATCCTCGTTCTAGTTACAATTTCAAGGATGAAATGGAGGTGTTTTCCCCGCTTGTGGATGTTCAGCCTATTACACCCTCACTTGATAAGTTTTGGGATGATCAGGAGGGATTGAAAAAGGATAATCTATCTGTTGATAAGAAACCTTCATCGTTGTTGTTTCCTTCATCCAGTAGGAGATTTCCTTTTCAAGAGGATGGGACCAATGATCATCCCATATTTGATTGGAAATCCAGTTCAACCTCATGGCAGGTCTGACAGTTGTTATTCCAGAGGTTATTTGCAATATGCATATCTAATTCTTTCATTAATAATGGAGAAGTGAAGATGTATGCAATGCATAAAATATTTATTATTTTTGCTTGTGTTTGTATTTTACCTAATTTTTATGACCTTTCACTTTGATGGGATTAGACTAGTGAGCTTTATACTTCCTTTGTTTCATGTACACTGGAAAATTTTAGCATATGCTCCTTCTATTATGCCGAATATTTGGAGCATTAATGAGTTATTTCACCAAAATCAACTGCTCAACTATATTTTTTCTACTACATGATGCTAAAGTTACTCCACAAGTCCCTGTACTTTCAGAGTTTTTAAAATTAAAACTATTGAACTTGGCTTTCTTCAGTGAAGCATGCTTTCCTTGCTCTCTGTCAGTCAATATTGTTATAACATGGTTGTCGGTTGATAATCTTAAATGTTTTGTTAAGTAATTTTTTGTATTTCCTGTATACAGTTGAACTTAATTCTGATTCCCCAGTGAACATGATTTGGGGTATTCAATATCTTCATAGACGTGACATGATGTTTCTTACCCTTTTTTTGGCAGGATGAGGCCCGGTCTTTCACCTTACCAGGGGGATCTACTCCATCTCCATCTTCCAAGAGTGAAGATTCCTCCATCACTCCTCCAGAAGCTTGGGGTGGTGAGAGACTATCTGATAGTATTGCTCTCCTACGCCAGCCACAAAATTTACCATCTCGTTTTGCGATGACTTCTGGGAGTTCAACATTAGGATCAATGTTTTCTAGTTTGCAAGATCTGCCCTCTTCAACAAATCAGACAGGTACGAGCTCATTGACTAATTCCAGCTGCAGCTTTTCAAATCTGCACACCAGAGATGTCTCTTTGAATCAGGAGACTTCAATGGGATTTTCAGAACACATTTCCTCCAGTTCCATGTCTCTGTCATTGGGTACAAAACACATCACGGAACTAGCTAGCCTTGAAGCATCTGGACCAGCATCATTAAACCAACCTCGCAGCTTTTCAACTTTTGCCAAGAGAATAAACACTACTGCTTCCTTCAGTGATGGGACATCCCTCTCAGTGGTTTCACCAAAAACAAAGAAAACAGGAGTTGAAACTAGGGAAGAGCTGCTGAATAGCATATTGTCGAGGTCTGATGTATTGGCGGTCACAGAACCAGGAATTCTTCCAGCAATGAACGTAAGATCACTAGATGGCTTCAATTAATTTTTTCCTGCGGCTTCTAAGTGCTTGGGTGTTTCCTTTTGGAATCCCAAGGTAGCTTATCATGACAGATGCCTTCAATATTGTGGTTTGAATTACAAGCATGGGCCCCATTTGTGACGGATGCAAATTGTTGCCGTCAACTTAAATACAGAACAGTGAAGGAACCTGTGATGCTAAAACATTATTGACACATATTAGCTTTGTTTTCTCTATCTGATTATCAAGGCTTGTTAATTTGCAAAATATAATGGCAGGGAGGAGCCACAGAAAATCCTTCAGCCAGATACACAGCAGGGTTCACGCTTCAGCTCTTCCAGCGTACTCTTGAAGAAACTCTTGATTCATTTCAGAAATCCATACATGAGGATATGAGGAGCCTTCATATAGAAATTCTTAGACAATTTCATATGCAAGATGTATGTATGCAGCATTTATAGTTTCTTTTTCCCTTTTGTTGTATTTATATATGGAATTAATTTTATGCATCGTCGAACAGATGGAATTGTCCGGTGTGATGAACTCAATCCTGGAAAACCAAGCTGAACTGATGAAAGAAATCAAGTCTCTCGGGAAAGAAAACTAAGAGCTCCGTAAATTGCTTTGAGCTCCGGTGAAGATGGGATTGTGATTCGTGACTGTTTGTTGAAGGGTTTTGGGATCCGAATGTTCATTTCCATCCTTTGCAATTCATTTTGGCTTATTTTATACGGAACTTCCCTCAGCAATTGTGGTGGAGATGTAAAAGAAGGGGAAACTATTGAAGAAGCAGAGAAAAAAAGCAAATGTGTCATTGCGGATAGGGTTCTTGCCTCAATAACGTGCGTTAAAAAAATTTGAGCTAACAAAAGAAGCTTTTCAGTGGATTCCCTCTATCTTGATCATGCAGCATTGAGTCTTGCTATTACTGCTGAAAGAAAACGAATCACGTATTACTATTTCTGATGCCAAGGGCACCACCGTATGTTTATTAACCTGCTAAAAGAGAAGAGTTGCTCACCATGTCATTATTGCTTCAGCTCCATTTTGGATGGATGGGATATGCCTTGTTAACATCCAGCACCTCTACTCCTCGAATTCTGTTTACAAATTCTTGTCTCAGCACCGAGTTTTAGTTATTGGAGAGCTGTGATGAATATCAGCCCTAAGAGCACTGTTTTTTCTGCATCACTCTAATTTCTTTTATAAATCAAAACGAGATCATTTTAGTTAAAATAAATAAATAATTAACAGGTTACAACTGAGTCTTGCAGGGTTATCGGATTAGTCGAGTTTTTAACTTCCTATATTTTTTCATAAACCCAGCCTCCTTTGAAATAAAATAATCGAAATCCTACAATTAATTCTAGAAATATGAAAATTAAAAAAAAAAAGAAAAAAAAGAGCACAGTCTTAATTTCTATACTAGAGTGATTTGGGTTGATTCTGGAAGTTAGGATCACAAAAAGACAAAAAAGATCTTCTCAACCACAAGCTATCAGACCCCTTGTCATTCTCCAAGTTTATAATATGCTCTTCTTCGTCATGTGAATACGATCTTCTCAACCACAAGACTGCAAGCTAGCCAGCTGCTCATGGAGGTAAACCTGTACGTTAACAAATCTGAGTTCGAACATGATCTGGTTCCTAATTTTATGGAGGTAAAGAGACTTGATGATCATGGCATGGAGGTGAAACTGTTGAAAAATCAACACTCGATGACTCGAAGCTTGAAGAACGAACATGTGTATAACATCCTCAGCATCATATGCAACATCGAACATCCTTTATTTTAGCTAGCCAGTTGCAACTCGTTCACCTTGGCCTTGCTTCTGTTCAGCATCTTTTAAGAAACACTTCACATGCTTCAAGCGAGTAAATCTGCAATGCTTTCATGGACAGCAGAGGCAACAGCCTCAGCCATTTCTATTCAGCAGCTACGGGTGAGAAACAGTAGTGAAAATTATCTTTGAAAGGACTTTTTTGGTTCTCCATTTCTTTTTCCCTTTCGTGGACTAATATTTCAAGCATGTATTACGTTACCAACATTTGCTTTCTTAAGGAAATGACAGTTTCTTATCTTCGGCATCCTTTTTGTTCACACTGATCAAAGCATACCAAAGAAAGTCACTTGGCTTCGGGGGGAGAGGGATGGCTAAATTGAAGGCATAATACATTAGCGTCAAGCAGATTAAACATAAGGGGTCGCTATGAACGCTATAGGAATATCTTAAGAACCCGTTTGCTAACGAGGTTGCGTCTGTGTTTTGTTTAAAACGCAGATGCAACCCGTTTAGTAACCAAAAAAACACATTTTACTGTATATGGGTTCCATAATTTTTCGCGTCGGAGACGCAAGAAGAAGCAGCATTTTGCTGCTTTTGTGGACACTGTTCACGCTAAATTTAATTAGCATGAACAGTGTAGCATACACTGTTCAAGCGTGAATTGCACTGTTCACACACTTTCTTTTTTTTTTTACATTTAAAAAAAAATTAGTTTTAGAGTAAATTAAATTCATTCGCACTATGATGTGAACAATATTTTTTTCCTGAAAAACTAGTATATAGTGAATTAAATTCACTCGCACTATAATATCAATTTTATACCTGGTAATATTTTATCTAATTTTATTACACGTTCAAAATATTATGAAAACTATAGTTTTTATCGGATAAATTTTATACGTAATGGAATTATAAATAGTTTAATGGAATAATAAAAAATATTTTATATAAAGTATTATTTATTTCATGATGTAATAGGAGTAATTAATTCTATAATATTTAAATTTAAAACCATCAATATTAATATATATTTTTTAAAATTATTTTATAACCTTAATTTCAAAATCATTCTTAACCAAATACATTAAATTACTTTTTATTCAACCTCAATTTCAACCACAGTTTTAACCAAACACCTATTTTTTCAAACCAACTACAACTAAAAGTATTTTTTTTAAAACAATTTTTTTTAAACCACAACCACAACAGCTACCGCAATACTAAACACACTCTAAAAAAGGTTTTTTTAGCAAGTTTTGAAGGTCCTCGCTGTTATTTGAGGAGGCTATAAAAATGACAAGAAAGCTTCGGCATACGCAGAAAAGCATACCTGCGGAAACGCACGGAGTAGCAATGACTGGTTCGTCGAACGTATTTTTCAAGCAAATAATAAAAGTGGAAGCTTGATTTGATGATTTCCACCATCCAAGAACCAAAAGTTTCTGATAGCATGTAATTATTTTTCAGGAGTTTGCTGTGTCCTATGTTCTTCAACAAATTTTCAACGGATTCCTAGCATGAAAAGAGCAGGAAGCATGAAACTGGGTGAGGGGATAGTTTTTAAACCCTGGCTGGCTGGAGGAATTAATTTAAAAATTCGATGATTTAAGAACTAATCTAAATTAAATTGAATTGATTAAAAAAATGATTCAATCAGAATTAAAATTTATGAGCTTCAAATATCAATCCCTTTGTTAATATTTAAGAGCTTCCTTTTCTCTTCTTTTTTTTTTTCTTGGGGTGTATACTTCACAA
Organism: Populus deltoides; assembly: GCA_015852605.2. Classification (NCBI taxonomy): domain Eukaryota; kingdom Viridiplantae; phylum Streptophyta; class Magnoliopsida; order Malpighiales; family Salicaceae; genus Populus; species Populus deltoides. The sequence continues at coordinate 18,815,427 of CM027579.2, forward strand.
ATAACACACACCATGTTATGAGCTTATTAAGATCACACAGATGATTTTAATGTGATTTTAATTAAATTTATTCACGAGTTACCTACTAACATATTATTTATTATATATAGACTTTAGAACAAATCTTTTTCATCAACAAGTCGCTAGGATTATGAATAGTGTAACTTATTTAAATGAGAAAAACTGAGTTACAGACACTTAAATAGAAATACTTTATTAGATTATCTAAGATAAAAATACTCAATAAAAAAACACTAAATTAGAAAATTTAGAAATACAGAGACTGAATCTTTCACTACCTCGCATTTGGTACCTTGTTAGTCCAGTGTCAATGCCAGCACTTCTTAAGCACAAGTTGTTGCAACTAGAGACCTTCAACTTGGTCTTGTGCCTCACATTTTGACTAACCTCAACACATCACCCACGAGATGTAATGAACCGGTTACAAGGACCTGATGCATAATGGAAGAAAGTTTTAAACAATAGTTCAAATCTTATACGAGTAAAGACATGCATCATACATATGAATCTTTTACTATAACCAAAAGGCTACAAATGAAACACTATCACTTTGTCTAGATTTTCTGGAAAGTTTGAGTTGACACATTTCCTGTTGATAAAAGCTATTTTCCAGCAAGACATGCTGTGAATCTGTAATTTTCGCAATAAGAAATGACTGCATTTCTTTTATTCTCCTATGCTAGAGGGAAAAACTTCTGCGAAACAAATTTTACAGGAAAAAGAAATAATGGAGTCCTGACTATCCATCACAATTTTGTAGCCACAAAAACGCAGCCATGGAACGAGATTCTTACAGTATACATGCATTCATGTTGCCTCTGAATGATTTTTCAACAGAAAGCTATGCTATTGCAACCCACAGCAGAAATGAAATGAAATTTCATGATCTCGTTTTGCAATAGCAAGCATCCGCTTTTACCATATTATTCAGTATAATAAACACACATGCAGGTTGTAAAATTTAGAACAAGATATACTTTCCAAATCAGCATTACCTGATAGCGAACAGATTGATTCTGTTGGACACTTTCCCTAAGCCATTTAATAGCTAATGGGAGGGAAGGAAAGACTGTGCTATTTTCACAAGTGCTACCACCCATTTTGGTATCATCTTTACCTTCTTCACAAACAGCATCCGCATGCTTGGCCTCCCCTCCTGATAAGTCAAAAGTTCATTTCACATACAATCCAATGTTGGCACGAGAACTGTGTAAGATGCATTAACAGTTTCAAATATGTATAACAAAAACAAAATACTAGGTTTGAACATTTAATTAAGGAGTGATGTGTTTATTGTTCTAAACTGCAAAAGGTAATGCAAATACAACAATCAACCTGAGAATTTTCTGAAATTAGAACGAAACAAACATGCATTTAACTGGTACCTTTATCACTCTGTATGAGATTCTCCCATACTCTTTGAAGAGCCAACTGCCACGATAAATCAACTTGAGAATCAGTTGGGAATGCATGAGATCCAACCTTGTAATACACGGATGTATTTGGAACAAAGAGCGCCTTCTTGAAGTATACACCTAAATACCAAAGGAATGTTTATAAGCACGAGTTTATTAACAAAACCATCAACATCAAATCAACAGTATCTTTCCTATCAATTCCTAATTTACAGTCTTTGACTTCTCCAAAACAAAAATTGGATGGTTGAGATTGTTACGCAACGAATTTAAAATAGCCATGGAAAATTCAAAACAGTGTTGAGTTTAATGTCATTCAAGTTTCAACTCTCTCGTACTACTTCATTAAGTGGCAACTGTGTTCTAAAAAAGGTCACGAGATCATTAAGTATTTACCATGATTAGCACATGCTTTCATCAGACGAGGGAGAAGCAGCTGAGGATCCCGCACTGACATACAATTGAACACCAATATCTGTAAGATGCATAGAAAACATTAAGTTCACTATTTCAAATTGTAGCTTACATGTCTCTCAAGTACAAATACCAAATTTTTACCCAAAGGATCGCATTTAAGCAATGAAAGTTATGATTAAAAACTGCTTCTTCAATTATTTGGGTTATCATAAGACTAATTGTAATGGGATTCTGAACCCTGTTATCAAAAGCTGGACATAAAAATAAAAATTATAAAAGCAAACTTGCACCACAGCACCAGACATATGATAAATAGTGGAACGTAGTGAACTTCATCCCATCCAGTATGTTATTAGCCACATCTTTTCCATGTGAGAAGCCCTATGGCTCCTTTGGAAAGCGAAGCACATCACTGCAGACAAAAAACTCACTTATACAGCTCTTATATCAATTCTTCCAGTTAGAGGCACTTTGCCTCAGTGTACTACTGGAATTTGTTGAAATAGATGATTGTGATTTGGGCTTCCCATACCACTTCAGCAACTGCTGAAAGTCTCCCACTTTCCAGCTTGTACTAACTGCATATATTTTGCAGTTACCCGCCTAATTTTGCAACACCAATACTAGGCAGTAGACTTTGACCCCTCCGAAAACCCTTTCTAAGTTAGCTTCTTATAAGCCAATCTAATTGTAACTTCCACCTTTGCATCTTCATTTTTTTTTAAATGTCAAAAATAATGATAAGAAGTTTTAAATCTCTATGCTTACCTGCATGGAAATCTTTCCATCTCTCTCTTTGGGGTTCCCCTGTGCCAATTCAATTGTGGATCCAGAATTGTTCTGTGGGGGATGATTAAAGGCCTTTTTCTGGCTGTCTTCTTTAACGGCAAGAGAAAACCATCTTGCACACATCTCCATGCTTTCAGGACTATGGGCTCCATCCAAATAAAACACAAGATCTCCGTATCTCTCAGCATTAATATATTGATCAGGGACTTTCTGAGCCCGCCCTTGCAAACTGGCTGTTGTAAGCCCCTTAATAAATTGCTCAGGAAATGGGCTCTGTTCCATGCAAATAAATTTAGTAAATAGCTGTGAAGGCCTAACAGAGCTTGTAAAGGAAAAACTCATGTATCTAACTTACAGCCTGTTCCAGGTAAGTGAATTCGTGATGCCCAGTCCTTTGAAGCCAAGTAGAAGATAGTGCAATAGCAAGACCAGCATTTAAATACTGGTGCTCACCTTCAAGACTGAGTTTTAAACCATTCAGCAATTTGGCATCTAATGGCTCTGCCACTTTAAGGGTTACCTGCAATCAGCATACTTATATCAGCCATTTATTTCTTCTATTAAGGAACAACAAGATTTGATATGGCACAACGAATTTTCTCAGCAAGCTATTATCCCAAACAAGTGGTTGTAAAGTCAAATGAAAGGGAAATTCAGAGTTACAAGCTTATCCTTGAATTCTCACCACCAAATTGTTAAATTTGCAACTCCTGGCTAACTTAGCCAAAGAATTCATAGTTGTGCAAAAACTAAATATATGGTTTGAGGTAACATAGGCTGGCCGGTAAAGGTTTAGCACTTCAATAGGATTGTTACTTAAGCACCAATGTTATCTTATATAACATGCACCTGCTTCATGCAAGACTGGGTTTAAGATGAGCTTCCAAGACACCAGTCAGTCTCCACAGTTTGGATCCAACATATGAGGCAAGCATTTCCAGAAAAGTGAAAAATAGAACTCCCAGGTGAATGAAATATGCAACTTACATTTAACTTAGAAGCCTTCTCTACAAGCACATTCATTGCTTCGTCAGGTTGAGGCACTGTGAAGGCTGGAATTCCATCCTGTATTGGAAAAGGAAAAACTTGAATATGAAGAAAATCAATGATCAAAACACATATTGTGTTGAGGTTGAGAAACAAATGCATTGCCAAGAGTCTAATGGGAATAGTCCTGAAGAACACCTTAAAGATACCAGCCTTCTCCCCAGCAATTTGTGCTAGAGTATTTCCTGTTTAAAGCATTCAGAAAAGAAAATAGATGAACTTGGTAAATGAAAATCTGGTAGAAAAACAAGTTGAACATTAAATTTTCCTATGTTATTGTTCAAGCTTGGAGCACTTCCATGACTTAAAACATCGCATGTTCTCTTGTGCGGGGCATAGCAGATGCTGATATGAGGTTTAGTCTTGAAAAGTGTAGTATCTTGCTATGCAGATATGGACTATAATGTAATATGGAAAAACTCTTGCAACAGGACATGTTCTTTTTGAAAATTACAGTCCACAAGTAGTCTCGAATGCATCAATAATCAAACAAGTAACAGCTATACACCATTTCACTATGAGCAATTACCTAACTCAACAGAAATCTAACACTAACCAAGAATCTCCATGTGGTCATACCCAAGGGAAGATATACCACACACAATAGGTTTCTGAACCTGAAACATGATGCCAAGTTAGCTCTCTGTTAGAAGTGCATCAAGGGAAGATACTCCTTGCATAAGGAGCTTGACGTGCAACACAAAGTCAAATTCATCAAATATAAATTATGCATACCACATTTGTTGCATCAAACTTTCCGCCTAACCCAACTTCCAAAATAGCTACATCTACCTGCGTAGGAGTGCTCAACAAATGAGATTCCAATCCAACATGAAAGATTAGATTGAGCAATTGTGTGTTCACTCAGACAGAAAGGATATCATCAAGGATACAAAATGTTCACACAAACCTGCTCCGCTGCAAATATCTTGAAGGCAAGTAAAGCAAGAAAGCGAAAATAGGTAGGCATTGGTATATCTTCTGTAGCTTTTTCCTGCACAACAGCAGATAATGTCAAAATTAAACAAATCAAACAAGCTTGCTATCCAAAAATTACAGAGAAAAAAATGTTCATTGAATGTATTTTTGGACTTTGAACTTAGCACATCACTTTGAAACCACTCAAAGGTCCTTTCATCAAACTGCCACTAGGGAAGCACAGCAAGAATTCTGACATTCACCGTCGTAAGGAAATAGCTACAGAAAGCTTCCGGTTTTCATTTTGAATCAAATGTCAGCTGATAATTACCTCTCAATTTATGAGGCGAAAAACCAACTTATCACTCTCATTATAACTGCTGAATCAATGCTTGAAAAACATGCGCAATGAGGAGAGATATAAATTAAGGGAAAAAAAACAAGAGAGCCAAAACGACCTTTAGTCTGTCAAAGCACCACCAGAAATATGCCAAGAATTTCTCTTCACAAATGTCCATACTGCAATAGAAAAGAAGAATATCTAAACTTAAAACCGAAAGGATGGGTTTCAAATGCAAAAGATGCACTACACATAGAATAAAGAGATTGTACAGATTGCTTCAAAGGAGTGTGGTTAAGGGGGGTCAAGATATTGATTTCATTAACAACAGAGACAATGAAGTGAATTTAGCAAACTTCAACGAGTGGAAATGGCATAAAACTAGAACAGTCGGTCTATGAAAGAATCAGAATACATACGATTGTTGATAAATATGAACCTTGAGTCAAACACTAAAACAGAGAAGCAAAGTAATTTTTATAAAGTCAATTTATTCCAAGGAGGCAAAAAATCTTGATCAGCTAACTTCACATATAATTGGAAATATGATACTACGGATTTGCGTAACTTACCCATCCAAACGAAACCTTTCTCGGACATCAATGAGATGAGGAGATGTGAAAAGTCCAGTGTGAAAGCCACAATTACGTAGGATAGATTCCGTGAAGGTGCACGTGGATCCCTTTGCCACCCAGAAAAACAAAATCATTTAGACTCAAAACACAGACACAAACAATCCTGACTCTATATTGCCTACATGAAGTACTTTCAAAAATATAAAGCGATTTACAGAACTTAAGTCCAGGCATAATTAAATTTATAAATCAGCGATCGACTTTGAAAATAAACTCTAAACAAGAACATTTAAAATCATATTTGATAAATTGAAGCCAGCATTGGTTGACAGAAATTTAGCACTGCTACCTTTCCTTTAGTGCCTGCCACGTGTATGATCTTCATCTCTGATATTGCCTCCTCTAACTCCAGAATCTTAATTGATGATGATTATAAAAACACACAATTCGATCAGAATATACATCAGCTGAAGTTTAAATATATATATGAAAATTAATATAAATTTTCACTGATGACGCATGATTACTTTAAAATAATCGAAAAGCAAATCAAAACGATCTCCTTTGTTGCTCTTATCAGCACGACTGCGTTTCGTTATCAGCGAAGATAAAGCATCCAGTGCTTCCTCATATGGAGTCACCGTTGGTTTTGACGATCCATTGTTGCAACCTGTGAGCAACAGTTAGCGAGAACTGAATACATGATAATAACTGCATAAGCAAATTAATACGCACACTCGAGGTTACCTTCCGACATCTCGCTTTGGCTCTGGAAAAAACTGGATTCAGTAGAGAGTGTTCGAATAAAACAATAAATAAATATATAGGGAAGGGCCTGAGGAGAGAGGAGCTTGGAGGCGTTGAAAGCAAGCGAGGGGGGGTGAGGTTAGTGAGCGGGTGATTTTTTTCTTTTTCTTTCTTTTTTATATATTTTAGTCTTCGGTGGGGCGATTAGCGAAGAAAGATGATGGGGTGGGGATCGGAAGGTGGGGGTTGAATGCTAAAAACGACAGGGAATTTCAGATCGGGTTCGTACCCAACGACTAGGGGGGTATTTTTGGTAAGGCAACAGTAGAGATGAGTGCAGGATCTTTGTACGCATTCATATTGTATTATTGGCTCCATTTGCTCGTGTCAGTTTTTTTTCTCTGACTATGCTCTGAAGTGGTATCTTTTAGGTATCCCTTCCCTTGTCTGTCTCCTATACCTGCAATGGAATAATAACAGATAGCATTGATGATGACAAGTGAACAGTTTGCTTGCTCTTGATGTGAGTAAAGTGGGCGACTCGACACATCGACCCTTCAATCAATTAACAAAACCGAAAGAAGACCGGACAGTCAATATGACTTTCGAGGAGGAACACTATTTTTCTTTTTTTCATTACTTTAGTTTTTTCACTTTGATCCCTTGATTTTTCTTTACTCTTATTTGGTCCTTTAATATAATTTTGATTTGCGATTAATATTGGTAATTTGTTTTTCATGACCGCTTATGGAATCTCGAGATGTCAGGGAAATGCTCTAACACTTGGTTAATGTTTTGACTTGGCAAAAAAAAACATATAAATTTAAAATAATTAGAGTTTTGAGGATCAAATTTGAGTTATGAAAAAATACACATCCCCCTTTTCACAACTTCAGGGGTTGGCTTTAACGGTCAAGTAGAAGTTCATGTAACTTTTTTAATTCAGATCTCTCAACTTTAAAAAATAAAAAATTGATCCTTTATAATTGGTTTTATTTGAGATTTTACTTAGCAGATTGTCTTACTGTGGTGATCTTGCAATATCAGAAAAAAAATATAGTGCTCGATTGATGTTTAATTTTGCAAAAAAAAATATTAATTTAAAATAATTAAATGTTAAAGGATTAAATTTAAAATTAAAACAAATATGGGGAATTAAAGTTATGGGTAGGTCAAGATTGGCTGGCATATGAGGGAAGCCACAGCGCTCTGACAGCCTATGCATCTTCCACTTATATCCAAACACCACCTTTTATTGGTGCATTATAAGCATCTCGGTGTACTCATCTATTTAAGGCGATACGTGTACGGTAACAGATAAATTGATTAATGCCCCTCGAGATTATGTAGTACAATATAATCAAGGGGCTTTCTGGGTTTTTTAATTTTTTGTACCGTGCAATGTCTTAAATACCCCTCGAGATTAAACTTTATATGGCTATAGATGCAAGCGTATTTTTGTAATTTTCTTCCATTATTTTTTTTGTTATGCAGGGTCAAGGGTAATTGTATCTTTTAATATAAATATAAAATAAATTTTAAATAAAAAATTAGTTGGCACGTGCGAGCAAATAGACGACATAAAAGCTTTAGATGCCACCTTTTGTGACGACTCTAAATGTATCTAGCCACCTCTACTACAATAGTGGGTTGTGTGCCACTAGAAGATCAGTAATGACCATGCATGTTTTCTTCGCTTTCTCTTTTATGTCTCCCCTCTAAAAAATTGTGTTACCCACTGTAAAAAAAAAATCTGGTTATTTATTTATTGAATCAAATCAGGTATTTGTTCTTTTAATTGTAATATTTGATCTTAAATCTCTTATTGAGCTTGTTTATCTATCAATTTTATTGTTTGATATTTAATTTTTATGTTAAATTTAGTCTATATTCTTTTGATTTTGATTTTTTTTTATTGTTTTCTTAGTTAAAATTGTTTTCAATTTCATCCCTTATGATTTTATTTTATTTTATTATCATGTCAAGTTTGATCCACATTCTTTTTTAGATCTAATTTTTTTCTTTTTGATTTATTTATTTATTTATTAATTTTATCCCTAATTATTTTGGTTAGTTGAGAATTTAACATTATTATCTTCCTAGGTCTGCATTTTACGATGTAATCCGACCTTATAGTCAACATCACAAGTTCTAAAGATTAGGCCAAGTTGACTTCAATTGTTTTTAAATCTCTTTTTTTTAACAAAAAAAATTTAATCATTCATCATTGGATTTGTTGGAAATTCGCACTTAAAAAAAACTTTAATTTTAATGGAGTTATTATGATATCATGTCCTGGGTCATGTATTCAAAGGGTTCACAAGGGTTGATTCGAGCTTTTTTTTTCATTGTTTTTTATTTTTATTTTTTAATTTCACCTATTAATATAAGACTGGTTGTAGAATTGAGTTTCATAACTTTAGGGGTCATCTCGATTCCCCAACTAGGTTATAGATTTAGTTATATTTTTGATCGGGGGAGATGATAAATAATTATCATTTATGGTTTCTCTGAAGGATGTGTTTTTAAAAATTCACCAATATGCTGGCTTGGGCAGGTTCAAGTTGATTTCTTTTTTATTTTTTTAAAACTATTTTATTTTTAATTTTATTTATTGGAAGTTGAGATTATTTTTCACTATTATTTCTATACAAATATTCCATTCTCATTTAATTTTTATTTTGTTAGTACATAAAATTGCTAGGATGTTAAATATTGTAAATATATACATATTTTTATACATATTTTTATGATATTGGTAAGTATTATCTTTATCTTTTATATCTAATGGTTATTGATTTTTTTATTTTATTAAATTAGTTGAATTTAATTTATTTAATTTTATTAAATTAGTTGAATTTATTAAACTTGTTCAAGTTGATAACTGAATTTTAAATTTTTTTAAGAATATTTATATTGTATTTTTTTTATATCGAAGAAAAAATAGATCAACTTACGATGGTGAATCACCTATCCAGTAACACATGATCAATAGCATGATGAGGTTATATTTCAAATACAACATGCAATCATCATTATGTAATTTCTAATCCATAAGAAAGTTCCGTAAAAATTACGGGAAAGCTCCTACAGTATACTGGTAATAGAACAGACCATCTCTCTAATTAACAAAGAAATTATTTTGCCTGGCTAACGTTTCAAGGTCCAGACAAGTTCTCTCCGGGCGTATCTAATAGTGTGCCGCCTCAGCCAAAGCTGATACATCACCATATGAAACGAATCGTACGGCTGCGGCATGTGATTCCACACAAAATGCTGGCTTGCCACCACACCCAATCTCCTTCTTCCCGCGCACTCATCATCCTTACACGTACGATCCAACACACGCTTCACTTCCTTAACACCACCACGGGACCCCACAAAAATAGCAATCTTCTGCCACCCGATCACATCCATCAACGGTAAGTCCTGCATCGGACGGTCCATAACCATTACAGGCACACACCCAAAACGCAATGCTTCACCAATCCCAGAAACATCAGCTCCATACTCGAACAAACAGAAAACACTACTCCCTAATCTCCCCACTAAAGTCATTCCATTTGACGGCTCGGATTCAATCAGAAAATCGGAATCTTTTCTCAACTCGTTGACCAAATTCGATTCTTTAACCCCATTGTATCTTACAAAACCTAGATATTTCGCTGTCCTGTTCCCCTGCGCGTGTGATATTCGCGAGTGGAGGAAATGTAATATCTTTGTGAGGCACAAACCTACCTTCAGTCGCCGGGAAGCAGGAGATCTGAACCGAGTTTTTCTTCAATTCCAACAGATTTCGGTCAGACTCGTAACCCAGACCAGCACAGGATACATAAAAATGATCTGCGCCTAGAGTGCGGTTCCAGTACGGGAACTCCATTCTGAGGTCTCTAATAAAACGCGTGACAGAGCGCGTGGAGAGATTGGAGGAGAAAGGAACAAAATAGAGGTGAGCCTCTTCTGGGTTTTGGGTTACAAAGGGACTGTTTCGGAGACAAGTGAAAAAATTAGATTCAGTGGGAGAAGAGAAAGAAAGGGCGTTTGGAGGGGTATAAATGTAAATTTTGAAAGAGATGAGCATGTTTTGGTAATCCGGAAAGAGTATGGTGGGTGAGAGATAGAGTGAGGTGGAGTCAATCATGGATTTGGAAACTGAAGTCAAGAGAGAAAGGCAGAGAAAGTAAATAAAAGTAGACATTCTAACATCCAGTCAAGAACTTTCGCGCATTTAAACCTTAAATTTTCTGTTTTTTTGGAGTTTTTAGGTTGAAGATGAAGAGAGCATGGTCAATGGAGCAGAAGCAGGAACTGAACGAGGTAACCGAAGCTACTTCATGAGCAGGAAAACCATAGTGCAAACGCCACGCGAACGTTCTTGTGGGCCCAAACTAGGAATCAGGCAAGCAACTGTCAGGAGGGAGCGTCACTGCCGGTGAGATTAAAAAAAGCGAGATGGGTTCTATTCGTGACACGTGGGAAATGAGGAAGTGATAAATCGACATAAAAGAATCATTTGACGTACTTTATGTCAATTAAAATAAAAGGGCGAAAATTGTCGTTTGTCTTGTCGGTGCAGTTGGTTTTCACTCTTCACGCGCACGCAAGAGGTCCGCAGTTCGAACCAGAACTCAGCCGTACTTATTTCAAAGTTTTTTCCCATATAAAAAAGTAGCAATTATTTTCTATTTTCTTTTCCGCATAGCATAATAAATAAACCCCCACCACGTGGTTTCTCCACACGAAAAATATTTATAGAAGCTTCGATTTTTTACAAAAACATTTTGCAAAATTCCTTCACAATACAATTTCTTCTCTTCATTTCAAATCATATGATATAAAACCTGATTTTGATTTTTTTTTTTGACAATTTAAGAAGCACTAGATATTGCTGCTTTTCTTATTATTGTTGTTATTACCAAAAAAATCCGAGGGAGATGGATTGGGGAAACGTAACAGCAGAAGATCTAATCGGGGCATTAAAGGAAATAGATTGGACATCACCTCCTCGTCCTCTCAATGAATTCCTCTCCAAATTCACGATTCCTCGCTCTTATTCCAAGTGGAGTAGCCGCCTCAAATGCAATCTCTACTAGTACTTCCCCCCTCTCTCCTTTTAATTTGAATTTAGTTTGTTCATTTTTTGTTTAATTTAAAGCTGATCACACGTTTTTAGTTTGATCCAATCTTTTGTTAATTTTAGTCAACAGTGATGCACAATCTAGGGTTTCTTTTTAATCAATCAGTCTGTGTGGAAATCTTGAATTTTATTGCGATTGATTGCTCTTATTATTTGACATCTGTTTAAGGGTTTTCAATTTCTTATTAAATCTTTTTATGTGTAGCTATCGGACAAATTACTTCATTTTGATATTACTGATTCTTGGTAAGGAAACAGATCCCCAATATTATTTCATTTTACCTTGAAGAGTTTTTGTGTTTAGAACTAATCTTTATATTTTGGTTCAGGTGTTGCTTGTATCTTAAGGCCTCTGGCGATTCTAGCCACCGCGTTGTCAGCTCTAGCCATTGCTTTCTTTAATGATAGGTATGCTGCTTAAACTTCACTCATCCTTTGTTCCTAATTTCTTGTTGTTTCATTGGTGGTCTGTTGAGGTGTTTAAAATTATGGAAATGCTAGAATGATTCAATTGTTTTATTGTCATCTTTCTGGTTTCGAAAGAGTTACCAAAGTAGGCAACAAACTGAAAGCTACTGAATTCTTTGAAACTTCATTCTACTTTCTTCTTCTTAAATTGAGGAATGATTCAATTATTGTTTTATTGTCATCTTTCTGGTTTCGAAAGAGCTACCAAAGTAGGCAACAAAAAGCTTCTGAATTCTTTGAAACTTCATTCTAATTTCTTCTTCTTAAATTGAACCCGGTTTATTATGAATGTTGACGGTCTAGAATTTGTTGTATTTGGCATGGAAGGTCATGGAGGTGCAGATTAATTGTCTTCTTATTTGCATGTGGGAGCATGGATTTCAATATAAAGATAGTATCAATTTATGCATGAATTTATGCTGTGTCATGGTTGTTCCTCTTCTCAACAAGAAAAACTGGTTTGTAATTGTGGAAGTAGTTGGTTTTGTATTTTAGATGAGTTAGCTTGATAAATAGATTTCAAAGGATGTTCCATAAAAGATTATCCTTAGCATGAAATTGATATAGATGTTGGGTGCTTGTTATATTTCCTAGGGGTGTGTTCGTTAGGTGGGATTGGGGGGAATGGATGTGGGATTAGGGGTGAGAAGTGAAGGATTGGGTATTCACCTTGTTTGGAGACATAGGGAAGGATCTGAAGGAACCTTCCTATGCCACTTCAGCAGCTTGGGGGCAGGGGGGGCAGTCAAGGATGATTACAATGGAGAAAATAGGTCACCTAACAAGTTATTTAGGAATCACGTGTTTGAAGTAGGCTGTTGTTTTTGCCATCTGTGTAAGCTACACTATGCTTCTGAGTTGTGGAGGTTGGAGGAGAGGTTGGACATTGATTGTGTAGTGTTATAATTATTCTACATGCCTTTAGTTGTTCTTATGAATTGATATATGCAGCAAACAACAACATTTGAAGTAGGTTGGTAATGATGATTACAATGGAGAAAACAGGTCACCTAACAAGTTATCAAGAATTATGTGTTTGAAGTTGGCTGTTGTTTTCGCTTTTTCTGTGTAAGCTATGCTATGCCTCTGAGTTGTGTAGTTTGGGGGAGAGGTTGGACAATGATTGTGCAGTGTTATAACTACTCTACATACCTTTAGTTGTTCTTATGACATGATATATGCAGCAAACAATAACATGTGGTTGTCCTCTTTTGCAGTTTTGCAGCTAGTTTCAGTGAGAAGGTAACAAGAACTGTAAGGAAGTTTTCTCCACGTTTGGCGGCAAAGATGAGACCTCCGCATATGTGAGATAGTAAAAACTACTAATTTACCTTCTATTGCTCATTTCTGAAATGGATCACAGTTGTACTTACCACACATGCTTAATTTATGCAGGCCTGTTATCCGTGGCCGTCCATCAGCGAAAAAATCAGTGTACATTTGTGGCCAGCCTCGTTTATTGTTTGTCCTTTTATTCTCAGCTGGTAGTTAAAATCCCTGGGCTCTATTTCTTAAACAATTCTGGGATATTTTGAGTTGTAATTAATGATACCTGATCAAATGTTTCTTTCTTTTCAACATCTCTTTGCAGCCAGTTTTCTTCTGTGGTATTCTTCTGGCAGTCTTTTGTATGTTTCGTGGGCATACGTCATTAGCATCTTTGGTAAATTTCACGGTTCCTATATATTTGGTTTGAGCAATCCCTTGTAGAAAATTGTAGATCTAATTGATTACTCACATTTCCGTCTGCAGTCACTGTTCTCCATGCAAGCTTCAGAACACCTAACCTGAAAGCACGCCTCAACACATTCCGTGAAGAATTTCGTGCAGTCTGGCGCAATTACAGTGAGCTCTAACTGTCTGCGGAGTTAAAAAGGACGTCAGGATTAGTGCAAATCCTGCTCCGTACCTTGCGTTTCAGTTAAAGTGAGAGTATTCTTTGTAAAATGTAAATGGATAGTTCTCATCTTAATATTGAGTCAGTTAACAATATGAACTAGTCTGTAGCTTGTAGTATTGCAAAATCCTGCTTTGCTATCTGCTTCTACGGTCGCTTGGCTGTATGTTAGATCTTTCGTCAGAGAGTCATGGGGAATTTTCTAATAGGAAATGGATTTTAAATTTCCTCGTTTATAAATGCCTTGAGGATGAACTACTGTGCTGGTTACCGTTTGGTGACACTGCTGCCAGTGGTAAATCCATGGAACCATTTTACAAATCGCAGGTGGGGTTGGGTATGGGACTTTTTAATCTCTAGACTCGTGGTGTGCGTCTCCTGACTTTTGTGAACCAAAAGAAAAAAAGCAAGCAAATTACAAAGTTGTCCTCTGAATAAGCTTTCACGATCACTTGACGCGGTGAATGATGATTGCAGATCAATTAATTATTATTATTGTTTTACATTTTTTAAGGGAAAGAAAACGAGTTAACGTGTGTATTTGTTTTGTAAGAACAGCTGGGATTCAGAGCGTACCGAGCTTGTTTTTACAAGGAATTAGGCCCCATATGTTTGTTTTTTTTCGTTGGAAAGAGTTCTTACAAAAAGATATTTTTGAAAAAATATTGTTTTGAGATTGATTTTTATATACTAATATTAAAATTAAATATTAAAAAATAAAAATAAAAATATAATTTTAATTTTAATTTTAATATATTTTTATACAAATAACATTTTAAAAAACAACGGTGTATATATGTATATATATGCAATCCTGTGACTTTCCAAAGTAATCAAGGAGCAAGTTTTAATTCTTGCAACGGGCCAATTTTAATCTTTGACTTTCCAATGCCAGATGCCTCGTTATCAAACAAAAGTAAAAGAGGTTGTTTGTTTTGTTGTAAAAATTGTGTTTGTTGTTGTTTGTTTTTGTAGCTTAAACAAAAAATCAGAAAAAAAAGAAAAAAAATACAAAAATATATATATATTGGAAGAAAATAAAAAAAATATATCAGTAAGAAGAATATATCAGAACACCCAGAAAATTGCCACAAATTGGATGAAGCGGACCAAATATCTAACATTGAAAATTTTAACAGTGTATTTTTGAATGATGAATGCCATATTGGTAAACAAAATTCAATTTGAGTAGGGAAATTCAAAATTTGATGTTTAAGGACTCGAGTTTAATTTTTCAAGATTTAATTGATTTTAGTAAGGGTTTAATTGCAAGAAAAAATGATTTTTGAAGTCAATTTAGACTTTAATTGGAAGAAATTAAAGTCTGGAGTTAAATTGTATTTTTCAAGAGTTAATTTGGTCAAATCATGGGGTTGAATTACATAAATATTAAAGTTTGATGGACAATTAGAGACTTAATGCAATAAATCTAAAACCAAGGACAAAACTAAACAAAACATGTGAACGAGGGGGTTGAAATTGACCAAATCAATGGTCAAACTGAAAAAAATGAAAGTTTGTTAATCAATTAAAGGTCAAAATACATAAATTCATAACCAATTATCAAAATGAAAGAAATGTCAACTTAGGGGCTGATAATTGAGTTTGGTAGGAGTGACATTGCTTGAAATTAAAATTTTAAAGGCAATTATGAGGGGCGCAATTAAAAGAAATTGAGAGAACATGTACTTAATTGAAATTTGTCAATCCCAAATTAAAAATCATAAATGACACATCATTCAAACTTCATGAAGAGAATGTGAGTGACACATCATTCGATAGAGTGATCTCTGTTTTGACAGTTTTGACTAATTGAGTTGGCAACTTCAAACAAATAAATGCAGAGCTATAGACCTTTAAATTACGTAATGCTAGATCCAAATGAAAGATGTGAATTCCCTTTACCAACTTCACATAATCTTAAGTGATGATGACATCAGAATTGTTCTAACGAGGCCTCAAAAGTAGACAACTTAGTTAACCATGACTGAAACATAGTTGTTCAATAATCGACATTATTTTCGTGTGTTCATACACAAAGTCTCCTAAATGGTTTCTTATTTAGGGTTTACAATATTTACCTTAAGAACAAGAGGTCGGAAATGGATTTAATATTTCATAAAACCTTAACAAAACTCTATAAATACCCCTTTAAAAAGAAAGCTAAGAAAGAGAGAAAATGAGGATAAAAAAAACTAGGAAAATATTCATAAGAAACCTAAGTGTAAAGGTTTAGGAACCCAACATAAAAGATTTTCTGAACTTTGAAAGAATAGTAGGTTGCGAGACACAACTTTTCAAAGAAAAGCAATAAAAAATTAGTTGTTCTAGATATATTTTATGATCCAAAAGTAGGTTTTTTGGTGGTCTGCTTGAGGTTTTTTTATTGTTTTCGTTTTATATTCGGGTTTATAAATATAGAAAATAAGTTTGAAATACTCAATAAATAATATTGTATTCACCTCTCCAAAGCTGTTTTTTTATTGATTTTGTAAAGTTTTATGATGTTTTTTATATATAGAATGCTATTGTTTAATTTTTTTTTGATATATAATTTTTTTTAGTTCTTGTTTAACTTAAAAAATACATGTTCAAGCAAGAATGTTCTTCTTGATTGTGCTAGGTCTGTTCATGATTAAAATGAGTTTAGAAAATTCAATTTTAAATCTATATTGCATTAACATGTAATATGTTTTAAGTTGGTAGTTTTTTTATTTATTACCCGATGCATGATTTTGATATTATTTGTTAGTTTTTTAGATTAAAAAATGTTTTGTGTAAGGTAGTGTGACATGTTGGGTTAAAGAAAACATACGTTAGAAGCCAAAAATATCATTTTTTAGGTTTGACAATTGTTGTCTTCTGATGGGGTCATGACTTGGTTTCTAGACAATGTTTTTCGTGTTTTTTGAAAGAACATTATCTTGGTCTCATGATTCAGACCAGTTTTGGTCCATTTCTTTACACTAAACCCTTCAGGTAACTTAATTAGTTGATAATCTATGGTTTATTTGTATTAATAACAAGTTTTTGATATCGAAACTCATTTTGATAAAATCATGATATTTTAGTGATAATTGAAGTGAATAAATGCTAAATTATTAATCCTTACATGATTTCCAACTTATACGAGCCTTTGTTTTAACCGTATTTGGTATGATCTAGGTTTCACGTTGTTGGGCTTAGGTTTAGGTGTTCTTTATTTTATTTTTTGTTTGATTTGTTTTGTTTAAATTTTTTTAAATTTTAATGTTTTTTTATGTTTAATTTTTTTTTTTAACTTTATTTTTGTTTTTTTATCGTTTTCAAGTCATATCAAGATTTTGGTTTGATTTATGGTAAACTTCTAAAATCTTCATGTGTATTTTATTTATTTATAAAAAAATATATTTTTATTATGCTCAGGAAAAAAAAAAGAAAAAAGAAGCAGTCAAAGCTATCGTAAATAGTTTACCTAACACGGATAAAAAAATAAGAAGCAGCAGAAAGCGATGCCTAGTCTTCGTAGGTTTCGGTGTGAAACTATCAAGTCAAGTCGTACACCAAATGCAAGGATACTTCGACGAAAATGAATGTCTACTTTCCGTGTAGTTTCGACTAGCACTCTTAAACCAAATGCAAGGACACTTCGACGAAAATGAATGTCTACTTTCCGTGTAGTTTCGACTAGCACTCTTAAGTATAATAATATTTTTGCCCTCTATATATTTCCTACTGTATTATATCAAACACTAACCGCAACTAAAACCTCTCATCCATTTGATTTCCAATATTTGCTTCGATTTTTATCTGACAATTCACAAATGGCTTCTTCAAGTCATCGCCAAAGGCAACTGTCACTCATCACTCCTCGTGATAATCACTCTCATGGCTGCATAACCCAGAAGATGAAAACCTCAACTTCCATAGAGGATTCAAAGAAAAAGGTGACCATAACCACCGAGACGACGCACAAGCACCGGCCTATATCAAAGGGAAATCGTATTGCCCTTGAACAAGAAGTCGTCAACCAAAGAAAGAAGACTACCATCGACAAACAGAGGCTAGTCGTTAGGGAGGAGAAGCATGAGGTCAGAGAAAAGAAGATCGTGAGCTACAACACTACAGTAGAGAAGGAGAAGAAGCAAATCCCGCACAAGCATAGAAGCGGTGTGTGTGTGTGTGTGTGTGTGTATATATTTAATTATGATCAGGATCATATGCATGCGTTACAGATTTTCCCTCTTTCTTTCATCTGATCTTTTTGGCGCAACTTATGCAATTGCAGGTGGCACTTTAGAAGTCACCTTCAAGACAAAATTTTGACATTATCATCTCTCCGTCATCGAAGCCATCGCAAACTTGAAGTTCCAGTGAGTTTCCGCCCTGTCAATAAACATTTCTAAAAGTCTCCTTTAGGCTTTAACCTCAACCAGCTGATCAATACAATCAAATTTAACAATCTTTCATCAATAAAACATCAATTAGAACAGAAATTTTTAAAAGCAAAAGCTATTGTGGGTTTTTTTTAAAAAATCACTATTTAAAATCACAAAAGAATATTGGAAAAAGAATTAATTGTCCAAAATATATTATTATCTTTCCATCTTCACTTTGTAACAAGTTGTGCTTTAATAATTCCAGGAATTTCTCTGGTGGTGTGCACGTCAGAAGGCAACTTGCATGTATAAGTGGCAAAATTATGCCGATGTAGAACCTTTTTTTTGTTGTTGTTAAATATGTATTTCCCTATGGTTTCCCTTGTTATCAATATCCCCCCTGACCTTAAAATAAAAGGGTTCTTCTTACATTGTGTGTGTTTAATTGAGGATTAATCCTCTTCAGGCAATATATGTACCAGGTTTGATGTGTGGATTGTATACCTATGATTTGCGTGTCTGTTAATTAATCAGCAGAGAATTGAAAAGGAAAAGGAAAAAGAAAAAGAAAAAGAAAAGCATTTAACCAATTCCCCAAGAAGGTTACTGAGGTATTAGCTCATCTGATAATATATAGATCCGCTTTTTAAATTATCTCGTATTAATGTTTGAATTGTTCTACAAGAAAATAAAATTCTCTTCAGTTTAGATGTGAATAATTTTAGAGAAAAATCTGACAAGGGAATAGTTTGCTCTTAAAAATAAAAACACTAGCTCAAGTACATACCCAGTTAAAAGGCCCCAAAAAAATGAGTCCTTGAGAAACTTTCAAGGAAGAATGGAGATTACTGGAGGAACGAGGCATCTGCCATGGGAAAACCAAACATTCAAATCGGCCATTGGTAAGAATTGAAAGCAAACGTAAACCTGGTTAATGAAAATATAAATGCCATCCCACTGATTTCTTGGAAACTTACATGATTACAGCAAACCAGGTGTACTTGAGTTGAAAAAAAAGGCACAGTGGACCTCAAATCATAACCGTCATTACAAACTCAATACATGTGTTATTTGGATTTCACCCTTTTCTTTTGGGATGAGAAAACCATCAAGTTGTTACACCATCATAATCATCGATGAAGAGGCTCGTAAAATACTCTTGGTTTATTCCATTCGTCCGTTGTGGGGAGAATGAAGAACAGCGTGCAGATGCTCTTTTTGTGAGCGCGCTCCCCGTGCCAAATCTATAGAAAGAGATTACAAGAGCATGAAATGTAGGATCTGAGGACTAAGATCCCCAAAAGTCTTGTGGAGAAAATGGCATCACACCAATCACAGAACCAAACAGCACATTAGCAGCTAACTTGGCCACAGCGGAGATAATTTTCCTCCTCTTACTCCTCCTCCGACCTTGATTGCCATTGTGGGCCTGGTAGGCTGCAAGATGGCCCATTTGTCCTTGGTTAGGAACCATCATAGGAAAACCATGGAAACCACCCATAAGCTGTCGTGGCCCCATGTTCGCTCGGGTGGAGCGAGAGGAAGATGGGCTCTCGAGACATGCCTCGAATTGCGGTGAACCCATATATGTCTCCATGGACCGAGATCGAGGTGAGGTCTCGAGCTCATAAAATGGCTCATAAACGCAGTCCAAGTGCACATCCACTTGGCAAATATCACACCTGTAACGCCATGATGTGCAAGCATCCCAACAAACCACGCACCAACTGGACATCCTTGGCTGCCGAAGTGTCAAGGAATGGTTAGGGAGGTGGCCGTGCTGCAACTTCGTCGGAATTTGTGTGCAAACTGGATGCATGTTGAAGTCACAAAAGCTACATGTATAGAAGAGCCCGTCAACACACTCTTCACATATGTCACACACTTTGCGGGTGGCAACAAGGTTGACAAGCGTTAACTCATGCACGTGCAAGCCGGATCGGAGCTTTATGGGACAAGTGGCACAATATTCATGAAGATCAAAATTGCAATAGTTGCACCTGTAGCTCTTCTCGTAACCACAGGTCCTGCAACCATCGCAGATGAATTCACCCCCTACGGGTAGGTGGAACTCGAAAAGAGGATGAATGTGACTGGGGTGTCGTAACATTTGAGGCCTTGGAGATGATGGCATGCTCATTCTCGCCATCTCCCTGTCCTGAACTGAAACAAAATGAAAGGAGGATACAGCGATTAAAGCTGTTGAATTAATGTGTTATTTAAAGGCCTTCCATTTCATAAGAGGATACTCAAGAGAGAAGACGAGAGTGAAATCCAACTATTTTATAGTGCAATTTAACCCTGTTTTTAGATACAGAATCTTGCTTCATGGAATTAATTAGTGTAAGGACATATCATGGATGTATTGAAGCGTACAAGTTGAGGTTATTATATTTCCATCTTCAATTCAATCAGTGTGTTGAACTCCTCCACCCTGATATCGTACTTGATAATCCTCTAATCCACCCTGTATATAACTGTAATGAAAGCGATGGGAGGTTGTTCAGAATTTTCTTTTCATTTTTTCTGAGATAAATTAATGAGCTGGAGAATTAAATTGTTAGGTGAGATTAAACAATGACGAACCAAACAAGTAGACGAAAGGGGGAGTTTTTCAAGTCTTAATAGCAGCACTAATTAATTACTCGAATGATCTGACATTTTCACGCTCACAACAAACTCGAAGTGACTGAAAGTCTATCTCGTTTGCCCATCGTTGCTGACCGAGTATTAATTTGTTAAAAAAATTATTTTTATGTTTATTTTTATTTAAAATTATTTTTTTATGTTGATTTTAAAAATAAAAATATATATTATTTTAATATATTTTCAAATAAAAAATATTATATAAAATAACTACTAGTATAATTAATACTAGTTCCTACGGCACGACAAGAACTCTTGCCAGGAAGATTGCCTGATGAAATTGTCTCCAGGCAGAAAATTAAACTACCACGAGTCAATTAAAACCTAGCCGTTGTTATGATTTCTTACATGAACGAGATTTGTTATTATAAAAAATTTGTTTTTAATTAGAAATACAGAAAAGTTCGGTTTTGTCGTAGATGTGTAGTGGTTTAAAAAAAAGTTATGAGAGCCTGGTTAAAACTAAAATATTATTTGTATTTTGTGGGCTTACAATAATATAGGTTAGGTTGATGTGGCAACATGAGTGTGTACCGCGCAGGTGAACACTCATGTTACCACAAAACAATTAAATACATCTAATTAAAATAATATATTTAATAAAATTAGTGTTTATTTATTTGGTATTATAAATTTACAGTCTGCGTCTTTATTTTTTAATTATTTACTGTAAATTAAAAGATTTCTCTCGAGAATCAAGAAAATAAATTAACCTAGTAGATTAGAAGAACTAAGCCAGACTCTTTGTTTTTTAATAGTCGAGGGACTTATAAAACAACTTTAAGCTGTTTTTGGCTTTTTAGGAAATTGAATAGTAATCAGGGACAGATTTGTTATTTTTTAAAATAAATGGTAGAAATAATACACGGTTTTAATAAATGATTATACCTTGGTGTTGTGTATTTTTTTTTTTTTGTGATAAACTCTTATGTAAGCTAGCTGCTCCAAGGAACGAGTCAGTAGACCTTTGATTTCGTGGAAGGGGGGACAGAGGCGACACACTGGTTAATTAAAACAAGAGTCGGAAGATTAAAAAGCTACTAAATTAAACACTTGCCCTTTCCAGATGATTTATAATTTATCATATCCATATATGCGTTCTGATGTCATTGAATTATTGGCCGTTGGGTGGAATTAGACTTTTAGCTCAAATTAGCTGGAAACGAATAGTTTGGCTTCATTTTTTTATATAAAAATAAAAATAATATATATATAATAAAAATAAAAATAAAAATAGGAAACCCCTTGTTTCCAGGATACATAGAGATAGAAGATAATGTTGCATGCAGGATAGAATAGTAGCAGTGGAAGAGTTCAAGCTCAGCCAATCACTGTCATGATATAAGATTGAAATCAACACCTTGGAGTCACCTACATTAGTCGTGAACTTAAATTCTTCTCCTTGATTTTCTATTCTCATCCTTGTCAAGTAGCGGGAGCTTATCCTCCCTTTAAAGCTGCACAAACAATCTAATCGAACCATCAAAGTACAGATGGTATATAAATGCTATTTTTTATTATTATTAACATGGTATCCAGGTTAGCTTACATGTACCTTGATTAATTCTATAGATCCTGAAATTAACAACTATATAGATTTTTATCGTATTAAAAATCACAGGACTCGAATCTAAAACCACATAAAAAATAAACCTTTTAATCTTAAATTCTTATCTATAGACCACCTACTACTAGATGGTTATATAAATATTATTTTTGTTGTTTGGTTTAGTATGACTTTTATAAAATAATTTAAATTATTTTTTATCTTTTGATAGAAAATCATAAATATATTTGTATTGTTATAAATAAATATAAAATTAAGTTAGATACTAAAAATTGATTAAAGAATTTAAACTGCGAGTCACATACTATAGATATCTGTTAGTTTACTCGTCAGCGCTGCACTGCAAGTTGATAAAAAAAAACAGTGAAAAAAAAGTTCAGGATACAAGCAGTTATTTGCTATTATTATTAACCTTGATTTAGTGGGTTAGTTTTAAAATTTTTTATTTGATTTTTTATCTAGTTTGTGTTACAAATTAACACGCGTGAGATGTATTTTAATATGACTCGAGTTTATATATATATATAAAAACTGCAATAGCCGTAATTATATTGACTACTTATTAATGGTGTTTCCAAAATAAGATATGTTTATAGAGAGAGGTTTTTTTTAGCGGTTAATTAAGAGAACTCTCATATAGCTCCCTTATCCACCGCAAAGAAAATTATTTTGATGAATATTTCTGAATACATGTAAAAAATCATGTTTTAGAAAATTTAAGGAATATTTGATGATAAAATAAATATCTTATAGAGAGGGAAAAAAATACTATAGAGAACAAGATTGTTCTTGTGTTTAATTTACATTTTTTTAATACAAGGAACTTAAACCCCTTACCTTGGTGTGTAATTCGATGGATAGTTATAACCCTTGAATTTTATGTCTTATTTTAGCATGGGAAAATAGTGATTTTACCATGATTACAATTATGAATGATAAATATCTCTGACACGTGTATTAGTGAATATTAACAAGGAAAAATATCTCTTACACGCGTATTGATAGTTATTAATGAAGAAAAATATATCTTCCACATGTATTAATAAGTATTGATGAGAAGAGATATCTCTACACGTGCATTAATGCGACAGTAACAATCTCATCAATTCTCCGTAGCCAATGTAATTAATAACTTATACTTGATGTCTGGTAAGCCAAGGTAGTCTGTGACTGTTATCTGTAAAAGGTTTTTTTTGATGGACACATGGTCTCTCCAATGGTAAAGTCAGTAATCTTATAAGGATAAAAAATACAATGATATTTCAGAGAGATAAAAAATATATGTGCTAAAAATATTAAGAATGAAGAGATTGTAAACATTTGTCCTGAATGTCTTTTGGTGTATTTATAGTTTATAAATCTTGTTTTTTTGTGAAAAGAAAAGTTTTAAGTGTAATTTTATTATAACAATATTTATGAAAAGATAAAATATTTCTTATACAAATATCAATGAACATTGACAAGAAAAAACATTTACCACACAAATATTAACGAGTATTAATAGAGAAATATATCTTCTATACAAGGATTAATGAGCTACAACAAAGAAGAGAATAAAAAAAACTAAGCACATATTTTTAAATTTTAAAAGTAGACTAAAACATATCATTTAGAGATTGGGCTCGAGTGAAGTGACCGGACTCACAGATGCTAAGAATGCGTAACGCTCGGGCTCGAGGTGGCACGATAGCCCACCAGAGGTGCTGCCCAATGGAATGCGGTGGGGAAGTTGTTCTTATATTCCATTAAATAAAAAACACAAAAATCAAAGCATGCATTTTGTAGATCTGCCACTTCAAAGATAAATTCTTTCTCTGACATGCAGGTGCAGGGTAGTGATTCATTGAATTCACGAGAAAATATGTTTCTTTTTGTATTTTAAAAATATATTTATTATTTTTATTTATTATTTTTTGTTATTTTTAATTCATTTTAATATGTTATATTAAAAATATTTTATAAAAAATAAAAAAGCATTATTTTGATGCATTTATGTATAAAAAACACTTTAAAAAATAATTACTACCGCACTTCTAAACACTTAGAAGCGATCCCCGCACTAATATATTTTTATTTTGAGTCTAGTTTTTTATTATTATTATTAATGTGGATATCCAAATCAGTTTGTATATACCTTAATTAATTTTATAAATTTTAAAATTAATAACCACATAAATTTATAAATAGTTATAAGATTTATAAGATTGAAATTAACATGTAAAGAATGAACTTAAAACCTGAATAAATAAACCGTGGTCTCTCTTTGACGTCACACCACGTTGTCATTCTCAAGAAAATCACTCACACGCTCTCTCTATATATTCTATCGAGTTTTGAAACATTATTAAATGAGTTAGATCCATGGGTGACGGCCCATGTACATGCAACTCAGGTTTGGGTTTTAGTCGAGGCCCTCTGTTATCAAAATGGAACAAGAAACCCAAACGTCAGGCCATAATTGTGAAATATCGTGATAATCCTTCGCACGTGGTTTCCGTGAAAAGTAAAGCTCAGATCTGGTAGGAGTACCAACAGCGACAGAAAGTTCTCACACGCTGTAATGGAGCGTGGAAATCACCTCCCAATCTTGTAAAACACAGAGAGAGAATACTGGTAATTAGGTACAAGTCAGTCAGTCTCCTCTTCCTTCTTCCTTCCAGACTACGATAAGCAACAGAATTTTAGGGTTATTTTCTCTCCAGCCCAAAAATATCTAAAAACTTAACTAGTTTGTACTTTCATATCGGTGTCTGATCTCAATTTGTTAATGGACGAGTCTTACGATAATCTCCCTTCTAGCCATTTACTCGGTTCAGTACCTGTAAGTATCAATTTGATTTCTCTCTAGAGAAATCAATGCTATTGGTTTTGCAATTCTTTCGTTTTTTTAGTTTTTTTTTTATTGGAATGGGTATCGAGATTACTTTGGAAAGTATTAATTTCTTGCTGATGACGAATCTCGTGGCTTAATAGTATTATTTTTTCTTGATTTTTCATATCTTTATAGGCTGTGGTCACTGAAGAAAAAGCAAAAAATGTCGTGAATTATGAAGGTATACGAGTGTTTTGGTTTCTTTTTTTTTGGAATTTTAGGGTTTTTCTGTTTATGGTTGAAGTTGAATTTCTTACTATCAATTATGAACTTAATGTTCAGTTCCTGAAGCAAATATGCAAACCTTCCCTACAAATATTAATGGAGGCGGTGGTCGCGGTTATCAAACTCTTGGAAGTCTTCCTGGTATGGTTTTTAAATAATTCGCTATGTTGGTGGATATGTTTTTCAATATAGTTTAGTTAATCTCCTGTCTTACTAGTGTTGCTGACATTTCATTGAAGTCTTGAATATGGTTTCTCCACTTTGACAAATTTAATATTAACACCTGTCTAGGTAATGAGGATTGTTCCCTGAACATGTTTTTTCAAAGTTTTATATCTTTCATGGAGGAATTGTATAATTGAGTTCCAAGAAGAGAACCTGATTGTTAAGTCTAAACTATAGGAAGTAATTTAAGGTGCATGCATTTATTAGAGGTTTAACATCATGGCCTCATGTAGTGAATTTTTTGTACCTATGAAATGCGGACTGTGTCAGTTGTTCTCATGGAAGCACGAAAACTAATAGCTTAATGACATCATGGTGCTGGGGACATCTGCATCTGTCATGTTGTTATATATCATTCAAAGCAAACTTTCTACTATCAGAGGTTTATTCCTTTGCGATCATTTTTGTTTAGCAGCTAACGTGCTTAAGAATAATTGCGACCATAATTCAGGAATGCCTTCCATATTTAGTCCTGACTGTAAAATGTTAGTATGTACTTCAACCCTGTAACTTATCTTTGTTTAATGACACAGATTAGGTATTTTAAGTGATCACCAAGTATTTTTTTCATTTTGTTTGTTCAAATGGAATTTATAAATTGGTGGGGTTTCAAAATGCCTAGTGGTGATGATTGTTGAGACATGGAGGCATAGACTCTACAGTTAAATGATAAATCTCAAGCTGGATGTTGGTAGTTTGAAGTAGATTCCTATTTTAACTACAGAATAGAGAATACTTACATTCATACTTGGTACTAAAGTTCTAGAACACTCATACAAAGTAAAATTTCTTCATGATCAAATACTAGTTTCCAATATAGTTCTTCATTCTCCATTCAATTTTGAGGCCAGGAAAGCATCTTCAATAATGTTGTAAAATACAGTTACATGGTAAAAATAAATGCTTTGGTCAGTCATGATGCTGCTCTCTAAGAAATCTGATCGGTGTTTTCATGTGCCTAGAAGAAAATTGGAAATGCATATCTTTCATCCCATTTTTTTATTAGTAGCAAGGGAATTATGCTGAAGTTTATGATGATACATTCATTTCCAAGGATGTTGCTAGTTTTTGTTCATATATAAGAGCTACCTTTTTTTGTACACGCAGAAGAATTTGAGCAACAACCACCCAACAATTGGAAGGGTATATTTAGTGTCTCATCATACACGCAATATTTCAATGTGGATACAGATACTGTTATCAACAGACTGATGAGCTCTTTTTATCCTATTGGTGGTGATTTTTTCGGCAGGATTGATGCAAACCCTGATCTGTGAGTTTGGTTTTCCGTCTCTCCCCCTCTCCCCCTCCATCTCTTTCGATTTTTCTCCTCTCATTGTTTTACAGCTATTTTTTTGAGATAGAAAGATGCAATCACAAGAACTCCATGATTCACCTGACCCTCTAATTGTTAATTTTGTAATATGCTAGATACGGACCTGTCTGGGTCTCAACTACATTGATATTTGTGCTTGCTTCTCTTGGAAACCTTGCCACCTACCTCATACAGAAACATACTGATCACAAAGCTTCTTGGAGCTTTGAAGTCGGATATGTGAATGTGGCGGTGTTTTCGGTCTACGGCTATGCAATTGTGGTGCCATTGGCATTTTATTTCTTACTTCGATATCTGGAATCAAATCCTAAGCTGCTACAGTTTTGGTGCATGTGGGGATATTCTCTTTTCATCTTTGTTCCAAGCTCGGTATGCATCGCTGTCTCTACTGTGGGTTCATAAATTTTATTTGTATCTTTATCTTATCCAGAGACTTAAAAGACACATGCATGCCCTGTGGAATATTTTCAGTTTTTGCTGGTTATCCCAATTGAGGTTCTTCGCTGGATCATTATACTTGCTGCTGGCATTGACTCGGGCATGTTTGTTGCCACGAACCTAAAGACCTTTGTTGAGCCGAATGATCTTACAATCATGGTGGTTGCAGCATTCTTCTTGCAACTGGCTCTAGCAATCTTCTTCAAGGTCTGGTTCTTCCACTAAGCCTGTTACTGCATGAATCTGGAAGTCCAAAATGATAACTAGAGAGAGTTTGCGTGGAAGGTAACTACTTGGTTCTATCAGGGTGCA
The DNA here is from genome assembly GCA_015852605.2 of Populus deltoides. Lineage (NCBI taxonomy): Eukaryota > Viridiplantae > Streptophyta > Magnoliopsida > Malpighiales > Salicaceae > Populus > Populus deltoides. Next base: position 18,843,177 of record CM027579.2, read on the forward strand.
CTGTAGTAAAGAATGCCAGGATGTGTGTGTCTTTGACTGGTGGTGTTGTGATTATAGTTATATTGCTATGGAGTAGTGGCTGGGATGGCATGGATGTGATTTTGTCCGCAGATTTGCCCCCTCATTTTGCTGCAATTGTTTTCCTTATTTTTGAAAAACTTTAGTTTCAGCTCCGGTTTTTTCTCATATAAACTGGCCATGTATATATACAGAGATCTGGAGTACTGTTTAAGTATCTCACGCTAATCTTACCAGTTGTTTTGGCTAGCATAGCCTCTCAAATAAACAAGGCAGACTATCAGGTCTTCTTGGAATCTGAGCTTCAAGCTGAAGGTTTGGAAGATCAAATTGAGTCATTCGGTGCATGATATGTTGATAATGGTGACATATTTGATCTTAATCTTTAATTTTGTTCATTGTCGCTAATCACTCATCGTTTAATCTTGTAGAATAATAGATTTATATTGAAATTGATGTGTAATTTTATCTGATCATTCAGTGATGTCCAGTGCCATCTGCTTTCTATTGTAATCTTGACCCAGCATCTAAGATCATGTACATGTTTCTTTTCACCTCTGCCTGCATGTGTTTTTTTTCAAGAGTAGATTTTTTACAGAATTTACTTTCAACATTGAGATCATTTGCTTAAAAATTAGAATAAGTTTTTTCCTTTACAGAATTTGCTTTCAACATCTGCTTTCTATTGTATCTTTATTCTTGGCCCATCATCTAAGATCATGTACATGTTTCTTTTCACCGCTGCCTGCATGTATTTTTGGCCTGTGGAACTGTGCTATGATGCGAAGTCTTTTTTTTATAAATATAATGTTCAGATACTGCAAATATATTTTAAAAAAATAAATAAATTTATGATCCAAGTTATAAAGATCTAACCGGGTCAAATAAGGTGATTTTATTTTAATGAGACAATAAAAAGAAGAAGAAGCAATGATGGTAAATGGATAAAAAAAGTGATTACAAAAATTCGAGAAAAAAAAAACAGGTTTTTTTATAAAGGGACAAACAATATAGCATGAGATTGTGATGGTTTAGGCGTGGCTTTTTTTAGAACAAACACAAAAAAGTCAATAGGTGAAATCAGAATTAAAATAAAATCAATTGAAAGAAAAGAAAAGAAAAACATGAGATTAATCCGTCAATGTTGTGATTTTAAGTCTTGAAATCCGTTGAATTTAACAAATTTTAATTTTAATTTTTTTTTTCAAACTCATAGGTTGATGTTTTCAAAAAAAATAAAATAAAAAAATAGGGATGGTGTGTGGGCTTGAGAAAAAAAGGTCTAGGTTTTTTTAAAAAAAGTTTGCTAATAAAAAGAGAATTTTATATACAAGACCAAAAAAAAAAAAACAATTAAAATACAAATAAATAATGAAATAATTAATTTTCATTAAATTTTTTAAAGGGTTGATAATACATTAAGTTGAATAATATTCGAATTAGAAAACAACATAAAAAATGCAAAATACATGTTTAAATTTTATGGAAAAAAGCTAACAAAAAAAAATTAACAAGAAACTAAAATCAAAGGATGAGATAGAATGAAAAAAAATAAAAATGACAAAACAAAATCAATAAACCCAAAAAAAAAAAAACACGTGGGAGCTTAGGTACATATGTGTGAGCTGACTTTTTTTTTCAAAAAATAAAATAAAAAATTAAAATTTAAAAGGGTCCAAGTTTTTTGTTAGCATGAAAATTAAATTACATAAAAATAAAATAAAATAACATGATGTTAAAGCTTGAAATCAATCCCGTATGATAAATTCATGACTTGAAAATGATATAAAAAATACATATAAAAAAATTAAAGTTAATATAAAATTTTAATTATATAATGAAATTAAAAAGAAAAATTATTAAAATAAAAAAGAATTTTTTTAAAAAAAAGCAATTAAAAAGACAACCACTATAATTGAAATAATTAGAGAAGGGGAGGATACCTCTTGATCCAATAAATAGATGAAATTGAATATAAAAATAAATAAATAAAATTAAAACAGATAAACATCAATTAAGATAACGTGGACTGTTAAAGCAAATAGAAGAATACCTTTTAAATTTGGTTGAACCACCAAGAATCCTAAGGCAACGAGAGAAAAGATTGGAGAAAGAACAAATTTCACCACCACGACCACCATGTCGGCGCCACTCCATTGGCAGCGTCTCCACTTGGCAGTTCTAGAGACACAACAGTCGACTGTTTTTAACTGACTGGGGAGGTTGCACGCGTTGCTTGAACACGACAACCCTCCATCGCATGCTGGCGCATAATTTTCAAGCGCTAGTCCTTTTTACTAATTATTCTCAACACCCTGAAGAGAACAAAAAAGCTAAACTAACCCTCATTCATGCTGGTTATTACGAAAACCCCAGGGTAAAATGTTCTAAAAGCTTCTAGATGATAGTGTAAAAAATCTTGGTTCAAAGCGCAGTGAAATAATTTTATTGTAACTGGAAATGATGAAAAAAAATCATTCCATGTAAGTTATTTTTTACTTGCCTTTAAAAGTAACAGTCATTTCATTATTCACTTTTAAATTGAAAAAACTAATTTGCTATTATATAAATGAATAATGGCAAATAGGTTTGGTAAACAGTGTTTTCACTTACTGCCACAGTGTTTTTTAACCTTGTTTCAGCCTTGGTTTATGGAAATGGTGGGTTTTTTAACCTTGTTTTGGCTTTGGTAAATTATGGGGACGAAATGGTGGTTTAAATGTTTGTTTTTTTAAAAAAACGTTTCGTAAAGGTTTTATGGGAATTGACGTTTGCCGTTAATACATGTGCCTGCATAGATTCGTTGTTGAAATCCGACCCATTCCCTGGGGCTTAGGGAATGGGCCCTATTGAAGGCCCTACATGTGCCTGCTCTTGAAGGCCCTATTGTATGCTATTCTACAGCTAGCCCAGATTAATCTAGGGCTTGTTGGCCCTATTCTACGCTATTCTACAGTTAAGTTAGCCTGTATTAATCAAATCATGCATTTTTTCTTCTAATCTTTTCAGTTGCACCGGTGCTGTTTAAAAACTTGTTTGGAGTACGTGTTAATTTTTTATTTAAAAATATATTAAAATAATATTTTTTTATTTTAAAATTTTTATTTTTCACATCAATAAATCAAAACAATAAAAAAATACATAAAAATTATTTTAAAGATAAAAAAATTCAAATATTTTAACCTTTGAATATTGCAATGTACATAACTTATTTAGAGGGTGTTTGAAAGTGGTAATGGTTGTTTTTCTTTAAATTATTTTTTAATTGTAAATATATCAAAATAATATATATATATTTTTAAAGTTAGTTTTGATGTTAACATATTAAAATAATTTTAAAATATTAAAAAAATAAATTTGAGAAAAAATTTTGAATTTTTTTAAAAATAGAAAAACAAACCGTCCTTTAGTACGCCTGTAATTTTAGTTGCATTGATTATGTATTGAAGAGCACGGGCATGGAAACTCGCCTTTTTTTCTTCCTTTTCTTTTACAGTAATGATGTTTAAATGAGTTCATTATGCCCTCAATTTTAACTGCTGAGCGAGTTTTGAGTCTTTTGACTGGTGGAAATTGTACGAAACACTACACGCTACGGTGCCCATGATGGATAACTGGGTTCCGCCCGAGTCCCTGAGAGGCTGTGAAAGCTTAACTACGATGGAAGTTCTGATCCCTCGATCACGAACCCCATTCCATGAATGTTGAAACTCCTATCAATTTTTTTCACAGTTCCAGTCTCGTGGCAAAGCAAGAGCTAGTATTGAAAAAGAGATTCACCAGCCATTGAACTTAACTTACGTTCATTATCCTGCTGTTTTGGTCTTATAGTTAATTACAGTTCTGGTGTCTGTATCTAAATTTTGGTCGCAGTTTTTAGCGTTTCTTTCCGAGTTCTGATATTTCAATCCTTTTATATTATGGATAATTTAGAGCTAAATTTAAAATGATAATTTATAGCTAAATTTAAAATTTATAGCTAAACGATTTAAAAATATAAAAATAATAATTTTTTAAAATACTTTTAAAACTCAAGAAAAAATAAAGTCTCTCTCTTCTTTAACTGGTACTAAAACGATGCACCCACACATTCACACACTAATTAAGCCTGAGGCCAAGCCCGTTTCTCTTTGGGAAAAAAATGAAGAAGAAGAATGTCACCGCTTGATATGGAGTTTTAAGGGTTTATTTATTTTTTTGGAATTTCAAAAGTGTTTTTAAAAATAATAATAATTTTTTATTTTTTTATTTTCTTGAAATTAATATTTTTTTGGTATTTTCATATAATTTTAATGTATTTATGTCAAAAATTATCTTAAAAAATAAAAATATATTATTTTAATACATTTATAAATAAAAAGTACTTTAAAAAATAAAATTACAGTGAAACTCTCAAGATCTAAAAAATAAAATAAAAGAATAAATTTGCTTCATATTAGAACTAGACACAACGCCTGCACGGTGCCGTTAGGACCATTTTCAATACCATTTTTTTGGTAACTAAAACAAGTATTTATAAAAAAGATCAGTGATTTCAATTCCAGAGAAAAAAAATTAAATTTTCCTATCAGAATTTCCATTTTTTATTTATATATTTCTTTTAAAAATATTGATTTTTTATTAGCAGTTGGTTATTTCAAAACACGCTTAAAGAAATTAAAATAAATATCTTTATAAACTAAAGATCTAAATCAACTGGGAAAAATGTATTTACTTGGAAAAAAATAAATATTTTTATTATTAATCTATTTCTTTTGATTTTGGAAGGAGCATTTTTGTATGAAAATTGTTTTCCAAGTAAAAATTTATCATACTTGCATAACAATTTTAAACCAGGAAACAAGAAATAATATTTCAATTATTTTCACTAGACTGCATCAAGGAAATAAAGGAATAATTAAATCAGATAAATAATATAAAAATCAACAATAAATAAAAAATAAAATATATTTTTATTCTAGTTGAATATCATGTGCAGTTTTTTTTTATAAAAAAATAATGTATATTAGTTTCGTATATAGCTGTAAAAAACAAATATGACCATAAAAAGCTTAGATATTATTTAAAAAGCATGATATGATAAAATAGTTTTTCAAGTATTTACTTGTTTATTTAAATGGAATTTTATTTTAATATTTTTTTTAAATAAAAAGAGATGAAGAAGGGCTTTTGAGATACAACCTAAGCACATATGGGTTTTCATTTGGGCTTTTGAGCCCATGTCAAAGATTTTTTTAAGAAATATATTGAGGATGCATTTTTTCAATTAGATTTTGACAATGATGAGTAGTTTTAATGGTAAAAAAATTAGAATCTACTTTTTTTTACCTTCAAATATTTGACCCAAAATATAAAAAAATCATATATACCTCTAAAATCCTATCTATAACCATAAAATTCATTATAACAAGTCTAGAAACTAAAAATATGTTAAATAAAAAACCTTTTTTGAGTCGCAATCTACAATATTTGGTATTATTGAATATAAAAACCACTTTGGATTAATTTTTCTCTTGAAGATAAACTCATAAACATTAAAATTGAAGTTATTGACATATATATTTTTTTTCAGCAACTTCCTCTTTTTTCTTATAGCTTTCAAGGATTTAAATGCAAGAAAGATGGAGTTATTGACTGAAACACAAAACCGTAAAACAATACAAATAAAATAAATATGTAAGTATAAACTTTAGGGATTCATATGAAGTTTTACATGTAAAAAAAATTTTGTTTGTTTTTTTGTTAATTTTAATTCATGTATTTTTTTTAAATAAAATTCCGTAGATTTAAATGCTATTTCATAAAATTAATTATTAATTCATTTTTTAGAAAATTTCTCACAATATCCTGTACAAGTGAGGGCCGTGAGACAATGCAGAGAGAAGCAAATCCCAAGATATAAAACCATAGTTTTGAAATTTGATTTGGCAAGTTGACTGGGGACCTGATTGACTGGAGGCTAGAACTGGACTGGATTAAAGAAAAAATAGGATAAGAAAAAACCCGGTGTGACCCGGTTAATCCGGCAAGATCCGATCAAAAACTCAATTGCAACTTGTTAATTTTTGATTTTTTTACTAAAACATTGTCATTTTAATTTTTTTAAAAAATTAATCCGGTTAAAATCTATAACCCGAACCTTGAATTAAACTATGTATAAAACAACGTCAACATAGCTTACGCATATGAAAAAAAAATAAAAATGGCACCGTTTCTGTTTTATAAACAAAGCCGTTCACAATAAACTGTGCATAAGAACATGGTTAGACAGTATATTTTTTAGAATTTTATTATTACAGTGTAATTGTAATTGCAATGTAATGATTTTGAGAGTAGAAAAAGGAAAAAAGAAAAACGGTTTAAAAAAAAGATGAGGCTGCACGAGGAGGGAAGAAACGAAAGGATAGATTTACCCTACACCAGAAAAGGGCGAACAAGCCGCAGATCTCTCTTTCAGTGTGCAAAAAAGCAGCCAAGCCGTTCGTAGTAAACAAGGGAAAAATCTCGTGGCACAAGGCACAGGGCAAAAAGGTACCATCAAATACTTCGCACCAACCCGGTAATACTTGAACGTGGCGGCCTTTCCCTGACCTCCTATATATAAGAGCCGAAACAATCAACCCCAGCACGGCACCAACGTTTTTTTTTTTTTTAATCATTTTAGGTGACTCTGTTGTATTCTATGTGCTCGAATCCCTCCATCTACCCATCTCCATCTCCATCTCCATCTCCATCTCCATCTCAATCTCAATCTCCTTATCGACTCTCGATAAATCGCCACCAGTGAAGCACCTATCATTCTCCACTCTACTCCCTCTCTCTTCGCCTCATAGATATCTCCATCTGAGTTGACGCGCTCCGTGTTCCAGTTCCCTTCCAAAATGAACGGCGCGGATCCTTCTCGTGGTTTTTTCAAAGACGTTAAGCGTCTCATTATCAAGGTTTTTTCCCTTCCCTTTTCTTATAGCTTTAATCTCCGTATCAACTTTGCTGTTGTGTTAATAAAGCCTAATTTTTATTGTCATTAAGTAGATTTGTTTTTGTTTAAGATATGCTGCTCACTTTGATTTTATTTCTTTGATTAGATGTCATGCAGCATTTTGTTTTTATTTGTAAAGACTGAAAATTCGAATCTCAGTTGATCTTTCTTTTAATGATACTTTTAACTGAACAGAATTAAATGAAAAATCCAAATGAGGGTTGTTTGATATGATTAGTGATCGTGTTTCACGTCATTTTCTGATTTTGGGATTTGGTTAATGAAGGTTGGGACAGCTGTCGTTACTCGAACTGATGGAAGATTAGCCCTTGGGAGATTAGGGGCACTTTGTGAGCAGGTAATGATTGTTTGATTTTTGCTTAATCATAGTATTTCTTGCTTATTTTTTGGAAGATTAAAACGATGAGTTTTGCATACAGATCAAAGATCTGAACTCTCTCGGATACGAAGTTATTGTGGTGACATCTGGTGCTGTTGGACTCGGTCGCCAAAGGCTTAAATATCGAAGATTAGTTAACAGCAGGTTAAGTATTTTGTGGGTTTTTTTTTTTGAGCACGGAGAATAATTGGTTTTGGTCATGGCTGGAATTGCTGCAAGTGATCACGTGAGAAACTATTTGTGCATTTAGTTAGTTGATAATTGCGGATGATGTTCTTTTGGACTCTGTGATGTGATGGCTGCCAATATTTTGGGTGGAAAATGAGAAGTTATGCCATGTACTTAACTGTAATGCAAAAGCTGATTTTACATTAAAAGTTATTTTCTGTCTTCGATCGTCTTCTTTTAGTGTTTTGCTACTATCACTACTAATATTATTATCATTGATTAAATCCAGTTGAAGTGGCATATATATATATATATATTAATGTTTCATGTGTACTGCAGCTTCGCCGATCTCCAAAAACCGCAAGTTGATTTTGATGGCAAGGCTTGTGCGGCTGTTGGACAAAACAACCTAATGGCTTTATATGATACATTGTTTAGTCAGGTGCTTAAGATAATATCTGCATTTATTATTTTTACACCTGGATTAAATCTCAATCTGTTTCTTGATTTCCTGAGCATCTATGGTTTGCCTATATCTTTTTCAGGGATACATATGAATAAATCATAACCTTTTTAAACATGCATGTGTTTTTCCCCATTTCACTTCTGGGCTTATTTTGAAATAAAATGTTGGTACTTTTTTGTTTGGTTCAGCTGGATGTCACATCAGCACAGCTTCTCGTGACTGATAGTGATTTCAGGGACAAAGGTTTTAGAAAGCAACTAGACCAGACAGTGAAATCACTATTAGCCCTGAGGGTTATTCCTATATTTAATGAGAATGATGCAGTCAGTACTCGGAGAGCTCCGTATGAGGTATGTGAGATTGAGTTTATCTCCACTCATTTTACATTTCTGATAGTGGGCAATCACTGCAGGATTCTTCTGGAATATTTTGGGATAATGACAGTTTAGCAGCTTTGCTGGCTCTGGAGCTAAAGGCTGACCTCCTTGTTCTGTTGAGTGACGTAGAGGGTCTTTATAGTGGTCCTCCAAGTGACCCACAGTCGAAGCTGATCCATACATACATCAAGGAAATACATCAGAGTGAGATTACTTTCGGAGACAAGTCTAGGGTGGGTCGAGGGGGCATGACAGCCAAAGTAAAAGCTGCTGTCAATGCAGCTTATGCTGGCATCCCTGTCGTTATAACCAGGTAAACTTTCAATTCATTGCTACATTCTCATAGCTCATAACTATATTATTACATAAAAATTGGTTCACCTAGACAATAATAACTGATTAAAAGCACGTGGCATCATTTCACAGTTAATAATATGTCCTGCTGTAAGCATAAAACAAAGTTTTAGCATAAAATAAAATTCCACTTGTACAAGAATTTCCTGCCTGACATTTTCTTAAGCTGTTTTAAGCTGTTATGGACTTGCTGCTTATTTTTGTTTTCATCATCTAGGGCGTGTGGGGCAATAGACAATTAACCCTCTTTTCTTTGCTTCCTTCTTTTAAGAATGAAAGACAAAGAATGTTTTACTTGGAGAGTTGCTAGAATTCTGAATCCAAAATTTGAGCTTTCTACATGTGTGGTACTGGTTCGAACTAGTTTTCTTTTTCCCTTGTGAAATGATCTCTTATTCTCTTTTGAAGTGGATATGCTCCTGAAAACATAATGAAAGTCCTTCAAGGAGAGCGTGTTGGCACTCTCTTTCATCAAGATGCACATTTGTGGGTCCCGGTTAAAGAAGTGAGTGGCCGTGAGATGGCAGTTGCCGCAAGGGAAAGTTCCAGAAGGCTACAGGTAAGATGACATTTGATATTCAGCTGCTACTGTTTAAAATGCTTATGCTATTATACATGTTTTTTATTCACAAATTGACGTACTCTTCGCTTATGCTCTTAATAGCACACAGGTATGCCTTCTGTTTTAGCAGCATAATAACTTGGTAGAAACTTGTTCCACAGGCTTTGTCTTCGCAAGATAGGAAAAAGATTTTGTTGGGCGTAGCTGATGCCCTAGAAGCCAATGAAAAGCTGATCAAGATTGAAAATGAAGCTGATGTTGCTGCTGCACAACAGGCTGGATTGGAGAAGTCTTTGATATCTCGGTTGGCTCTAAAGCCTGGGAAGGTAAGACAGTTATGGATTGTTTATTTATTTATGTTTTTCTTGCTACCACTTCCTACCTTCTGGTTTCTTTCCAGTTTTATTTTCCATTTAGCAAAATGATGTGGGTTGGTATGTCCTTTGTTTTATTTAATGGTCCCCTTTCTATTTCTTGTTTCTGAATAAAGTATATAAACCTTGACAGATTGAGAGTCTTGCGAACTCTATTCGGGTGCTTGCAAACATGGAAGACCCAATTGGTCGTGTTTTGAAGAGAACTGAGGTAAGGAAAGAGTGTTTCACACATGTTTTATCATTTCTGCTACCTGATTTTAATTTTAACGACTTCCATTCATTTGGTATGCCAGTGGCATAGACAGAATAATTTATTGTTTTTGCTATAGATATTAATACACAATGCATGCAACTAAATGAGACCAGCTCAACCATTGAATAAGAACTTATGAGATGTGAAACTCGCAATCATGAATTAAAGTATTTTAATTAAAAATGTATTTATTGTTCGATATATAAAGATTATCTGGAATTTCATGGTTTGTGATGTTTCTATTTCTTTCATGTATTCAGCTAGCCGATGGACTCCTCTTAGAGAAAACCTCATCTCCTTTAGGCGTTCTCCTGATTGTTTTTGAGTCTCGACCAGATGCACTAGTGCAGGTATTCATTTCAGTATATTCTTGTTTTATTGCTTGTTGTAATCCTTTTTACATTTCTTGAGTAGATAGCTTCGTTGGCAATCAGAAGCGGGAATGGACTCCTCTTAAAAGGAGGAAAGGAGGCCAAGAGGTCGAATGCAATTTTGCACAAGGTTTGGTTCTTTAATTACAGATATTTATGGAGAATACTGGATTGTAATAGTATTTTACATGTCAGATTATCAATGGGATTATGTCTGAAGTTTTCTTGTCCCTCGTTAATCATACAGGTAATCACTACAGCCATTCCAGACACTGTTGGCGGAAGACTTATTGGGCTAGTGACTTCAAGAGATGAAATTCCTGATCTGCTTAAGGTGGGTAGATCTTCTTAAAAGATGTCTGACTAGAAAAACTGTAGAGTTTAAGAATGTTCTCAAAAAAACAGAAGTTATAACTCAGCATTTTTTTCGCACCAGCTTGATGATGTTATCGATCTTGTGATCCCAAGAGGCAGCAATAAACTAGTTTCTCAAATCAAGTCATCCACTAAAATTCCTGTTCTTGGACATGCTGGTGAGACAGATACTTGGATCACATTTAGTAAAGCGCTTGCTCTATTCTCATAATATTTCTTGTTTTGTTATCAAAGCTGTTCCTTTTGCTACTCAGATGGAATTTGTCATGTGTACATGGATAAGTCTGCTAACATGGAAATGGCAAAGCGTGTTGTCTTAGATGCCAAAATAGATTATCCAGCAGCTTGCAATGCGATGGTACTTGTGCATTCATCTGTATTTTTTATTCTTTATTAGTTTCCATTGCAATTTTATTTATGACGTTCTCCATGGTTATTATATTGAGCCTCATTTGCACATCCTTTTTGGTGGTTCATAACATAGCAAGTTTTTTGGTGCCTTTCTTTTCTATATCCAGGAAACACTTCTTGTGCACCAGGATTTGGTGCAGACCGCTGGGCTTAATGAGCTTATTGTTGATCTTCGCACTGAAGGTAGGAATTCCATGATAGATGTTGATGTTAGGAATGTATCATGGTTCTGTTAGAATTTTCTCATGAGTTATATGATAGCATACTGTTTACTATAGCTAATTGATGACTTGTAGCAAAAGTTCATGGTCGTTAAATTGATATCGAAGTTGGCTAATTTGAAATTCTGCCTGGTCAGATAAAACAGTTGAACAAATGTTGGTAACTGTTTTAATTTATATTCAAAGTTTTTAGAAATTTACAATGTAGCAAAAATATTAGACGAGTTTTTATTGTTTGGATTTGAAGCTTAACTTTTGTTTCAGTTTTCTGAGATGATAGCATAACCAAGACTTTAAAATGTTTCCCTAAAATGGACTACATTGGCTTGTTTTAAGCTATATTCCCTGTTTCTATTATTTTCACTCCTTTGATTCCATCCATTTTACTCAAACATTGTTCTTCAAGAATGCATCTGGTCTCGAAAACTTGAATGCAACTGAAGACATACCCAGAACCCATTTCCCTTTGAGAATGAATAGTTGGCACAGCATACTAATTGAAGGATCCGAGGATTGGTGCTTCTTTTTCAGGTGTTACTTTATTTGGTGGACAGAGGGCATGCAAGGAGCTGAACCTTCCAGAGGCACATTCTTTACATCACGAGTACAATTCTATGGCTTGCACTGTTGAAATTGTTGATGATGTGCATGCTGCCATCAATCATATACATCAACATGGAAGGTATGTCAATGATCTTTTTCCCAGCCATAATGATTTTGGCATTTCCTATCATGCATAAACACGCAGACATGTATAGTTTGTGTATTTGCTATATATTTTCCTTCTTCTTGTTGACAGCGCGCATACTGATTGTATCATAGCAGAAGATCAGGATGTTGCTGAAGTCTTTCTATGTCAAGTTGACAGGCAAGGATTATTTACAGATTATATTTTATTCTCCTATTCCTTAGCCTCGCTGAGCTCCAAAAACATTTAACTTGACTCTCTTCCTAGTTTTTTCTAGATGATTCAATTTTCTCGCATGTATGCAAATGCATTAAAGATAGCATCCAGCTAAGTGATGTTTCTTGTTCTTTACATTTGCAGTGCTGCTGTTTTTCACAATGCAAGCACAAGATTCTGTGATGGGGCTCGATTTGGATTAGGTGCAGAGGTAAATGTCATCTCTCAATTATTATGAGCATCATTTGAGATAATCATGCTTCTCATAGTTGATTCTTATTGGCTGAATAGATCGGAATAAGCACAAGCAGGATTCATGCTCGAGGCCCTGTAGGTGTTGAAGGATTGTTAACAACTAAATGGTAAGGATCTGCTTATGATCATTGTCTGTCGTTTGACCTTAAAAAGTTTAGGCCCCTTCCTCATCTCTTGGGTTTTTGCTGATAATACAACAAAAAAAAAAAAAATACACACAACAACAACATATATAATAACACACACACACACACACACACATGTGCCTAAACTTGCCCCTTGATAAATTATTTGCCATTTAGATGAGCATCATAAGGTTGTTCTATTTTGTTTAGAATAGGTGCCCGTATTTGGTAGCCATTATCTGCCTGGCATGCTCCCTGATCCTTCTCTAGCCAGAGGCAATTACTAGAAAAATAGATATAGATAGGACTGGCTCTCTAAGGAACTGGTTGCTCATAACTATTTTATCAGGTTCTGGTTTATTGTTATGAATAAAATTGTGGCAAGTTTCAAAATTTTCTGTTTGAAGCGTTGGCATTCTTACTGTGCTCATGCAGGATTCTTAGAGGCAGTGGACAAGTGGTGAATGGTGATAAAGGGGTGATTTACACTCATAAGGATATGACCTTGCAATCAGTCGATTAGCAAGGTAGCTTTCTCACTTGAAGATGATGGTGATGGTGGACAGCACACGCCTTTTGCTTTTGAGTTGCTTTTCATATTTATGCAGCCGAGTCTGTATGTTAGGCAGTTATCAGATCCATCTCAATTTTTTTCTTGGCCTGATGACCATTAGCAATTCCAGGTGGGTGTCAACATTGCTGATGCCTTTTGTACCGTAGATATTTTTTATAATCTAGCAGCCGTTTATTTATGAATGCTAAGCGAGTTCGGAATCCGTATCATTTTTACCCGCGCTATAGCGTTCACCAATCGCATCCATGGATCAGTTTCTTGCTTGGAGCTGTGAAATAATTCTACTTTTTGGTGCTGTGCTGACACTGATTGAAATTTTGATGCTTTGCTTTTTGGGACATGGGCCGAAAAGATGAATATTATAACTCATCTCACGAAAGGGTGATTGTGAACCTTAACAAACCCTGGTAGAGTTGCTGAAGTGAGAGCATCTTTCCCCTCGCCCTCTCTCTCCTGGAAAGTTCAATCTAGGTTTAAGGGCGTTCATGCTTCTCCAAGACAGCAAGGATCGCAGTCTTTTCGAGCAAAAGTCTCTTGTTTCTCGGTATAATTTCTATCATCTCTATTCCCTCAATTTTCCTATCCATCCTAGTTTTACGAGTTTGCCTACCAATTCTATTATCCATGAGGTTCCAACATTTTACCAGTACATTGATGAGGCAGCCCTTTTAATTTCTGAATCATCTGAAGAGGAAGCTTGAGCAACCCTGGAACATTTGACACGACATGGCAATTTACCTCAAAACCCAGCACTTACTCATTTAGAAGTTAATCTAAATGGAAAACCATCTGTTTATCATTTTCAGATTGCTGGTGTCCGATCAGCCCTGTTGATAATAAATATGCAATAAACTACATCAAATCAATCCAGACCATGGTTGCAAATAGCGACATGCTAGTAAGCACTGATTATAGCATTTCAACCAACTCTTTGACGGAGTCGTGCACCTAAAAGATTAATAAATGCGAGCCTAAAAGATACCAGGCAGGATCTCTCTACTGAAATGGTAGGGTAAGGTATTTTCAATAAGCTTCTTAAGGATTTCCACTGGCATAACAACTATCAATTGTCTTTGTTCCATCAGCATTCAGTTTTAATTTATTACCCTCGCTACATCGTGGACCGGGCATTTTTTTTCTAAGTAAAACAAAAACAAGGATAAGAAAATTTGAGACCTCAGCCATTCGTTCAATTAGTAATTTAAATAATATGGATAAAAAATACAACAATAAATAAATTGATAATAAAAATAACAATGAAAAAAAAGTAAAAAAAAAAAAAACCCGAGTCCATTTGAATTAGCTTACAAATCCTATGTTGAATGGTGAAACTGTAAAAAAATACTTTAAAAAAACAAAAAAAAACCTATTAAATCCAGTGAACTCGCAAATCCCGCGATTATAGATATCAGATTGAGATAATTTTATAGAAAGAAAATCAGAAAAAAAAATTTGAATAATAAAATTAAAAAATAACAAAAAAAACACAAAAGTGAACATGCGTTAACTTTTAAAACCGAGGGATGACCTTATAGAAGGCGAGCCATAAACAAACCCTCTAAACCTGAAATATTTTCTAAAACTCGTAACCCCATAAATCATGAAAACTGATTCAATCAAAAAGCTTATTTTCTAACTAATTTGATTTTGAATGATGAAATAAGAAAATATATTAATAAAAAAAACTTACAAAAGCAAAAAAGATGGCAACAAAAAGAACGTAGATAAAATGTGAAAGAAAAAAACCAAAGGAGGATTTTATTGTAAGAAAAAATGATCCCAGATAAAAAAATAGCAATTAAAAGAATAATAATTAATTTTGATAGACTAAAAAATCATAATGGGTGAAATTAAAAAATATTTATAATTTTATAGATAATTCTAAATTTAAAAAATAGTAATTAAAAGAAAATAGATTAAATGTGTAGGAAAAATAAATTGCAATGGCTAGTTTGAATTTTTCAAAGAAATGACATGAAATTCAAAGTGGAGAGAGAAAGTTAAAAAATAAAAAAGTTGTAGGTGCCAAGCCCGAGGAGCATTTAAAGCTCACACCACCCCCTTTATGTCAAGGATGCCGAGATCTTTTAAACGCTGTCATGTAAGACAATGTTTAGTGGTCGGGCAACCTCACACACGTTACTTGAACGTTGTAGGGTTGTCCACACAGTGACACATGTATTTTTTTAATAATATTTAATAAATATAAATTATAACAATGCCCCTGAATAACCTTAAAATTTATATAAAAAAAACTAATATAAAATGACAACAAAATCCTTGAGGCATATTTATGTTCATCTTGTCTTTAAAAATATTGAAGTAATTAAACTATTGTAAAAAAATTAAAAAAACAAAAATATCTCAAAATAATAGGTATTATATTATTTTATTCTAAGATTAAAGAATTTTACTGTTAAAAAAAAACAAAATAATTAATGCACAATTTATAAAAGATAATTGTCATAAAAAAAAATCTTATCTCCAATGCCTATGCCTAGCTCAAAAATTTTATATTTCATGGATAATTTCATCATTACATTGTTATGCCATTAGAATGAATAGTATTATGAGTCTCAGTGTACAGTAACTTTCCTAGGATAACTAGTTCTTTTTCAATTCATGCCTCTATGAACTGCTTAAGGTTGCTCAACCATCCCATGTATTCTCGACTGTCCTTGTTGATCATGTACTCGTGTAAGAAATTGGTAGTGCTGGCCTTTATTCCTCTGATCTCCAAATACTTGTGAAAACCTTTCTTCAGTTTCTCATCAAAATCACTGCAGAAACGAGACACTATTGTTACATAGAAGAATAATATAAACCATCAATCCATTGGCCGTGAATAAGTGGTAGTAAGCTTACTGGAAGTTAGGTCCACCATAAGCCATTTGATCCTCAGAAGTCTCAGGACCTATAATTGACATGCTGTCGATTTTTATCTCATCAGCATAAGCAACACAGTTAAACTCTAGACAAGTTCCACACTTTTTAGAGACTGTAACAACTAATGGGATACTAGATTGCACAGGCCGCTGATTATCATCACTGCCATCATCGACATCATTATCCTCCCCAGTAACAACATCAGGCATGTGAACTTCAACTCTCACGAGTTCACCTTCATATTCTCTTGTCAGTATCACAGTTTGCTGCCCAGCATTGTCATCAATCTTGAAAGGATAGTCCTTTGGAAACTCTTCGACCTACAAAAAAGACAGAGTAAAGGGAAAAGAATATAACACAAACCTGCTACATTATTAATAGCTGCAATTACTCCATAGTAAAACTTTTTTTAGAAAGGCTTCCTGACAAAATAGAACTAAAGTATCCATCACTGATGAAGAAAAATAAACTTTATGCATGACAAAAAGAATTCTGAATTCAACACTCCAATTTACCCTGGCATAACTGATTCTTGCTCTCAATTTCTTGAAAAGGAAATATACAGGGCCTAGGATCGATGTAGTGGTGAGTTAGGAGCTTCAAGCTCTACAGACAGCAAATTGTTATGATTTGAAGTTTTAAACTCTTAAATGAGAAATTATGCACGAAAATATTACTGGCTATGTTCTCTTTTTGGTTAACAACCTGACCAAATAGTATATCTCGCCTAAAACCAAGTAAAAGAACTTGAAAACCTAGATAGATATTTACTTGAAGACATTACAAGACCACTCCAATTCGATATACAGTATCTCCATAACAATTTCTCATAATCCTGCACAAGGCTCGAATTTCTAGTAAACAATCAAGTTTATATTTGATGAAAAATTAAAGCTCAAACTTAAGTTTCTTCTCTTCCATGACATTTCTTGCGAACCAAAAAGATTGGAAGGACAGCTTAGAGCCCTGTACAAGTCGTTGGCAATAAAGAACAAGGAAATCAAAACTATCAATCTCTAGTACAATGCACTATAATCTCTGCAACTCTGCACTGAATCCAGTTTTTTGTTCAATACCACGATTCTTGCAGGCCAGGATCAATAGTAACATTCAAAAGCTGCTATTCTCAACAAAATAATGATTACACAATTGGATAATGAAAAGGAATGTATATAAATTTTTTTTTTTGCACCTCAGCTCTCAAAATTACTACTCTAATAATAAAATGGAAACAAAAATTACATATATTTAATGAAAGAAAAACAAACGTGAACAAAACCCCTAGAAAAAAGAAAAAAGAATGCCTTACACCATCATGGCCAACGGTTTCCTGGGCAACCTTGATCTCCGATTCAAGAGCTCGAAGAAGCGACTCGTTCGAACTGGGGCTCTGAGTTTCAGTAACCGTAGAGCAAAAGCGTTGCAGAAATGGAACGACAAGAGAGGGATTTTTGCAAGGGAGATTGACTTGGTGTTCCAGGGCGGAGAAGAGGGCAGGGTGGTTATCTCTCTGGCCGACTCGAATGATTCGACTCGCTAGTGGAGCTACAGACGAAGCCGATTTGCGGAGAATTGCAGTGAAAGACATTTTCTTGTTGTGTTGGTAGCAGGGAGATAGCGGAGTGAGCGTTGAGGGTTTAGAGAAAAAAATGCGGGTTTTAGGGTTTTAGAGGTTTAAGTTTTATTTTTATTTTTATTTTTGCATTTTGTAAGAAGTGGCTGGAGACTTGGAGTGGATTATCTGTCGAAAGTGACCGTTGGAGAATGTTACAAGGGATACATTTTAAATTTTTTCTTAAGAAATATATTAAAATAATATTTTTAATATTTAATTTTTATCCATACATCAAAATAATAAAAAATTATATAAACAAAAATTAAACAAAATTTTTTGCAGCAATACCAAACACGCAATAAGTCACATTCAAGCAGTAATTGGTCCTTACATTACCAGGTGAAGTTGATTGTGTCACCTCAAAAAAAACAAATGCCTAGTAAGTTCCTGCTTTCACAGCTGCTAAATTCGGCCGCAGAGTAGCATCATGCTTAGCAAGTTACCTGCTTGCATACACAGATGATAAATGTTAACAACCCTAATATCATAATCGGGTAAAGTATTTATCAGATATGATGGCAAAATGAGTGGCATAGAAGCTTTGCTTTCAGAAATGAGTTGTTAATTGACACGAATGTGTTTTCCTTTGTCCATGGTCTCTGTCTTAAACATGTAGTTAGATTTTGCAATTAGCTCTGGGTTGTAATGGCCATTTCGGTTCGTCAGTAGCCATTTTCAAAGGAGTGGAGTAACTATTCAATCTAATGCCTAGCCTAGCAGGTTTGATGTAAGCCTGCCAAGTAGTTGAGTGCCTTCTTCATCTTCACCCATCCCCATTTCAAGAACATTCTTTTTTTATCATTCATTTTCTTCCTTTTTCTCCCACTCTGTCTCTCTGCTAGTTAAACATTCAGAACTTGCATGTTTTAGTTTAGTCATGGCTCAAATAAAGGTTAATTTGCTAACAGAAGCTTACTGAAAACTGTTTGATGGTTCAGTAGTAAGAGCAGATAGCAGGCGTATTCGCTACTCAAAAACAGATCAGACTAGACCTGTAATTCTGCCCTTCTCATTTTTTTCTAGCTTTGTTTCCATCTTTAATTTAATACATATACAATGCCTGTTCAATTTTCCTTTGGCGTCATCTTTGTAGTGATCGGTTCCCTTAGTGATTTTTAATCCGAGACTATAGTGCATCATTTCGCAATTAAAGACATGTCCTGCTGTGAGCATAAAAGAAAGTTTCAGCATCAAACGAAATTCCACCTGTACAAGAGTTTCCTGCCCGACATTTTCTGAAGCAGTTTTATGCTGTTATGGACTTGCTGCTTATTTTTGTTTTCATCATCTAGAACCCTCTTTTATTTGCTTCCTTCTTTTAAGGATGAATGACAAATAATGTTTTACTTGGAGAGTTGCTAGAATTCTGAATCCAAATTTTGAGCTTTCTACGCGTTTGGAAGTGGTTCAGTTCGAACTAGTTTTCTTTTTCCCTTGTGAAATTATCTCTCAATTCTCTTTTGAAACGGATATGCTCCTGAAAACATAACGGTTGTAATTGATATTCAAAGTTTTTAGAAATCTACAATGCAGCGAAAATATTTTACGATCCGCAGCAGCGCAGTTTGGAATCCGTATCATTTTTACCCACGTCATAGCATTCACAAATCGCATCTATGGATCAGTTTGTTGCTTGGCGCGATGAAACAATTTTACTTTGTGGTGTTGTCCCGACACTGATTGAATTTTTTATGCTTTGCTTTTTTGGTTCATGAGCCGAAAGATGAATATCATAACCCATCCCACGAAAGAGAGAGCGTGAACCTTAACAAGCACAGTCAAATCATGGATCTGCTTGCGTTTTAAAAACTTTTAAAAGAAAATTTATTAATTATTTATTTATTTTAAATTATTTTTTAATATTTTCAGATTATTTTAATTCGTTAATATTAAAAATAATTTTTTAAAAATAATAAAACAATTATCACACTCAAAAACACCCCTTTAAAACTCTCTACAGCAACTTTGGTTTGGTCCTTTTCAAGCAAGGGCTTCCTACTTATTACAACAGCTGAATTGAAAGCATCTTTGCCCTCGCCTCCTCTCTCCTGGAAAGGTCAATCAAGGTTCAAGGGTCGTTCTATGCTTCTGCTAGCCAATAAAGATCGCAATTTTTTAGAAGATAACAGCGAAATTTACCTGGTACATTTAACATGACACAAAAGTTTACCTCAAAATCCAGCACTGACTCATTTAGAAGGTAACCACAAAAATGGAAAACCATTTGCTTGTCATTTTCATATTGCTAGTGTCCGATCAGCCTTGTTGATAACAATATGCAATAAACTACATCAAATCAATCCAAACCATAATTGCAAATAGCGACACGCTAATAAGCACTAATTATAGCATTTCAATCAGCTTTTTGGCGGAGTCGTACACCAGAAAGATACATGGCATGATCTCTCTACTGAAATTGTTGGATGATGAGGTTTTTACAATAAGCTTAAAGATTTCCACTAGCATAACAATTCTCAATGTCTTTGTTCGTTGAGCATTTAGTTTAAAATTTATGCTTCAATGAACTGCTTAAGATTGCTCAACCATCCCATGTATTCTCGACTGTCCTTGCTGATCATGTACTCGTGTAAGAAATTGGTGGTGCTGGCCTTTATTCCCCTGATCTCTAGATACTTGTGAAAACCTTTCTTCAGGTTCTCATCCAAATCACTGCAGAAACGAGACACTATTGTTACTTAACAGAATAATGTAAACCATCAAACCACTGGCCATGAATAAGTGGTAGTAAGCTTACTGAAAGTTAGGTCCATCAAAGGCCATTTCATCTTCAGAAGTTTCAGGAGCTCCAATTGAGATGCTGTCGATTGTTATCTCATCAGCATAAGCAACACAGTTAAACTGTAGACAAGTTCCGCTCTTCTTGGAGACTGTAACAACTAATGGTATGCTAGATTGCACAGGCTGCTCCTTATCATCATCAACATCATTTTCCTCCCCGGTAACAAAATCAGGCATGTGAACTTCAACTTTCACAAGTTCACCTTCATATTCTCTTGTCAGTATCACAGTTTGCTGCCCAGCATTGTCATCAATCTTGAAAGGGAAGTCCTTTGGAATCTCTTCGACCTACAAAAAAGACAGAGTAAAGGGAAGGGATAACACAAACCTGCTACAGTGTTCCTTAATAGTTGTAATTACTCCACAGTAAAACTTGTTTTAGAAAGGCTTCCTGAAAAAATTGGACTGAGTATCCATCACTGCCGAAGAAAATTACATTTTATGCATGGCAAAAAGAATTCTGAATTCAAAACTCCAGTTTACCCTGGTGTAACTGATTCATGTTCTCAATTTCTTGAATAGGAAATATACAGGGCCTAGGATCGATGTAGTGGTAAGTTAGGAGCTTCAAGCTCTACAGACAGCAAATTGTTATGATTTAAAGTTTTAGACTCTTAAATGAGAAATTATGCACGAAAATACTAATGGCCATGTTCTCTTTTCGGCTAACAACCTGACCAGATAGTACATCTCGCCTAAAAAACAAGTAAAAGAACTTGAAAACCTAGATAGATATTTACTTGAAGACAATACAAGACCACTCAAATTCGATATACAGTATCTCGAAGCCTGTGGGAGGCTCCAATTTCTAGTAAAACAATCAAGTTTTCATTTGATGAAAAATTAAAGCACAAACTTAAGTTATCTTCTCTTCCATGAGATTTCTTTGTAACCAAACAGATTAGAAGGGAACCCTTGGAGCACAGTACAAGTCGTTGGCAATAGAGAACAAGGAAATCAAAACTATTAATCTCTAGTACAACACACTATAATCTCTGCAACTCTGCACTGAATCCACATTTTTTTTCAATACTACGGTTTTTGCAAGCCAGGATCAACAGTAACATTCAAAATCTGCTTTTCTCAACAAAATAACGATTGCACAATTGGAAAATTAAAAGGAATGTATATAAACTTTTTTGTGCACCGCACCTCTAAATTTAGAGTTAAAATTCTTCTCTAGTTATAAGATGGAAACAAAAAATACATATATCTAATGAAAGAAAAGCAAACGTGAAAAAAACCGTAAAGAGAAAAGTAAAAAGAAAAAAGAAAGCCTTACACGATCATTGTCATCGTTTTCCTGGGCATCCTTGATTTCCGATTCAATAACTCGAAGAAGCGATTCGGTTGAACTGGGCCTCGGAGTTTCAGTAGCCGCAGAACAATAACGTTGCAGAAATGGAACGAAGAAGGGACTTTTCCGAGGGAGATTGACTTGGCGTTTCAGTGCAGAGTGGTAATCTCTCTGGCCGACTCGAACGAGTCGGGACGCTAGTGGTGTTGCAGCGGAAGCCGATTTGCGGAGAATTGCAGTGAAAGACATTTTCGTGTTGTGTTGGTAGCGGGGAGATAGCGAAGGGAGTGTTGAGGGTTTAGACTTCAGAGAATAAAAGGGGGGAATTTTAGGGTTTTGGGGAGTTTACGTTTTGGTCCCTGTGGTCTTGATTTTCTATGTATTTGTCCCTGGCACAAAACAAACATGAAGTCTCCTGTTATTTTTCTCTTGTTTTCTTGTTGGAGTGTATTTTTAAGACAATGTATGTATTAGAGAATATATTTCTTTATTCTTCAAGGCTTGATTTGGTTAGTGAATAATTTTGCATCAAAAGAATTTACTGTTAATTTATTGCTTCAAGGTTCCATAGACGACTTTCTCTAAATTGCTTGATATTGTGATGAGACATGGTTAAAATTATATTTTATTTTAGTTATAATTTTAATTGTTATTTTTTAAAAAATATTTTTGATATTAGCATATCAAACAATTTAAAAACATTAAAAAAATATTATTTTAAACAAAAAATAAATTTTTAAATTTTTAAAAATACAATTGCACCGTGTTTCCATACGGTCTCTTTGTAGTCTTATCCAAGTAATAGAATTTTTTTAACTTTTTTTTATTTATCAATTTTATTAATATAAAAACTACAAATATTTAGCATCTGTTTCGCAGTATGACTGGCCGCATATTTGCTAATATTTTTGCTTTAGATTATTATTTTTTATAATTTTATATGTGAAGATATTAAAAATAAAATTTTAAAAATTAATAAAAAAATATTATATTTTAAATAAAAATCATAATGAAAAACATCGCTACTCAAATATTAAAAACTACCTTACAAGGATGCTCGAGAATACCAATGGTGTAAGATGGATTTTAAAACAGTAAATAACATTTTGAATGATAAAGAAAACTCTGTTATTTTTAAATTTAGAACGATTACATCTCACGCATATACAGAGGAATTTGAGTCGTCCAGATGAACGAGAATGGGCCGCCAACTACCAGCCTTGTTGATTGAAGTTACAAAACTATTAAACACCACCAACCTCATCCATCTACATAGAAATACCAAGTATTATTCAAAGGGAGAAAAATCTAGATGAACAAGGAGAATAAACAGCAGCTCGTGACAACGATTTAAATTTAGAATTTAGATCTACAACACAAAACAAAAGGAACAAATAATCCAAAACGAAGAAGAGGCAGAAGCTGCCGCCGATAGCAGCAGCTAAATGTCTGCTTTAAAAAGATTCAATCCAGTTATCATTTTGGATTAAGCCCAGCAAACCACCACCTCACTACACCAGGGACCCACAAACCACATCAGGGTACGGGCCTAAAACCAAGATCAATCTGAATACACCATTTTCATAAGCTTGGTCCAGAACAGATGCCATCTCTAAATTATTTATTTATTTTTATAATGACCAGTGTTTGTTTACTTTACTTTCATCTAAAAAAGGGAAAAAAACAAAAGTAACAAGAACTGAGGGAACCCCGTAAGCCACTAGTTAAGAAGTAACTATCAATGTTAGTATGTTTTTATTAAAAGTATTGCAAAACATTCCACTACGAGTAAAGATCCTTAACCGCAAGCCAAAATCAAAATCCGTGAAAAAGCAAATCCTGGTCCCTTGCCACTAACTCCTTTTCTATAGCTTCACGGTAAAGAGCAGTAGCTCACCAGCTGTTGTTGGCTGCTGCATTCACAAGGAATATTCTTCAATTCGATCAAAAAGACCATCTAATAATCTTAATACTCACAACTATCAACAGTGCCAGAAAATTTCTCTGTTTTTTTTTTTTTCTAGGAAAGGGTCTCTACTCATCGAGGGAAAGGGCAAGAAAGTTTCTTTCTTTAAGGGAGATATGAAGGAGATGTTTGGGGGTCCAGGGAAACTGAGTGGCTTGGGATTGAGAGTAGGACAGTTTGTATTTGCAGCTGCTTCAATCGTGGTCATGGTCTCTGCTCGTGGCTTCTTTAACGCTACTGCTTTCTGGTAATTTTTCATCGGGCGTTTATCTTCTCTCTTTTGTATTATTATTATTTTCTTGCTGTTGGTCCTTCTTTATGGATCGTTATCTGCTGAACATGTATTAGTTGGGAGATTGATGATGGTCTAGCTTTCATTGGTCCGCTGGAAGTGGCCCATTTCATTTGTCAAAATCAGTTATTTCTTGTGTTATTATAGTTAATGGTATTTTTAGAATGTTCACCTCTATGTTTTCCTAAATATCTCTTGAGTAATATTTTTAGAACGGTTCCCTTCTTTTAGTGATTGGGATAAAATTTTGGCCGTGGCGCCTTTTGCTTCAACCAGAGGAGAAATTTGGTCAAAGGACCAAAAGGAGGGAGAAACATCCCCTCCACCAATTATATTAAAGTGGGTGGTTTACAGTAATTATAGTTATTGGTGTTTTTAGCTTCATTTTTTACTAAGCTTTTGCTGAGACATTCACATAGTGAGTTTACATCATCTGGGTTTTCTGGTGATTGGAATAAAACTTTGGGGCTAGTTTCTAATTGTAACAGTCTCATAGTTAGGAAACAGTGGTGTAGTGTCTTTGCTTCAATCAACAGAGAAACTTAGAGTAGAAAGAGGGAGAACCCATGATGTTTGGGTGGAAATTCCTTTAAATGAGTAAAAAGGAATTGGCTGCCTGTAATTTGTTTCTATTGTTCAAGTCTACCAACTGGACACATAATGTTTGAACTGTGAGCATTGATCACGATTGTGGCATATAATACTGGAATCGAACCCTTGCGTTGAGGATCATGTACCCAAATTAAGCTCTCACAACAATGGAAGAGGAGGTTGTTTTGTGTTTATACCATTCTAGAAATTCCCAAAGTATGAATAATGACTGATCCATAAGGTGCTCAATTCCTACCGTAGTCTTCAGTTACCCACAGATTATGGAAAGATGAAGCACAAAGTACTTTTCAACTTCATGTACTTGCGTGTATGAACTTTTAAACAGCCTTTGAAAGAGGCCCCTTCCAATAGACACCTTTTAATTACAGGAGAAAGATGGCCTTACCCTTGTGGATCTGTTGCTACACCAGGAGGGCACGGGCGTGCAGTACTTGAAATGTTTTCATTTTTCAATTTGTATCACCCCTGTTAAAAGACATTTTATTTCAACCACTACAGTTATTGCCACAGATGTAGAGTGATTGTGCCAGCCTAAAAGGTATTGCTTAAATCTTATAGAAGTCTGCTTCTAGCATTGCATCTGATCAATCCAAATGGACTCAAAATGAAGTAATGCAGCCTGGCAAGCTTAATAACTTGTGGCAACCCATTTGTAGGCCAGACAATTACATCAAAGCCACACTATTTGACTACTTTGCATGTCATTGGGAGATATTCGTAACAATGTCCTAAGGCATCACAAAAAAGTAGGGTGAAGGTACAATGGATGAGCAAGGGAGGATAAAGATCTCTTCATCTAGCAAACCCAACCAAGCACAATTTGTAGAAACATTTTTGGCATTTTGCTGTAGCTGATGACTGTACTTCCAAACTGAATCTCTTACGAGAACATCATCTTGTGTTGGTTTGTTCCACTTACTTTGGACTCCAAGAACATAAGAAACGCCTTCCCCCTTATAATAGCGATGATAACTGCACCTAGAATTGGCAGCATTTCAATCAAGTCAACTGGATTTTGTTTCAACCAGTGGAGCAGTTAAAGTGGTGGTCGTTTGATGGACAGGAAATCAATATGAGTGATGTTAGTGTCTGCCCTATGTCATTCTGCATTCTAGAGTTAGGAGGTGAAGGGGAACAATCCTTTTCTTTGGGTTTATGTGCCAGTTTAGCTGGTTATTTTACTCTCCTCTCTTTAACTAACCTTGCCACAGTTTTTATGTTTTTCAAGTTACCCAACCTTGTTGTATGTTTCCAGGAAACACCAACATTTCATATTCATGAGCACTGTAATAATATGACTTCAAGATTCTTTTTAAAGAGTTTGATGTGTGTGTGACTGCATTTGAATATGTGCATGTTGGCGCAAGCATGTGTTTGAAATTTCATTGAAAGTGGTCTCAGCTGCTTATATTATGCTTCATCTTACTATTCGATGGATCTTCTGTTGTATGGTTTTAGCAATCCATCCTTTTACATTCTTGTACTTACACAATTTTGACTTTGTGTTTTGAATTCAGCTATTTGATTGCATCAATGGGGCTTCAGCTCCTTTGGAGTTTTGGACTTGCGTGCCTTGATCTGCACGCTTTGAGATCTAAGAAAAACTTGCAGAATCCTGTCTTAGTGAGCTTATTTGTTGTTGGTGATTGGGTAACTATCTTCTCTCCCCTACTTGTGTTAAATTGTAATTTTTACAGATGTGTTTGTGGCATGGTAAGAGAGATTAAATATGACATTTGGCACAGCGCAGCCAGATTTTCACACACCAGTAGTACGGTTTCTTAGGTCCCTTTGCACTTGCTTTTTTTGCTCATTGCTTAGCCAATAAAAATATGAACAGCGTTGGTCAATTCTTTGAAGATATGATGGTGGGAAGATTCTGAAAATATTTGCAAAATCCCCTAGTTGTTTCACTTAATATCGGAATGGCAGCAATATCCTTTTCTCTTCATCCTTCCCTTGTTTCATCGTGCTTCTCTCATTTACTTCACCCTCTTCCTCACTGTGCTGTCTTGCAGACATGCAAGTTCCATATACCCATCTTTAACAGTGTATGCTCACTTAGTTGACAGTATATGCTGTCGCGGAGCTAGATTTTTTATTCAAGTTACCATTCTCCCTGTTTTGTTTCTTATGAGATCTAGGTCTGGTGACTTCATCTTGCAGAATCGAGTAAACAACGATGTAACTTTTAGTTAAAAATTTGCAGGTGACATCCATTCTATCACTTGCTGCTGCATGTGCAGCAGCTGGAGTCACCGTGCTGTTTGCAAGAGACTTGCATTACTGCAGAGCACCATACAATTTCCCATGCAGCAGGTTCCAAATCTCCATTGCTTTGGCATTTATCTCGTGGTTTCTCCTTGCCATATCTTCTCATGTTATGTTTTGGCTGTTGGCCGCAGTATGAATTAAGCAATAACAACCCCGCAGAGTCCTTTATCTTTACTTGCCCTGTAAATATTGTTACCGGTGAAGGGAGCATTTCCATTTTTCTTGGAAA
Source organism: Populus deltoides (assembly GCA_015852605.2). Classification (NCBI taxonomy): domain Eukaryota; kingdom Viridiplantae; phylum Streptophyta; class Magnoliopsida; order Malpighiales; family Salicaceae; genus Populus; species Populus deltoides. The sequence goes on from CM027579.2 coordinate 18,870,337, forward strand.
TGTCAAAGGTATCCCATTTCAGCAGCATGCCTCTTTGTCCAGCTCATAGGTTCATTGCTATCTTATGTTGTAACATCTTGGTTTTTGAAGTTAGAAGTTTGAGAAAGACAAAAAATCTGAAGGGAAATATCATGTCATTTCACACCATTCTCTTACCTTGTATGGATGAAAGTAAAACAGCTGGATGTTGCTGCTTCTAGTCAACGAGAAAAAAAGATTTTCGTCCCTGTTACTAAAATAAATGGATGCATGATTAGATAGGTATCCTTGGAGTAAAGAATTCTGGGCGGGTCATTCCCGTGATCGGCAAAACATATGGCATCTTACCAGTTAGGCTAATCACACTAATGGAACAACTTTCCAAGAAATATATAAAACCCGCTTCCATTTTCTTAGTTTAAGCTTTGCAGACTTGGGAGTTGTTATGCTTGATGAGGTAACATGTCCAATATTCTCTGGGACAAGTATTTGTCTGCTTATGAACGCAGTGATTAAGATCTGGCAGGATTTCACGTTATAGGAGTGTTCGGAGCTGTGGATGGCACAGCGCAGGCAGCGCAGTCAAAACATTGTTGGTCTAAAATTTATTTATTTTATTTAAAATTAATTATTTTAGTATTTTTAAGTTGTTTTAATGTTTTAATATTAAAAAACAATTTAAAATGCATATAATCTCACTCTCACCCACTCAATTGGCATATTTTTCAAACCGAGTAGTTTTGTAGCTATTAGACGAGCACGTCTGCTCTATAGTCTGTACAATTGGCTTTAAAATATTATATGTAATTTATATGCCCCGTCACAGTCGGGATTCCGTTCATATCTCTGAAAGCAACAATTCAACCAAGACACATTTCATAAAGATTTTCGGTTTGCCTATGTCACCTCTAAACTGAAAGCAAAATTGAACGAGAGAAATCCTCTTCTTGCCAGCTGCTTAAATATTGGGGAAATGGAGGATCTACGAGGAAAATTGTTGAATTGTTTGAAGAAAATGTTAAAACTCAAAGCAAAAGCAATCTATTTACCATTTCTTGACCTCAAGATTTTATCTGTCAAACATCATTCCCAGCTACCTTGCACAGTTGGACATTAATCTAGTTTGGATTTTAGAATCCGGACATGGGACAGAATGATGTCAGACGCTGCACATGTTTTATTTTTTAAGCACGTCTAAAGCAATTGTTGAGATTGCAATATTTCACCTTCCATTTGTATTTTTCCCTTTGAGAATTCATGTTTGCAGACGTGGTTAGGTACGGCTTCACATGGTAGGCCAGGCCTCTCTCTCTCTCTCTCAGCAGTATCATCTAGAGAATCCATGCTCCCTCCAAATTATGACTATCGGATTAGACTTGAGGTGTTTAATTGGAACAGTTTCGCCAAGTGCTTCCATAGAAAATGCCCTTCTTTTCTTGTCTGCTCTTGACATAAAAGTTACAATACTCGAATCACATTTGCCACCAAACGTGGCATGATTATAGCAGGGATCCACATAATTATCTTTAATTGATGGCCGATGGGATATTCCCAATACACAGCACCCAGCGACACCCAACTCCCTTTCACTTGTGCAAGGACCCTTGACAGCCATTATTTTGAGCCCACTGTGCCTTTTTCGGAGTTCTTTTTTCCACAAGGGACCACCATTGTAATCAGTTTGGGACCTTGATGGTAACTCTCAGTATCTTCGTAATCATCTTGCTTTGCTGTCCTATGCTGATGGCCATATCTTCAACTTTTATGTCGTCTCTGATTACAAGAAGATTACCACTTAAAAAATACAGAAATCTGCGTTGGGTACTGTTGAAAGCACCCATCCTTAAATATGATGGTTCACCGTCTATAACAGGATAAGGCAGCTTATGAAGGATATTTCCTACAAAAATAGATTTAAAATTTCCTCGCAAAGGCATCAGGCATGCCAAGCCCAATAATGCAAGCATTTCAGCACATCTAGTAGCATTGTCGATTTGTTTCTTTCCCAGGGTGTACCTGCAGTATCTTTTGAGTAAAGAGATTGATTAGACAATGTGTAGGAATCCACTCAGGGGTGAAAACGTTTATCATGAAAGTTTCTGTACCACCCATAAACAGATAATTAAAAATTAAAAAAATCATAAGCTGTCTGCTACCGACACTTGATTAACAAAGCAAAGAAATTTACTGTTGATAAATTACACTACTCTGCGAAACTGAGATTTCAATTTTACAATGTTGTTGTGGTTACATGAGACCTTATTTTTATCTACAGTACAAAGTTACAATTCTCACTCCATTTTCACATTTATGACACGCCTACTCTTCAGCATTCTTACTCGAATTCAAACTCATAGAAACTCATAAAAGATAAAGGAAAAGAACGATAACGTTTCCAAACGCAATAACTCATAACCCCCGGAAGGGTCTAAACATAGTCTGCAAATCTCAAACACAAACCTTCACATAACTATCTCTGGCTTCAAAATGCTTGATTTGATCTCTTTGTGGGGTAAAACCACACCTCCGTTGCTGTAAATTTCATCACAAACATGGACATCTTCTCCGAGGATTGTTAAGTTCTCTACACGGGCCCATTGCCCAACGGTGGAGTGCCATCCGATGATACTGCTAGATATGCAAGCATGCTTCTTGATGCGAACTCCACGCATCACAGAGCAACGAGAGAGTCTAACTCCAGACTCAACAATGCATCCTGGTCCTATTGCAACATCAGGTCCAATCAAACAACCCTCTCCAATCTTGGCAGTCTCATCCACCAAAACATTTCCCACAATATGGGGACCATTGGCCAACTTAGATGAGGAATTTTTTCGAAGGGAATCTAGATAGAGTCTTAGGCCAGTAATATAGTCTCTTGGTTGTCCAATGTCCATCCAAAATCCTGGAAGCACCATTGCGTAGAGCTTGTCCTCCGCTGCAATTTTCGGGAAGACCTCTTTCTCAATTGAGGTGGGCCTCAGTTCAATTCTATCAAGAACAGATGGGTTCAACAGATAAATTCCGGCATTGATTTTGTTACCAACAAATATTTTTGGTTTTTCCACAAATCTCTCAACTTTTCCCGTGGATTCTTCCGTAACCACAACACCATACTTTGATGGTTCATCCACCTACAGTACAAGGCAAAATGATTTTCAACACTGTCAAGATTATTAGTTTGGAAATATCTCCAAGGAAAACTAAGAAGGATAAACTAATAACTAGTAGAGTGGAAGGGTTACCTTGGTCACCATTATGGAAGCCTCCCCGCCATGGACTTTGTGGAATTCTATCATTTGTTTGAGTGGGTATTCGCTGATAACATCACTATTGAGAACAAAAAATGGTTCACCAGAACCATCGATTAACTTGTCTCTTGCCAGTGCCAAAGGACCAGCAGTGCCAAGTGGCTCAGTCTCTTGTGAGCACGTGATCTTAATCTCAAGCTTTGTCTCAAAATCCTTCAGGAAGTTCAACATCACCTGCAGGAAAGGCACAAGCGTGAGCAGCTATCAAGCCTCAATTGGAACAGTCTGTAAATTATTAATAAAAGTTGATGGTGATAAAAAAGGGGTGAGAGGTGAAGCTGCTTGTCCTTGCCTCAGGTTGGTAGTTGATAGCCAAAACAACTTCAGTCACTCCAATAGCCTTGAGAGCCTCTATCTGCAAACAATTCAAAGTTCAATAAGTGGGATATAACACAGGCAATACCAATTGGAAAGTCAGGTTTGTAAATTTAGAAAATGATCTTGACAGTAACAGGGCGTGGAATTATTACTGCCCATTATACATGGGCAAGTGTTTGATTTTTTTAACACCTAGGATTTAAAACAAGCTGTCCCTTGATCATGAAAGTCAGCAGATTATATCAAGTTATTGCAAAGAGGAAACAGTTAACCAGAAAGACAGCATCCATCACGAGTCCAATTACGCATGTGTCAACAAAGGCAATGCTCAAAAACTTATACCTGATGCAGGATCATAGGTTTGTTGGCAAATTCAACAAGTGGTTTAGGGACACTGAGAGTCAACGGCCTCAACCGTGTTCCAAACCCTCCAACAAGGATCAGTGCCTTCATTCTGATATGCCCCCTGCTTTTCCTGCAAATTACACTGTCAGAAACTAAGCCGCAATATAACCAAGAGTAGCAGAATACAATCTAAGCCTGTTCTTTAACTAGTGCTATGGCAAAACTGTGAAACCTGACAAATAGGAATCAAATTAAGCTTGATGCAAATTCATCCAAGCAGAAAGAGTTAGACACACCGGTTCATCACAACAGTCAGAGAGGACAAAACCTGAAATTTAAAGCAGAGCACATGGGACGCAACCAAAACTTTAAACACAAGTCATAAGATAAATCAGAACGCTTGAAAGAGTAATGCAAATCTGTCCAAATGAATTACCTGGTATTAGCAAACAACAACTTCCAGCTATGCCACAGGTTGGAAATTTTAATGAGAACGACAAAATTGGTTTTATTTGGTCATCAGTTACTCCATATAAGACATGGAAACTAAGCCAAAATCCAATAGACAAATATAAACATCTCTGCATGAACAAGCAAATGAAGAAATTTTAAGCTCTTTATCCATCTCCCCAGAGAAAAGATGCCTCAAGGCACTCAACTAAATAAAAAATTTCCTTTTGTAACTTCCACATTTGCAAAAACAATTGCTTAGTCATGAACAGCATGCTCAAAAGAACTAGAAGCAACATCTTCCTAGCCAAATACATTAAAAAGATCACATTACACAGAGCACAGCTTAAAGTCAAATGCATTCCAACAAACAGAGCTGCCCAGGTATATTATTGTTTTTCCATTTCACCTGCTTTTGTGTGATAAGAAGAAAGAGCCACCACATTCTGTAATTTAATGCATTGCCACCATAAGGAGAAAAAAGGATGAATTTAAAATGAATACATAAGGATGAGAAGCCTGGTGGATTCTTTCATTTACTCAAACACCCAAGGAAGAAAAAAACATTTTGGTCCCTTATCGGACATGAAAGGCCACAATGATGGATTTGTTTCCTCCACAACTAAGGACAATTTGCAAACTTAGGGCATAAAACTCCAGAAAATCATACCCGACAAAGGCAATCTCTACCGACTGCAAAATTGAATTGCAACTGAATTCAACTAAAACAAGATCTTAACATTCTAATAATGAAAAGCCCTCAAAAAGAAAAAAAACTTCTTTCAACATTCTAAGTGGTTTGTTTTTGTGGTCAAAATTACATTTAATTGCGTTTTAAAAGTGTATTAGATGTGAAAAAATATCAAATTAATATTTTTTAATGTTTTGATGATTTGATATACTGGTATTAAAATATATATATATATTAATGCATTTTCAAATAAAAAATACTTTTAAAAAGCAACATACACCGCAACACAATACCAAATCATCGAGCAGTCGGGTAAAAAGTAAACTACAACGTTCAATCATTTGGCCGGAAAAGGAAAAACAGAAATGTCAGCAGGGGTCATGATGTCAAAAAGACAAAATCTTTCAACATGATTGTCTCTGATCGAAGTGAATTTGACATATAAAACTGATCATTCGCATTAAATAGTTAAAAAAATGAAGGCAGTTACACTGAAACAACAAATCTTAATTTAATATAAACTCAAGTAATATATATACAAAAGATCTAATAAAAGGACTCTAATCTAATACCCTAATCACTCATGAAAATGGCCTTAAAATCTCGTTCAAAAATCCAATAAAGCCACAAAAATCATAATTGCAAGTACACCAAAACAATAAATAAGGATAGAGATTATAAAATAAAAGAAAGTCAAATTCTAGTCAAAACATTGTCCACACTGCTTCATTTCATCAGAGATCCACGGAGAACCACACCAGACTTAGACGAAACCATAAAGTCTCAAAACGCAGAGACAAAACAGTACAGCGATTACCTTTAGTCTGACAAGATCCAGAATCCGATTCAGGAGAGCACGAACAGGTTTCCAAGCGAGTCAGAATGGCGGGGGCTGAGTCGCCTCGGAGAGGTTCTGGCTCCCTCGCACACTACTTTTAACGGTAGGCGACAAGGATCTCTCGAAGGCTTAGCTGTACAAAATGTTGCTCGTTTGATGGGTTATTTATACACGCAAAAAAAAAAAAACAAAAAAAAAAGACACAGAGAGAGAGAGAGAGAGAGAGAGAGGAGATTGGGAATTGGCGGATTTGAAATTAATTATTTATTTCATTTTAACCAAGGAACTTTCCTCTCAAGAAAAAATACTGGGAGCTGAGTTTTTAATTTGGTGGAAGTTTCGGGGTTGTTTCAAATTTTGGCATTTTTATGTTGTGGATAAAAATGTACTATACGTCTATTTCTGGTATTTACACTGGTACTATAAATAATAAGTGGGGTCGATTTTCTTTTGATGCACCACGCCAATAGAGGAAGAAGAGATAAGAGGATGTGATAAATGGGTGTGGTTATGGCAATGTCACCGTCGTGTATTTAGTGCTGATTTGCAATTCTTGACCATGATAATGGATGACAAATAACAAATTATATGAACTTAATATTAAAACTATTTTTTATAAAATATTTATCTAGCTCTTTTAAAAAAAATTGAAAAAATAAGATGAAAATACTAGGGGTAATATATGAAATAAAATTATATGAATTTTATCTTTTCTAAACACATGAATTTAATTTTTTTTCAATTAAATTCATAGTAAACATTATAATTAAATTTAATTACAGTTAAAAATTGATTTTCAAATAACATGCGAAGGAAAACAAGAGTGAAAGAAAGGCTAAAGTGCAACCATGCACGAGACGGTGGAAAACTTTACATATATGCGCGCGTGTGTAAAGCGAGATTAAACTAGCATTTTAGATTTTTGGATTTTATTAAACCTAATAATCTAAATAATTAATATTTATATTCTAAAATCCATAAGTTAGAAATCCACAAAGAATAACACCTCGCATATAAAATAAGTATCATATTCTAATTAAGAGTGTATTGATGTTTATTAAAGTGATTTTTAATTAAAAATATTAAATTAATATTTTTTATATATTTTTTCATGATTTTGATGTAATGATGTTTAAAATAATAAAATATTATTATTTTAATACATTCTCTATTAAAAATTAACTTTATAAAAATATATATCATTGCATTATCAGACACCAATTAAATAGACTGGGAAAACTTTTTTATTTCACCAGACAAATCCTTATTTTATTACCAATGGCCCACTTTTTGGAAAGAAAAAAACGTGAGAAAACACGTTAAATTACAGAAATCAAGATTCGATCCTAAACCCACAAAACGAAGCACAAATGCAATCGCACCTAACACCATACTCATCATTAATATGCTGTTAAAAATATTTAATCAAGGGAAAACAGTACCTATTCGAAATTCATACCTTGTAAAAAATTTCTGAGCGTGGGCAGGTGCCCCGCCGCTGCCCACGTGCTGCCCTCGCCCCCGGTCAGATGTAACATGACCGCGCCATGGAATCCGTGGGTTTGGACTAGACCACTGGATTGCTAATTTATCAACAGACCCGTTCCTAATTTCTTACACAAAGTCTCGACTCCAACGACCTCTAATTTGCGCGCGTTGACCCTTTGCACGGTGTCACCTTTGACAACGTGGCAATCTAGAGTTCGTTATGTTGTTAATTTCCAGAAATTGGGAGGCTTAAAGTTATGCACATATGGCGTCGTCGGCGTCGTCTTCTTCTTCCTGGATCTTGAAGTCAGGATTATGTTTTCTTTTTGTGAAATGACCTCAAGTTAGAAAATATAATTTTTTTTGTTTTATTTCTGTTATTATAGCAAGTTGAAACTTGAAACCATAAATGTCATGTTGGCTTCTTTCTCTGGCCGAAGGAAGCACCAAATCCTTCGGTCATCCACCACTAGCTATTAGCATTCTTGAGATGGACGCCCGACTCGTTAAGAATCAGAAATCCTGCTGGCTTCTAGTTCATCAGCAAAACTTGAGGAGCAAGATGCAAGCCCAGTCCATCTCTCGCTTTTGAGTCTTGCCCTCTCTTTACATGGCTTAGAAATTTACAAGATGACATGCAGCGTGCTGTCACGGGTTTATTGAGTAAATTTATTTGATGTTGTTTTAATTGTAAATCAACATTAAATAAGTAATAAAAATTAAAGATGCATTGAAGTTAATAGGAAAAAAAAATTACATTGGTAATTAAAAACTTAGAGACTAAATATAATAAGTTGTAGCAATTCATAGTTTTTTGTAAAAAAACTACCGTATTTTCCCTGCATGATTTAGTTTTATTATAATTGTAATTCTCAACCAGCTCAATATTAAAGAAATAAAATCAATAAAGATAATTTTAGAAAAAGTCATAACAAAAAAAAATATTTGGAGAAACACTGTAACAATCTACGGTGTTTAATGATAACAATAACAATAATAATAATTGATAATTTTACCCTTCAAATCAAATCCATGGCTGTTTTTTAATATTCAAAATAATTTTTTTCAAATTTATTAGTTATTTTATTAATAATATTAATTATAATACAAATAATAATATTTATAATATTAAAACTATTAATTACAATAAACGTAAGAATACTTGTAACACAAAAAATACTATTTTTAATATTAATACTTTTAATTGTAATGAAAATAATAATATTTATAACACAAATAATAACATCTAGAAACTTAAGATTCTAGAACATTGGGTCATGATGTCGGACTCGAGAGAATTGGGTCCTTCGCATGACCCATTACCCTTGGGTTGGTGCGGAACCCAAAACAATTAGATCCTGACGCAGGACCCAAGAGAATTGGATCTGAACGCTAGACCTATTAGCCTTGGTCTATTACCAATGGGTCCCGACCCAGTGGAGCGAGTCTGCAACAAAGCACGTGAGTCTGACCCTAGCAATCAGAGCATATAACCCCAGCGCCAAAGTGTTTACAACTTGGTGCACAATCCCACCCTCTACAGCCTTTAAAACTCTTTGTGTTAGGACATGATAGCGCCAGCACTAACACTAGGTGTCTGCAATGCAGGGCCTATCATCCCATCAAAATTTACACTATTCGTTTTTTGTCAAATCATTATTTTAATATTAAATACATCATAATAAAAAAACAATTAAATACATAACCTCACTCTTTCTATGCAGTCTTTACAACTCTTTCTAGTAAGAGCAGTTTTGTTATTACACTGGTCTAACATGCAATGTTATGAATCTCGATGAACAACGCTTTTAATAATACTATTTCAATTTATAGTACAATAAATATTGATGAACATGATTTTTGCCTTCAATTAATTAGAAGCCAGATTTGACCTATCATGAATTATCTGCGTCTCTGTGACAAATACATTTGCGTGCACTCCCATATCCATAAATCATTTAAATTCACAGTAATGGTACATACGCACAGCACACTCGATGATTAGTGACTCGACAAATTAACACAATTATTCGTACAGCCATAATTAAATCACAAACAAGTATTTTATACTCTTTTATGTTATTCGTATCAATACCCCCTACCGTTATACTTACCTCAAGGAATGGAATTAGAAAATTTCAAATGTGGACGTCATCGTAAAAAAATATAAGATTGAAGAGCAAATATTTTATTTTTAGAAAGACTATTTTAAAATTTTTTTAAAAAAATTAAAATATTTTAAAACTTAATTTGGAGATGCAATACTCCAAAGCAAGCTGTAGCTGCTCCCTGATTACCTCCTTAAAATACAAGCACGAGGAGATGATTACGTGTATGCCAGCCATCACCATTATGCAAATCACAACTCTTACTAAGCTTAGATTAGCACATAAGCAAAGGATGTTGACCATCGCTAATTAAATTGCTCAAGGAAACTAATGGGAGAACAGCCGACATTTCATTGTCGGTGATGTTCTGCGCACCTTATTAATTATTTTGCATATATAATTGCTTCCCAAAATGCGCAAGTGTATTAGAATTATAAAGGAATCTTTCTATTTAATCAGGACGATCCATGTGGAGCAAAAATTAAATAAATCTGAATATCATATGGGATCTCGTATATTTCCCTTAAAATCAAACTCTAGGTTAGACTCCCGGATTTGAAAGTTTGGTGCAGGGGTTGCGCCATCTTGTCGTAGATTTTTAATTCTTCTATTTAATTTTTTTTTTGAGTGTTTTAATGGGTTAGTATTTAAAATATTTTTTTTAAAAAATAAAAAATAATTTAATTAATTTTTAAATTTTAAAAATCAATCTCTATGTTACATGGCACAGCTTGATTTTGAATTAAAAAATAAAAAAAGGATGATTGTGTGGTTAGAATTTTCCAGGTGTTTTATTGTGTGGATAGAAAAAAAAAGATTGGTTGTGTTTTCATTTTAATTTATTTTTAAATAAAAATAATTTAAAAAATTAATTCCTATTACTACCATCTCAAACACCTAGGCACACTTGATTTTGAATTTAAAAAAAGAAGGAAAAAAAGAAAGATGATTGTGTGGTTAGAACTGGATTGTCATCTTCCAAAGCCATGCCCGACTGCAAGAACTATACTATTTGAGTCAGCTTAGAAAGGTAGACCGTCATCATCTCCAGCACATGCCAGAGTAGGTGATGATTCCTGAACGAAGAAACAGCGGCAGGATGGTTCAGCCCCAATACCTTGCAAGTTGCAACTACTGTCCTGCAGTATCTTACCAGTTGACGGGCTACCGCAAATAGATCCAGATTACGATTGATTTAAGATCTAAACTACATTTCTTGTAATTTCTCAATTACACCCAGACGAAAGAAAAATTTCCGCGAAGCAATGAACAGGAAAGCGTCCTGGAAAATCCAATGGACAAGACATGATCGCCTCGTGGGTTAGATAATTTATTGTTCTTAAGCCCGGGATACTGAATAAAACCTCTTACAGTGTCTGATGATGCGTTTCGGCCCATGTCTAAAAGTCAAGGCCTGAGTCAGAACTCGTTCTAGGAAGAAAAAGAAAAAAAGAAAAAAGGAACATGACTGGTAGGGAAGTTCACGGTTCGGTTCGGTTCGGTTTTTATCAAAAAAAGTAATCAAACCAAATATTTTTTTAAAAAAACCAAAACCGAACCGAAACCAGTTCAAACCGACTGGTTTCGGTCCGGTTTTTTAGAGCAAAAACCGGTTCAAACCGGTTTGGCTTGGTTTTTTCGGTTTGGCTCGATTTTTTCTGGTTTTTTTCGGTTCCGGTTCGGTTCGGTTTTTCCGGTTCCAGGCTTAAAAAACCGAACCAAACCGGTTGGTTTTTTCAAAATTTTAATCGGTTTTTTTTCACGGTTTGGTTTTTTCGGTTATTTTTTTCCGGTTTTTGTCGGTTTAATCGGTTTTTCAGTTTTTTTGAACACCCCTAATGACTAGGAAAGCAATTTGATTAGATTAATGAAATTCTTCCATGTTGCTCTTCTTTTATTACGAGGCATGCGTGTATAAATTACACCTTACTATTCGCACCAAGAGTATTATTTATATAATTTTTACCATGTGCTTCGATTGCTTTACTCTAAAGCAAAGTGTATAAAGAAATTGATAAATTCGAATTGAACAAACTCAAAAAACCCCTCAATCAAGCAAATGACCCGTTTTATTCGGGCTCTGCCAAGATAATGGGCTTAGTTTCATTGATGATGCAGCTATATTTTTAGCTGTATGAAAGTTTTTAAAAAAACCCATCATATTTTTATAGGTGTTAGTATATATATGTTGCAGATATTTTTCTTTGTTAATACACGTGTCATAAATTTTTTTCCATCAACATGAATATATACATTAGAGATATTTTTTCCAATCAGGACTACTAGAATAGTATTACGATTTAACTCGTCTTCTTCTTAAAAAAACTTGTTGACGGTAAATAAACCATGAATCTACCAGCACGAAAAAGGCTTTGAATCTTCATTCCCTGTTGCATATTTATTCATGGAGTGTCTCTTTATAATATGAATGCATTTCTCTTAAAAAAATCACTAATTTATTAATCGGTGAGTCCCTGATATCATAAAAGAAGACCTTTTGCAGATATTAGACACCTATCTCCAACCACCTTGATTACGAAAAATAAATCAGGTTACCAGAATCAAGAAATTAATCGATTATCCTGGACATAAACCTTACTCCCAGGTTATTTAGATTTCTTAGGATCTCATTAAAAACTAAAATCACAGTCTTTGTTTTGACATTATATACATTTAATCATGTGACCTCAATTAGTCTGTTCATCTCGTGAAACAATAGTTTTTTATAAATTACTTTTCAATTTTTCACGTGTTTGTTTATTATCCTCATTATTTTAATTTCTATTTTTTATTTTTTTAATTGAAAATTTTTATCTATCAGATTCAATATTTATTATTTTGATTGTTATTTATTTTATTTAAAATAATTTAAGATTTATTTTTCAATTTCATCGTCTTTCAATTTTTATCTATTAGTTTTGGTATATATTTTTTTTATTGTTATTTATTTTATTTAAAATAATTTAAGATTTTTGTTTTCAATTTCATCCTCTTTCGATTTTTATCTATTAGTTATGGTATCTATTTTTTATTATTATTTATTTCATTTTAAATAATTTATGAAATTATTTTTTTAATTTCATAATTCTCTAAATTTTTTATTTTTTAGATTTTATTTTTATTATTATTTTTTGAATAAAACATTAATAATTTATTTTATAATTTATTTTTCATGACATAATAAAACAATAAAAATATTTTCTAACTTATTTTTTATAATACCACCAAACAAAAACCAATTCACTTTTTAGAAAATAAACTATTTTACAAAAGAAAACTAACAAACAAACGGTACTATATAATTTTTTAATTTGATTTTACCAGGAAAGCAATGTAAAACACCGAATCTTATCAATCGAATAGGATTTTTGAAAATTATCGGCCATCTAATGAATGAATCGTGTGGCGGATTCTGCATAGAATCCACCCATGATTTTCGGGGGTGGTAAGAGAATTTTCAATGGCCCATATCCTATCTATCTTCTTCTGCTCCAAGCCCAAGCATTACAACCTGGCAATCTATGTGCCGAGAGATTTTGATGATCTATAGGCCCATATCCAAAACAAATTGTTACAAGTTTTTACAAGCCCTAACTTCCTCCTTGTCTGCAGAAAGCCCATTACATATCTCCAAACAACACAAAACGACACCCTTTCACTCTGCATTCTGCATACCTGTACCCGACGTCGCATAACGCCCAAAGAAAACATTATCAAAAACCAACACCAAACCCTACGTTCTTCATTTTTTTTCTCTTCTACAGACAGAAACAGAAGGCATCATCTCCAATAAAAACCAGAGGGCCAACACCACAAAAATCCTCAACCATGTCTGCAGTAGACAAATCAGCGAAGCCAGCCAAGATGCGTTGGGGAGAACTAGACGAGGAAGACGGGGAAGATCTAGACTTTTTATTACCTCCCAAACAAGTGATTGGGCCTGATGGGAACGGGATAAAAAAAGTGATCGAGTATAAATTCAACGACGATGGTAATAAGGTTAAAATTACTACCACCACGCGAGTTCGCAAGCTCGCCAAGGCTCGGTTGAGCAAGCGGGCCGTGGAGAGGCGAAACTGGTCCAAGTTCGGAGATGCCATTCATGAGGATGTTGGTAGCAGGCTTACTATGGTTTCTACTGAAGAGATCTTGCTTGAAAGGCCTAGAGCTCATGGTATTTCTATTATTTTCTTAAAAAAAACATTATATTTGATCTGATTTTCTTGTGGTATTAGTATGCGTTTTAATTACTCAATCTATTGGTTTCCTTTATACAGTAATTCCAGTGCCATGTTTTTATATATATGTTTGGCATCCTTTCTGCAACGCATCTTTATTCAGTGCTGTCTTGCCTGATATGCTTCATTTCTAGCGCATGCATTAGGAAACTTCAATCACAAAGAAAAAGGGTTGGATTTGACCTCAATGAAAGTTTATAGAGTGATGGTTGTGTTGTTTGGAAAATTCTCTCATCTGGATTTTAGCGCCTTCTAGACTATATCTAACAGTATTTTTGTGGATTACTACTTTCTTTCAAGAATCTAAGGGTTGGTTGTTTTTTTCATTTGATAATGCGTTGACATGCCAACAGGTGCCAAAGCAGATGAAACCAAGATAGCTGGAGATAGCTTGGCTCAGCTAGGTAAAGGAGGGGCTGTTCTCATGGTTTGCAGAACTTGTGGTAAGAAAGGAGATCACTGGACATCACGATGCCCATACAAGGATCTTGCTCAACCACCTGAAACCTTTATCGACAAACCCCCTGCAACGGAGACAGCTATGGCTGCCACCGGAGCAACCAAGGGTGCTTATGTCCCGCCAAGCATGAGGGCAGGTGCAGAGAGAACTGTTGGATCAGATATGAGGCGCAGGAATGAAGAAAATTCAGTTCGGGTTACTAATTTATCAGAGGACACCAGGGAGCCTGATTTGCTTGAACTATTCCGCACATTTGGTCCAGTGAGTCGTGTCTATGTTGCAATTGATCAGAAGACCGGTGTCAGCAGGGGCTTTGGTTTTGTCAACTTTGTAAGCAAGGAAGATGCTGAGAGGGCAATAAACAAGCTCAACGGATATGGTTATGACAATCTAATTCTTCGAGTCGAATGGGCAACACCCAGAACAAACTAGATTGTTCAGAATCGCTATGCATTTCTTCTGGTACGCATGGTTCTATGCTTCCTAATGTGTCTTCCTGAAGAATGCTTGTTGTTCTTCAACCTTGGGATTTTATTATCAGATAGAGTTGTTTAATGTTCATGACTGGATTTCGATGTTTTCTTTGCTGTTATTGTTGCTCCTCGGACTACTTTATAAAGCGCAGAAGAGTAGATTCTTGAAAAAAGAGCTGAAGAGCAAATGAGTTTGAACATTATATTTTTAGTCTGATATTTAATGAGAAATAGGAAACAATATTGTTTTTCCTAGACACAAGTGCATTTTTATGAGAAAATATTCGATTATTGTTTATACTCTTTGTCACTTTAATCTCAACTATTAAAGCATCCTAGACACCAGATGATATGTTGTCTATTAGCATTTGTTTAGCTAATTGCTGCACATTGCACGGTTCTGTTTCTATCCATGACCTTGAGAAAAAGGCTTGCCTGGCGAGGAACACCAGTCAAAAGTAACTGAGCCGGGCTACCATTCCTGATTGGATTGACTCGAATCCATCAGCTAAAGTTGGCTGGTCCTTTTTTTATCTGCACCTTTGCTTTTCCGAATTTCAGTATTTGGCCTCAAATATTGTTACGCAATCGCGAAAATACCTATAATTACTTTAATTAAGAAACTCGAACCCTATCTAACACACTATCTAATTTTTAAGGATACGAGTTGTAGTATAACAGTCTCTAGGTTCGAAGAAAGTGATGGAACAGTAATGTTGTTATATATAAATAACAATACAACCGACAAAATTTGATTGAAGGACAAACCAGCCGAAACAAAGAACTGTAGCAAGTCCAAATGCTTCGACAATTTTCTAACATGTTCAGAAGAAACTGGAGAGGGGGACTTTGATCAATTTCGGTAGAAACAAATATTGTCATAAACTATTTTTCCATATGAAATTTGTCAATTAATGAACTACATAGGACTGTAGAGGAAATCCATAATTTCTAGAGATACTAATATCATGTGCTGGTCGCGCATGACTTCCAAATCGAAGAGAGAAAAGGACCGTAATTATCGGAAACAACTAACACATGTATCCAATTGAAAAGAAAAGAAAATATAACTACACATAGCACTTGAAACTGTTCAGAGATATAAGCTCTCTCCAGTGCTCATGCAATAGACAATTCATCGAAGGAAGAATTGATGTTTTTCAGGCACTCGAGCTTTTTTCGCTTTCCTTGAGTGCGGTATGAAACATAACATGCGTTAGAAGCACAATAGCAAGCTTGCATAAGTGAACAAACTCCACAACACTTCATACACAACAATACTCGACTTTTCATGGCATTGAGTACAGTATAATGTTCAAATCTGCTAAATAAAATATACACAAGGGACCTGGCTAGATCATTTTTTACACCTTAAAAGCAGCATGTCATTCTAGTAGTTTTAAGAGATGGAACTAGCTGCGGTGAACCTGATCCACGCGAGAATAAGAACGAGCATACGAGTACGCATACATGGATCTTAATGACATATCAGCTTTCTGCAAGGACTTCTAACCTAACAAAACTGTGCGAAGGCTTGTCAGAGTCAGATACTCAAGTATGTGACTCGGCTAGAAGAAGGGTATGCCACCAGCCACAAGCTACAGTTTTAGGGACACAGCCATCGATGGTAACTTGAGAAGGAATGTTGCGGTCAATCACATCACCCAAGCCAAGCTGTTTCACAAACCCAGACGTCGAAAAAATCAATTATGTTCTTAAATTTGCAGACATTTTGCAGCTATATGTACACCACAACACTGGAACATAATGACGTGAACCTGAGTTCCCTATCAATTATAGTGCATGGTACACATTATAAACAACAACAGAGGCTTATTTAGCTTGATACGAATCACAGTAATGAAATTAAAATCCAATGCCATTCCAGATGCTCGCCAAATAAGATGATTGATTGGGGGTTAAGCATGAGTACCTGGCCATACTTGTTCCATCCCCAGCAGAATACTTTTCCATCCTCTTCAAGAAACGAAAGTAAAAAGTCACCCTTCATAGTTACGTGAAATACATGTCCAAACATAATACTAAGAGCATGCATATGGGTCGCAAGTTTAAAACATGTTATAGGAATAATCACCGGAATGGTGAAGAAGTAATTATTGATTTGTTTTGAAAATATGCTACGTTTGACATTAGAAATTATCCTTTCCACCAATTTAACTAAGCTTGCAACTTGATTAACACAAAATTTCACTATTTTTTACCTACGCCAACAGTTACTCCTTCTCATTCACCACTGACAATCTTTCAACTGGTCTGGTTCTTGATCAGTTATTTTGTTAGGTTTTACAAAACAAGTAATATCATCTTTGCATACATTTGAGGCTAAAAACCCTCATTCGAATTGGCTATATTTTTATACCTTGCAGAGTTGTCCTTCTATTCATCCATGTAGAACTCACATTGGTGGTTTTATAATTTTGATAATCCTTCAGACTTCGTTTCACCAAATCAAAACACCAACACTCAGTTTGTTGCCAACAAGATCAAAGGAGATGATTTGAGATTGAAAATTAACTCAAATAATATGCACACACGCAACACAAAATTCAGTAGTTTGTTGATATTCAGTGGAAATTAATGGAATGACATAATTGTTACCGAACAAAGAGATAAGGAGGACTAAAAATAGTCCACAAACCTGTGATTATAGCACTGTGGCGAGCCCCACAAGAAACTGTTTTCGCATGTATATTTTCCAAGCTGGGAGCTTCCAAGAGTCTGGGGAGAGTCTGATGTACAAATTCAATAGATTGTGAAGTTAACCACAGAGAATTCTTCAAGAACAAAACATCTGTTAACATAGCAGCTATGATTGAGGTATAAGTAGTCCAGTGAACAGTGATAATGATTCAGATATAGCGCAGTGGTAGTAGTAGCAGTGCTTGGATCTCTGTGCCCAAACTGAAATATCGAAACTCTAAGAGTCTAGTCACATTTCCCAGTGTTCTACTGGCAAAGAAGAGTAACTCTTCCAGAACAAAACATTTGTTAACATAGCAGCTATGATCGAGGTATAAGTAGTCCGTGAACAGTGATAATGATTCAGATATAGCGCAGTGGTAGCAGTAGCAGTGCTTAGATCTTTCAGTGCGCAAACTGAAACTTTGAAACTCTAAGAGTCTAGCCACCTTTCCCAGTGTTCTATTGGCAATGAAGAGTAATTAATGATTTTTTATTTTGAAACTACATTTTTTCCGTGTTCTGTTGATGATAAATGCATTTGGATTTTTGAGATCTTATAATGCACATTTTATCATACCAAATTACCAGTCCTTCCATTTACTATCCTGCAATCAAGGGAAAGAGAACTTGAGCGATACAGTTATATTTGTAATGTACCTCTGCCTGGTCACCACCAGTTCCCAACTGTCCAAACTGATTCCCACCAAATGAGTAGACATCGCCATCAGCAGAAACACAAACGGTATGCCATAACCCTGCGGCAACTGCCTCTATCCTAATGCCCAGGAAAGAAGATACACAAGTGGGGCTTAACTCATCATCTGTGCTTCCTTGACCACACTTGAAAAAACAATAACAATAGACTTTAGTCCTTTTACCATGACAAGCCAAAACACGCAGCAGTAAAATTAATCACAAGAAAAGCACAAATATGTAAGCGCTAAAAAAGAAATAGAGTATGTGGATGGGAATCCCACATCAGTTAAGAATAAGAAGTTTGAGGTGCAAAAAAACTAGTAATTTAGATCCAGTGCAGCTTTGCCATCAACTACACTATTTTTAATTAATTGAGAAAGATTGGACGTGCATCCTCTCTTTCCTTTGGTGGCACTTTTTGCATAATCATGGCAACTTGACACACTTTTTCTGCAGTTTCTCTGAAGGGACATGTCCAGCGCAATAAAAAAATTTGCGGCAATAGCAAATATAGGCCCATTCTCACCATCAAAAGCACTTTTTTAGTGGCTAAAATGTTAGAAAGTAAGTCATTCAAATGAGGTTTGACAGTCAAATAACAGACCCAACATTTAATATTCGAGGGGTTAAAACAGATCCAGCGGAGTTCAACCAATCGAGGCATGCACTAATGAAAGACGAGCAACTAAGAATTCAAAGTTTTACAAATATCTTTTACTGGTGATGATTCTATGCAAGAACCAAATTCAAATAAACAGTCAGATTAGGAACCATCATATTTACTGAGACGCATTGCTAATCAACATATGATGAAAGAAAACGTGCATTTCTCTAATGAAAATGCAAGGACAAGCTCACACACAACACAAGAAATTTACTTTAGGAAAATAGAAAACCCCAGGAGAGACTCATTGACTGCCAAAAATTTACTAGACCAGAGTACCTGTCCATAAAGTCCCCAGCCAAAAGTAAGCAGTGCTCCAGCATCTGTAATAGATTTGAAGCCAAAAGAATGAATTGGTCATGTGGAGGCCTTTGAATACAGAATAAAATGGGGGGAAATAAAGGGAAAACAGGCATGCATTAACCATGACAGTCAAACTCATGCCATAGACAGTTTGCAGTCTAGGTCGTAAATCTTGTTGCTGTACTTACTGATACAAGTATATCAAGTACACGGCTCTAATGCTCCTAAACTATGTTACTTGAGCTTATATATATTGAATAACAAATTCAACAAAGCATTATAATAATAAAAAAAGAACATCGCCATACAATAGTACCTGTAATTACCGCACTGTGTCGACCTCCACAAGCAATCCCCTTAACATGACTTCCAGGAACTCTAAAACTCTGTCCCTCTGAAGTCATGCCCCCTCGAGAAAGCACTACAGCTCTATCTTTTCCGTAAGCAGAGTCAATGCAAGGTATGGGATGAGGAGAGGACACCATACGTATCCGGGAGCCCAAACCAAGCTGCCCTTCGCCACCATAGCCCCAACCCCACACCTGTCCTATATCTGAAACTTCGGGAAAATTAGGATACATCAAGTGTCTTGCTTAGTTGCTTTACATAAAAGTCTTCCATAGCTTCAAGCTTCATACTGCCTATCAATTTGTTACCATGATCTCGTTGCAGAGAGAACTACACATCAAAATACAGAGTCAGCACAGTACTATTCCAGGACAGGACTTACCTGACAATGCTAAAGTGTGGCGCCCGCCAGCAGCAACAGTGGCAACCCTCACTCCCGGGTTAAGAGTTACTAGGCATGGCAATGCTGAGAGTGTTTCATCTCCGGCAGATGAGCTTTCGGCTGCTTGTTTTGCTGATGCTATTCTCCGCCTCTTTGTACTTTCATCTCCACTTCCTCTACCATCAACCCCAGACAAGGTTCCACTTCCACTGCTAGACCTCGAACCTTGCGAGCGAGGGCTGACTGCAAAAGATCACCATTCACAAGTTAGCCTGCAGAAAGATAAATTACTTAGTGCACAGTGTTTGAAAAGGTAGCTAGTTGGAAATTGCCTTGTTCTGTAAAAAACAGATTCTGTCTTTCAAACGCATCCTTTGCTGATCCTCCCGCCCCTGATGGATCTCCGAAGACTTTCCCTGAGGGAATACATTCTTTCCATCCCCATGTATAGACTTCTCCAGTGTCTGTGCTTGAGAAAAAAAAAGAGCTTAATTAGTTTTGAGGCAGAGTAATATGATACATGATCAATTATCAATCAAAGAAAGAGTTCAACACTGCCCTTGCATATACAGTTATTTACCTGTAGCTGCTACACAATGCGCCCAACCAGCAGCAGCTTCTACAATGGAAGCCTCAGTTGGGAGAGGGAAAGCCTCGGGAGTTTCCTTAACAAGAAAAATAGAAGGAAAAAAAATTGTTTGTTAGTTCTACAACATGTAAGATTAACCAACACATATGGAATGAAGCTGAAGTGTTTTATGGTGCAGCACTACCCCATGCTTCCCTGATGTGACATAGCTTTGACCTAGATCATCTGTTGAACCCCATGTAATGAGCTTTCCAGACTCTGATTAAACAACAACCATGAGTAAAACACCACTATTTTCTAAATTAGAAAAATCAGTTGACCGTAACAATTGAATCATGCTTTTATTAGCTTTGAAGGGAAGCGAGAGATAGTAGCCTTTATGAATGTCCATAATCTAATTATGAGCACTATCTCAAACTTCAATTAAGGGAAAGCAGGAAGGGGTCAAACAGAAATGAAAAGTGCTTCAAATGGCAATTGAATGCAATTGCAGCAAGCTGACAGTGTAAGGTCTAATCAGTATAAAAATGTTTAAATAAAAAAGGGGGAAAAAGACTTGTCTTGCATCCAAGAAAAGCTAAATTTCCTTTCCTTAAATGTGAAAAGTAAACACTGTTGCATTGAAAACTGAAATTATAAGAAAAACAATTCACACGAAATTAAATTTCAGAAGCAAATTAATTTCAACTTGAAATTGTTTAAAAATAATTTCAGTTCGGCTCATTTTAACAAACTGAAAGAAATTAAACAGAAAAATACAAACAAAATAAACTATTAAAAAACGAAAAAAAGAAAAGGAAAGAAGCAGGAATCAGGAGTTGTACCAAGCGAAGTAAAAAACCTCACTTGACAAAGTTCATTATCCCCATTTTAGCCAAATTAAGCTCAGTTTTCTTTTCCCAGGAACCAAAACAGCATTAAAACAAACAATAAAACAATCTTACTTTCTTCCCTTTCCCCACATTTTCTCAGCAACCAAACAGAACGAAAATCAAATGTGATAAAAAAATCCACAACTCTCTATTTTTACCAACTACATAATAACCAAGATAAGTCAATCACATTCCCATTCCCAGGTCTAACCTCTCAACTCCACACAAAAATAAAATAAAACTGAGGAGACAAAGAAAAGTCACCAGAAATGGCCATGGCGAAACCGCAACCGCCACCACAAACATCCTTCCACGCATACACCGTCGACCTGACAGCAAGCGGAGAAGAAATCGGCGACCTTTGCGGCAAAGCACCCGGTAAATAACCCCACATAAAAACCAATCTCTCATTGTTCACCTCCATTTTCACTGCTTCTTCCTTTCCCTCCCCATTCATTCTTTATATAGGAAAAGAGAAGGCAACACGGATGAAAACACCAAAAAAAAAATAATCAATACTTGCGACTGTTTTTTATATATATATTTTTTATTATTTTTTGGGAGAAAATTTTTTGAGCTTTTGTGTCTGCGTATTTGAGAGTTTGTTCGGTAAGTAATGCAGAGTCTGGTAATAATGGCAGCCATAAATTGGGGCGTATCATTTACAAGAAAATAGAAGATACCACGTAGGATGCTCACGTGGTTACTGTGACACGTGGCTTCATTTTATCCGCTAGATTGCTCAGTGAATGCTGGCCAGGAGTTCTCGGAAGTTTCTGGAAGGTCAGGACTCTAAGAGGAAAAAAAAAACTCAAAGATGGCGTGCACACAGTAGTTGATGCCGAGTGACACGTGCTTCCTTTCTATACGAAGTCCAATCATTACAGTCTCACGTGTCGGGTTATTAGCGTGGGATGTTTGTGCAAGGGTCGTGCCACGTCATTTTTGGGTCGGTTGATGCAATCATTGATTTATTTTTTTTGCTGGTATATACATTTGGAAGACACAATTTTTTTTTGTAATGGTTGAATTATTTAATTAGTGCTTCGTTAGTTTTTATGTTTGCGTTTGGGTAAATTCAAAGATTATGGGTACCAAATAAAAGTATAGAAAGCATATTTGTTAAGAGTTAATAATTGAATTTATAATTTCTTAATAAATATAAAAAAGTCATTTAATAAGTTGAGGTATTAAGATAATGTTTGGTTGATGTTTCGAAATAAAAAACAAAAATAAAAACTTATACTTCTAGTTTTGAAAATACAAATAATACTATGTTATTAAAAAATTACAGTTTACAATGCCATTCTCATTTACTGTACATGTGATGCATAAATAAATATATATCCTTATCTTTATTTTTGGATTCGAGAAAACCCTACCTCCCGAAAATAGTATTTTGTGGGTGTAGGTGAGTGAGTAAAATCTCGACTGTCTCAGACTCTTACAAAAGATGCACATCCTGACTCGAACTCGAGACTTGTTGTACAGATCTCAAACTCTTTGTCATCATGTTATGCCCTTTAAAGACATCCTTGTCATTCTATAGTTTAATTAAAATTATATTTAGCTATCTGCTATTAAAATATTACAGTTTAGAATACCATTAATAATTGCAAAATAAACTAAATTATAAAATAATTTATGATGTAAATTGATACGCGCGTACACAGTAAAAAAAAAGGAAGAAATTGGAACGGGTTGACAAGAAATAAGGAACATGAATCTAGTTTATTTGAAGAGCATTCACGTAGTTTCTATAAAATGATAGACAGAACCTCGTTCCGCATTAAGCACAGTGGGGATCCAGTATGATTATATATATACAAGTAACTGAGCAGACACCCTTGTGAGAGAAGGGTGTTTTTTCCTCTTCAAATCTACCTTTTGCATGACACCAACACCAAATCATACACTCTATGTCGTTGGCACGATACGGGTCTGATTATTTTTCCTTTTAATATAAAAAAAATATATATTTAAGTGTTGCTGATTACTTTTCAACTTTTTTTTTACACTTTTTGGAGGCTAACTTAATTACTTATTGGTTAAAAAACAATCTGGGATGGTAACAAGTAAAAATATATCTTGATTTATAAAAATTTAAAATAATATTTTTAAAAAATAAATATTAAAAGTGCAATATATTTAATTGATCAGATCCAATTTGAGTTAACATATAAATTTTATTGATAAAATTAAAAAAATTTAATTAAAAAATATATATAAATTGACATATCAAATCCGTGATCCGGATCATGAGACCGTAGTAGACCTATATAAAATAAATTATATATCTCAATTCTTAATCAACATATTGTTAAATAATAAAATTAAAGAAAAGATTTTAAAAAAACAACAATTTTAGTTAACCTGCTAAACCCGTGACCCGGATCATAAGACCAGAAAAACCTCATAAAAAATAAACATAAAAAATGACTTGGATCGACTCAGATTAACTTGTCAAATCCGTGACTAAGGTCATGAAACTATAACAACTCACTATAAAACAAATTAAAATAAATTATGAAACATTGCCGAATGATGAAATTAAAAAACAATCAATCTAAAATAGGACACAATAAAATAACTTGAGTTTATGCATGTTAACTTGCAAAAAACATGACTCGGATTATGAGATCGATATAACTTTATAGAAAACAAATTAAAGTAAATCATGAAGTATAATTTCCAATCAACCCAATGTTAGATGATGAAATTAAAAAAATATCAATTAAAAAAAAAGAAAAACCTCTCATCAGTTGGGTTAACCTTTCAAACTCGGGATTCGAGTTATAGAACTAAAATAACCTCGTAAAAAACAAATCAAAACAAATCATATTTAAATTCTAATCAATTCAATATTGAAAGATGAAGTTGAAAAAAATTAAAAAAACTCAAGCCAGCCGAATTAACCTGTTAAATCTGTTACACTGGTTATGCAACTAGACTAATCATCTATAAAACAAACCATAATAAATTATAAAGTTTGATTTTTAATAAATTAAATATTTAACTATGGAACTAGAAAAAAACACAGATACAGAATTAAAAAAAAAGGAAAAAAAACACTATCAAGATTAATAAAATCTCGTGGGTGGGGTACACTGTACAGTAAATGCACGCCGCCGTTAGTTTATTGTTAATTAATGTCAATAATAAGAATAATTAATTAAAACTGGCTCCCTGTAGCCCCATGCTGTGCGATCATGTAGATGTCGTAACAAGATTGAAACTAACGGCCGGGATAGAATCTCTGAAACTACAAGCCGTGGTCCGTTAGATGTGCGTATCCCACGAGGCTGGCCGTCTTTAGAAATTCTAATACTCATGCTCACTGAGTTCATAAAATTTAGATTTATTCTAAATTTGTGTAAAGAGTGAAAACTAGATAGCTAAAGGGATAAAATTAATCAAACTATCCCATTATAACTATATTGAAACAAATAATTAACGGACACACACAGCCAAGCCTTTTTACAAGCTTATTTCCAAGTGCATCACTTGTGAAATTTATTAAAAATATCAAAGAATCATTTCAACTTAAAAATTTAAGTAGTTAGATGAGGTCTCAAGATATAATTTATATTATTTTCTAACATACGCTCTTAAGTGAAAGTCATTCGGGCGTGAAGCTTGCATAGGCTCATATTATCTTGTGCTTAATTTTTATCAAATGAATAGAGCTGATGAGATTCAAATTCGTGACCACTTGGTCATCAAAGCTCTGATACCATGTCAAAGAATCATCTTAACTCAAAAGTTTAAGCTGTTAGGTGAGGTTTCAGATATAATTTATATTATTCTCTAACCAAGAACATGTGCTTAATAATGCGTTAATGATCATGTTTTTTCTTTTTTTTTTCCGGGAAAAAGCTGGCACCATGAAAATTTCCTTAAATAGACCAAGGAGCAGTTTATTTGGGCGATCCAGCCATTTTTTTAATTTTTTTTAAAAATTATTTTTATATTTTAGTCAAGATGTATTTTGCTGGGAGTATTAACACTGCTGTTTCTGACAGGATTAGTCTGTGCGAAGGGCTAAAATATATGTGTTTGCTAATACATATAGTGTTAGTCGGCAGGAGTTCGGAGATGCTTTGGAACCACAAGCTCTATTTCCATTTTGTTTGATAGGAAAAAGAAAGCACTTCGTTTTCACGAGCTAATAGCTTTTCAAGATGCACACGTCATCCAATCTCTTGGATATTTTCCTTCCTAAATCCTGGCATCTATTGGTCGGCAGAGTATCGTGTTGGTGAAGAGAATCTTCCAGTCCCGTCCTCTACTTGCTATTTCGAGATTTATTTGGCGAGGAACAGAGAGTGGTGCTCGTCTCATTGATTGATCTGTAGAGGGACTGACTTTCGCAGTTCCACGTCTTTTTTCATCATCTCAAGTTGAAAGGAAACTTTATCTGTATATTGTCTTTTTCTATTCTCCCCCGCTCTCAGTTAATGAAGCAAACAATTGAAAAGACGCATTAATTGATGACATCTAGTAAATAAATAAATAAATAAAAGACTAACCAGTTTGTAATAACAGTTAAATCAGTCGACTGATTAAAAAATAATAAACAAAAACACAGAACTATTATAACAAGGGCTCGAGGATATTTATGAAAGCGATTTCTAGACACTTGTGTAAAAATTTGAGTGGTATTTAATAGCTGAATTAAAAGTAATATCTCTTTTAAGCTTTCATTAAGATTTGGTATAAATAGATTTTTTTTTTTTTTTTTTTCTTTTTTTTTTCTCCCCCCCCGGGGGGGGGGGGGGGGGGGGGGGGGGGGGGGGGGGGGGGGGGGGGGGGGGGGGGGGGGAATAGATGTTGTATTAGACCTAACTCGCCACACTAATTGGTAAATATATTTCGTAGATCATACATGTAATTTGTCTATAATAGGTTTTTATCTAGATACGAAAGACTCATATTTGATAATTTATAATTACTCGTTGTTGAAAATCCGATTATATTATCAATACTCGTAAAATATAACTGAAAAAAAAATTTATAAATTATATTTTTATGTGAAATAGTTGACCATTTCATATAATTAGATCAACTGGTTAAGCCAAATTATTGATAATAATACTACATGTTAAGTTGTTCCATTTTAAAAGGGTGATATATTTAATGTGTTATTTCATTTAAGTATAGGTGACATATTTAAATGTATGTATATATATAAGTATATATAAGGTAAATATATATATACTATATCACCAAATCTTTTTCAAAATGTATTATTCTGCCAATAAATTTTTTAACAAGGTATGCTATTTTTTTTAAAAAAATATCTTCTATATTACTAGATGACATTGTACGGTCAGACAATCTATGGAGACCTTGCAGGGTGGATGAACATCGTGTGTTGCAAAACTTCCCACCTATTCTTTACGGCCCAGAATGTCACCCTGTTGGGCCTCCAGATGTAGAATCACCACTCAATCATGGGCCACACGATCAGTTATCCAAAACAGTTACAACCCTTTCAAGACCAACCACCCGATCTTGGTGCCTCCAAATAATCGATGATGTTTCTCTAGCCTCAGGATTGCTTACCATAAAAACACAAGTGAGCCCATCAAATGATTACAGACTAGACACGTATTATTAGAGGGTCCAACTCTGATCACCGGGGAGGGAGACACTGACTACGTGGAGGCTCTATCACCATTGTGGTTTCTGGTTTTCCGTGAAGATGGAAAGTTTTGTCATTTTAACCTCCCTTCCTTTTCCTTCAATTTCAATTTATCCTCCTTCCCTTCCTGTTCATGCTAGTAATTACTTGCAAAGGAGAAGAAGCCGGATCGAAGCTCTGTTTTTCATCTGTCTGTAAGCTTCCTGGTGCATTGACATGGATTATTTGAGCTCCTAAATGAAATAGATGGAGTTCTACAAATGATGCAAGCTTAGCTCCAGGGAGTTTTTGCTTCAAACATGAACACACAAAATAAAAGAAGAGGATGAATTAATTATTGGAATTCCCAGAAACCTGAGGCAGACATTTGGCAAACAAGCAAATGGACCCATCACCGAGCTTATAAATATCACAAGCTTGATGACCCCGTCAAATGATTGTAACCCGGCAGTTCAGACTTCAGAGGACATCAACTACCAACACGTGTGAGTGTTCCCCTGCATCAGGGGGCTCGTTACATGCCATGATTGGACCTCTGTTTCCAACCACAGGATCATTCGCATCAAATGATTGTAAGACAGACACGTCTATTTTGAGAACCCTGATTCGATTCATGTGGGATACCGTGCTCGATGGTATTTGAGGCTCAAATATAGAGGTCTAGAGGACTGCTTCGATTCGTGGTTTCACAGACCTGCACGCAATAGCCACTGAACGAATAAATGGCTCAGAACCTTTTACTCTAACCAGAGGCCAAACGTGTTCGCTAATTTTTCCAAGGCATAGCATGTTAGTCCGACACTATATCCACGGCAAGAGGAAAATGTTACTAAAGACTGTTCACGACGTGCCTGCGCTGAGCTTGTGGGGTAGCAAAATCTGGTCTTCTGTTGCTGGGGAAATGACTCGTGCCTTTGTACAGGTTGGAATTCTTGGTTATGTCCTTGCATTCCTAATTATGCTAATTAAATCCTTAAATAAATTGTCACTTTCCAATAAATCTTTCTTTCTCTGTCTTCTCTCACCGTTTTCCATCAAAACTAAACGTGGTGCATACGACCATTTTTTATCCCATAAACATCACTATTGCCAAACACATTAATTTTTGGATGAGTGAAATTGGCATTTGGGCACATGGGCAGCAATTCCCTTTGTATTGGGCTGGTCATTTGTTAGATAACACGGGTAGTTTTTGGGATAAAAAAGGTCACATGTAAATTACACGACGCTTAGGTTAATTTGAATATAGAGAATTTACATAAAGATGGATTGAAACTCGATCTTTCATGTGGAAATTAATAAATCAATACAATCTAGATATAAAGGCTATGTAGAGAATTAACCATTGTTTTGTAGTACTAAATCGATACATTTGCCATTGTTGTTTCCATGTGTTAAAATTTTATTTTCCCGGTACATGTTGGCCGTCGCAAGTGCTCGTCTATACTAGAACAAATTGTGCAATTAGCATGCAAAGTAAAAAAAAAAATAGTAAATTAACATAACAACAAAACTTTTTGGCGAAATAACATATTTTTAAATGTCGTGGTTCATAATCACAAAAAAATATTAATTAATGTCACGATTCACAAACATGATATCAATTGAATTCAAGACTAATTAGCTTGTAATGACAAGTCAAACCGGTCAACCAATTCAAAAATAACTAGGGAAATCATAAAACTGCCAAAACAGGGGCTTGGCGTGATTTTTTTAAAACGATATCTAGAAACTAGTGTAAAAATTTAAGCGCGATCCAATTATCGGATCAAGATTTATAGTCCTTTTGAGCCATCATTCAGGTTTAACACAACTGAACTTTTCTCTCGAGTCCAGACCTACCCCAGCAGTCCACAAATGCATCTCTTGAACCATCCATGTAATCTACTTTAGATAAATCCTCGTATAGTTATGGCAGAGTCACACTTCATTGCTCATAATCACTCGTTATCGCAAGTCTGATTATATTATTAACACTCATAAAACATATTTGGAAGAAAAAGTTTATAAAATTATGTTTTTATGTGAAATAGTTAATCATTTCATATAATTGGATCAACTGACTAATCGGTCGAGATAAAGAATTGACAATGACGCTGCATGTGTAAGTTATTGTGATTTAGAAGCGCCACATGTTTAAATGTTGCTATTTCTAAATGCGTCAGGTTGAAAGTATGTTGTTTCACCAAATTGTTTTTTAAAAAATGTTATTCTGCAAAAACTTCTAACTTAATGTGTTATTTTTTTAAAAATCAAATATTTCTGACAACTCAAAATCAACCATTATTGCAAGTCTAACTACATTATTGACATTCATAAAACATATTTTGAAGAAAAAATTTATTATGTGAAATATTTAAATGCTACATATAATTGGATCAACTAACTGACAGGTTGAGCTAGAGGATTGCTAATGACGTTATATGTTAAGTTATCGTGTTTTATAAGCACGACATGTTTAAATGTTACCATTAATAAAAGCGACAAGGTGAAGATATTCTATATTACCAAAAAAATAATTTAAAAGGTGTTATTCTTAATGTGCAAATTTTTTTTAAAAATCCCCAATATTATTAAATGACATTGTTGTACGGCCATACAATCCACGTAGTCCATGCATGGTAAATGAACATCGTGTGTTGCAGAACTTCCCACCTATTCTTTACGGCCCAGAATGTCACCTTGTTGGGCCTCCAAATGTAGAATCACCACTCAATCATGGGCCCTTTTCTCACAATGATTGGACCTCTCAGCCGAGCCACACGATCAGTTATCCAAAATAGTTATAAGTTATAACCCTATCAAGACCACCCACTCGATCTTGGCGCCTACAAATTATCAATGATGTTTTTCTAGCCACAGGATTGCTCACCACAAACACACAAGTGAGCCCATCAAATGATTAAAGAGTAGACACGTATTATTAGAGGGTTCAACTTTTTTTTTATTATTAATATAAATATTCGAATCAGTTTACGTATCTAAATTTTAAAATTAATAACATGTAAATTGGATCACTGATTACGTGTAGGCTCTATCACCATTGTAGTTTCTGGTTTTCCGTGAAGATGGAAAGTTTTGTCATTTTAACCTCCTTTTCTTTTACTTTAATTTCAATTTATCCTCGGGAGATATGGGGTAAATTCAGTTTCTTTTTCTAAATCGATATTTTTTAAAAAGTTTTAATTAGGTACCAGTGTCCTCCTTCGAGTAGCCTGGAGCAAGAGAAAAAAAAGTTTTTTTTAGTCTCTATTCTCTTTAAATTCGATCATACAAAACACTTTTTTTTTTTTAAAAAAAAGAAATTACTATGTTCAGATCCTCTACTCTATTTTAAAAATCTAAATAATACAATATATATCAAGCAGTGGATACCTCATCACTCAAGGTAATTATTCATATTGGCCATACCTGGGCTACTGTCAAATTTATAGAATACAAGGTCACACGCTGTAAAAAATTATCTACCATTCCAGCTGGTACTAGTTCACACACCCCCACAACAATTTCACTGCTTCAAACAATCATCCTGCCTCTCCATGGCAGTCAAGGGCTCGTTATGTGCAAATACTTTCACCAATTCATCGTGGCTCTTGGACAATGGTTCTTCACACCATGCTACATCTGACCTGTGCAATCTCTCATTTCATGCTCTGCACAGTAGACTGGTTTCATCTTTCTCAAAACCCATCACAATATTTTTTAATTAAATAATGCTCTTCGTGTTCTTCATATGAAAAGGAATTTGATTTTAATATCCCGGTTTTATATCGTAAATAATGTATTCATTGAATTCTTATCCACTGCTTTATCAACCTAATGAAGTCATTTTATTCTGATGCGTTGATTTCTCCAATATTATCACATGATAGATTGAATATTATTTTATATCTCTTTTTATTTAAGGTGATGTGTTCATATTTTTGTTAAAATGTTCTCACCTCATCTGAAAGCTTAAGATTACGGATGAGGCTTCAAGATTTAATTTTATATAATATAATGTATTTGAAAAGCAAAATAATTTCTTTTTATATCATTTCAAAAAATATCACTTTGAATTGAAGAATTCAATTGTTTCAGACATGGTAGGGATAAATTTTATTACGTTTTCCTACACTGTTCCGCAACTCCTACCAATCTAAAGGGTTTGATTAAGAAACCCAGGAAAAGTGGTAAAAAAAATTTTCTCCAGGGAAATTTCTCGAGCACTTCGCATGAATTTTTCAGCTTCTTCAAAACTGTATCCCCCCGCAATGTTTTGCTTTTTTGAGGAAGAACAAGCCCTGTTGGGTGTAGAAATTAGAAAATGAAGTGCATGCGCAACTGTTCCTTACAAAATGATTAGGCTGATTGTAGTTGTAGCCAAGGTTGCCACCTTTGCACATTCTAGCCTCAAGATAAATTCTGCCAGTGATACCACATAAAATTGTCTCACGCCACAGTCGCGTTTTTTGCTTTCAAACATGAACACACAAAATAAAAGAAGAGGATGAATTAATTATTGGAATTCCCAGAAACCTGAGGCAGACATTTGGCAAACAAGCAAATGGACCCATCACTGAGCTTATAAATATCACAAGCTTGATGACCCCGTCAAATGATTGTAACCCGGCAGTTCAGACTTCAGAGGACATCAACTACCAACACGTGTGAGTGTTCCCCTGCATCAGTAATTTGGGGCTCGTTTACATGCCATGATTGGACCTCTGTTTCCAACCACAGGATCATTCGCATCAAATGATTGTAAGACAGACACGTCTTATTTGAGAACCCTGATTCGATTCATGTGGGATACCGTGCTCGATGGTATTTGAGGCTCAAATATAGAGGTCTAGGGGACTGCTTCGATTCGTGGTTTCACAGACCTGCACGCAATAGCCACTGAACGAATAAATGGCTCAGAACCTTTTACTCTAACCAGAGGCCAAACGTGTTCGCTAATTTTTCCAAGGCATAGCATGTTAGTCCGACACTATATCCACGGCAAGAGGAAAATGTTACTAAAGACTGTTCACGACGTGCCTGCTCTGAGCTTGTGGGGTAGCAAAATCAGGTCTTCTGTTGCTGGGGAAATGACTCGTGCCTTTGTACAAGTTGGAATTCTTGGTTATGTCCTTGCATTCCTAATTATGCTATTTAAATCCTTAAATAAATTGTCACTTTCCAATAAATCTTTCTTTCTCTGTATTCTTTCACCGTTTTCCATCCAAATTTAGTGGGTGTTTGGCTAATCTGTGGATGTTTATGGGATAATTTTTTTTAAATACAATATTTTTAAAATATAAATCACACCTCATAAAAATAAAAATATTTACTTTTTATGTAAGTTTTTTTTTTTAAAAAATCAATCACATCTTCAATCTAAACACTCACTAAACATAGTGCATACGATCATTTTTTATCCCATAAATATCACTATTGCCTAACACATTAATTTTTGGGCGAGTTAAATTGGCATTTTGGCACATGAGCAACAATTCCCTTTGTAAATATGGGGAAAACTGACTACGTGGAGTCTCTATCACCGTTGTGGTTTTGGGTTTTCCGTGAAGATGGAAAGTTTTGTCATCTTAACCTCCCATCCTTTTCCTTTAATCTCAGTTTATCCTCCTTCCCTTCCCGTTCATGTTAGTAATTATATGCAAAGGAGAAGAAGCCGGATCGCAGTGCTGTTTTTCATCTGTCTGTAAGCTTACTGATGCATTGACATGGATTATTTGAGCTCCCAAGTGAATTAGATGGAGTGCTACAAATGATGCAAGCTTAGCTCCAGGGCTAGTGGCCAGTACACGTGCTGGAGGGAAAAAAACCAGCTTTGTGCTGCATAATAGTGGGGAATGTAATATTTGTACATTTTAGAGAGATGGCAGTATATATTTTCGACAAATTAAACGCCAAAGGAAATCTAGCAAGGGATCGGGGTTTTTGTGAGATTAAACAAAAACCACCTTCTTTAATTCTTTAATTTACAAATGAAGCTTTTCATTTAATTAATTTACCAATGGGCCTAGTTGTCGTTTTCAGCATGGTCTGGGTTCAACTGTGCTCAAAAGGGGTGGCATTAAAGGATTGAAACTCGATCTTTCATGTGGAAATTAATAAATCAATACAATCTAGATATAAAGGCTATGTAGAGAATTAACCATTGTTGTGTAGTACTAAATCGATACATTTGCCATTGTTGTTTCCATGTGTTAAAATTTTATTTTCCCGGTACTTGTTGGCCATCGCAAGTGCTCGCCTATACTAGGACAAATTATGCAATTAGCATGCAAAGTGAAAAAAAAAAAAGTAAATTAACATATCAATAAATTTTGGTTTGGTAAAATAACATATTTTTAAATGTTATGATTGATAATTGATATTATAATTCATAAACACAATATTAATTAAATTCAAGACTAATAAATTTGTAATGGCCAGTTAAATAGGTTAATCAATTTAAAAATAACAAGAAAGATCATAAAACTGTTAAAACAAAGACTCAAGGTGATATTTCTAAAAACAATATCTAGAAACTTGTGTAAAAATTTAAGTACAATTCAAAAATCGGATGAAGATTTGTGGCTTTTTTGAGCCATTATTCAGGTCTTGTGTAACCAGACCTTCTCTTGATCATGGACCTGCCTCAATAGTCTATAAATGCATCTCCTACGTCATTTATGTAATTTGTGTAAGACAGATCCTCATCTAGTTATGATAAATTCACACTTAACTACTCAAAATCATTTGCTATTGCAAGTTTGACTATATTATTGACATTCATAAAACATATTTGAAAGAAAAAATTTATAAAATTATATTTTATATGTGAAATAATTAATCATTTTATACAATTGTATTAACCAATCAACCGGTTGATATAAATAATTGGCAATAACGCTACGATCACGATCAAAGGCCTTTTTATAGCCTGATCACGATCTTCTCCAAGAAAAACCTAGAAATTCATCTCCTTGCTATGGTTTTAAGCATTCAGCTTATCCTTGCAACACGAAATTTAAGATAGTCGAGTTTCTGTATAGAGTTTTGTGGTTTGGGTAAAATAATGAGTCTGAATCTCGTGTTGCAGCTTCTGCAGCTGGCTTTATTTCGTCAAAGTCCTCTATCTTGTGCTCATATATTTTGTGAACCCAAATCTGTAATGGTTGTCGATAAATTATTTATCGGACGCTCATATGGATGCAAATCCAATGATACAATATATCATCACGAGTCTTCTCTTCTGTAAATATTTCTTAAAGAAAGTAAAAGCTGTTTATGGATGTCTTTTTATGAGGAACATGACAGAGTCACTACTAACTGGAAGAAAAACTTGACCGTCACTTGTTCATTTTCCTCTCAGAAATCTCACCATTGGATACTGTTCTCAATTTAGTATTTATTATTTCTCAATTATAATAAAACTAGTATAACATTGTTCCGAGCCGAGAGAAGAAAAGGTACCAGGGACCGGAAGTCTGCCATGATGGAGATACAATTTTCTTTTTCTGTACCTTCTACTTTTACTGACGATCAACCAACTACTGCTTTCAAAACAGGAACAGAAAATTTGGTTTTTCAGATTAAGTTTTTCAGAACAAGACCAATTCCTACTCGGGATAGATTTAGACAAAATGGGCAAGCTTAAGGATTTTAGTTCAAGGACGTTAAATGCCAACACTGGACTCCTCGAAGAGGAGAGAGAAAGAACAAATTGTAAAAACAAAACCAACAGGCATTTTCTAGCGAAACCTGCAATAACTATTAACACTGATCATATTCCCATACAGGATGGCAGGACGAAACTTAGAATGTCAGTCACTCTATCACTAGATCACATTTCGTAGAGGGCGACAGAATTACAATTTGCATGCAACTATTTATATCTAAAACCGCCTCCTCAGACGCCTGCCATTGGGATTTGCTGATTCTTCTGGAGCCCCATCAGTCGCCAAATCAAGCCCAAGCATGCTGCTGCCACTCCTCTTCCTACCAGACAGAAGACTAGCGTTCTCATCTCCTGATGCGAATGTCTTCAGCAACTCACATAACATTGAAGGGCAGCTCTCCTCTAAGTGCCGGAACCCTTCTGACTGCATTACCTCTGCAAAACAGAAACAATCAGGTTCAAATTCTCAGCAAAATATAGAAATATGCAAAAGAGAAACCAATATGATAAAATGATCGACTTTATTCCTGCTTCATGGGCAAATGCACTCAAGTTAGAATGCAATAAATTAATAGCAAAGGGTGCCTTTCTTTTTAATGGTATATTGTTTTCTGTGGTGTTATTTCTTAAGAAAAAAAGACTGGATTAAAAGAAAAATTATGAGCCATCAAATCAAACGACAATGTGGACGTTTATTGGTGGATTCTACCAATCTGGTGGCTTACAATGTTACACATTCTTCTTGCCTTTTCTTGTGAAGTAGCATTCTCTACTGTTTTCAACGCGAGAACTGCCATGAACATACACTTCAAACCATGGCAAAATTCTGGCCTAGCATTCTGTCTGGGTTTTCCACACTCAATCATGCAAAAACAAATTCCTCCAGAACAATCATGTTCTAATGCCTCTCCCTAGGCATTAAAAATAAAAGGTTCAAAAGAAAGAAATGGCTGATATGGATAGTAGCAGTACACCTGATCATAAAAAGAAAAGAAAAGAAAAGAAAAGAAAAAAACAGAATTTGATTCATCTCTATACAGCCATATGATAAAACTCCTAGTCTCAGATGGCCCTGATAATTTATCTCAAGCATACACTGCATTATATAAAGAAATGCCAAATGATAAATGGAACTTCCAGGATTCCTGTCTTACTCTCCACTAATAGCTAGTATTTCAATAAAGCAAATAGAGGGGCTAAAAATATGTCCACAGGAGGAAAACACATAAACAGGCATATCCACTAGTAATTGCACCAGCACGCTCAGATATAGAATGCCCTGCTTAGTTTAGACAAAAAGGAGGAAAAAAGAAATCCTGCACGTATTAGTTTTCACATCAAGGTGTTGCAATGATGTACTTGCATTGTTGAGATTTCAGCATGATGCAACTAAATATATTTCCATTTCAAGAAGCAACCATTATAAACCAATATAAACACCTACAACTTTGAAGAAACTCTTTATTCTTGGGGTGCTAAGAATCTCAACATTTTTTGGATAAGAATGGGAATCTCACGTATTTTTATCCAGATCAAACAATGCAAAACAATAAAACTGATATAACTTGAATTTGCACCGCTCATAACCTACAAACGCACCTCCCAAGTTTGCTGGATTTGCTGCAAATTTCAAACAGATGGCCTTGAGTTGCGTACACTGGTGCTGCTCGGCCAACGCCAGTGTTGTTGCTACTGTCTCGGCACTTAGTTCCTCACACAACTTTGATTCACATAACAATTTCAACCGATCTAAATTGTAAAGGTCAGAGACAGCCAACAGATGCTGTACCATATTGGTGGATGTGCACATCGATGTTGAACCTGTTATCTCATGCACATCAGGGAGTTTGTCCGTGTATATAAACAGAAGCATTGCCTGAATACACAGAAGAGCCCAATCAAGTCACACCTGCTTCTTTAAAACAAGTGACTATAACAGTGTTGATTTTGCATAAAGAACAAATTCAACACTAGGAAACCTAATGAGGGTCTGAAATGCAACCGTTAGATATGATGAATCTAACAGAAAACAAAAGTCCTTTTTTTAAGAAAAATAAAAAAGCATACAAAGAAGGCACTTTTCCTATTCTTTTTCTTCAAATGGTGGTGGATAGAAGTTAGAAAAAGAAACTTACCTTGAATATCAAAGGATCAACATCCTTCACTGCTACTTTATCCATTTTAGGATCCCCAACAAGTCCAAAAAACTGAGCTCTGAAAACAGGTGAACGAGCAGCAAGGATCAACTTATGAGCTTTAAATGTCTCATCGCCAACCTGGAAAGCTATGTCACAACCAGCTTCAGACTCCAGGAGTTCTTTAAGACCCTGACCCATGTCTGAAGGCGGAACTGAAATGGAGTACTGTTTCGGTCCTTCAAGATGTGTTCTGACAACTCCGACAGTGCAATTCATGATAAGGCAGTCGTCCTTCAGATAATCAGAAGTTTCCAAGGTTGTCCTTCGGAAGAAACGTTTGTAACCCCTGAAATGCATCAACAAAGTGTTATGCGAGGAAATATTGTCCCAGCCTGATTCCCCAAAAGAAAAGGACAAAGAAGAGACGAGCATGAACTGATTAAACTCCTATGTGACATTTACAGGCACAAAATGCAAACAACCAAATTTTATTAAACATGATGAAAATAAGTCTAACTAGGTTGGCAAAACTACCGATAATACAAGAAACCAACTCAGAGCAACAACACGTGGATATCTCCAAGTTCCCAGTGTCACAGGCAGGGATCAGTATGCTGGTTTGAGGAACGCAATACTTTGAAGATACACTAAACTCATCTGCTCACCCAACAATGTACAATAGCTATGCACAAAGTAAAATCCCAAACAACATGCAGGTTGTGACAGTGGGAAACTTGAATTTCAGGCTAATAGAGAGAAATTTAAAAATTTGTAAGGTGGTACTTGTTTATGAGATGTTTTCAGTTACGGCATTATATCATTCTTAGTTTGCTAAAGGAGGGGGGTGTAAATCTTCTAGCTATTGGGGAATATAGGGTTTTTTTTCTTAGAAGGATCCTTACAAATTTTTAATTGGGATCTGTCAAGGAGCACAACAAAAGAGCATTCCAGAGAAATAATCATATGCCACCTGTTTGGAGGACAAAAGGATTAAGACTATACGTAATTGAACATTAGATCTTTTGTTAGTGATATTACCTAAGAATTAAGTCTAGATCTCCTATCAAGATAATAATAATTACATAAATGTGACCTTCTACCCTCACCCAAGACAGTAGTAGTAGCACTATCACATGCTATTTTCTGTAAGCAGAGCTTCCATTTTACAATAGCAACTGTCATTTACTAACACACATTATCATATTGCTCCAAATACATTGCTCCTCTGACTAAAACTCCACATTCCTACACAACAGTCAAACACATAGCAGTATCCCATAAGAACAAATTTTCTGAATATAAACGTCGACTATGTGAACATGAATTCATACTACAATCTGCCACCAATCAAATTCAACGCGTGTGCTATTTATACTACCAAAAACAAACTCCTCTCGACATGGATGATATCTTTTTTTCTCATTACATGAATTAACTTTCATGCAAAAAGTCCAAAAATCCCATCTTGACCCGCAAACTACAGGTGCATTGATAAAAATCCACTAATACTTAACCATCCACGTAAAACAGAGTTTTCAATAAACCAAAATTATCCAACCAAAACACAAGAAACAGAACTGAACAAAATTGAAGGGAAAAAAACATTACCACATGCTCCCTCTGTATTTCAACGAATAAGGTCCACTCTCCAACGCACGATCAAAATGACTATGCACTTTATGCTTCCCTTTCCCGCTCTGATCCACCAGCGTCAACTCAAACAAAGCCCTAACATCCGTTCCTTCGCTCGCTAATGCAATAAAAACCGACACATACATCGAACTATCTTCAGGGTTTTTCCCATCTGGGTAAAAATAAACCCCCCAATCATAACCACCTACATTGAAAACATCACTCGGTATGCATTTCCCAGCTCCCATCCCCTTCGCTAATGAATACCCCTTTATCGTAAACTGGTGAGACCCATTCACCGTCTCGTTTATTGACTTCGAACATGACTCCTTATCAATATCTGCCTTGAAATCGTCCATGATTTCATCGAAATATGGAAACCCTAGAAAAAGTTAGTTTTTTAGCTATGAATTCGAGTGAAATGAATCAAAAGATAGAAAAATATGGAAGAATAGAACTTCAATTGAAGGAATTGCAGGATAATTTCGACGAATTACGGTCTTTTAAAGGTTAGGACAAACCCTATAATTAATTCATGGTGAAATAGGGTTTGAAGAGAAGGAAATGGAGGGATCGTAGAGAGACTGGGGGGTAAATAGGAGGGAATTGAAGGGAAAGACCGGTGAATTTGGCCGGGGAGAAGAGGAGAGGTTATAAAGAGACCGGTGGAGGCCTGTAAATGATAAAAAGTTGGAATATAAAAAAGTGAAAGTTAAGTGGATTTTGTATGGAGGGAAAG
This sequence comes from Populus deltoides, assembly GCA_015852605.2. NCBI lineage: Eukaryota > Viridiplantae > Streptophyta > Magnoliopsida > Malpighiales > Salicaceae > Populus > Populus deltoides. Next base: position 18,909,397 of record CM027579.2, read on the forward strand.
AGAGAGAGAGGGAGGGACGTGGAGAGTTTTAATTTGTGGTCGATTTTGTATGGTTTTGTTTTTGTTGTACGGGTGGGGTTGGGATCGGGTAAGCGTCTGAACTCTCGAGAGGTTTGTCCAAGAGGAATTTAAAAATGTTTTATGTCATTTGTTTGTTAAAAAATAATTTATTTTTGAAAATTAATTTTTTAAAAAAATAAATTTTTATAAAGTGAATTATTTTCTGATAACTTTAAAAATATTTTCCAGTATTTAATTATGTTATGAAAAATTAATTGAAAAATAAATTATTTATATTTTTTTTCAAGTTTATTAAAATAATAAAAAACAAATATTACAAATAAAAAAGTTGAACGAGAATAAAATTGAAAAAAATACAATTTCATAAATTATCTCAAATAAAAATTAAAATAATAAATATCAAATCTAATAGATAAAAAAATTGAAAGGTGATGAAATTACAAAATATATATAATTTTATAAATTATTTCAAATAAAATAAAAAATAAAAAAATAAGAAGCAAATTTGATAAATATAAATTTTCAACTAAAAAAATAATAAAAAATGGCAAATAACAATCATAAAAATAAAGATCAAAGTTGATATAAAAATCAAATTAAATCAAATTTTAAGAGATGAAATTGAAAAAAAAAGATTCAAAACAAAATATATAGCAATTAAAGGTTTAAGGACCAAATTTGATACAATCAGTAAATAATATGATATTTTTAAATTTTTTACAACTTTTGAAAAGTATTTTCCATCCAAAATAAAAGAAAAACACTTTCCTGAAAACCAAGTCAAATTTTTCTTTAACTAAAAAATATTTTTCATTAACTAAATTTTTTAATGATAAACAAACACAAAAATAATTTTAAAAATAATTTTTAAAAAATTAGTTTCCGTGATTTATCTTAACTGTGTTTATATGTGCTGGTATTTTTAATTAAAATAATTTTTTATTTTTAATATTCATCCATTTAAATCATTTAAAAAGAAGTTTTGTGTTTGGGCCGTTGGGCCTTTTTTTTGTTTTTTTATGGGGACGTTTGGAAAACGGGTGCTGGCCTGGGTAGAAAGGTACTTGAATGTTCTCTGCTTCTTGCTGTTTTTTCAGTACTTTTGTCGGAACTACGAATAATGTAGAGAAGCCCACGTTGAGCTGGTCCAGAAGAATGAGTAACCAGCCCGACTTCCATAAGCCCATAATAAGAGCTTGTTTCTCTAGCAAGAAGGATTCGATAAAATTCAGTTAGGAATATCGTTTAATTATTTCTCAAAATATTGCTTGAAGATCTTTGATGAACGTTGGCGTTTTTCTAATGGGATGTGTGAAAAATCTTAAATTTTAAACATCAACGATTTGTATCTTCTTCGTTTGTTTATTAATTTCAAATAGTCCAAATTTATTTGATTTAGAGAGAGAGAGAGAGAGAGAGAAATTTCGACATCATCACAATAAATTCAGAGTTAGAAGGGAGATCGCTCGGGGAGGGGGAGATCGAGAATGTAGAGCTCAATTTAAGTGAGGAAAATTCAATGTGTAGAGGTGAATTTTGAAAAGGCTGATGATTCATTTTTATATTTATAAAAAGAAAACACAGTGATCAGTGACAATTCAGTGTTTTCTTCTATCCTTTTAACAAGCTGTTTGTAATAAATTTTTGGATTGATTTTGTTTAAAATAATTATAGTTGTTAAACTGGGTTTTTAAAAAATCTAAACGACTTTGTACTAACCCGTTTTAAACTCGGCAGATGAAATACGGAACAATAAATTTTTAGAGTTTCTTTCGTATTATAATAGTATTTGTTTTAAAAAAAAATTATCAAAATAATATTTTTTTTATTTTTTTAAATTTAAAAATAAATAAAAATGTATTCGTGAGCATTTCCTACCGGTTAAAACTAAAAACATAATTCAAAATAAAATAATAATAATTTGAAGCAGAAATATTTTACAATTGCAAAATAAAAAATAAAGGATTCGTGAGCATTTCCTACCGGTTAAAACTTTAAATACACACATGAAGTCTGTACTTCAAAATCTACTCATCACACCAATGGCTAAAGAAACCTTGCTGTGCCCTGAAATGAAAAGGTTTGGTCACTTACAGGAAGAAAAGGTAAATTCCGAGAACAACAAAAAAAAAAAAAAAAAAAAAAAAAAACCACATGAGAAGCAAGAAGAGGCAGAAGCAGCGGCGGCGGTCTTCAAAGAATTGAAAACCTAGCAGGTGTTATCTTTGATTTTCTGGTGACACCGGCCCTGGATCCCTTGGACTGGCTCGATGCTCGTGGGCTGAAAATTTTAAATGTAACACTTGATTTTGGTCTGAAAGATGGCGGCAAGAAAAAAAAAAAAAAAAACCAGGAAGAGAATCGGATGATCAGACACAGTGCCTTGAACGTGTTTTGCTTTGTGTTTTGAACTATTTACTGGAGATTTAAAAAAACAATTACTAGAAATTAATTTCTTAATATATTTTTAGATTGTTGTTGTACATTGATATTAAAACTAAATTAAAAAAAAAAAACAATAATTTAAAAGCAACTATTACCTTATCCTAAGCATGCTCTTTAACAACCACCGACAGCTTTCTTTGTGACGATGATTCTATATATCTTCCAAAGCACTGATTCGCTTGTAAAATCCATGACCCAAAATCTCTAGCAATTGTAGTCCCGGGCCCGGGTTTGACGAATATAGCAGGGAAGACTTGTGTGTGATTAATGTCCCGTCAATGTTATCTGCTTTTCTTGTTGCTACGTGTCATTTATTTAGTAAATATAGAAAACAACCATTAAAAACATCCAAAAAAATATTGAAAGTTTTAGAATAAAGACAAAAAAAAATAATTGTCTAATTAAAACTTTACTATCTCATTAAATCATGTTGGCCAGCCTTGAGGCCCTTGACTTAGCCCTTTGCCTTGCATGTGTTTTGAATTGAATTATAGAGTTAATTTAATAAATCTAATTATAATCATAGCCAAAATCATGTTTCACTACAAATATATAAACAATGTTGCTTTAATTATTATTTTTTGAAATATTAACAAGATAACATTCTAAGCAACCTATAAATTAAGCCAGAGTTTAATTTGCTTTATAAAAAAATTAAAATGACTCCGATCTAATTTTTTATAAAAAATATTAGGACAACAACATTTTAAATAGACATTAATCAAATTAAGTTAACTTACCCAACTCGTGATTTAAGTTGTAGTTCTTGTTGGGTATAGTAACCTTGTCTTATGTAATATATTTTTTGTTTAATTGAGCAATAAATAACCTAAAAATTACGAAGTTAATTAGAGCTTAAATAAAGAAAATTGGCACAAACTAAAAGCTACATTGAAAAAAAGCTTGAATTCATTTTTTAAAAAAATAAAAACAAGTAAAAAATGGTAAGTGATCGGCCAAGTCTACACGCCCAACCTTGATAAAAAAAAGCCCATCCTTGCATGTTTTTTTTTCCCATTATTTTCCTAGAAGTGCATGACGCGTCATCCGCTCTTGTTTCTTTTCAAGCAGGTGGTGGGCACTAGCAGACAACCTATCATCTACCACCTAGAATCCAACCAATGTTATGGTGGATAAAATTCATGAAAGATTTTTGCCTGAAGTTCTATTATTTAAAAACCATCTTAATATAAAAACACTTAAAAATGTAGTGGAAATTTTCACAAACCACCCATCAACAAAAAAAAAAAACCCTAAACCACTTAAAACTAAAAATCAATATAATCTTAAAAAACTTTTCAAATCATAATCCCCTTTTTTAGTGCAAAATGAAGGTCAAATAACACTTCAATGTAAACCCTCTAGTCAAAATGAACATGTGACACTAAGAATGATATTTTTCACGGTGGAACCTTGCCGTACCAAAAAATTTCTCTCCATGTCACTATTTTTCAACGACTCTTCTCTTTACTCATGTTGTGCAATAAACTAAGATGACAAAAAAAAAAGTTCTAGACCAAAATGCTTGTTCCCTAAACTAAATGGACCAGAGGAAAACTTTAACAAACCAAGAGTCAAAACTTAGCCAGAAGGTTTATGGTGGGCATGTTTTTTTTTTCCCTTCAATTTTAACCCTTTAACTTTCAATATTGTATAAACAATAAAATCAAATAGATTCTAGCAAAATCAACAACCATTCAAATAACAAAACGGTTTTTTATAGACCATTGTGATCTTGTAAAAAGAGAGAAGGAACAAAATACAAAGATAAATTCCTAATAAATACAATATCAAGTGACTAAATTGGTAAAAATAACCAAAAAAAAAGAATGGAGGAAAACCCAAAAAAACAAGAACAGAGGAAAACCAAAAAAAACTAACACTGCTTCTATGAGTGTTGCCCTGTAATGAGAGCTATAAAGAAATCTGCAAACCTTTTAATGTTTTTGTTAACAAGATTTGAAAAAAAAACTCAATCCATCTTTTTTTTTTCTAGTGTCTTGAGATAGCTTTTTATATGGAAATTAAATCTACGTCACTGGTTTAATTAATAGTAGATTATCCAATTCACCAGATAACAAAAACCTAAAGGACGTTGCTAAATCCTCACAGCAACACACAAACCACTATTTATTTTATTAGATTAGTATTTTATAATTTTTATTTTATTTTTTCCCTTTCAATAACCTGATTTATCTTGTTTAGTTTTATTTGTTATTCTTTATTATTATGTTTTTTTGAGAATTGTGCTCCATGATTATTATTATTTTTTTTCTTTTTTTTGGGTTACATACCGACTTTGTGGATCTAGTTTTTTTTTTCTTATCGATTCCAACCCTTAACATTAGATTAATTGAAGGCGGGTTTTGTAACTTGTTTTGCTTTCTATGAATCTATTTTGATCTCGTGACTTAGGTTGCAGGTCTAACAAGTTTACCCAAGTTTTTTTTATTGTATTTTCTAATTGATTTTTTTATTTCATATTTCAATGTTGGATTGATTGAAAATTGAGTTTTGTGATTTTTTTATTTTTTTCAGGTTATCTCGGTCTTATGACCCCGGACACGAGTTTGATTGGTTAATCCAGGTTGACTCGGTTTATTTTTTAACTATTTATTTTTCAATTTCACCCTCCAACAACCCAATTCTCTTCTTCCTCCTCTTCTTCTCATCCTTCAATGTTAGGTTATTTTGTGAACTCAGTTTTATATTTTTTTTCGTACTGCTTTATGTGGAGTTATCCTAATTTCGTTGATTTTTTGTCTTAATTTAAACTTTAAATATTTGACATATTGGGAATAGAGTTTCATAATTTTTTTATTTGTTTTTTATAAAGTTATCACAGTTTCATGATCTAAGTTGCAGTTTCAACAAGCTAGCTCAAGTTGACTTGAATTTTATTTTTGCACCTTTTTTAATTGATTTTTTTTCGATTTCATCATTTAATATTGAATTGATTAGAAATTAAGTTATATATATTTTTAAAATTTTATTTTTATGAACCTGTCCCAATCCCTTGATTTGATTAACTGATTTAACGTGTTGATCGATGTAATTTTTTTTCAATCTTGTTCTTTAACACTAAGTTGATTAAAAATTGACTCGAATGATTTATTTTGATTTATTTTTGACTAGGTTATCATGATTTCTTGATACATGTTGCATATTTGAAAGGCCAACACAAATTGATCTAATATATTGTCATCTTAATATTTTTTTAAAAAAGTATAATCATTTTATCACATGAATATTTTTTTAAAAAATATTATTCGATACACATAATATTTCAATTTCATAATTATTTTTTAGTAAAAATATATTAATAATACTAGAATATTTTGTTACATGAAAATAAAAAAGATATTAACTACAACGCCGTGCTTACAAGTAATCTAGTACACAAAATAATTAATGACAATCTCACTTCTTATTATTAAAAAAGGAGCATTCATCTTGGGATAAATTCTTTTAGAATTTCTTTATCCATACTCCAAGATGTGATTTACTGCAAAAACCCGCAAATGAGCATTAAATAGGATCCCTGCCCTGTTCTTGTCCATCTATCTAGCGAATTATATCTTTTCCTATCAAAATTACGTAACTAGTCTCCCTAAAATTATATTTTTTTAACAAACCTCTGATCAGGTCAACCATTCTTATTTTATTATTATTATTTTGTTATATTTCCTAATTAATTCGTATCTTACCTTATTTCCCCATCTTTTTCCTGTCGTGTGTGTGTGTGTGTGTAAAGTATTGAAAATAACATGAAACTGATGCGAGGACTACATTATAAATATATCTCAAAATATAGGATCAATCATATATTTTCCCAAACCACAAGGATTAAATAATTAGTTTTACAGGGTCTCGCTTAGAACATACTCTTACTTGTACACAAAAATTGACAGTCCTGAGTCCTGACGGACTTAATTGAGTTTTTAATGGATAATCCGGATCTCCTTGGACAATTAAACACAGCACTTGCCAGTTGCCAGCTCACTCTCTTTTCTATTCACAACCCGTTACATCTCTAGATCATCGACCGACCGACGCTCTCTAGCTCACTCTCGCGGCTGCGCGAGCCTAGCTCGCTTGTATTCTTACATCCCAAAGAAACCACCACCACCACCCCCGCAACCACAACGCCGCCGCCGCCGCCACCACACCAATCAATCATGAAACCACTCATCAACACAGATTTCATTAAAACCCCACAAATCCTCAAAACCACAGCCTTCGCTTTAATCTCAATCACTTTTTTCTATTTAGGCAAACACTGGTCCAACAGTGGCCACCAGCAACTCCTCTTCTTCTCCACACCACAAAACTCCATTTCCATCTCTCCTAACAACGACAAGTCGTTCAACATCACCTCTCTAATTCACCCAAACCAATCCGATCACCCCCCTACAGAACAAGCCATAAACCCGACTCCACCCTCCATTTACCCACCTCCCGATGAATCTCCACTGTCCGATCCCAACCGGACGTTTGGGATCATTGATTCCGATGGCAAAATGACTGATGATTTCGAGGTTGGAGAGTTTGATCCGGATATTGCGGAGAATTGGGGGAATGAGACTGAAATTGAGAGTGCAAGTGCGAATTTCAAGGTTAGGGTTAGGAAATATGAGTTGTGTCCAGGGAGCATGAGAGAGTATATACCGTGTTTGGATAATGTGGAGGCTATTAAGAGGTTGAAATTGACGGAGAAAGGGGAGAGATTCGAAAGGCACTGTCCAGAGAAGGGGAAGGGACTGAATTGCTTGGTCCCCCCCCCTAAAGGATACCGACAGCCAATTCCATGGCCGCGGAGTCGTGATGAGGTATTGGGATCGAAGTGGGGTTTATTTTGTTGTAGAGAATGGAGAGGATAAGAAAAGAAACTATAAATTTATCACTAGAATTTGCCTGGATCATTCTTCCATGCTTTTTTCTGACAATGGGGGAAATGGAAGAGAATTAATTCTTTTTACTTTTTATGAATTTAGCTCGAGTGAACAAGTAGTTATTTAGGGTTTCTCCACTTTTCTTCATATAAATTTCATTACATCAGGAAGAAATTTTGTGTATGTTGTCATGAGCTCGAGTGAACAAGTAGTTACTTTACTGCATTTGCCGATTCAAGGTTTTCAGTCTGTTCTGGGGGTTTTGTTTGCAAAGACTGTTCAGTTTTTTATTTTAGCTTATTTTTTCGTTTGAGATTCTTAATTAAAATGCCATTTCCATACAGGTATGGTATAGCAATGTTCCTCATACACGATTAGCTGATGATAAAGGGGGCCAAAACTGGATTTCTAAAGAGAAAGAGAAGTTTAAGTTCCCCGGAGGTGGTACACAGTTCATACACGGGGCAGATAAATATTTGGATCAGATTGCTCAGGTATGTTATTTTTATCAGCAGTCCTGGGAAGGAAAGATATGCATAGCCTGTTTATTTGTTGTTTAACATCTCATTGGCTATGTTTAGATGGTCCCAGATATTACATTTGGTCATCATACTCGAATGATTCTAGATGTTGGATGTGGTGTGGCAAGTTTTGGTGCCTATTTACTATCACGGAATGTTATGACCATGTCTATTGCTCCCAAAGATGTTCACGAGAATCAGATTCAATTTGCTCTTGAGCGTGGTGTACCTGCAATGGTGGCTGCATTTGCAACTCACCGTCTACTATATCCGAGTCAAGCATTTGAATTGATACATTGTTCAAGATGCAGAATCAACTGGACTCGTGATGGTAAGATTCTCCTGTTTTGCCTAGTTTTGATCACAAAACTATTGGAACAAAATCGTAGAATAAGAGAACAAGCATTATGTTACATGTTTGCCTTTTGCCAATGGTAATCTAAAATAGATAGCAGTTTATATGCTCCTGCTCTGCACTTCTCTAACTGTGTAAAGTATTCCCATTCCCTTGCCATTTCATTTCCCTTCAGCCCAGTTGTGTGTATGTTGTGTGAGATTACTATGTGCTAATGAATGTTTCATGCATTCAAGGTTCTGCAGCTTAGTAAATTTGCAATTTTTTCCTTCACCCTGATGGATTCATGTTTCTGGGATCTCTTCTGATAATCTCTTCTTTTTTCCTAACACTATGATGAAGATGGAATTTTGCTCCTTGAGGTCAATAGGATGCTCCGGGCAGGAGGATACTTTGCTTGGGCAGCACAACCAGTTTATAAGCATGAACATGTATTAGAGGAACAGTGGGCAGGTATCCATTCAGTTTCTCATTGAGAAATTGCCGGTTAAATAATCAAAGGTTTTGCATTCATAATTACTTGTTTTGTTCCCCTTCAGTTAATCCACACATGAATTTTGTTTTCTCCAGTTCAGTTCCAGTAATCTAAATGTACCAAATTAATTTAGTATTTGGCTTCATGTAACAATGGCTAGTTATCCTTGAATAATGGACTTATCCATTCAAAAAATCCAGCATATCAACCGCACAGAGAAATATGTGGAATGCTTGGAACTAAATTATTAAAGATTGGTTAAATAATGCCAGTCCACATATTGATTGAACCAGTTTATTAACTATGCTGTGCTCTCCTGCCATTGATAGGTTGTTACATTACCGTATTTAATAATGTGTCTTTCTATATATTCAGAAATGCTTAACCTTACCACTCATCTTTGCTGGGAGCTTGTTAAGAAGGAGGGATATATTGCAATATGGAAAAAACCCCTAAACAACAACTGCTACCTAAGCCGTGACACAGGAGCAATACCTCCATTGTGTGATCCAGACGATGATCCTGATAATGTTTGGTAAACTTGCTTTGCTTTTTACTGTTTCATTGGTTTTCATGGGTCATGACTTATAAAATGACCTTTTCTAGCTTTGCTGGAAAAACTTTTGTTAAACAGGTAGATCACTTTTGGTTAATCTTACCTTTGCTGCCATGGGAGGTAGAAACTGATAGTAGAATGAAAAAAACAAGAGAAAAGGAAAACAAATATTTTCTGGATTAAAAAATTGATGGAAAAGTAGAAAATCTAAACTTGCAATTCTCATTTGGAATGCAATTTTCAGTGGTCTACAATATTTTAATTTTCTTGATTTCCTTTATGTGGGAGGAATTTTATTGGAAAGGTGTCCATATGTACTTGTATTTTCTTCTTCTCCCCCCATCGGCCCTTGAGGAGCTAGCTTCCTTTATTATCTTAACAGCAATGTTTAACCTTGTGTACACTTCTTTATCAAGCACACGGACCAAGTTTCTATTGAGGAGTCGCTTGCAATTGTTTATCATCTTTGGACTTTGCACACTTCTTTGTTCAAACAAAAAAAACCCTGGTGATCTCTTCCATGAAACTAATCCCTTGCAATTCTCTCTTTTTAAACAATAAAATTGTTAATATGTACAGGATTAACTAAAATATGAAATTGGAAAAGGTTCTGCAATGCTTTTCTGTTGAAGTTCTGCCACTTTTTTACTAGGGACGTGCTATTCACCATTGGAAGAAGTTTCAAATGCTCGTTATTTGACTTAGATGGCTAGCTTATCATTTCTCTTGTCATGTAAATTTGGTATTGTGTTCTATTGTAGGGACAATTTTGCCATTTAGGTGATTAAAAGATTTAGGAGTACAGGAGCTTTTTTAGGAGTGTAAATGACACGTCCCTTCAGAAAATAGAACATTCATTTCCTGTCCCATAAGACTTCTCTCCTGTTTTTTCATCAAATACACTAAAAGGAAGAAGAAAGGTGATTTGATGCCATCTAAAAAAAGGTGATTCAGCGTTTTGAGTGAAAAATTGAGGTAAGGTAAGCAGGCATGTTGCTCACTTCTAATTTTCATTTTCCAAATCTGGTGTATTGAGTAACCTAACTCATTCATCAAACAAGCTGGTCTTCCTATGAAATTTTTCTTGGTGAATCAAATGAGTTTGTCCGAATGAAACTCATAAACAAATGCTAGTTGATGTAGTTAATGGGAGAAAAGTTTAGAAATTATGGTTATTTAATCATTGATTCTGTACCCTTTAGTTTCTTGTAAACCTAGTCTATTTAAGAACTATCATACGTTTTGAATTTTACTACTAGTTAGGAATGTTTAGTATACTCAAGAAACTAAATATCACTGAGGATTTTCTATCATGTACGGTTTTCTTTTTTGTTTTTGACTTTATATTTCCTATTTAGTTTAGGACTGCGAGGACTTTTAATGCCTATAAAAGAAGCCCCTATTCTTTGCAGAATAATGCTAGAAATACCAATACATCTTTACTAATAACATGTCAATTGGTACTCCTGTAATGGTAAAAACTACATTAAATTGTGATATAAACCTCTTCATAATTTGAAAAACTCTCTTACGTGATAGAAGCCAAATCAGTTAGTATGAGATTTTGTAAAAAAATGTTAGTGTCCCTCTCATTACTCTTTTCTATGTAATAGGGAGCACCTCAACATTGGGATTATGAGTATTTTGGCTTAGTTTAACATGCAGAGTTGAACTTTCTTTCACTTCCCTTTTCTTGATCATTGTTTTCTTCTCGTTCCCTCTTTATTTTTTTCCCTTGCTACAGTAACCTAGGTTGCAAATAAATGCTACTGTAAACCCATCCTAATTCTCCAACCTGGTGCACCACAAATCCTCCATTTGGTCTCGAAACCTAAGTTGTCCCACATCACTAGTGGAGGAGACATTTTCTTGAATTATATGTGCTTGTCTGAAGGAAACTTGCACAAATGCTAGTGAAAGAGAGGTTTCTCCCTTTCCAGCTTGTTGTCTTCATTTCTTCTTTCTGAATGACATAACTCAGCCTTTACTGCTGCTGCTAGATTTCTGACTTGGATAGTTGCCTATAGTGTTTGGTTTTCTCTAACTGCAATGGTAGGCTTGCAATTAGTTTGGTTGTTGTCGGTAGATGTAATTTACTTGTCGTGAATCTTAGTTGTAAAATTCTTATGTTTTTTTCTTCGGGTTGGGGGGGATTAATGTTGGGGAAAAATCAGTGAAGACATATTTAGAACTGTTACCTTTTCTTGATAGGCTACGTATTTAGAATTGTTAGCTGAGCCCTGGGCCCACCTGTCAGGGTATCTGCTGTTGAGACATTGATGCAGAATTTTATAAAAGCTTTCATGCATCTAATGTTAATTTGCTGATTCTTCTTTGAGCTTTGTACTTATTATGTTATAGCTTTCTTTGCAAAATGTTGTTAGGTATGTTGATTTGAAGGCATGCATTAGTCGACTTCCGGAGAATGGATATGGAGCAAATGTTCCCACGTGGCCTTCTCGTTTGCACACTCCACCTGATAGACTCCAGAGCATACAATATGAATCATACATAGCCAGAAAAGAGCTATTAAAGGCAGAAAATAAGTTTTGGTCCGAAACAATAGCTGGCTATGTCCGTGCTTGGCATTGGAAGAAATTTAAACTTAGAAATGTGATGGACATGAAAGCTGGCTTTGGAGGGTATCCTATTTACAATTCATCTCATCTTGCTTTGTTCCATTACAAAGGTCATTTTACTCTGTCACATTAATGCTTTGATTGTTGATTTTGTTAGATTCGCGGCTGCATTAATTGATCAAGGATTTGATTGCTGGGTTTTGAACGTGGTTCCTGTTAGCGGATCCAACACCTTGCCTGTTTTATATGACCGCGGGCTCTTGGGAGTTATGCATGATTGGTACCATTCTGAACTGTCAGATTAGCTAAAGCATAAAGTTTTTTGGATCCTCATTTTGGATACTGGGGTGACGGTTCTCATAAATACTTAACATGTTACAATAATGCTGTGTACCCTTGACAATCCCACCTTTCCTATTGTTTCATTTCTCATTGATAATAAATGAATGTGATGCTATTTGATTTTGTTTAAAAGTTTTTCACTATCTATATTTGCTTGAACTTAGTTGAATGAACTTCTGTTGCACATGATGTTTGATTCATCAGGTGTGAACCATTCGATACATACCCAAGAACCTATGATTTATTGCATGCAGCTGGCCTCTTTTCTGTTGAAAGGAAAAGGTATGCATTGTTCTTTTTGCTCAATTTGTGACTTGCCCAAGATCTTACAATCGAGGTTAAGCTGGAGGTTTTTTCTTTGCTTTGCTTTGCTTTCTTTTTTCACATTGTTTATTTCTTCGAATCAGATGTAATATGTCTACAATCATGCTCGAGATGGATCGCATACTTAGACCCGGTGGTCGAGTATACATTCGTGACTCTCTTGATGTCATGGATGAACTTCTACAGATAGCTAAAGCCATGGGCTGGCAGGCAACTTTGCGCGACACATCTGAGGGTCCTCATGCAAGTTACAGGATCTTGACTTGTGACAAGCGACTTTTGCGTCCTTGAATGAATGCAATCTAAAAGCTAGCAGTGGTTTTCTGGAGGTAGTTGTAAATATCAGATCAACTACTTAGAGATAATGGAGAAAAGATGGCTAGGAAAAGCTGGATTTTGAAGGAGAAAGAATTGTTTTGATCCTGTAGCGATTAGGCCACTGGGCTACTGAGCTTCATCGACTTCACCCCTTGTCTTTTGAGGACTTATCATGTGGGTGCAGATCCTGATGTCAGAACGTGGTAACTGGCTCGTCATGCCAAAAAGAGAGGCCGTTATATTTGTCATGTAATTGTTGTAAAACACAATCAATGTCCGTAGTACAGTCTACATTCTCAAGTTGAAAGCATTTGTATTGTTTATTCTTTACTGGATATTGATCTAGAAATATACACAAATATTCAGGCTATAACTTTCCTTATTTTTGGAATTGTAAATTTTTTTATTTTGTGCTCTTTCTTTACCTTCTTGAATTTGCTTGAAGCATAGCAGTGCAAATGACGAGCTTTTTCCTATTTTCCTAGGTTGTTTGTGTGTTTATTGGTCGAAATCATTGCCAGCTGATTGATGGCATATACTGAGAAATGAGATCGCCATTGTCGATTTTGACGTTGGAGCATCCGTTTCGATCATGATCTCCTTCTTTATTTTCTACGGGACCAGCACAAGATGACTGGCAATTGCAGGAGCATTTCTGAAAAAAATGTGATCATGGCTTGGATTAACCAGTTCTCGCAGGGCTTCAGAGGCCACATCATGGGCCGCCCAATTACTGGAACCTACAAGAATTGAAGCCTCTTGCTAACCGTCTAGTATCTAACAAAATCAAGTGAACACACGAGTCATTCCATATAATCCTGGACAGAGCATCAATGAGTGTTTTGTCATCACCCTCAATTATAACTTGATTATAACCCCTTTCAGCACCAACTCTGATAGCTTGCCAAAGCTTCATAAACTCGAGGGTCATGACCGTGTGAGCAAAATCATCCTAGAACAGCAACTACCTCACCTCAGTAATTCTTTCCAATAACTGCAATAATTCCAGTACCAGCGGTTTTAGTACAAGCCCCTTCAAGATTGAGCTTGATAACATTCATCTCAGGAGGCTTCCAAGAAGGGACATTACCTTCGTGTGTGTTAGTATCTTAAATGTTTTCAGAGCCAGAGAGACCAAGACTGTTAACATAGTCATCATACTGGTGTGGAGCCTGCTCCAATATTTGTCCAACAGTCCAGTTCCTGTCACCGAAGACCGCATAATTTCTGGCCTTCCACAATCTCCAGCAGCTGAAACCAACAAGTTCGGTAGGATACTGCATTGAGGGAAAGCTCTGCTAGGAACTCTGAAACTTCTGCCTTCAATCCTTGAAATCTACAGCTTAAAATTTCAAACACGTCAGATCTCATCGGCAATGAAGACCGAAGCCTTTCCTGCCGGGCCTTTGAGTTTCATATTCCTGTAAACTTGTATTGTAAATTTGTAATGGTGACTTGCAATAAACTTACTATTTGAAAATAAATCATTTTTTTCTCAAAAAAAGAAGAAGCACCATTCCCCATCAAAAGTTATCATATGTATTCCAATGCATAAAATGCATTTATATTATTTCACCCAACCACCTCATTCGCAAAAATGCCTTCGAGGTTCTCTAAAAAAGCGTGAATTATATTTTTATGGGCCAACGAAAAAGATAATCGTAGCCCACCATAAAAGCTGACATGATAAGCCCAAAGAGCTATTTCCTGAATTAATGTTTCAATATGGGTCTAAACTCTAAAGGCCCAACTAAAGGTTTACGCTTTTATAGAAACAGCAGCAATTAGGGTTTTACGTTTCCATCTCGCAGCTTCATAGTATAAGCCACTTTAGCGAGAGAGGAAGAGAGAGCTCTTAGCCTCAGAGTTTGAAAATGGTGAAGGGACGCCAAGGAGAGCGAGTCAGGTCTGCGATTTATACAGACATATTTTTTTATACTTGCTTTAATGTTTTGAAAAAAAAAGAATCAATTTTTTGTTGTTTAATTAAGAAATTGTAGATTGAAGCTAATAAATGATTGCTTTAATGTTTATCTCTCTCATTCTCTATGTGCTGTTCGTTTTTTAGGCTTTATGTCAGAGGAACAATCTTGGGCTATAAGAGGTAATAACTATAGTTTGGAGCTTGGCTTTTATACTCTGTGTAATTTTAATTTGTATGTCTTTATGATTTCTATGAGAAATTTGAATAAGGAAAAAAGAAATTAAGGTTATTTAGATCAGGGGGTTTGGTTATTTAGAAGCTGTTATGTTAATTGAAATATTGTCACTGGATTTCATAGTTATAGTAAAAGGTGCCATTTGCTAGTTTCTAGAAAACGCTTTGATCTTTGTTCAAAAGATAAGCAAAAGAAAACATGTTTTTTTTTTATCGATGACAGTTCAAGATTTGTGGTTTTAGCTTGCATTTGTTTACGAAACGAACTATATCCGAATTTCCAGCAATTTTAATTGATTGACAAGTCAGGGAAAAGAATATGATAGACTGGTTGGAATTTTTTGTGCGAGTTTCAGTAAATGAATATTGTTTGTCACAGGAAATGGAACTTAGGATTTTGTTTTTGTTATGTGGATTTGTCTGGAGATTAAAATGTTATTTTGGTGGTTAGGTCGAAGTCCAACCAATACCCAAACACATCACTGATCCAGATTGAGGGAGTCAACACCAAGGAAGAAGTTGCATGGTATGCTGGTAAGCGCATGGCATACATATACAAGGCCAAGGTGAAGAGGGATGGGACCCACTATCGCTGCATTTGGGGCAAGGTCACAAGGCCTCATGGAAACAGTGGTGTTGTCAGAGCTAAGTTCAAGTCCAACTTGCCTCCAAAGTCCATGGTATTGTTAAAAAATAGCTTTTGTGATTGATATGTCATCGTTTCTGGGTATTTGGATTTTTGTGTATTGATTTTGCGTTTTTTTTTCTTGTTTTTTAGGGATGTCGTGTAAGAGTTTTCATGTATCCCAGCAACATTTGAGGTACAGTTAACTTTATGTCATCATTACTTTCCTCTTTGAATGTGCCAATCATCATTACTTTCCTCTTTGAACGTGTTAAGCTCAATAACTTGTGTTTTGTTTTACTGTGTACTTATTTGAATTTTGCCTGCCTCCCGAGATCAAGATTCTAATTTAGAAGTTTGACAGGTTAACTTACCAAATAAAACTTTGGTTGCTTCGTGGTGGGGGATTAATTCGTGGGGAATGATTTGAGAATTGGATATGGTTACTTTTGATTCTTGAATAATGATTTTCCCATAATGGATCTGTTTGCATTTTTGGAGATGGATGCTAATGTTTCAATACTTCATTGGAATTCCATTTTTCAGCTAATGGAGTGGGTTAAAATGTTAATACCAGGGGCCATTATTATCCACTGAATCTTTCAAATGTGCTTTTATTCTATAGAATTGTTGCGGTGTGTAATCTTATACATGGTTGAACAGTGCTGCTTTATGGATGAATTGAAAGTGCAGGCATCTTGTATGTGCATTAATACGATATGATCAAAGCGTTCTAGTTATTTTCTTCAGTTGGTCACCTGAATCTACCAACATTCGTTTGTTGTCTAATAATCACTTTCCAGTAGCATTTTAATCTAATTTAAAAAAATGGATGTTTTTTTAGGACACTGTTATCATCTAGTGTGATTCTGATAGAGCTCAGCTCATGCTATTATTTTGGATTCATTTTATTCCGTTGCTAATCAAGCTCGTATAACATAAGAAACATTTTTATTTTGGATTCAATTCCTGTCAATGGTTTCACGCCTCAATTTAATAAAGTCCTAGCTTTGTTTCAGTCACATTTTGTTATGGTCTTTTATCTTGATTCTAATGTCTGCTATTTTTTTCCTCTTGCAGTTCCTCAGGCTCTTTACAGGTAGCAGCGTGGGTCCATTCGATGTCTTGTAGGGATTGTCGTTTTACTTTTTATAAGCTAAGTTTAAATATCGTATGAGCTGAGAATGATGGACGGACTTTGTTTCTAATTTCAGTATCCGTTTTCCACCATTCTGTCTTTGATGTGAATGGTTTTGCGATCACCTTTTCCTTGATTTAAACATTAAGATCTTTGGTATGAAGCACAAGATGTGGCACTTTAATTCGCACAATAATTCTTATACTGTAATCGAATGTGATAGGGCCAGAGGGTCAATTCATTATATAGACAGAAGCATAAACACGTTTTGCAAGGAAAAAAACAGGAGGCTTGGTATCTGTTATTTGAGCTTAAAAAAAAGAAAGTGCTAAAAAGGTAAGGTGAATTGCTGTCCATGTTTTCCTTGCATGTTCATGGAAGAAAACCGTGGTTAAGCAGAAAAGAACACATGATTGGAGGTCCAAATTACTCCATTTTTTAGCTACCCGCCGTCCCTCCCAACTGGTAACAAACGCAATCAAAATAAATGGAAGGGTAACTGGATAAGTTTTTCATTATGGAAGTTTGTGGATTTCCCTGCATATTATTATACAGCTAGAATTCTGAAAAATTCGTGAACATGAAACTTTTTCCTTTTTGTCGAGAAAGGTGAAAATCAAGATAGCTTGTTGTGTAATTAGAGTAGAATTTCTGGGGAGATATGAGCTGCACTTGACACTGCGTTTGTGATAACTTCTTTGTTTCCTAGGATAAACACACCTTAAAAAAACTTATCACGAGCTTACCGGCAGCAGTACGTCTCCGTAGCCATGCTAAAGGCTGTAACTTTCCCCTGAGGTATAGCTCTCCAACGAAGTATCCTGTCATGCCTTTTCTTTACTTAAATCATGGGACCTGGGTTACCTTTCCAATTTTCAGTTTGCTGATCTGCTCCAAATAAATACCTTGCCTCCATTTTAGTAAGGAATCAACAAATCAGTAGAAGATTGATTCAAAAGTTCAAAAAAAAAAAAAAACGAATGCCAATTCCTTAAAAAAGGGTACCAACATGATATATCCACCCAAAGATATCAATCAGACCAGCTGTTCTAAGAGTATATTTTTTCTCAGCTTGTAAAGCAATGCCTGAAGCTATAGTTTCTGCTGTCATTTGAAGAACTGACCCTGTGGTTAGTGAAGCAGCTTTTCTTTATAGTGCCGCATAGGAAGTTGAGGGGTTCAAGCTGAACTGAAGCGAATGAAGTGCTTCATGAATGATGCAGACCAGAAGCAAGAAAAAGATGAGCGTGTTCGCAACTGCATTGCTGAAATCAGAGATGTTGCATACGAGGCAGAAATTTGCCGGAGGATAAGCTCATTCAAACACTTCAAAAAGGGTTGGAGGGGAAACGATATTTGGTGGTCCTGGATGATATTATATGGGGAAATGAAGTGTGGGTTAGTTTAAAGCCTGCTTTCCCTAAAGGACAGGAGGGAAGCAAAGTTTTAGTAACCACGCTAATTGAATGTTTACATAGTCAACAATTCATTTTCTTCTTATTGAATACTTGGATATTGAGCAAACAATTTTAGAAACCGAAGTGGTGTCAACCTTGCATTCTAGCAGGCGAGATGGTACCATCGCCTTGCGTATTCACTTTGACTCTGCAGTCCATATACCTTTCTCGGTAAGAAGGAAATAGAGTCAGAACTGCTTTGGTACAACAAAATTTGTTGTTTGGACGTATAATCAAACAGAACCACATGTGGGTCAACAAATCGAGAAGCACGATTGAACATAATTAGGACGCCTTGTCAATTCCCATCTTGTGTTCATAGTAATTGGGAAACACAATCTCTCCCATCTGCAGCTGCCAGAATCCTGAAGCAATATATTAGAACAAATGTTTTTCATGCCTGTGCATGTCAAAAGGTAGTCAAATGGTAAAAAGATATGCTCCGGTAGTGTTTGTTTATACCAGGAAGATATGGCATCTCTCATTTCAATCGAATGCCAGAAACAGTCGTGCACTTACAATCTAAAAATAGTTTCCCGAGATGGATGCTGATGGTGATGGTTCAAACAATGATCACACACTGATAAGTCCAGTGACTAGGCATCGACCACATAACCTAGGGACCGCTAAAATACTTCGGAAACGCTCAAACAGCTGCACGATACTATTTTCTTCACAACATCATGGTACAAACTTTCAATATGAGAACTGCTGGAAACTCTATTGATCTGATTTAGGCCTCCATGCTGGCTGCCCTTGAATGTGATAATGTGGCACATATCTTTGCCTAGTTGAATTGATTATCTGATTTTCCTGTCTTTCGTTGGTAGAATTCCTTGAACCGCTTCCCATTCTTTGGGAGCTCAAATTGCTGGGATGACTTGCCGGTCTTATATTGAGAGTTTGGGAGCTCAAATTGCTGGGATGACTTGCCGGACTTATATGGAGAGTTTGAAACTGTGCTTGTGGTGGTGAATACACAGACCTGCTAATTTGTGAACGAGTTGTAATATGCTGGCCAGCCATGTAGCTTGAGGTCCCAACTGGAGTCCTGACACGGTGAGCAGATGTGTAGCTTGGGGTCCCAACTGGAATTCTGACATGGTGACCAGCAGTATAGCTTGAGTTACTAGCTGGTCTTCCTGCAATAATACGTGATATTCGTGGCCTGACTAACATGCCCAAGAAAGAAATCTGATTCTGGTTAGCCGTCACAAGTCTATGGTGGGTTGTCTGAATAGCTTCAGATATCTTCATTAGGTTTGCAGCACTCACAGCTCGTGCAGTATTTTCTGGCTGCTCAAAGGGATCCTCGATCTAAAATATCAGCAGTGGCAAGACAATCAGCAGCAGTGGAAATAACAGCATCAGCTATCATTAGTTTAGTTTAGAATTTTGTTTTTCTGGGGGTGGGGGTTTTATTGAAGGAATGAGAGAGGATTACAAATAATGCATAAGTTCTGGGAAGCCATCTCGTGTTGCTTCTGATTTCTTCCCACTTCCCCGTAAATGGACAAATTCCTAGCTCTGTGGCCTTTGAACTTATGTCATAGAACTGCAAATATACAAAACAGCTTGCGTATATCAATAAAAATATGGATATATGGCCAGCTACCCCAGAAAATGGGAAAAGCAATTGAGATATATAAAAAGGTAATCTAGATATAAAACAGCACTCTCACAAGTCAACATGTCTATCATCATGTACTACAATTGCTGGAATTACCTCCTAGGCGCATAGAATTGCAAATATAATTAAAACGACACAAGAATTATTACCTTTGTAAGGAATGAAATGAAAAGCTCAGACAAAGAATTTCGATTAATTGCTCTGGATTTGTTTGATCTATATCTAGATATATTAGCAGCACATATTTCTCCAATTCGTCTTTCTGCATCAGTCCTCACACCTACAGAAAATATTGGAATACAGGTCAGAGAGATACTTCAACCAAGCTATTAATTACTGTTGATGCTAGTAGAAGATTCGATCAGTTTTTATGCAATGCAAATCATATGTTATATGTCCAAAAAAAATTGTAAGTTGAAACTACCATTTTAGGAAAACTTCAAGATGAGATGAGCTCCAAGTGATACAAGTCAATAAATAAAACATTGTCAAAATTATGAAAAACTGACTGGAAAATCTGGAGACATTTTATCATGTTTTGAGCCTTATCAAGAAAATGTCAAGATCAGTTCAACTAACTCGATAGCTAGACAGAATGTGCTCCAGACTTCGAAGCAAGACAAAATGAAAAACTATATTATGAAAAAGAACTTGTTTCAAACCAAGTTGTAGATTGCTAACTCTTAATTGAAAAAATCATCATCAAATACTGAGACAGGTTGGAGTTCATCTACTAGCTACCGACTCATATTTACTTCCCAGAAGTCATGAGAAACTGTAACCTAGCACAAACAACCATACCACATGGATCTTAACTTAAAATAAATTGAGGACTATAAGTTTTGTAACTGTAATATACTAATTTTTTCTCTGTATCAAATAAAATTACAAGCCCAAAGGCAGTATGGGGGATTGGGGAATCTTTTATACAATATGATATCATATTCGTCCTATGTGCAGTGCTTGGAGACAGCAACAATTGTGGCTCCTCTGGGAACCAGAGGGCCTCCTTGAATCATCTGTTCAGGAGTACTGCCAGAAAGGCACAGGCTACAGTTACAGAGGTAAAAATCAGACTTGTGCAAATCCACAATGCATGAATGCATGCGCAGCCACTTACACACATGCTGAGAGTGGAAATTTACTAATTAAATTGCAGACTCATTGTTAACTGTGGTCACATAAACAAGGAAGAAATTAATATTTTTAGAAAAGAATGCAAATAGCATAGGCTTAATGTGTGAGCTTATTTGGATTAAACATGAGAAGTACCTGTAAGATCATCAATAACATTTCTTGGGTAAATTTCTTTAAGGGGAGGTAAAATGGCAGGCACACAAGTCTGCAAGAAAAACCATAAACAAAAAAGAACTTAATAAGATGGAAGTCCTTACAGCTATAAAGAAATATATCCAGTAAAGCACAGAGGTAGGCTACACACTAGCTATAGAGGAGAGCAGTGAACATGAAAGAATGAAAGAAATACAGTTATACAAAGGCCAGAAGAACAATCAATCTATCCATTATCTGCATGTCCAATGACTGTTTTGCAACTATGGTATATAAATGTTCAGGGGAAGGGGACCACTAGCACAAAAGTGCACAAGAAGGCAAAAAAGAAAACTAATAAGAGAACACTTGACATTGCAAAAGGGCATGCGCAGAAAATAACCAAGATAACAAAGCAATGTTGGAAAAATCATTTAATTAGGGTTATTTGAAGAAGTGCAGAACTTTTAAAAAAGTTTAACACCTAATTCTAGTAAAACAGGTCAGTGACATCCATAATGAACACGTTGAAGCTAACATGGCAATGAAGTGCAGAGTTAATTCCAACTATTCTTACAAGGTTTAATGCATATAAAGAAAACTGATCACCTGAAAATGGAATATGACAAGCAAACTGAAAGAGTACGAGTTCAATGACCCAGTCTTTGGATTATTTATATTGTGAGTTTTGGCCCATTCCTTGACCTACACAAACATTAAATTGCATCAAATAGATGCACTAGTTTCCCAGGATATTTATTTATTTATTTGGCTGAGAGAATGTACCAGTAGGACCATATCACGAAAACGCCTATCTATCTCATTGATCCAGAACAAGAACTTGGACTTCATTACACCCTGCATGTTATCAATTGAAACATCGCAAGAGATGGAAGCATTCTCGAATTTTAAAATGGGAACCCTTGCATTTGGGATAAATTGCAACCTCTGCCATCCACCTGCACATCAACTTTGTAAGTTGTAATGAAATAAAACAACGATGTTATAGTAAAAGAACAACCCAACAACTAAGAGCAGTGATTTATTCCCCAAACAACTCTTCATCTATCCTTAAAATGAAGACATAAAAAATGAAAATACCCTTCAACGTAATCACTTTTCACTTTATAAACCTGCTCATTGTTGGCATTGGCCAGAATAAAGTAACTTATTTCAGTGGGCAGATTCAGCGAGTCAAAGACAATATAATTACTGAAGTTTCTGATATAAGTTTTTGGCTAAGTCAATTATTCACAACAAATTGTAAATCAAAATCACATGACAAGCTCTCTGATCCAAAGTCTAGTTTCTGGTTATTACCTTCAATTTTTCAGGAGAATCAACCATTATGACAATGCAAAGCTTTGATAATTAAAACTCTCAAAAAGACTTAAGTGCAGGAAAATCAAAAGCATTGAAGTTTTATTTATTGCAAGTTGTAAAATAGGGAACATGGTTATATGGATCTCATAGATTGCTCATGAATGTCTACATGAAGTACGTATTAGGAAACATGAGGGGAAACCATGTAATAATTCACCTCTCTGTCTCAAAGCTTTCAAAACATCCTCTAGCAAGTTTTGTTTGCGCTTCTTCCCAGCAGATGAGATATAAGAACCATTAGATAACACAATTGAGATGTCCAAGTCTCCCCATCGAGTGAAGAGATTTGACACAAATGATCCAAATGGCTCCACAGTAGAACCTGTTGGCACAAATAAAGTCATGCATCCACATTGTTGATCCAAAAACAGATAATAAAACTTGATGTATATTTTAAGAACCGGATTCATAGCAGTTTTACAAGTATTGCAGTTTTATTGTGACAGAAACACATTTGCAACTATTGCAGTGGAACCTCAGATACCTTGAGCAAAGTTCAAGCCATCAAGAAATTCACATTAATGTGTTTATGCAAAACTTGAATTACATTCTGGACAGTAGTATCATAGATGAACAGAAAAGGCATTCTAAATTGTCATACTCAGCATATTAAGTTTCAAAAAATAGCATACAGCAGTTGGTCAGTTTTAAATTAAAAATGTCAATTCCTTGGATTTGTATTGTTTCACTATTGTGTGTGAGGATCATTTTAAGGATTTCATGAGATGAAATTGTTTTTCTTCCACTATTTGTTACATTAATCTCTAGTAGAACGTATGGCATGCAGGAAAGAAATTTGCATTTCCCAGGAAAAATACCTCTCAGACTTTCCACAGATTTAACAACATCTTCCAACTCTTCAATGACTTTAAATCGCACCACCCAATCCTCCCGTAAAGGTTGGATCCCGTCAAGTATATCCTTAAGTGTAGGCTCCAAAACCCTGTAGGTATTCATGGTTGTTCCTTGAGTTATAATGCTGGAGAAACAGTCACACATGTCAAAAACTCAGGTGTAAGGCTAACATCACGCATAAAGCAGAAAAAGACATAGCAGATGGAGGCACAAGTTCCTACACACCTAGAAATGCCAAAATCCTTTCCAATGAGATTACTGTGCTGGTAAAGGCGTCTTGGAGTATTTCTTGCCTCAAAGATCCTTCAAGCACTAACCATAAATTTAAATTTTGGAATCTGCACATAATAAAAATAGTAGAAATGAAAAGCAATCAAAGTACAAGTAGAAGTGTGTGAGTGCAGCGCCCATGAATGTGTGGTGTGTGCCAAGCAACAATCATAAGCAAAAAGATTCCAGTGCCTGTGTTTGTGGGGTGTGCAAAACCACAATCACAAACTATACATTTTACCATCCATGTGTGTGTGGTGTGAACATGGATGTAGGTTACATTACAAAGAATAGAGCATCAAATTGAAAAGACTGAATCTTCTCCCTATCTAAACATTGTTTCTCCCATTCCCTAATCCAATAAACTATGTGTTAGGTACAAAAGAAAGTTCCTAGCTTTAAGATGAGGATGAGAGAAAAGAAAACTCTATATAAAAAAAAGGGTTCCAACTACGTGTTGGTTATGGCTCTCTGAGACACATCTTGTGGGAGAAAAATAAGCAATGGCTGGTTAAAGACTGATTACACTGACACTGCTGGTGACATAACCACACAACCAGACACACAAGAGATACTGCCAGTGAATTACAAAAACAGACAAGTCGGCAGAGAAGCATAGGTCTCATTTCTTTTCTTTGGCATTTTAAGCAAATAAAATCACACCTGACACTGAATAGAAATTCATAAACATAGACAGGTTGAAAACTTAACACCCCCTCCCAAAAATTCTCATTCTGTATTGTTTTGTTACCTGCAAATTCTGAGCAGGTTGGTCAGATCTCTGACAGAACTAGGTATGATGATAGCTCTACTAGAAAGGACTCGCACCTATTCTTAACTAGAGAAGCAACATCTTCAGCAATGTTGTTCGCTCGGTTTAATTTATTTAAAATATAAAAGGTCTCTAAGTATCAGAAGGAGCATCGGACCCTTTAATTGATTACGTTGTTTGGTGATTTAGAAATTCCTCCTATAAATACAACATAACATGTTATGATGGTGTCTGGTGGCCGGTGAAATTAATTTCGCATTCCAGTAGAAGATATCTATAAAAAGAAACAAAGTTACATTCTAAATCATGTGATTCAATGTAAATTTTAGTAGTGTGACATAAAGAAAGCTCCATTGGTGTCAACATAACAAGGGGTGATACACTGATCCCATATTCACAAACTCAGAGTCCTCTAAATTACAGGAGCTTCAATTCACCCCATTAATTTTAACCCAGCAAACATAATGACAAACAATATAAACCCCAGCCCTCCTCTTTAAGTACTCAACAGCGCATAAATTAACAAAAAGACTCTAACCCAATAGCACAATAGAGTGTCTGACTGATCAAAACATGAAAATCACTTAAAACCCATATCCAAATCGAAGTCAGCAACAAAACCAAGTAACTGAAATTAGAAACAAACACAGCCAAAATCCAATTCACACACACAAACGCACATCATAAAAACTTGAATAAATATTGAACCATAACAAATATGAACAAGAAAATAAATCACCATTACATGATTACCATAAGACATAACACTAGAAATCAACAGAATCCAGTAACAAAAGTACAATCCATGATGTTTCTCTCTGTCTTCTTGTGTTTGATTGACTCTTGCAGTCAACTGTAGAGTCACCCCCGGGGCTGTGTTAGCCAAAAAAGAGAGGCAACTTGCAATTCCCTCCTCCGCCTCGACTTATTTTCAGCCATTTATATATATAGGGTAATGACAATACAAAAATACGTACATGCAATGGGTGTAAAGTAGACATTAGACAAGAGGATAACTTAGCAGGGAGGGTTGTGGAAGTTACTGTACCTTTCTTTGTTTTTTTAATAGTGACCTCTTTGATGACTTTGAGAGAAAGGGAGAAAAAAAGGGTCAAGGAGACAGCTGCGCTTTGGAATTTAACTTTTGATGTTTGAGTGGGATTTTTTCTTTTCTTTTCTCCCTTTTCTTTTTATGGAATGGAGAAGCGGACACGATGTTATTGGATTTGGAGGGGACTCCTTTTATGCGAAATATAAAAATTGTGACTTGGAAATTGGTGTAGCCGCCTATGTTTCCCTGTCCGGTTTTCGATCTTCACTAGAAAAAAAAAAAAAAAAAAAAAAGAGTTTGAATAAATTAGAATTTGGTGTTTTGTTATTTTATATCTTGCCTGGAACTGTGTTTGTACGGAATTTTAATAAAATTTAATTTTTTACTTAAAATTAATAATTTTTATATTTTTAAATCGTTTGAATGTCCTGGTATCAATATATTAAAAAGATTTTAAAAATTCAAAAAATTAATTTGAAGTTAACATTTCATATATGTGGTTCGGGTCATGAGACTAGGATCGTATCACCAAAAAATATTATGAAGATTATGAAGCTTTATTTTCAACCAATCTAATTAAGTGACCAAATTGAAAAAAAAAAAACAATTTGACTTGAAGGAAAAGAAAAAAAAACAAATGAAAGAATAGGGTTCAAATTTGATATAAAAATAAAATAGTGAGGGATAAAACTAAAAAAAATAATTATGAAAATTATATAAAAAATTAGCAATCAAGAGAGTAAGGATTGTGTCTGGTATAAAAGTCAAATAAAACCAAATATAATGAATGGAAAAGAAAAGAAATCAAAAGAATAAAGAGTATAACTGAAAGAAAAATAAATGGGAGGGAAACTTTTATTTGTAGTGGGATGAGGCGAATCTCGATGAGAGGAAAGAGAAAATAGAGGGAGAAGATAAAAAAATTCATTGTTGTTTATAACATCACACACATCACCCCATTGGGATGAGGCGAATCTCAATAAGAGGAAAGAGAAAATGGAGGGAGAAGATAAAAAATTCATTGTTATTTATAACATCAGACACATCACCTTATTGGAGACGCCATGACTCGAACCTTCTGATGACATGTTGGTTGGATTTTTTGGTAGCAGAGGAAGTTGCACACGCCGCTCAAAAAGAATGGGCGACTCCCACCTGTTGGCGAATGCAAGTAGTAATATTTTATACTTGTTAAAATACCATAATGCATCTTAGTCAACATTATTATAGCAAAAAAAAAAAAACATAATAAAAACTCATTAACGTCAGTTTAATATTTTTTATGATTTCAATGGTAATCAAGCCATTTTATAGTGCTTGTGATAATAATAATAAAAATAAATAGCCCTTAAATGTTAGTTCTTCTTCCTTTTTTTTATGTTTTTATGAGTAAATGAGTTATTTTACTTTGAAAAAAGATTGGAAAATTAATTTGTCCTTGATCAATGTGAGAATAACCAGTGAAACTATAAAAATATCATATTACTCCAATATAAATTAATAAATCTTGTATGAGAAGAACAAAATAATAATTTAATTGTTTTAATCTACAGTAACACCTGTTTCGGGCTATAATATTTTACTAGTTATAGGACCCGTGCTTCTCCTCATGCCAGATAATTGTTTTTAGCAAAACAAATAAATCTGTAAGCTTTTCAAATTTATTTTTTTCAGAGAAAAATCTAATTATAATAAAAAATCCTATGATAACTATTTGTGTTAATAAATAAAAAAAAAAAACAAAATGTCAACATGTCTATTCAACTCGCCTAACTGCAGGTCGAATAATTTTTTTTTGGCACACAAGAGTTAATGTGTGGGTGTCATTGATATTTTTTTTATATCAAATAAAAAATATAACCATGAATCATAAAGTCAACACTTACATAAATAGATCATATGCATTAAAGAAAATATGCAAGATCCCAAACTAGTTTTTAATGTAGTAAAAAAATAGAACAACATTGCAATTGCTACAATGAAACATCATTTCCTTGTTCATGTAGAATAAATTTTAAAAACCAAAAAGTGTGAAGAAAAAAATTAATATTTTTCTAAAAAAATGTAAAGAAAAAAACCATTAAAATAATGAATTTGGCTTGCAGGTTATTTTTTTCTATAAAATATAAGTTATGCATACTACTCCAATATGTTTTTTTACATGAAAAAATAAAAGTGTCATTTGACAAATCCATACAATTATCTAACTAGATAAATCAATAATCTTTTTATGTAAATAAAAAAAATCATTATCAATAACTAAGAAATAAATTGTAAAGATTAAATATTTACCCAATTGTGTTTACTAAATTTTTTTATTTAAATAAATAAAATATAAATTCATCTTGAAAAACCCATGGCGTAAACGATAAATACAAATGAAAACGAGTGAATAAACCCACACCATATAAAATACTATGAAAGGCCGAACACATCAAAAAAGTGTAAGGAATATATATCTACTAATATGATGGAATATATATAAAGTCTTGAGTGGACCCAGCATCCAACCCAGGTGAACAAATCAAACGCATGACTTGAGACATAAAATTGAGATGATCCTATAAATAGTAAGGCGAAAAAAATACCTGAAAAAAAATATTTGAAAAAAATACTTTAAAAAAAATCAAAGTTGACCTAAGCTAATCTTTCATATCCATGACCCGGGTCACGAGATCAGAATGAACCCATTTTAGACAAACCTGAAAAAACAAAGAAGCATGATTCTTAACCAAACAAATATTAAGGAATGAAATTGAGATTTAAAACTAATTCAACATAAAAACCAATTGAATTTAAATGTTATGGAGAAATTTAAATGAAATTAATTATTTAGGGATTGAATTGAAAAAACAAATCAATTAAAAAAATAACAATTAAAATAATTGTCACCAAACTTGATATAAAAATTCAATGAAAAGAAATGCTCAAGGGAATTGAAGAAAAGCAAATAAATCAAGAAAATGATTGGCAATAAGAAAAATAACAATTAAAAGAATGGGGATCAATTTTTATAAAAAAACTAACAAAATCAAGCAACTAGGGATGAAATCGAAAATAAAATTTGATTAGAAACAATCAATGTAAATAAAACAATTGCAACTAAGAGAAGGACTAAATCTAAAGAAAAAAAATTGAAGGGCTGATATAATTTTTTGCACAATCAACACACAATCAGAGGAAGAAAGAGAATGAAAATAAAAAAAAGAAAGAAAAGTTAATTGGTGTCAAACCATACTCCACTATTATACATGCGCTGTCCAGAAAGAAAAGGGACATTGGGACGCAACAAGTGATATGGTAAAAGCTTGATTTCAATCACCATCATCAGCCACACGTGTCGCCTGAAAGCGGCAGAATGATTGATGCGTTGACCTATGCTAGACACAACTAAAAATGCTCTTATGACTAAATAACAATTAAAAAAACCCTTGTGAAATTACAATCAAACCCTTAAAATTAAGGCTTAAAAAATTGAATGGCAAGGGTAATAAAGTAATTCAACTGTTCATAAAATTATAAAAAGAAATAAAAATGCTCATAGGACTAAACAATAATAACAAAAAAACCATTAGAAAATGACAATCAAAACCTTAAAATCAAGGCTAATAAATTTATATAGCAAAAATATCCATGTAACTTAACCATGACAAAATTAAAATGACCACATGTCCTCTATACCATAGTAATTATACTGTTGTTTAAAGAAATAAAAAAATAATGTTGCTCCCAAAAAAAATTAAGAATAATAAATTGACTATATACAAAAATAATTCTAACCTTTAAGTGAAACTTTAAAAATTAAAGTATAAAAGTAGAGTGATAATTTCACCGTGAATGAACTTCAATGAAAAAACCGCGCCGTTTAGTAATTTACTTAATTGTCATGTTTTGTTTATTTCTTAATGCCAGCAGACCTGAAGTACATGGCACGAACAGCGAAAAAGTAAAATTAAAAATAAAAAAATCATATTGGAATCTGTGCAAGCTATTTCCGCATATCATTCCAGATACTTATTCACGAGTAATTAGAACCGGCCCGGTTTTAGATTTAGATTTTGAGTTTTGACCGGATTATCAGGTTATTCGGGTTAATTTTTTTAAAACAATTAAAACGATATTGTTTTAGTAAAAAAAAAATCAACGGGTTGTAACCAAGTTTTTGACCGGATTACACCAAATTTTTTATTCTCTTATTTTTTTAACCCGGCTCGATTCCAACCCTGAATCGACCAAGTCCCGGATCAACCAGTCGAATCATGATTTAAATCTATGTTTTTGTCAGGCATCACATTACATTATTACCAAATAGGCAGTGAGCCCCGTCGTTTCAGATTTTGATTGAATAATAATAATAAAAAAAACCTCCAAGGCATGCTGCCTAGTTTGACCTGAAAATTAAACAAAATGTAATTAAAAATTGTCCTGTGGATGCCAAGAAAACATTAGAAAAAACATCATCCCTTGCAGATTATTAACAAGACCCTAGCTCATTCTGTAAATGCGTTGCGTGGGAATGCAAGAAAGGCAGACTACAAAGGGGTTCTCACAGAGAAGTTCGTGGAAAGGAGTGAGGATGCGAAAAATGCTGCTGCAAAGCTCTCCAAAGCTGGTGGGCGTCTCTCTAGTTCATGGCATTAGCTGATAACAAAGTAATTGCCCGTGACATGCATACAGGGTGCATACAGAGTGTTGTTCAGAAAAGAAAGAAGAAGAAGAAGAAGAAGAAGAAGAAGCAGCTTAGCAGCACCTGGTCCATAACACATGAGCTGCAGCCTCGTGTGGCTAATTGCCTAATTGTCATTGGCATCGACAAGGTGAAAAAATACATTCTCAACGACACATTATTCAGGCGAGCCTTTATTGGGATCTTGTGAGTTTGCTATTGCATCGTTTTGGATCATGAAACGTCCTTCATACCTCTCTGCTTCTAACTGTTTGACACTGGCACTGCGGCAGCAGGTGAGGTTGATTAAATCATAAATATTAATATTTAGTTAAGTTTAAAAATGAAGTTTTCTTTGGATGAAATCTACCATACTTACAGTTGTACCTCAAGTTTAACAAAAATAAAAATTTATTGCTTCTCCTCGCGTTCGGACTCAGCGGAGTGATCACTCTGCATGACTGTTCAAAGTGAGTTTTTAATTCACAGTTTGCACATTCATTAATAATGGTCGGACTGGGTCCAGTCTGAATCTAAATATTTTGGATCGGGTCTGATCTAGAAAAAAATCATTTTTTTAAATTTTAATTATGTTTTATTTGAAAAACCAATATTTAACATTATTCAGTGACATTGCATCAATTAGAAAAAGATTGCATAATGGTTTAGTATTTACAGAATTTGATCATAGTCTCAATTTTATTTCTGATGATATTTTACCTGATTTGTTGCACGCTTAAAAAATCATGAAAATTGACAAATTATAGTCTTTGTCGGATGAATTTATATAAAGTATTATTTATTTCATGATGTAATAGTAGTAGTTAAATCTATAATATTTAAATTAAAAACCATCAATACTAATATATATATATTTTTAGTTATTTTATAACCTCAATTTGAAAAGTATTCTTGTAACGAAATACATTAAATTACTTTTTATTCAACCTTAATTTCAATCACAGTTTTAATTAAATATATATTTTTTCAAACCAACCTCAACTAAAAATATTTTTTATAAAATATTAAAAAAAAACACAACCATAATAGTTATCACAATATCAATCACAAGAGTAATAAAAAAAAAAGAAATATAATACACAAAACTTGTTCCCAAATACCCCCCCAATCTTGAATTCTCGCTCCAGAACATAGGCCCATCAGATGGGCCGAGGAAACAGCTAACTTGTTTGGTGGAAAAAGACAACAGCAAAGTCCCATATTTTTGACATCATTATTTCAACGGGTCTTGCCGAAACGAGGAAGCAGCACACCGGAATGATGTCTTTTAATTCATGACAGCAGGCATCATTTCATCCGATGCCTAAATTTCATTTCGTTTTCTGTTCTCCTCGTTGAGAATCAAAACATGCTGTCTATTGGGGATGGGACATGGTTCTGTTCCAATCAAACCCTCCGGGATGAGCTGACGGTGTGATTGCTACATTTTTGGCACACTCGTCAGAATATCCGGTGCAGACAAGGACTACAGAGAATTGAAGGCATTAAAGAGATACAAAACTGAGGCAAGCAAAGAGCAAAGAGCAAGGAGAATGTTGAGATCAACTGTCGTTGTTATGATTATATATGTAGACTTTTTTTCTACCGAGCAACAGTACAATGGATGGAGAATCTATTGTGCCGAATCCACTTTTTTCTACTGATCTAGAACGCTTCTTATAAATATATTCTTTACTGATGTTTTAAACAGGATATATATTCCCAATGCTGATGCACTACCTCTGTTATAACTGGCACGATCACCCTTTTCTTTTGTAGCTTTTAGTTAGCCTTTATAATTTTGATGTCATCCGATACAAGTTTTTCATCTTGCATGTTTATCTGCTTTGCTTCATACTACTGATCGTGTTTCGTTTCAGATCTAATGATTCAGTTGCTTGTTGATTTTGATTAAAACCAGATAAGAAAAACAATCCAGACTGTGAATTAGTTTTTCTTTTCTTAAATTGTTACCGTTCTGCTATGAATATAATCGGGTTTTTCTTTTCTCCTGAGAACCATTTCTTAAATCGTGGACTCCATTGGCCGTATTGGTATATCTGTAGAGAGGACGGATCTGTTCATCGTGTTGGGTCCTCATCACATGGTGGAGGTTTGATGTGCTGGGTTGCTGATGTAAAGGAGGGTCATCCGCCAGCCTATGCTGGGTCCTAGAAGGAGAACTAATCATGGTTTTTATTAACGGTGAAGGATGGGAGATATAAATAAATCATGAAAAAAAAAAGTCATGAATTTAAATAAATAAATAAAAAACCTGGTATCAGCAACAAAGAAATCCGATGCTGATTACTTGCCAGCGATGGAAATAACAACAACGGATTATCGAGCTGATAAATCAGCAACCACAAAACTGCATATATGATATTTTTCGTTGTTGATTTTTTTCAGCAATGAATTTAAGTTTTATAAGCAACAAATAAGATTCTTTGATATTTTTATTTAAAATTTCCTATATATATTTTTGTGCCACTTGAGAAGAGAGCTTGCTTTAAATTGTCAGGAAGGACAATAAGCTACACGAGATGAAAACCACTCATATCGAGCAATGTCCTGCATACAAGTAAAAGTGGTATCCCACTCTGGCCACCTTCCAAGTTCGAAAGAGTGTGGTCTGACTCGGCCAAGACAAGGCACATGGCCGACCATGTGTACAAAGTGCAGAAATGCGATGGAGACCCGTGTAGGTTAGTCAATGGGTTAGGGTTTAGGAATCATGAAAAGTTAAGCAACAAGCCCTAATTAACATAAATGGCCTCACCTCACTCCATGCATCATGCTGCTTGATTCACTAATTCAGTCAAAATAATTTTACTTTTTGAACAGCTAAATTTACTTGTAAGCAATCAATGCGCGAAGGAGTGTTTTTGAGACAGGCAATGGCAAGGCCATCAACATCAAATCTAAACAAATCTAGGACAGCGCAGAGATGGTGATACAAAACTGAGACCAGATGCAACGTGTCTACTGATGATTGCATGTTCAGCTGAGCCCCTCGCATCTTGTCAAGAATTTAGAATCAAATAATGGAACGCAACATCTATCCATCCACTAACATCCGCCTTATCTCCAAGTTGACCCCTCCGCCCCCTCCGCCGTCTCCTCCTCCTCCTCCTCCCCCCTCGTGAGAGATCAACAATATCAATCATTTAGGAGGTGAACGCTGGCATGCCCATCTTCAATATCAACCATATTCTCGATTATTGATATGATCAGACATTGAACGCTGGCACACTGAGAATTGACAATCACTACCGATGCAAATCCTTAAAATAAGATGGAATTAAAAAATAAAAAAAATTGTCTAGCGAGAGAAGAAAACTGATATACTGATTCATATTTGAGGAATAAAAAGTCCCTCTAGATTTTTATACACAAACTTGGAACCATATTCCTCGCCTCAGCTATATTACCATATTCCTGAAAAGATTTGCAGCCTAGCAAGCATTCATCAAACCTCCAGAGAAAATCCCAGATGTAAAATTTCCTTATCCTTCTTAAAAAGGAAACCCTACAAAATACAATTAAAAAACAAATGAAACTGCTTACGATATTTTTTTTCCCGTTTTTTCTTTGATTGGTCTAAATTATATTTTTCTTATCTGCTACTTGACTGTTAATGCTGATTTCTGATTTCTTCTCAAATCAACAACAACAACACTAACATTGTCCGTGCTATGCCTGGCCAAGGCCAACTTGGTCAACAGAACTGATGCATCTGAGCAGGACTTATCAGAACTCTCAATGGCGGCTCTGGCCACGGCAGCATCGCTGCCAGGAGACCCGGGTGGTGACGGTGGCTTTCGGGCACGGAGGCACGTGCGCACTACCCCGCAAGCAGTATCATTTGGCACCACATCCCACAGTCCATCACTTGCCAGTATCAAAAACTCATCCTCCGCCGTCCGCTCCGTCGAAGTCACATCTGGTTCCGGTATCACATATGGCTTCAAGTAATTATCACCTGAAAACGAATCAAACACCAAAACATGAGTTAGATGAATCAAGCACAAATCCACCACGATTTGGTAGCATTTAATTAATCAAGAGCCATGTATGTAAATTACCTATGGCTCTAGACATGGCCAAAACACCAAGAACTCTTGGCCCATCCCAATAAATTACACGGCCACCAGCTTCTTGTATCCGAAGCAATTCATCTGGTCGATCAGGCTGCAATTTACAAAGACAAACTGAAGTTAGCGAAAACAAATTAAAAGTAAAAAACAAAATCATCCTAACAATAATTTTAGGTCCCGACACGTTGGTTCCTAAAGGTGCTACTGGCTAGCAACATACCGAATTCTCAATGCTTGACCCACATGCCACACGCCTAAGTCATTCAGTGGAAACACCTCTTTAACTTGCTCTAAACATGGTTCATAATAAACATAAATAAATAAGGAAATCGTTAACCTCACCTTGTGATCCGATGAGAGAGGAATAGCGTCACCGTTTCGACAAAGAACTGCACGAGAATCGCCACAATTCGAGACAATAATCTTTTCAGGCGTCACCACAGCTACCACAGCAGTAGATCCAACGGCGTCGCACTGCGGAGCCTGTAACTCACACCTACAATTAGAACTATTATCTCCTTCAACACAGCAATTCTCCACTTCTTTATCCATCTTTATAAAACTTCTCTTCATAGTTTCCTTCCACTCTACACTTTTTTCTTCTTTAAAACCTTCAACTTCTTCTTTCACTATTTCATGTAACCGATCTCTACACCTCATCGCCACCTAAAACACACGCAAAAAAACAGCACCATAAAATAACATAACAAAAGTTTCAAAAAATTAAGGTAGGTATTTCGCCCTTACGTGTGAGCAGCCATGACCGTCGAAAACACCAAAAAACGAAGTGTTTTTAGTAGTAAACGACGTGTGTATCGAGACGGCGTCTTCCATGTCTCTTCTTCTACCACGAACAGAAGTCATGCCGAATTTTGAAGCTTCTTCTTCCAGTTTCACAGATTCTGATTTACTTGGATTCGAGATACTATGGTTTTTATTTTCTTCGATTGTTTTGCAATTTTCTACTGCGTTTCCACAATCACGTGAGAGAGGAATCGGCAACAATTCCATTTTCTGCCGTTTGGCTGGGGTAATATCAAGAGTCGACGACGGTGGAACTGCCACGTCGGTAACTAACTTGAGTGGTCGGAGTTCTAATCTTGTCCGCCTTGAAGCTCGTGAACTTGGCTCAACTGGTGCAGCTGTTTCCCTTTCACCAGCAACTCCACAGCAAATCCCGACCATTAATTCAAATTAATAATAAATAGAGATAGTGAAATCACCCAGACCAAATCGACAATCCTCGAGCTACAACTCCTCAAATAGGGTAATAGAGATAGAAACGAAAAGAGATAAGAGAGATCTTTCAAGAAATGGGAGAAGGAGCTTATAAAAATGGCAATGAGAAGAGGATGGACTAAAAAAGCGAAAATGTTTTCACCTGGGGGCCACACTAAAAAATTACGGGTAGGACTGCCCGTCACCTTCACGGGCAAGGAGGATCCCCATGTACAGTTGGTATGACGTAGATCTACTGAATACAAAAATAGTAATCTTCACCGTCCATTTTCCTCTTTCCCTCTAGTAACTCACCACGTGTTAGCCTTTTTGAAACCTTCTGACGTGCCCAATAGGATTCCAACACTGGTTGTTGTTACGACCTTCTTTTCCTGACACGCATGAGGTCCGGAAACCTAATTTTGAGTATGATTCTGTTTATTTTAATAATTTTAGTTTGGTATTGTTTAATGGAGGTTCCGTTTTTTAAATGCACAATTCCGAGGATGCCACCACGTGGCGGTGATCAGCGAATAGGAGTTTCGTGTCTGATTCTTCTCCTCGCACGCGCTTTTGCAGGTTACAAGGACGATAATAAGTAGGCGGCCTTTCTTTACGTTATTGCAATTCGCGTCTTGGTACGCTGCTCTTTGTTCCGCGGATACTGAACCCTGCTCGCCAGATCCTAGTCTATAATCTACATCATAGTTATCAAATCTGATTCGCAGATTTATCCAGTCAAGAGATTGGTTTTATGAATTTTATGATAAAATCTGATCAATCTTAAAAAAAAAAAAAATTTAAAAAACAATCCATATCTATATAAATTATATATATTATAAATAATAAAATTTAAAATAATATTTTAAAAAAACTTTTTATTCCGTATTAAAAAAATATTGTATTACCCTTTTAAATTTAAATATTTAAATAAAAAAAATTATTTTAAATTTAAATATTTAAATAAAAAATTTTTTTTTTTTATTATAAAAACATTTTTTTATTGTGAACATAGAGTATCTACATTAAAGGAATTCAAATCCCATATTTTAAAGATATTATGCTATTATTTTAAGTTTAAATATTTAAACCAAAAGGTTTTATCCCACATTGAAAAGATATTATGCTATCATTTTTAAATTAAAGTATTTAAATCAAAAAAATTTTATCCTACGTTGCAAAAATATAACTTTTTTCTTGTGAATAAATAATATATATATTAAAAAGCTTCAGATCTCATATTGAAAAAATAACTCTTTTCTTGTGAACATAGAGTATATATATTAAAAGGCTTCAAATCCCACACTAAAAATATATTATGTTATCCTTTTAAATTGAAGTTTTTTTATCCCACATTGAAAAAATAACTTTTCTCCTGAGAGCATAGAGTACATATACTACAGGGTTCCAAACCTCACGTTGAAAAAATAATCTTTTTCTTATGAATATATAGTATATGTACTAAAAGTTTTTAAATTTGATATTGAAAAAATAGAACATTTTTCTAATATTGATATAATGAACTTTGAAAAGAGTTAATAATCAGCTAAAAAAAGATGAAAAAATAAGCATAGGGGAAAAACCACATTTGAAAAAAAAACTGCATCTCATTCAGGTTTGCTCGGGTCATGAGTCGACCCATCAGGTTGATCGGGTTTTGCCGAGTTGTTACACTAGGCAAGCTTTTATTTTATCAAGACCAGTCCAGCCACCGAGTCCCGAATCAACCCGTTAGACTGGTCCGGTTTAATAACTATAGTTTATATATGATGTTAAAAAAATCAATTTAATTTTTAATACCATTGTCAGTTCTTTATTTAATTATAACTTTGTTTGATTTTAAAATAAATTACAGTACAACATTGTTTATTTTTTTTTTTAAATCGTTTTACTTAACTGACGACCTCTGCCCATCACAAAGGTAACTATGCTCTAATCTTGTAAGGCAGGTTTTTAAATAATTGTTATATAATTATCAAAATAATTTTTACAATCAAGGTGAAGTTTCAAAAATAAAACTCTTAATGAAGAAAATAAAAAACAATAACATCATTTAACCGGTGTTAAGATATCAATATTCATGATCTTGATTGCAACATCAAGATATTTTCATAAAAAATAAATCAAAATATATTATGAAACTTAATTTTCAATGAATCATGATAAAATTAAAAAAAATTAATTAAAAAACCTTCGAGTCAACTCGACTTATCTCGTTAAACATTATTTTTAGATCACGAAACCAAAACAACATAATAAAAATTTAATAAACAAATCATAAAGTTTAATTTTTAACTAACTTAACATTAAAGAATGAAACTATGACAAAAAGTTAAAGAGGAAAAAAAAATATAAACAACCAAATTAACCTTTAAAACTTGCAACATATGTCAAGTGAGTGAGATAACCTTGTAAAAAATAAAATTAATATTAAATAATAAAATTAAAAAATATTAATTGAAAATAAATCAAAGAATAAAAAAAGAAAAATGTTTTTTTTGGAGGGTAACGCCAAAACATGCAAGGAAAATATTGTTAGTTGCTATAATACTTTCCCTGTATATTTTAATATATTGTTAGTAATTAAAAATCAACTAGTAAAAAATAAATAAAACAAATTATTTTTTAATCAAATATTAACCAAGAAGCAAAACTTTAATAAATTCCTTTGCCTTTGCCGGCATGTTTTAAATAAATTTTGATCGAAAATATAAATTTTTCTTTTGAAAACAAAACTACCCGTGAATATTGTCGAATGCAGTAAGAAAATATTAATTTTATCTTACATTTCATGTTTCAAGTTCGTCACATATCAATCTCAATAAAAAAATAATATTTTATAATTCATGAAAAACAATGTTGAATTTTATAATTTTTTATTAGATTTATATAAATGCATTGAGTTAGACATGGATGATGTACTCTTGAATTAAAAAAATAAAAATTGACTGAGACATAAGATGGTTTAAACACACTCTTAGTGATAAATAAATATAAACATACGACCATTTTCTTGTTTAAGTGATAAAATTTAAATTTTTTTTTTTTTTAATAACTCAAATTAATATATTTTTGTTTTTAATTATTTTGTGTCTGTGTCAAAATGATTTTTAAAAAATAAAAAATACTTATTAGTACTTTTCCTTGTTTAAAAGCAATCACCCAAAAACACATAATAATCACTGCTACCCTTGTCAGAATACAGAACAGGGAAAAACAGTGCGGTGGGTGAGAGGCTTCGATAGGGTAATTGTAGCTAAGGTTTTTTTTGTAATTTAAAAATGATTTAAAATAATATACTATTTATTTCTTTTTAATATAAGTGTATTTAAATAATTTAAAATTATAAAAAATAGTTAATTTAAATCTAATAAAAAAATAATATAATATAATTTTTTAAAGATACAAAAACAAAATTCCTCTTGCTTAAAGGAGCGTGAAAAAACGCGCGACATGATGCATTGAGCAGTGATCAAATTGGTGCATTGAGTTCTTTTAAAATATATATATATATATATATATTTTTGAAAAAAATAATTTTTTTATTTTTTATATCGTTATGAAATATTAATATAAAAAATAAATTTAGAAAATAAAAAAATAATATTTTAATATATTTTAAAAGAACAATTTAAAAATTAAGAGAAATTCTGAAAGGTATGGAACGTCATGTCAACATCAAATGACGGTACATTCTGCAGAATATCTTATGTTTGGTAACTGTATGAGCAGACACGTGTCTATTAATGACGTGGAGCGGAAGGTGCAAAACCCTCTCGCTTCCTCGAGCTTAGACACGTGTCGAGCACTAACTCCTGCCCATTTCTCCGCCGTCTGCCTCGATTTTGGATAGGTATCCTCCCTCCGAGTTTTGTTCA
Source organism: Populus deltoides (assembly GCA_015852605.2). Lineage (NCBI taxonomy): Eukaryota > Viridiplantae > Streptophyta > Magnoliopsida > Malpighiales > Salicaceae > Populus > Populus deltoides. Next base: position 18,948,692 of record CM027579.2, read on the forward strand.
TTTTGCAATTGATGCTGACCCCAATTTATTAGTTTTGAAGGGGGCATTTTGCCCCTTATTCCTGTTTAATCAATACTTTTTTTTTTTTTTTTTTATGGAAGTGTTTTCGTCTTGGAGTTCAGAACACCTCATGGTGTGAAAGTAATTCATCAGTATTGACTGATGGGATACCCTCCGTCACGCTCCCCACGTGCCCAGGCTTGCTTTTAAAATTCTTGGTTTTTTTTAGATTTTTTTTTTAATATCTTGACATGTCAATGATAAAAATAAAATTTTAAAAAAATATTATTTTAATATTAGTTAAAACACGAAATCCTGGTAAATTAGAGGAGGAGCTTTAGATGATAAAGATTGGAGATTTTTACTAGAAATCTCAAATTAAAAAACCCTGGAGGAATTGAGTGAGATTTAGAAATGAAAGACAGTTATTATATAACTCAAGATCCTGATAAAAATAGAACAAAAATTTTATGTTCTTGTCAAATGATGAAAACACATATATAACAAGCATATTACATAACTCGAGATCCTTCATTTTTAAATTAACAGTGAAGGATCTGGCCCATCTGGGGAGCCTTCAAACCCAGCAACTGCTAGTTCATGCGCGTCAACCCTTGAACAGTACAGGGAAGCACCCTATTATTGATAATTTTTTTTGAAAAATAATACAGTCAGAAGAAAGTTAAAAGGGAATAACTAGGTTTTGAAAAAAAATGAAAAATTAATATAGTTTCTAAAACATTAATGTTCTGAATGATGGTTGTTAAATAACTGATGTTCTTGAACAAAATCTACAATTCTGAATCACGGTTTAAGCAGCAACACCTCACATGATATGTTAGATCAGTAGCATTTCATTGTTTGTTGGACAGGCACGCTGATTATAATTAAATGATTTATCATCTTAAATATATATATCGATGTAAGATATATATATAAATTTTATTTCTAAAAATGTGCATAGTGTAATTTATAAGGAGGAGTACATGTACCGGTTGATCCGGGACTGGAATCAGGGCAGGTTTGTAAAAAAATATAGTTAAAAACCTTGTTGACTTCGCAAAACCCAATTGCAACCCGTTGATTTTTAAAAGAAACCAAAACGATGTCATTTTGATTTATAAAAAAAATTCAGGTTGACCCTGTCAAAACCCGTGACCTGGACCCTGGCCGGATCGATCACTGGATCGGGTTTTAAAACACAATTTTTAGGAAAGACATTGAACCTAAATGATGTTGTCTTGGAGAATAAGAACACACAAACAAGTGAAGATTATGCCAATGATGAAGTTGATCCATCTACTCGTTATTGTGTGTAATTACATTACATTATTTTTTTAGTCAAGGGTTGTTTTTATTTATATTATTACGTAATATTGTTTTAACTAGCTATCATGTTAATTTTAAAGTTGTTTACATATGATGTATTTTCATATTTATTTTATATAAAAATGATTTAAAATTACTAATTAACTTATGAACATGTTAATATGCTTTTAATATTTCAAATTATTCACTAACAACATAAAAAATGCACACGAGTAAAAATAATATTTAAAAAACACCATATTAACTTAAATAATATTTAAAAAACACTATATTAACTTAGGATTGTAACTAACAAATAAAATTAATATTAAAATATAGCACTTTTAATTATAAGTTTAGAGTTTGATAATTGGAGAATTTATTTGGGTTTTGATTATGATGATTTAGATTTTATTTTATGTAAAATTTAAGGCAGAGATGTACAGCTTAACACAATAGCTACTGTCATTGGCAGTTGTAGAGGTTACTGTCACTAGCGGTTTATGAATATAACAGCTAATGATAATATCGATTATTTATAAACCCATTTTCCATCTTAAAATCTGTTATTTCTCAAATATTTTTGTCTCCTGTGATTTATCTCAAAATATTTTATCTAAATGTGCTAGTTTGATATTAAAGAACTAAAACTAAATAGACTAGTTAAATTAAAGTTTATTAGCCGAACTTATTACACGGACGGCAAACAATTACTTAATTAAACCTGTCCTGCAAACTGTTTTGATTTTAAGTCCCAGTCTGGTAGCTGATTGATGGAGACCTCCATTGAGATGGAAACTGGGGTCCGGGGCCGTACAATCACCCACCATAAAAGAAAATGCCACGCGCAACATAAAAGCTGGCAAGCATAATGCTCACTTCTCACCTGGGTGAGGGGTGACGTAACACGAACCAGTTGACACGTGACTAAGAAAGCTTGCATGCAAGCCTGTCCTGTCGCTGACCTAACCTCAACTCTCTCTTTTTTTTTTCCTTCGCTTTATTACATTTATGAACCAGAAGCGGAGAAACAGAAACTGCCAAACTGGCATGCTCCTCTTTCTTGCTTGTGCCATTGTCTTCATCTCTTTCTTTCTCCTAGTAACATTAACGTAAGAAAGTATTCCATGCCCTATAGCCTAAGAATGCTAAAAACAAAAGAACTGTGGTGTTTCATGACACGTATGTATATTGCGTGCTTGAATACTATATGATATTTCAAACTTTAGGTCATGCGGTGACATAAATCAATTATTTATGGCTAGAGAATTTTTAAAGTTGGTTATGAAGAGAACGGCGATTATCCAATGTATCTGACTCATATGATGTAAGCCATAAAGGTTTCTGTGTCCGTTTTGCTATATATATATATATATTAGGTTCGGAAAATAGCAGAATCCATTTTTAATTGTAAAAATGCATGGATGAGTCGTTGGTTTTTGTTTTCTTTATTTTCACTATTTTCTGTGTTCTTTGCATCTCTGGGGCATGTGGGGAATTAAGTTCGTATAAAAAAAGAAGGGTCGAAATCATTGTCCCTGGATAAAGCCCGAGCCCGTTTGCTAACAATGGGCAGTGATGGAGAGTGGAGGTGGGTCATCACATGAAAGCATGCCTGCAGAAAAAGACTTGACGAGGGCAACAACGGTCCAAGAATATAAAAAAAAGGACACATACTTGATTGGCTGATTATTATTTGCCTACGTAATTGGACGATGAGGACGTCCAAATCATGATCCGAGAAGTTCAAGTTGAAAATCTTTGCTTATTCATGTTGATTTCAAACGGCAGCAAAGAACACCAAAAGTCTCCCAAGAGTAATACCAAAAGCTTAGAGGTTTTGGATTCAAATCCCAGAAAGGATAGAAGAACAGGCTACTCTGACTATTACGGGGAAAGAAAGAACGAGAAAAAACTTGAAACACCATACATCTTTAATAGCTAATGCTAAAAAATATAGAGATAAAAATTTTGAGCAAAATTAATCACAACCACTTACTAGAGAAGGCTGAGTGCTGCCAATATAACAGCGCTCCAAGCAGAAGGCCTTGGTTGATTAAACAGAAACGCTGGGAAATTACAAATGTGCAGAGCAATATAATGTTACGCCCGCAATCATTTCCGAGGAAAAGAGTCGATTATCTCTCAATCTGGTCTCATATGGGGTTAAATCCATTCACAGTAAATCCTCCATCAGTGGAAATATCTTGTCCGGTTATGTAAGCAGCAGCAGGTAGACAAAGAAATCCCACCAGGGACGAGACTTCCTTTGGATCTCCATTGCGCTGGAGAGGGGTTCATGAGACAACTTTGTCCAAAGACACCTTGTCATCGAGCAACTGGAAAGAGTAGACCATATGATAGTTAGAAAAGTTGCTATGGAATCAATTATTGGAATCTTATATGCAAATTCTTCTTAAAGCTAATATGTCATGCAACATCCGACACACTCCAACGATTCACCATGTTTCATGATATGTATATCACACACACACAATCCCATCTCAAGACTATATGCCAAATTAAGATTATGGCTAGACATGCCATCACAAAAAGAATGTCGAGTGGGTAATGAAGCTAGAAAAACTGAATTGTTGTCAAAAGACCACAAAATTCAGTTTGATTACTGCTTGGTAAGTGTTGCCAGACTGATGAACAGTAGCTAACTAAGATGCTCTACCATAAAAGATCTGAACCGAACAAGACATGAATCTTGTGACTTGCATCTGCTGGAAATAAAATACACAAGTTTTCGGATGAACCTCTCAAGCTTTACAGACTCTTTAACAAACTTTTAAATTCTGAATACATCATCCCTTCTATTTATATGGAGATTAATCCTCTAACTATCATAATCTAATGAATTCTAACTAACTAATTCAACAAGGATTCTAATAAACTAATCCAACACAAATCCTTTTTGACAAAGGAATCCTACATACACTAGGATTTTTATCCAACAACATCAAATATTATATACATTTATTTAGCGATTGAGATATATGGGCTCTTTACATAACTAGCTGATCCTTGATAAAGATTAAGAGGTCTATAAGCAAGAGTTAATGCGAGGAAATTCAGTTTAGGAGGCATCTTCCTGACTTGACGAACCTCTATGTAGACCCTTGGGGTTCTTAAGAGCAATGAGTGGTTTCTTGCAATAATGTGTTTCCATAGAATTTCACCAAACGATAAAAGAGATTTGTCAAGCTTCCTAAAGCAAGAACCCATTTTAATGTTCCAAGGTTAATGGGTTAGGTTTATAATCCTGATCGATACAAATGCTAGATATCAATTGCAACTTAACTTAGCTGGCAAAAACCATAAGTTTGACTAAACGTGAACAAAAGCATCCCTAAAATGGAATCAGATACCTGCCTGCCGCTTACCATTCTCCTTGTTATTAATGGCTTTAACTTTTAAACCAATCCGTGACCAGATTAAATAATTAATTTAAGATGATCTTGGTGGCTTTCACTACTTAATACTTACAGCAGAAAACAATGCCAGTGGTCTAGATGAGAATTCTGACATCAATGATGACGTGGTAATACTTCAAAAGGATGCTAACATACCATAAAGGAAAGACTGGGAGCATTGTTTCAAATGATTCATCTATATGCAAAACAGAGTTTCCCAGAGTTTCTCAAAAGACAGATAAATACATCATACTGTAAGAAGGTTAGAAAATCATACGTGTTCCACAAGCGAGGTTCTGATATACCAGGGTGCAACACAGTTCGTCCTGATATTGTCTTTTGTCCACTCACAAGCAAAAGTTCTTGCAAGTTCATTCATTGCCCTGTGAATAGAAAATTGGAAGAAAGCCCTTTTGACCTTTTCACAACCAACAAGTTCTCACTCATACTTATTTGAAAAGGATACTAGATTTCAACAGCCACTCACCTTTACTTGCTCCATAAATCGATCCAGTACCTAAATGCACAAGATCCGCAACAGAGGAAATGAATACAATGCTTCCTGCTCCAGATGCTTTTAGAAGAGGATGTGAAATTTGAGACAAATGGTATGCAGATTAGAAATTAGTCGCCATGACTTTTGAAAATTCTTCAGCAGAATAAACAGTGGTAGGCTTCCTGATAATTTTGCCAACATTGTTTACCTAAATAACATATCATCCACATTAAATCTCGGGAAAGTGTAGAAAACAATAACTCTCTTTCCACGGATTCTAGCAAATGGGAGGGATAGGAGTGGATAATTATCTCTGGCGGCTGATATAAATGGGGTTCATAGGCACCCAAAAGCGCACAAAGAAGAATGAAAAAGATATTTGGTAGGAACGATGCAACATCACGGACAGAAATAAGAATTAGATCATCATTTCAATATCATGGGTCATCTAAGCAGCATTTGTTTATCAAAAGTACAAGAACCATTTGGAACAGAACTTATCCAGTTGAACAGTCAAGCCTCTCTCCTTCAAGCACAAACCATAAAATTCCCAATTGAACTAACACGACGTAGCATAAGAACTGAGCAGACATATGACACAAAATCAACCCTACGTCATCAAACCAAAGAAATTTATTCATAAAAATTAAAGATGCAAAGTCACGGCTTCCAATTAACTAGCCATCTTAAAGTCAACAAGGGTGAAATGTAAAGATCGCTTTTGTGGCAAAGAGCCGATGAATGCCTAAAAGAGATGAATCAATGGAACTGAATCAAAGCGCCACTTTTAGCAACCCTTCAAACAAAATTGCTAATGCATACACAAGCTGGAAACCATACGCCTAAATGATGAGTAAAACAATTCACGAAAAAATCCAATTTCGGCAGAAACTGCAAAGATGTTTCAAAGACCAAGTTTTTACAGGGTTACTTACAATAATGTTGAGTTAGCCATTAAAAACAGAACCCACTTCCTCTATAATCTTCTCCCTCTGGACACGACAAGATGCATCACAAACTGACCCAGTGACCACAAAACCTTTAGCCTCCTATTCTTTCAAGCACTTATTGAGCTCTTCTTCATTTCTAGAGCATGTACGCACTCTCGCTCCTAGCCCAGCAAGTTCCTCCACTGTTGCATTCCTAATAAAAAGCACAGATAACACGCTCAAGGATTAAAAAAGAAGTGATTCCAGATAATGGGTCATCTTTGAATTATAAAGAAATGTGCTTCTTAGAAGACTTCAAAACCCATGAAGAGAAAAAGAAAAGAGAAATTTTTAAACCTTGGTATTAGAGACAGATGGATAGAGAACCCGATTCCACGAGTACCACCAGTGACAAGAGCAGTCATTCCATGAAGAGACCATCTGGAGTCTTTGAAGCTGCTGCTCTCTGCCATTGCCAGCCATTGATTTTCTCTCTGATTTGACAGAGTCTTGGTGTGTGTCTTTAGGAAACCTCCGCTCGTCCACCGTAAATCAAAAGAAGATGATTTTTGTAGCTTTGGACGACAAATGAAAAGGTGAACCACGGATTGTGTCGTTTCTCTCTTTCCTTTTTTTTTTCCCCCCCTTTATATATATATATATATATATATATATATATATATATTTGTTTCTTTTAAAAATCTTGTCAAGCTGATATTTCTACCCAAGTACTAATTTATTAAATAAGACTGGGCCAGCTGATGTCCAATCAAACCCAATTTGATGCATGTATAAGCTTATCACATCGTCTAATGGGCCATGGAGTCATTGACAGAATGACAGCCCATTTCACTGACAACTGTCTGTAGCCATAGTTCCCTATCTGTTCGTACAAAGAGATTATTAATTATTTATTATTCACAATGGAATACTCCGTATATACACAAAAGTATAAAGAACTATTTTGTTTTCTTCCAAGGTTTTCAAATTTCATTTTGCTCGTGATATCAGGTTATTTTGGATTTCTTTTATATCTAAATTACAGTTAAGATATTCCAAGTTTATTTTATTAATTCAATTTTAAATAAGAGTTAATTTGACAAAACTAAATGTAATTTTATTCTCTTTACTTACTAAGTAATGAGATACAATCTAAAACTAAAATCTAATTCCTTAATTTTATCAATTTCTCATTCCTATTTTTTTGTATTAAGACATTTCTATTTTTTTAATATTAATTTATTTTGTGCTGAATATATTATTCTTCCAAGTTAAATTTTTTTTTGTTTTTATCGTTAACCATTTAAAAATTGAATTGATATATATATATATATATATATATTACAAGATCCTGGAAATTTATCTTGATCCTAGAGAAACGACAAAACAGTATGAAAATGAAAATTTATCATTTTAATATGAAAAACAAAACGCTAATTGACTGGAATGGAATTTACATATTTTCTCAAACATCTTGGGATGGAAATGTACAAGATATACACGAGACATGCAGCGAGACATTTCACGCATGCTAGTCTTTAGCATGGAACAAGCAGATATTTTTTTCTTGATCTTGTTAGGGGACTAGTTTGTCTCAGAAATTAACCGCTCCTGCCATTTCCGAACGCTCACCAGCCAACTCCATTGGCCTAAAATACAGCTCAAGTTCTAGGCCTCTTGGGAGGTTTGGTGTAGTGATGGACTTAAATAATTGAAGAATTAATGTTTAATTTGCTTTAGGAGCTTAGTTAAGTGGATCCTGCTGCATCTCAATGTTACCGGAGATGCAGCATGTAGAATCCGAGGGAGACCGGAAAAAGAGTCCTTCTCAGAACCGATTACTCTCAGGTCTCACTCTGCAGGCCAGCAGACTACAAACTGCTATCCAATAGCGAATGCTGTCGTGGGACATAAAAGTACACTATGGCCAAAGGAGCAAGCCATGTATACTATTTTCGAGCACTCTACAATTTTACAAAGCATCCTCAATACAGTAAATCCCTACCCACCCCACGCACAAATAAGCTAGAGAGGGGGAGAGAGAGAGAGAGATCAGCTTCTTCTCCACATTCCCATAGTAAAATCTATGAAAGCAACAGAGAAACAGACATATCATATTGTCCATGTGCACCTCTCTGAAGCCTAATCTGTCACTACAGCAGTATTTGATTCAGATTCATAAATATGCAGCTCCTTAACCTATACACCTGACAAAACTCGCAACCAATTCTCATTAATCTCTCTCTTACACAAACCATAGAAACCCAAGTAACCAACCTCACTTTCCCTTTATGTTTGTCTTTGTATCTATCAAAGTCAAAACTCACGGGAAAAACCCACCTCAAGATTAACAACACAACAATCTTCAATAGTCTAGGATTTAAATATATCTAGAACAATACATCCTATATATATATATATATATGATTTCTTTACTGGACACCTTAAATTCCCTGCATGTGCAGCAACGTGTCTCAATTTCTCTTCGTCTCGCACGATTTGTTTTTGCCCTGAAAAAACTCTTTTGAAATTTTTATATTGTTAAATTGTTTTAATACTACATGTAAAAAATAAATTTTAAAAAATCAAAAAAATATTATTTCTATGTCTTTAATTATCTAGCTCCAAGTCAAATTAAAGCGCTGTTTCATCAATTTCCCTTGTTAAGAAACGCTGAAAAAACAAAAGTGTACAATACAACCCTTAACTGGGCGTTTATTAAGGAAGAACAGTCTGTATCAAAATGTGGCTAAATGGCAACTATTATTGTACTACCATTACTTTACTGAATTCCTGTCCAATAATCACACAGGTCTAGCTGAGGGTCTCAGAAAATGTTAATTTCTTAGACATTTTTAGGCTTCTATAGGGTTTGGTCGTTGATAGTGAATAGATACAACAGTAACATGTACATACAAAAGAGCACGTAAATAGTGTCGATGATGTGATCTAGACATGTAGCAGTAACTGTGCAAATATCTATATTTTACTCAATTTGATTCTAAAGAGCTGGTGCATGTTTGTGGACGATATGGAGATTTTAGAGAGGAAGGAATAAGAAAACAGGAAGTGTGTGGATTTATTCAGGGTTGGATTCAAAGGAAAAGGTGCTGGTACTGTAATAGCTGGTTTTTTGGTGAAAGGTGATAATAAGAAGGTGAAAAGAGAGATGATGTTCCCTAATGTTAATCCACAAGCATGTAGCTGAAGTGACTCACTGTCAGTTCTTTCACCCCTTTTAAAAACCCATTCTCTCTATCTCTCTTCTGAAATTGCCTAAGTGACGTCTAATGGTGTTTAGTGTGCAAAGGAAGATTTACCCTGTTTCCCGTACAGTCTTGGCTAAACTTTTTCCGCCTGAACCACGCTGAGGGATTTGAATCCTAATGGCTATCCATCTTCACTAATTAACTATGCAGGTATACCTGCGTTCTGAAAAGTAGGTTTCATAATGCAGAAACCTAGCTAATACATTTTTTTTTATGAATTAAGTACCCTCATACAATTAACATCCCTCTACATGTCATTCAAAACCTCCGATCATTTTCCATGAATTATAGAATAGATCGAAGTGCCAAATTAAGAGAGGCTGCGAGATTCTATCGTTTTTCATAGGCAAAACTCCTTGCCATTAATTGGAACTGATAAATAACGAAGTGTAAACAGTAAACATCAGAAATGAGATGTCGAGGAAAAGCTTTTTATTCTTTTAGTTTTGATATTAGTACAAGAGTTCTCTGCCTATCATCCATTAGATCATGAAATCTAGAGAAAGGGGAAAAAAGAGTGAGTGCCAAATCAAGAAAGACCATTTCCTTTCTTATCATGCTAATTAAAACATGTGCTTCAACCCCATACAATTACACTCTAAAGCTGCCGCCGCTACCACTTCACCTTTTTGGTGTCTCACCAAGCCTGAGTTCAAGATCTATGCCCTCCTTGGAGCTAGAAGTAGGTCTGGTTGCCTCTGATTGAAGAATGTATCTATCATTTGGACGTGGCTTAACCAACAGTGAGAGAACTGAAACATTGGTTCTAGGCCTTTTGCAACTGATTGCCTCATCACCACAAGAACCGGGTGATAATAAACCGTGGCTATTAATAACAGAACCCAGGTCCATAAATAAGTCAGTCGCAACAAACTTATCATGGTTCAAGCATGTAACCTTTACTTCACCTTGATTCCTTTCTGCTTCAGGTTTTGAATGAAGTCTAACTGACAAAGAATGATCTGAGCCTGATAAATTATCATGGAGATAAGGATACCCTTTATGCTGTTCTTGAACGAAGGAAGAAGAAAGGGGAGAAACAAAGGCATGTTCACTTGAATTTTCTTGATTGGACAGAGTTGATGCAATATTAGTAGCTCTAGAGACAGAAAGTTTGGGGTCAAGATCATAATTATCTAAGGTACAAACCTGATCAGATGGGAAATGAGACCCTAATGGTTTAAGTGAACTTTGGATATCATTTTGATGTTGAAAAACATAATTATGAGGACTAAGAGATTGCTTAAGCCTAGCCCTATCCCTCCTATGAACATTCATGTGACCACCTAGGGCTTGAGCTGACCTGAATTCTCTGTTACAAAAACTGCAAGAATAAGATCTTGGCGGCCAGATGCATCCACCAAGATGCCCAGATGAATCTTCAGCAAAAGCTTTCTCTTCCCACGAACCACTGATGGATTTCATTGATGCTGGCAGCTGTACTGACTTCAAGAGTTGTTTCCTCTTCATCCACAGCCAGTATTGAGCTTGTTCCATGGTGATATATAACACAAGAAATGTTGAATTAATGGAGACTGGAAGGAAACTCAGAGGTAGGTTCTGAATGGAAGCTTTAATGCAAGGGAAGAGGTTAATATAGAAAAGGTACAACTAGAAGTGCAGTTCTGTATTCACTCACTATTGAATACGTGAAAGCTACTTGGGAATCTAGAAAAAGCTCAGCTGAAAAAGTCTTCGTTTCTAGTTTTATGATAGCGGGTTTAGTCTTCTTATTTGGCTCTTCCATTGAAGCTATGCAGTTGGTTTTTGGCCTGTTCGATACAGTCGCTGTTAGAGGGTATTATTTTGGCAATTTTTTGAAATGTGACATTTAAGTGTGTATCTTCCGATCCTTGTATACTATATACACTATAATACCACCCTTGTATACTATATATACTGCCTACCTAAGTAGCTATCTATTTATTTTCTACTAACTGCATGCTGGGACTTTATATATATATATATGCTACTCAAGAATCTAAAACAAAATATACGTTGAAGATGAAAATTACAGTAATGAGTGATTTTTTAAAATATATATTTTTTGAAAATATATTAAAATAATATCTTTTTAACATTAATATATGAAAATGATCTGGAAATCAAAAAAATAATTTAAATCAAATTACAATAAATAATTTAAAAAAAAAGAAAAAAATAAACAGTACGAACTACAGAATCCAGACAATTAGATCAATTGAATGAGGGTTCACACGAGAAGAAAAGGGAGCGAGTACTTTTGATGAAATAGTTAATATAATCATTGTATTGCTGTACTTCCTCGCGTGCTTTCTCAACTATACGTTCAATAATGAAACCGGCCATTCATATGAGTTGCCTGCTAGCTTCACATAACTTTGCGAGCGACTGTTTTAGATTGTCGTTAACAGGCAGACGTTGGAGTGTAGCGTAACGATGTATAATTTGTTTTTCTAAGGTTTTTTTATTATTTTGTTGTTAGGAATGATATTAGAAAAAATTATTAGTATTTTTTGGATCGATGGTTAGGTTTTTTTGTACTATTTAGGATTTATTATTAAAAAAATACCATGTAGCTCTATTTTTATACAGTAAACGTTAAATCTTATGTTTTTCTAATTTATCTTCTATTTTAATATTTATTGGTAATTGCTCCATGTTCTTGACAACAGAGAGATTGTGCAATTGCCTTGAAACGAAGTGATGTTCTACAATATTCGCATTAATTTGCAACCAGTACTCGATCTCCGATCCTCATTCGGCATCACAAGGGTGGCTTCTTGAGCGCTAGCTTTGTGTTGAGAAGTAACTGCGATGCTTTGCTAAAGATGGTGTTGAACCGAATATTCAAACATCCAGTCATGTTTCTCAAATCGAACATGTCTCGAAAAACTAATCATCATGCGTAACGGGTTTCTATTCGTATGTTTAAGACCTCGATCAGATCATTTCAACAATATTTTTGTTATTCCATTCCAAGTGACATACAAAATATCTCGAGAAAAGTAGTGTGCTCGGATTTCTTCAAAGACACCGGCAAAGTGTATTTACAAGATCATTTCGTTCTAATACTCTACTCATCACTAGATATGACGGATGAAAGAATTAAAACCTATCCATGAAGGCTCGAGCAGACAAGGACGGGCACTTGTGAAAGATTGGTTATTAAATAATCACGCAGAGATCATTATAATATCACGATCATTATTTGATTTAATGACCAACTTTCCTCTGTAAACAAATTAATTAAACAAGCTTGATTGTGAAGCTCTCAATCTTTGATTTAACGACCAGCTCCCTCTTGTACCTCTAGTGAATGTAATTAGAATCCTTCTGTTTTTTTCTTCAACGTCTCGTCTGGTTAACAAGTCAAAGAAAGCTCTCTCTCCATTAATTAGGACTCAATGGCATTGATCAGAGATCATATTTTTCAAATGAAAAATTGGGTTTAAATGGGACATTTGAGAGCTGACAAGCCACAGCATTAACGTATTAGGTGGAGCGTGTTTACTAATAGCCATAGGAGTCGATTACAAATTAATTGAGTAGCCTTGATCGAATAGAAGGTTTATGACTATGACAAACTGTACTGTTCGAGGCAAATAAGGATGTTATTAGTTCATCAAGAAACGCAGATTTCTTAAAATTTGACTTGAGACAAGTAGCAACTTTTTACTCGACTTTTCGATCAGTTTGGAGCATTCTCAAAAGAAATTGGAATCCATTCTTTAATCTTCTTTGACTTCTCCATTCGAACTTGATGCGATTGGATTATGCATGTTTCTCCAATCTGTTCACGGATTGGCATAAATTCTTGTTGCTCTAGCTAGCTATTTATAGAGGTGACTTGACACATTGAGTACCATATATAGGAATACAATAAAATATAAATTAAGAGCTCTTAAATTTTTAATTTTCTTATTCATAATTGATGCCGAGGAATCCTGGCTACTAAATTTTTTAATTGTTGATGTGTTTCTTTCAGTCTCCTGAAACATTGCCTCGAGACAACTTGCATGAAAGAGGATTCCTTGTTATCGATATATAGCCATAACCCATAATTTCGAAACATTTTTCTTTCTTTGTTTTTCTTCCAAGTCAAGACTGCAGAATTCAAATAGCTTAATCAGTGGGAGAATGGACACGCGTTAATGTATAATACTTTAATGATTGCGCAATCATTGACTACGAAAGACTATTTCTTCGATAAAAATACAAGATTGTCTTCACATGTAGCAGACAAGTGCTACCTAAACTGTCTGGTCTTGATTCTCAACTTGTGGAAAAATTAATTGTAATGAAGAGCATGATTTGTCTAAAAAAAAAACACGACTTGATTGCAAAACAACAAACAAAGATGGCTTAAAATAGACTTTTTCGAGATAACTATAACTATAAAATGGTGATGAAGCTTAAACCATTAGAATATATAATTTCTTGCTTTAATAATAATTAATTAGTCCAGTGGGTTTTACTTTGGGAATAAATCTCAAATCAAAGAATTCATTTCGGCCGAGATATGCAACGTAATCGACAAAAGTAAAGAAATACTTCCAAATACACCTTGATTTCAAAACCTATATCTTGAGTTTTGTATTGATAATGGCACTACTGATGGAAGAAGGATAAAGAAATCAAGGATTGTGTTTAGTATTAGTCCGAAAATGTTCTCCTTGGCCATCTCCTAAGCATAACTTTGTCAATTTAATAATCTAGCCGATCTTTTTTTTTTTAACTGCAGCCTTAAATATTGCCTTGTGTTAGGAGCCGAGGACTCATCAAGCACTAGCTGATGAGTTTTAAAGTCCTTTCTTGTGATGGGCTAGTCATTAATGAACACAACAAATATAGAGGACAGCTTGCTACTGCCGCTGATTTCTTAGCAAATCAAGAGATAGCCTTGTGATGCTAGGAACCTCATCAGCCATTAGCTTTGCACCAGGCTATCCTCATTCTTGTGTAAGTTTTTAGGTCTTGCTTGTTTTGCCCTCGCTCTATGCCCGTAAGCTGAAAGTTTTTGTCTTGAAGTTTGGGAGGCCGAGCTTAATTTTGCACTGCAATTTTGCCATAGTTCCAGTTAAAATTAGCCCATGGGTCTCATGGCTAATTGGATTTCCTTGGGCCAGGATACATAGATCGTTGATAAGCATCTCCAGTTGCAAACAGTGTAGATAAATCCATGGTCATTCATTTTCCATGGCCCAACAAGGCATGCATTTGTCACTGCCAGCAGCAATCTAATTTGTTTTCGAATGGTAGATTATTCAATCTATCGTTTTCAATGATCTATCATCGTGGAAGAATAATTGTCGATGATATTACGTGAGTGTATTTTGGAGTGATCTGATTTTCATCAGCAAATGATGGTGAAGATGAACTGCCATGCCAATGGCTCCAGAGATGTAAAGCTGAGAATATTGCTGGACGATGACATGAATGGCGTTACGATTACAAATGCTGGTGTTAGAGAGAGAGCTGCCAAGGAATTCCATTGACAATGGGGGGGGGGCGCGGCCTGGGGGGGGGGGGGGGGAAGGGGAGGGGGGGGGGGGGGTTTAGCAGCCCATCGTTCCTGGAAACGTTTTCCTCCGAGACTGGAAAAGTAGAGTTGTGTGTTCGAATTAGAAAGTCTCTGCGAACTTGAAAGGTCTCAATCTTTCAATTTTACAGTAATTAGTGGAATTCCATTGACAATGGGAGAAGTGTGCGCAGTTTATAAAATAAATACATTTAATAGTGTTATAATTGTGGTGCTAGTCGGAATAGAAATTAAAGTCTTCTAGAGGAAAGCTTTCATGATGAAAAAGGTTGTGATGCCAGAGGAGCTCAAGTCAAATCCAACCAACTTAATATAAAAACCAACAAAGATAATTTGGAAGGAAAAACCCCGGGGGAAAGGGGGGGCCACAATTCACAAGTTTCCTGAGGACAAAGTTTTCCAAAAATAAAATCCATTTAGAGACTGGAAAAAAGGCTTTCTCGTATGATTTAGTTTTATTGTAATTATAATTCTTAACCAACTCAATATTTTAAAAAAGATCCACAAAGGATTTTTAAAAAATCATTAAAATATCGAACGAAAGAAAAAAAATAGAAACGACTCAATTTTTAATCATAATTTTAAAAAATTGGGGGTGGGGCAATCTTAGAAAAAAAAAATAAACCCACCAAAAGGAAAAAGAATATTACCATAAACAAGAATAAAAAAACAAATTTATTAAACACTTCAGTTTTTATTTTAGAATATCTAAATAAAAAATATTTAATTTATTGAAGGAAAACGGGGGAAAAAAAAGAAAAAATGTTTAAAGGAATCTTAATCTTCAAATATAAAAAATCAACAAATATAATTTTGAAAAAAAAAATAAAATAGAAAAACTAGTGGAAAAATAGCGAATCATTTTAAAGAAAAAAATTAAAAGCAAAAATTTTAATGTTAAAGGAAATAAAATAATTTTAGAAAAAAAAATGAAAAAAAGAAAAAAAGAATTTGTTTTTTTGAAAAAAGGAAAAAATTAAATTTTCTCAAAGTAAGGAAGGAGGTTCTCTAAGTTTTTTCCTTTTTAATGAAAATATCAACTTGAAATATCGAACGAAAGAAAAGGAAACGATTCAATTTCATAATCTTTTTTTTCTTGATATTCCCATGAAGAAAAAAGAAAACAAATTTATTAAACACTTCAGTTTTTATTTTAGAATATCTAAATAAAAAATTTAATTTTTTGATTAGAGATGTTTGGGGGGGGGGGGGGAAAAAATGAAAAGATCAAAAATTAAATTTTGAGTAAAAGTTCAAAGTATAATACCAAGCGTGTGTTTGTTTATTTAGAACGTGATAAAAATTATTTTTTAAAAGATTTTTTATTTAAAAATATAAGCACATTAAAATTAAATATTTAAAAAAAAACACAATCTAACCCCATTCCCAGACAAACCCACCTAAGTATTGATAAAATTTAAATTTTGAAAATGAAACTGCTAACATCACCATTAACTTGAGATCACACAGTATATCACAAGATAACTAACTCTAAAAATCTTTACCGTTATAGTTCCGTAGCTGAAAAAACAAATCAGATGTCAAAACACAACAACAAGAACAGGAGGACCCTTGGTTCCTTCGACAATAATGAAACCTAACCAAGATATTTGCCACGTTCAAAAGTGAACATCCTATGACCCTAACGAACACCCACCGGAAGAAGACCCTTGGTTCCCCAGGCAATTATGAAACCCAAGAAAAGAAACCATTTCACCCTCCCTCTAAATAAAATCCACAGCCCGTCCTTGATTGGTCGTTGACAACTATAAAAACACCCCGTTTTCTTTACCACAACAACACGCGCGCGCAAGCACGCACGCAGTCTCTTTCCCTTTCTCCAACTGTTGCCTCGTTACTGTGTTACCATTCTCTTTTCCTTGTTTCATCCCAATCTAGAGAAGAAAAACCGAAAACAAACACATGCTTAAAACACCACTACATACAACAAGTGAGAAACCAAAAAAACGAAATACAAGAAGAAGATTAAAAACTATATATATGTTTGTGTGTGTGTGTGTTACTATATCAGCCACAGAGGAATTCCTTATTGTGTCTCGAGTAAGCTTTGTTTTATCAATTCAAATTCTTCTGGGTTTTCTCCTGTTTTATGTGTTGATCATTAGAAGATGTCTTGGTTCTCTGAGTTTGGGCCCAGATGAGTAGATTTACAGGGATCATGGGTAGTCTTAGAAATTAGAATTTCTCAAAGGCTTCTCCTTTCCTTTCCATCCCTTTTCTTTTTTGTATCATCAACACCAGCAGAGAAGTCTGAGCTCCACTTTTTTTCTGGACATTAGTGCATGCTTTTCCTAATTCCAAAAACTAGAATTTCTCTTCCAGCAACTTCTGGTAGTCTCTGATCACCTCGTATTTTCCTCGAGCTCCTTCGAAATGAGTCAGACTCATTTACGACCTGGTCATGACCCGGCCAGAAAATTTAGACTGGTTTCTCTTCCAGATAAAACCTGCAAGATTTTCTCATATCTCACGAGAATATCTCTCCTCCTTTGTCTCGTTTTCTCAATATCTCTCGTCCTCTACACCACTTTTTCCCCCAACCAAAACCAATTCTGGAATCGTTTACCCCACCCCACCCGAACCGGAACCAAACTCGCACCCGGCCCGCCCACTAACATCTCCCACGTCCTTTTTTGCATCGGTGGATCAACCGCCACATGGCGCGATCGTAGCCTGTACAGCTCCATCTGGTGGGTACCGAACGTTACGCGAGGGTTTGTTTGGCTTGAGAAAAAGAGCATTAGCCACCAGACCAATAAAAACGTCCCAGCTGTCAGGGTGTCGTCTCCAGAGTGGACCCGGTTTAAATATTCTGGCTCAAGATCAGCGGTCAGGATTGCAAGGATCATAAGTGATAGCGTTAAATTAAGGTTGCCTGATGTGAGGTGGTTTGTCATGGGAGATGATGATACCGTGTATTACACTGACAACTTAGTTTCGGTGTTATCGAGGTATGATCATAATCAAATGTGGTACATTGGAGGGAATTCCGAGAGTGTGGAACAAGATGTGATTCATTCTTATGACATGGCTTTCGGCGGGGGTGGATTTGCTCTTAGTTATCCATTGGCTGAGAGATTGGTCAGTATATTGGACGGTTGTCTTGATAGGTACTATTATTTCTACGGTTCCGACCAGAGGATCTGGGCTTGTATCAGTGAGATCGGCGTCCCGCTCTCTAGAGAACGTGGGTTCCACCAGGTACGTGTTTGCTTTTAAATTGATTTTAGGCCATTTTGTTATCTTAACGGCAGAGATGATACTGTGTGCGTGAGGGGATGGGGCATAGATCAACGGTCGCCAGTCCCAAGTTTTGTCTGGCAGTCGTACACTGAAGGGGTTTATACGGAACAAAATCATCTAGTTGTAATGACTCGTACAGTAGTTTTTATTCATTAATATTTGACATATAGAGCTGTTTGGGACCGCGGGCAGAGGTTTTTGAATGTATTAAAATAATTTATTAAAAAAAAAAAGATTAGTATATTAAAATTAAAAAATAATTTAAAATAATAAAAATCTACTTACATATAATGCGTTTATATATTTACTTTACATTAAATGGGTCTCGCATCAAATACCTTACAAATAATGCGAAAGTGACAGAGACTTCTGCCCATTAACTGTTGCGTGGAGTCGCCCTCCACGTGTCCCCAATACCTGGACTAAAGATCCTCTCTGTGCATATACAGTAGTTATTAAAGGTGGCAGCATTCTGCAACAAAAGAAAATCGTAATATGAGATCTTTACAGAGCCTAGCTGACAGTTGAATTCATGTTTCTTTCCCTTAAAATAATTGCTATGGGAACAATAGAAATCAATTAGCGGTGATTATCTATCGTGTCACACACAGAGAGACATGGTGGTCCACATAAAATGAAACCACCTGCAATTGTACGGTGTCGTCCCTGTAAGAACAGTGCTAGCGGGAATAACTAGGGACGTGGCAACAAGGAATTGAATCGTAATGATCTTTGATGATGATAAAATATCAGTTTGTTCTGCCACCACTTGTCACTGTCTTAATTAGCGAGGTTTCTCGAAATCATGTGGAAAAGGACCGGGAAAAAAGCCTTGGCCTTCTTGACTTGAAATAATATGTGATGAAAGGAGGCACCTGAACTTGTAAGAATAAGATCATTTTGTTAATCCTCGAAAGAGATGAAAGTGTGCTTCCACGGATATTATTTACTCATGCTACTGTGTGTTGTCCTTAGTATCACAGGGAAATACTAGGTGGCGCCTCCGAGAGGGGTCGGTTGTTAAAGTCTGCTCTGTCCTTTTGTGCTCAGTTGCCCACACACTTTCAACAAAAGAGGTGACCTTTGTTGGTCTCAGTAAAAAGAGAAGTATTTTGTTCAAGAAGAAAACAGTAAGGTTTCTTTGGGTGCTTAACCTAGTCATGATCTTCTATCTCTAATTGCCACGTCCATTTGCCTTTTGATTTAGAATATCAAACCCAGTGATAAAGAATTGATAGGTGGTCATTAGAGCATCGCCAAAACACTTTCTTTCAAAGTTTCCGTCACATGGAAGGGTCATGGTTTGGCCACTTAGCCATTGAATTATTCACACATTTAGATTCGTTTTACTAGGTCTAATTCTTTTCAGTTAAGATTTGGACACTCCTACCTTCAAAGGGAATGCGTGGTAGATGATTGTCTGGCAGCTTTCTCAGTTAAATATGGAAGTAATTATGATGCAAGAATGGTGAATATTTAGTGCAGTAGCTTTATTTTCCTTTCTTGATAGTTTGGAAAGGTGATTCAAATTTGTTGCTATTTCTTTGGACACGAGACTGCTTAACTGCTGATGAAGCTGTGTCTCCTCTGTTGAAATTGAATTATTACCGTTAATGTGAGTGATCACTAGTTACTATGTTCATTTTTGGTGCACTAATTAGTGATTTTGAAATTGAATTTTGCCTCAAGATCGAGCGGGATTTCAGAAAAAGATTATCCCCTGCTAAGTAGTTTGAGATATGATAGAACTTTCAATGAATTAAAAAAAATTGTGGGAATTTCTAATGAGAGAATTTCATTTGCTTCGGAGTTATATTGCTGAAATTGTTCGAAACAAGCTATTCCTGACACTGATTGTTATTATTTTTTTCGGTGGCCTGTTTTGATTTCTACAGTTTGATATTAGAGGAAGCGCATATGGTCTCCTAGCAGCACATCCTCTAGCCCCTCTCGTATCACTCCACCACCTTAACAATCTGGAGCCGCTGTTTCCAAATCACAACCGAATAGACTCGCTTAAATCCATAAATCAGGCATACCACGTTGACCCGCCCCGGATTTTTCAACAAACATTTTGCCATGACTCCAAGCGGAAATGGTCCATATCCATAGCATGGGGCTACACAGTTCAGCTGTACCCCTTATTGTTGCCAGCCAAGGACTTGCAAACACCAGAGCAGACATTCAAGACGTGGCGGAGTTGGAGCGATGGACCGTTCACATTCAATACCAGGCCCATGGAGCCTGACCCATGTAAACGACCGGTTGTTTTTATGCTTGAGCAGGCCAAGGAAGGGGGCGTTAATGGGTCCTTGTCTAGTTACAAGAGGATCGTGCATGAACCAGGGAAGACTTGTAAGACAACACAGTATGCCCAAGCAATGTCAGTGCAGAGAATTCTTGTATCCTCCTTGAAAATGGAGCCAGATTATTGGAAAAAGGTTGGTCTTTACATGCCTAATCATCCGCATATTCATGTTTATGGTGTTTATATCTATTAGTGTATGTGCGTGGCTAATAATTTTATTGCAGTCCCGTGAGCAGGCACCAAGAAGATATTGCTGTGAGTTGAAGAATAAAGGGAGCATAAAGAACAGCAGTATGCAGCTTAGGATTAGAAGATGCAGAAATTGGGAAAGTATTACTTCTAGGTTAGACTAGCTCCTTACATTTAAGCCATGTAACATTCCACTCTACAAAACTTGCCATACTGAATATACAGGAAAAGAGATTGAGGGCGTTTGGAACTGCATTCCAAACAGTTTTTCTCTAAATCTTGTTTTTTTTTTCTTCTTAAATTAATTTTTTTATATTTTTAAGTCGTTTTAATATATTGATATTAAAAATTATTTTAATTTATTTTAGATGCTAACATTTTCTTACAACGAAACCAGCCGTTCTTTTCTTTATCTTTTTGCTATGATGAGAGAGAAAAGCTATCACTTCCACTGCTACAGTCCATTCCAACACCTGCGACAAAATGGAATGCTCAGAGTGAAAAGGAGTGGGGGAGAAAAGGCCCCGTAAAAGCGAAAGCATCAAGACTGCTGAAAGTATATGGTGGTATAGCACCATCCAGGAAATAAGTGCAAGATTTCCTCTCAACCTAAGGATAAAATGTAAGAATTTCCACAGCAACCGCTCTTAGAAGTCACAACATGATGAATTGAAAATTTTTTCTGGCGTAGAAAGATACAAAATGCTTTATGTGAGTGGATCCTCCACTCTACATGAGGCGGAAAAGGGCCAATCGGAGTTCTTTTGAATGCCACTGAATATACCACGAACCACCAAAGGTACACAAGTGAAGTATGGCACTGTTGATTAAAAAAGGGGAGATAAAAGGTGAAAGGAAAGCATCAAGCTGCTTTTGAATGATATAAAGTCGAATGCCAATGCCACTCGGCTTTTAATGCAATTATTGCATTGGACCGTGACTCGAGATTGTGTGACCTCCGATACTGCACTGGTTTTCAAACTTGGCAGCGCCCTTTACACCTTCAGTCTATCATTTGGAACGCTATGAACCTTGAATCCAGCGTGATTACAGAATCCTGGTCTTGGCATAAATAATGCCAACCACGATGGTGGAATCATTACATTTGACAGCTGTTTGATTAGGGCAACCTGATTCTCATCTATACAGATAGTTTTACCCACGGATCCCCATCATATCTTTGCTAATAGAGATTGGCACAGCAAATGAAGACCTCTTCAGACTAAGAACAAGCAAATAGCATGTGAGTTTCGGGGTAATTACAGAGAGCAAAGAAAACTAGTTGAAATTGGTGAATCCATAGACAAAGGCGAGGACGATGCTCCACAAAATATAATCACTGAAAAGGGTATAGGAAGAAAAACAATGGGAGACTGTCAATACCAACTGAAGCGTGGAAATCTTAGTTTCTTTCATTAACATTGTAGTATTATGTGGAGGGGGAAACAAATTTGACAAAACTAAATTGATAGAAAATTCCTTTTGCTCCATGGGTATCCTGGGACGGTGCAGTGGACCAAAGCGATGAGAAACAAAAGGAGATTTCATCACGAACATTTGTTAAGTAGGTGGTTCCTTTTAACAATTTCATGGAAAACAGTAAATGATTACAAGCATACTTGATTTATGGTATCCTCAATCTGGCAAAGACTCCAAAGAGGTGACAAAAGAATCCAGTATGATAGATGTTTGATTCATTATGCAGTTGCATGTATACTTCTTATATAGATGAGAATAAAAGCAACACTATTGATTTGATATTTTACATTACTTCCAACAAGTTGATTGCAAACCTGAGCTAAAATGAAAATTGCAGCTGCTACAGATGCACTGGTGCCGCTTCCTTGTTTTTCATCACTTCAATGTGAAAATAAACTAGTTGCAAAGCAATGTATCGCGTGTTGCATTTCCAGTAGTTGGATTCACCCTGATGAGAAATGGCTGGATTTAATGTGGATCTATTCAAAATAGACAGACAGTTGCATTTTACAAGCAATACTTAGGTCTTACCCATCGGCAACTTTGCACAAGTACTCACGTTGGTCCTCTCTCAAAGGCACATCTGTGAAATCTGATCACACACGAAGTCAATCAAACAACAGAAACATACCAGTTATCACACTCAAACACTCTCCTCTATAGCACATCGAATCTCTAAAACTCAGGATGGTAGCAGAAAAACAAATTTTACAACTAGCTGTTATCACTCAAGTGTTTGGCTCCTAGAGTGATGACACAAGGCACAAATAGAATTAGCTCGGTTGCTAATGAGAAGAGTCTAATTTTTCTATCATGACCTCTTCAACAGATAGATGTTCTTGACAGTAAAACCAGTGATGCAACATACCAGCTCCTGTTATATTTGATCCTCTAAAAGATGTGTTGCCGGTAGCAAGCGCGCCTTCCAAGTTAGCATTGCTCAAATTTACCTGCAGAAAGTGGTGAAGTCAGAAGTAAGACATCACCAAAAGTATTTCATGAAGTAATAGAATTAAGATAAATTCTTCAAGGTTCAACAAATTATACTGGAGTGTATCAACTACTACCATGTCTGCAGGCACGCTGGTGCTGCTAGTAAATTGAATGTGCATCTGAAAACACATTTACATAGGAAGGTACCCCAAGGAAGTTGCTGGAAAGGTAATTATATTACTAAGACAACATGGAAAAATGACTGCATTGTTGAAGTACTTCTAGTCTCGTTACTAGGCATCTAAGATAATAGCTTTCAAAAGCTGTAAAGAATGACCACCTTTGCCACATTCGCCAAAGGGAGATCCGCACTTCTAAGGTCAGCATCTGAAAGATCAGCCCCTATATCACATGCCAAAATAGAAAAAAAGAAACAAGAAACCATTATCCAGGAAGCATAAGAAGAGAACCATATTTTCTAAAACAGCTGCAATATGCATAGCTAAATTTGACAAGTTCTGAACCATAGCTAAAAAAATTATTCTTCCACCTAAAATAGTATACACACAGAATACACATACATTTCAAACTGTTAGCACTTGGCGATCATCCATTTACGTCAAAAATTCTCAGAAGGCATATATAGATCCGGAACTTCCTTCCAGCCTGTATGTATTAGAGGTTGTAAGCACCCAACAGTTTGAGTCCCATGCTAGCATCTCTCCCTGATCTACCTCACATTGTCAATTTTATGCTACCTTCTAAGCTAGAAAAAACAGAAACTTCAATTCTAACCCCTTTGAAATGAATAAAAACACATCAACCCGTGTCAATTAAGAAGCATCTTGCTTGCATTTCAAACACACAAGCATTAAGGATATATAACACACCATCCTAGTTCAAAGAACTCTGCCTACACGCACACGCCCATACCAAAACTTCCAGTTTCATAAAGTTGAAAATTCTAAATTTCCAATTAATTAATTTACGAAATTTGTGTCGATAACTTTTCAATCCCAGATCACAGAATCGTAAAATAGAAACAGAATACAAGGTTAGAGAACCTGTTAAATCAGCATCGAAAAAGCTAGCTCCCAACAACTTTGCACCTTTGAAATTGGCTTGTCTTAGTATGGACTGAAACACACAACAGTTAGAAACTCAATCGTTCCATTACAAAGAAATTAACCAGCGACAAACTCACTCAAACTTTGAAAATACATATATAAAATAAAGAAAGAAAGAAAGAAAGAAAGAAGAAATAGAACTAAAGTATATACTGTCTTAAAATCTTGCTTGATCAAAGTTCTGCCACTGAAATCCTTGCCAGTAAGATCCTGGCCCCTCGTAACTTCAGAACCATACGGTCCTCCTCCCTTCACACAATCCACATTGCCAGATAAATCAATGAATGAAGCAATCAGTTATTCAGTTCTATTTTTTTTTCTGGTCACATTTAATTAAAAAAACAATATCAACACATAAGTTCAAACAGAATTAGACAAATAAAGAAACAACGAGTTTCTCAGCTTTTTAACCTTGAATGCAAGAGCAGGATCAGTAAAAAAGAGAGAGACAGAGAGAAGAGCAAGCAAGCCTGTCTTTGCAAAATCTTCTAGCAGTTGCTTGTTTAGTATCAATGCCTGTTGTTGAATAAACAACGAGAAAGTGAACTTCGCTAAAACCGAAGAAGAAGAAGAAGAAGAAGGGTGAGATGTGGTGTAACGTACCTGTGGGTTGGCACAGCGAGAGTGGGAGAGGGAAAGGAAGCGTGGGATTGAGAGGGAAGGTTTGGTTAGTGAGAGAGGGGGTTTTGGTGGGATTTTGGTGCACAAAGAAACGTTAAGAAGATGAGCCATTTTCGTTTTTGATTCCTAAGGCAGTAAGTCCATGCTCTGTTCTGACTTCTGATTGATATGGATAACGAGAATAATGGGATTGGATGCGAGGATTATCTTCTGGTGTGGGAACTTCCAGAAAATCGTTGTATCCTTCAGCACGACAAGTTGAATCAGCGTTTAGGTTTAACTACTGAAACAATTCTGGGCCGGCCCAAACACATCATCGACATGCCAGTCCCTTGAGAATCCGGCCCATTTATTTTCTATCATAGGTGGGGCCTTTTGGGCTTAGTTTGGTCATAATTGTTGAAGGTATGGACTTGTGCTCACGGGCCGTGCACAGAGGACTTGTGCTCACGGGCTCACGGTCCGAGATGTGGTAAAATTTATTTCAAAAAATCGGTTTGGATCCCGGTTCATGGACGTCTTGAATTCATAGCAGTGATTTTTTTAATTGTTGGTTAGAACAAGCATGCACAGAGGACAGAGTCGTGTGTTAGTAAAAACGAGAAAGGAACACAATTAGTATAAGAAATTCTGAAAAAATTCTAATTACACCCTGGTTTAGTTGGACGGGCAATTGCGAACCAGGGAAACGGCTCTGACAATTGTAAAGGTGGTGGCAGGCGGATTTATTGAAATGGGCCAAAACTGAGCATCAAGCTGCGGCCTTTACTTACCACTTTGGGAACACAAAACCGAAGGAAGAAGGAAAGCTTCAAAAAGGCAACAAACACTGCTAGGACACGGGCACCGAAAAATGGATTAAATTTTACAGAGACAAGATAAGAGCAGATAGATCGATATAATTATGGGTAGCTGTGAGAAATGTATTAGACCTCTTCACCAGCGGCCAGCAGGTTGGGTTGCAGATTGCAGTAGAGACGGCAGGGGCCTTGTATTTTATTTGAGTCATGTTCCAGACCTTGGCATTCGATACCTTGTCGGGACTTGCAGACAATGACGTGTTCCCACTCGCCACCCAACTAGTTTCTTGCACTCTGTCCCACGCACCCCCACCACAGAAAATCCATTAAAATACTAGCTTGAGCTCTCCTACCCTTCCTCGCTATAAACCAACACGGAATACAGTTCTTATTTTATTTTATTTTACAGTAATTGAGGGTGCTGCAGCGATATTGTAGTTTTTTATTTTTTTTATTAATATAAATATCTGAATTAGCTACATGCAACTTAATTGATTTTAAATTCAAAAAATGTTCATGTTCATGCCTTTCGACATTGTTACAGCAGTGGTATAAGAATATGGAATATATATATATATATATATATATATATATATAATTTGATTGATTTTTAAAATAATATATAATCATTTATAATTTCTGTAAGACTACAAGAAAAATGCGACCATGAAAGTTGATTCTATTCATATGAAAAAAACATTTAACAAGTATGACAATAACCATTTTTCTTCGAAATGACATCTTGTCTCGTCTATTTCACACGCATTTAAATAAATTATTTTAATGCCTACTTTACATCTTTATACGGGTCATATTTGAACAAAAAATAAATAAATAAATAACAAAACAATATATATCAAATTCATTCAAATATAAAAAATATATAATATAAAACTAGCAAGTCTTTAGAAAAAAGAAAAGGAAAAATAGATTTTGAATACATTCAATTTCACTCACTTTCATTGTAATTAAACATTTATCTACCTTTATCTTGGTAAATTATAAAATTCATTCATTTTTTAAAAATAACAATTTCAATCACAAATCGATGAAGATGATGATTAGAAAACTCATTATTATTCATTATTTGTTTTTCAATTTTTATTACATAGGATGTCAAATGGCAAAAACATTAACCACTAACCAATGAATTAAAAATAACATGATTAGTAAATTATTTAAAGTTGAGATGTCCAAATTAAATAATTTAAAATACAAACACCAAGAAAAAAAAACACGCACAAGATTGAAAACAAACTAGAAAATCTCTACTCACCTTGTAGACATGTAATCATGATAGATATCAATTCAACAATGATTATTTTAAAATAGAACATCTGAAAAAAATCAAAGTTGATTGACTTGGATAACATGAAATGAAAAAATCATGAATTGAAAATGTAATCAACTATTTTTAAACAAATCTATTTTGATTTTTGAAATTACTCACACACAAAAAAAAAAGGTAACAATACATCCAAAATCATTTATTAATTCTTTGTCAAAAACATATAACACAATAAACCATATAGTGACACTAAATAACACCTTGATTTTTATTTGTTTGTTTTAAAAGTTATTTTTATCATCCAAAACAAACTTAAATAAACATGAAACTTTGTATATTTTCACATGCACGAGTATTGGATAATCTCTATCATTTTAAATTAAATTAAAAAAAAATTAGTATCCTTGTTGTTGTTGTTGTTCCAATAAATCCAAATAGTTTAGAGTAAGGTTTATATCTTGAATAATTAGTTAATTTTTTGGTTTTGATAATTTGATCAATTTTCCTTGATCAATGTGGCCGATGCTTGCCTAAAACTTGCAAAATGTTCCATTTAAAAAATTCCGAGACTTTATGATGCTTAAGTAAGTATTTTATTGAGAAAAAACTATTATATTATAGAGAAAAACTTTTTAAAATAAATATATTACTGGAAATAAAGATTCATAACCTGACTTTGAGAGATATCATCGTCATTTTTATACTCCACAAGGCTTCTCTATTTTTTGAAGATAAGGATTTATAGTGTCAACTAAATATCTCCAATTCGTCGAGATAAAATATCAATGACTCGTCATCGAGTAAAGTATATCATCACAAGATAAAATATACTTGACTCGTCACATGGTAAAAATATCTTTGTGTTTGGTTGAGCCTAGGGATATTAAGTTATTACCTCATCTTGGGTTATTCTTTTTTTAAAAAAAGTACAAGTAACAACAAAAAATATCGATACATCACTTGTAAATTAACAAACAACTAAAACAAAATGATGATTCATTGTAGCCCCCCTCACATTTTACTGCTAATCGTTATTGTGTAATAAATATTTTGTCATTCCCATAAAAAAATACATGCTTTAAAAACTAGGGTTATTTTGGTATTTTCATGAGGAGCGTTAGTCACCACTTAACTAATTTGGGGTATTTGTGTATATTTAATGTTTTATGAATAGTAAAAGAACCAAAATACCCCTAAAAGTATTAAAAAAAAGGTCTCGGATATTTAGATATTTTCTTATTTATTATTTATACATACTAGAATTAGAATTACTCATGTACCGTTGGATGCAAGACATTTAGTTCATTGTAGTTATAGGTATCTGGGTTTTTTAGCCCAATTTTTATAGTTGATTGTAAGTTTAATTGAGGGTAGTAATGTAATTTTTTAAAATAATAATAATTTTTAATTGAAAAGTTGCTAGCGCATTGGAATCGCTGCACATTTTACACACGCGTGGGTGGTGGTTTTAGACGGTTAAAAAAGCTCTTCCGCCATCCTAGACAATTCCTCTCCATTGCCTATTCCATTATAGGTGACGTGTGTACTCCAAATGTGGTCGGTGTATCGTCGATGATCTTTTCTTTTATTTTCTTTTTTCATAATGTGGTCGG
Source organism: Populus deltoides (assembly GCA_015852605.2). Lineage (NCBI taxonomy): Eukaryota > Viridiplantae > Streptophyta > Magnoliopsida > Malpighiales > Salicaceae > Populus > Populus deltoides. The sequence continues at coordinate 18,977,256 of CM027579.2, forward strand.
TGTATCGTCGATGATATTTTCTTTTTTTATTTCTCTATCCTACCTCGGTAAATACTTCACGATCTTCCTTGTTATTTTTTTTAAAAAATTTCAGACCTTTTAGTTTTGATTGTTGTTTCTTAGTCGTTTCTCTTTTGTTGAATTTTATTTCCTTTCAATTTAACTCTTGGTTTTTAATTTGCATATATAAGATATTCTGATTCAGTCATTCTACTTTTAATTTCTTATTTTTTTCATTTACCTTTTTGTCAAGGTTTTTATGTCTTTCAATTTTATCATTCAAATACAATTTATAATCTTTGTTTTTATCAATGATAATAATGATTTCAATTTGGTCATTTTTTTATTGTTTTTCATGATCATTTTGTCCAAGTTCTTATAATTTTGAAATGAAAATAATAATACCATCAATGATAACAACAACAAAAACAAAAATTAAATTAGCAATGATAATAATGACGATGGTGATGATAATAGTTTTATTAATGATAGTAGTGATAATAATAATAGCAATGATGACAACACCAACAATAAAATTAATGGCGATAACAATAATAGTAAATGTTGTGGTGGTAACAATATTGTTGCTTCCGCTACTAGAAGCAACAACAATAATAACAATAACAATAGAGAGAAGAAGAAGAAGAAGAAGAATGACGAAAATAAAAATATTAATAATAGTTATTGTGATGGTAATAATAATGACAATAACAATAGCAATAATAATAATAACAGTGATGATGATTGTGGTAATTGTTGTTAAAATAATAATAATAATAATAATAATAACGGCAATGCTGATATTATTACTAAGAATGACAATGTTAGCAATAGCTGCGGTGGTAGTGGTGATAATAATAATAATGATGATGATGATGATATTACTTATTAATAATAGTTGTGATAGTGATTTTGATTCTCATTTTTTAAAATCCTCTTGCATGATTGAAATATTTTTTTTCGTGTTCTTCATTTAATATTTAATTTATTGGGAATTGAATTTCATGGTTTTTCTACATTTGATACTTTAAATTTAACAACACGGGTTATGAGTTCAAAAAAGTTAACATATATTTTTTAAAAGGCTCTACAATTCTTTTTATTTTTAATCAAATTATTTCAGTCATATAATCTAGACCATAAATTTGACAAGATATTTCGTGTTAACTTAACCTTAATTGACATTTTTATATATTTGTCATAAATAATGTTTTTTTTACCAATTTTCAATAATTAAATATTATTTTTTGTTTAAAAAACAGTCCAAGGAGGTCAGTATATTCTATAAATGTAAAGGTCAAATTAAGTTGCTGTGCATGCCATAAATATTCATGCGTTTGGAATGCATTTTTCAAAAAAATTCATAAATATACTTTATATTAACATATTAACATCCACTTTTTTTGTTTTTACTGGAGAACATGATATCAAAATTGCCCTTAATATATAGGCTGGTTCAAGTGATTTTTTTAGAAATATATTAAAATAAAATTTATTTAAAAAATAAAATAATTTTTGATATTAGTATATAAAAAAATTAATTTTAAATAAAAAAATTTAATTTGTTTTTAAAATAATTTTGATCGAGTTTCCAGAAGGGAAGGATTCACATAATGGCACATTGGTAATTTACCAGGAAAATCCGTAATTATTGACTAGCGTCATGCTAGGTCATTGGTCCAGCTTTTATGGCAAGTAGGGGGTGGGTGTATAGCATAAAAAGCTATTGAGTGAGAAGCTTGAAACTTGCAGTTCACAAAACCAAAAAAAGAAAAAATAACAGGGAGACAAGAAAAAACCAGGCTCTGCAAACCGCTATAGGATGTAGTGATACGCACTACACGAAACCTTATCGTACGCCTATGTGCTTTCTATCGTACGCCCACATCACAGAACTGGTAAAGCAAGAGGCAACTTCAACTACTAAAATTTGGAGGACCCCCTGTAACAGAAGCTCTCTTGGCTCGCCCTACTAAGCTGACTCCCGTGTACTTTCAGCGTTGTAAAGTTGTTCTTTCCTTGACCAAACAACTTTGCACCTATATAGGAGTACTCACGTATTCATGTAAGAGGCTAGGTGAGTTTCTTTTATATTGGTGTTTCCTCTTCAAGGTCTTTTTCATGGGAAAGGTGAGAATTTTTTGCATGTTTGGCTTCAGATCTTAATGAGTTGCCGGGTTTAGAGAAGTGGGTTTTTGTTATCTATGTTGGTGGATCTGGTTTTTTATCAATCTGGAGGCTAATAATATTTAGGGTTTTTGATTCTCGCATGCAAAACGAAGGAAACCCTTATGTCTAATGGCGGATTCATGCAGCATGGGTAGACAGACAGTAGTATTTACTGGCTGGGCTAGTGAGTTTGGGCTGGGTTTGATTCTTTCTTTTGTTGAGAAGGTATAAAGGACAAGGTCTTGGACTTTATCTGTTTGGATTTGGGATTGTACATTTAGAGATTTCTCCCAATCTGCGTCTAGCTAGCTGCAAGCAAGCACAGTACAAAGAGGGTATTAATAAGGCCAAGATACTCTCCCATCTTTCATTGTTGTGGTGTTGTTGTCAGTTACTGTTTCAACAAGATACTGAATAGCGCGAGACAAGAACACACGCAAAAACAAAAAAAAGTTGGAGCACAAATAAGCTATCTTTAGCTTATTGTCTCTTAGATTTCTTTTTTGTTCAAAAAGTTTAGGCTTTTTTGGTTCTATCAAGAATCGAACATGGCAAATCGCTGGTGGGCTGGAAATGTTGCCATGAGAGGTGTAGATCCAGTATCTCCATCTCCATCTCTTCACTTGGGAAATCTTGAAGAAGACAGCACTCCTCCCGGTTTGAACCGGTTGGGTCCAAGAAGAGAACAGGATTTCACTGACACCAACACCAGTAGCCCTAAAACAACCACCACCGCCACACCTCCCAGTACTCAAAACCAAGAGGAACATGAAGATAGCAGAGACAACACCAACAACCAAGAATCTGGCGACCACACTGCTCTCGAAACCATTGAACCAGGCAGTGGTAGCACATCTCGCAGGCCTAGAGGCCGACCTGCTGGTTCAAAGAACAAACCAAAACCTCCCATTGTCATCACCAAAGAAAGCCCTAATTCTCTCCACAGCCATGTCTTGGAAATCAGCTCCGGCAGTGACATCGTGGAGAGCATTGCCACTTTCTCTCATCGCCGCCATCGAGGTGTTTCTATCCTTAGCGGAAGTGGTATTGTGAACAATGTTACTCTCAGGCAGCCTGCAGCTCCTGGTGGGGTTATCACTCTTCATGGAAGATTCGAGATTTTGTCACTGTCGGGTTCGTTTCTCCCTGCCCCATCGCCTCCAGGAGCAACGGGGCTGACTGTTTATTTGGCAGGTGGACAAGGACAGGTGGTGGGAGGTACTGTGATGGGGGAGCTGATAGCAGCAGGGCCGGTGATGGTGATTGCAGCAACGTTCAGTAATGCGACTTATGAAAGGTTGCCACTCGAGGAGCAAGAGCAAGAAGGGATGCAATTGCAACAGCAAGTGAATTCACCAGGGACTAATAATGGCAATGCTGCTGCAGGTGGTGGTGCCAGTAGCGGTGGCGGTAATAATTCAGTGACTCAATCTTCTCAGGGTTTAGGTGAGCATGTTTCAATCCCTGGGTACAATTTGCCTCCTAATTTGTTACCCAATGGACAAGTGCCACATGATATGTTTTGGTGTCCCCCTCCCCGCCCTCCCCCCTCTTACTAAGAAACGTGCTTGAGAGAAAGACAAGAGTTGTTAGTTTGGATTAGCTGACTCATGTGCAAAAATACTTTAGACAGTTTCATGTAAGCACAGCGAAGAAGGTAGGACATTTTGGATTAGTTTTTGTGTAAACTAGCTGGCTCTAATCGTCAGGTTTTGCGATGTTGTTGAAACGCGTTGATGTAATGATCTGTTTGCTTTTCTCTAATCATCCTTTTGTGGAAGAATATTGTATTTTTTGATGATGTAGGAAGAGAAGAAATATACCAGTCAGGAACTGGGATTGGTGCTAATTAATGGAAATTTGTGGATGAGATCTTGGAACCTTTTTTGTTTTCTTAGGTAAGCATGCCAAGCATATTCTGGTATGTTATCTTATGCCTCGTTTGGTTTTTTTCTCATCGGAATGATTATAATTTTGTGAAACATTGTTTGAGAAATGTGAGATTTGGGAAAACTTTGGAAGTAGTCAGCTTCCATCAATGTGATGGTTGATTTTTTTTCCTTTGACTATGAAATGTGGGGTTTGATTCATCTGCACCTGCATTAGAATCGGTCGTTTCATATTCCAAGTTGGTCGAACTTTTGAAAGGCGTGGAATTTTACATCATTAGTGCACGTTGGGACAGTACTTCCCAAGTTGAGCTGATCATTTGAATGACTCTATTTGACACGAGGGGGCATTCCTGGCCAAATGTGGCAAATGGTTTCCAATCTCATCTAGCATGTAGCAACTTCCAATAAACTATTACTGGTAAGTAAATGTCTAGGTTTCAATAACCAGATGTACCCAATTATGTGTGTGTGTGTATGGTACTGTCCAAGTTCAGATAGTCCAGATATGTAGTACTAGTTTGTAACTCTTATGCATGCATGGTGAAACATGTTTTTGCCAATCAACAAGAAACTTGGGTAAGTTTGCGACTAGCTTACCATTGTCTGGGTATTTTCGATCTATAGCAATCTTTGCTTCATTGCTTGGCAGTTTAGTAAGTTCTAATTAGAAAAAGAAGTTACAGTGAGGATTGCCATAGAGCGAATCTATTTCAGTATGTCTCTTCTTTTGTTTTAGAACTTGATTCAGTTTGAGTTCTTTCTCGTCTTTTCTTGTCTTGTACAATCATGCAATCAATTTATATAATGCCCTCATGTTGTGGATGAGCTTTACAAGTAGAAAAATAATTAAATGCACGAGCTTTCTAACATATATTATTGTAAGTTGAAGATTGAAGAAGCCAATTGCATTCCGATGATTATAGCTAGCGATAACTAGAGCTCTGTGTGATCTTGTGGGCATGATTTTCTTTTAAATTTGTTAATTATTGAGCACCAATATAATAATTTGTTTGCAATGAAATATTAGAACCGAGACCGCGCGTGTCGTTATCTTACTTGTGTATGATAAGATGTTGGTTATTGCTGGTTGGGTAAGCTGCCGTGAGGATCGTGAAAGATTTTTGTCCATTTTACACCATTTTAGTCAAAGGTGGTTGATGTAATCTTGAGGACAAGTTTTCAATGTGGTTGGATAGACGTTGAAGAATTATGAACAGGTATGGGCTAGCTATTTGTGTGCATGTGACATGAACGCAAGTAGGGAAGACCTTAACTTTCCTTGGATGGGGGTGAAAGCATGGTCGACTATGCAGGTGGCTCATACTTCAAGGGAAGAATGCCATCTTTCCAAGAATTTCAATCGTAGAATACCAGAAAGAAAAATTGCTTTTCTGATTCAATTAAATTGCGGATCTCGGTGACCAACTGTGAAGGTTTCTTGTATTTGACAATTCCAGCGGGCAGATGTAGATTTATTGCAAGTGCAAGTGGCTGGTGTCAAAGAAGAATACTATGTAACTGCACGACGACTGGTGATTGATTTTGTTTGGAGAAAACGAGCCATTTGCCATGACCACTTAATTTGCCCAAGTCATTTGTTAACAGCTGGATTAAGTGATGTGATTGAGTGCCAATCCAGGAACAATTGAAATGCCTTGTGAATTTTCTTTATCTCATTGTGCAGCTGCTGTTTGATTTGTGTGCGAGTGGGGGTGTGTTTTGCAATATCTTGGTCTCATATGAACTACAGTTTAATTTCTTGAATCTCTCTGTTGGCTTCGCTACTGATCCAGGAAAAAACCAGAACGCTGTGCCATTTATAACGCTTAAGAATGTTTTTTACTCCAATTCTCATTCCCGAAACTCGTTTGATTTGAACTCGAACTCGAACATGGGTCTCTTCCATCATTTCAAGTGCACATAATTTTGAATGCATACACATGTAGGCTCAAATCTTCACGTGTTTCAAATTGAGTTAGGATATTATTACAAGTTACAGACTATTTGTCATGTCGGTTTGTTTGCCCTCGATGTGTCATTGACTTCTTCGTATGCTCAGGCACCATGCTGTATAGGTGAACCATAATAACCATTAATTGAATGTTGATGTCTGGAACTGGAGACTTTGCACAATACTTTGGACGTTGGTGCTAGCTTGCATTCAAGTGGTGTGGTGTCTTGGCCAAAACCTGCCGCCTTGACATTTCACTAATGCTATGGTTCCCGTTCGTCAACTTTTGATGGCCTCGTTGAATGTTTCATGGCATGTTTGAAATGACGGGAATTAAATTTAATTTCAAGTGATAAATTAATTCGTGTGTTTTTAAATTTAATTTCAAGTGTTAAATCAATGTATGTGTTTAGAATTCTTTTTAAAAGTATTGATTTAAATTTCAGATCATGAAAAATAGACTAGCAAATCAGAGGATAGTAATTTCAAATCAAAAAGTTTTTTTAAAAGTACCCTCTTTATTTTTTCTTACAAAAACCCTTATCTTTAATGCCTCGTTTTCTTCCTCAGCAAGAGCATTGGATAAAGAAACGAACATTGTTGAAATTTTTATTCAGGCAGATAATCTTGGAATAGATATGTTTGGGGTCTTGTCTGCAGGGATTTTCTATATTATTGGCAGTGGTAATTTTAAGAGCTCCTGGACCCAACAATGGATCTCCAGATATGACATTGACGATGAACACCCTTCGGCCAGACCTCCACTGATCATCAATCCCCATTTACAAGCACCTCTGTACGTTGATGGTGAACCACCATTTTCAACAAAGAATGATGCGTGGGGTGTAAGGATTCATTCTCAATTAACTATAGGTTTGTTATACATCTGCACTCACAATTTTACTGATAGCTTGTGATGTAGCAGGCTTATTACACATTTTTCACTTCAGTTCTCATCCTTCTCAGATCAACAAGTGAAGAAAAAACCACCATATTTGCAGACCATATTGCAATATGCAATTTGATACGAAGAGGCACAAGGGCAGGGGTCATTATTATGACAAATATTTTGGTCTGATGAAAGAGCTTGGGATCAAGAGGGAATTGAGAGAAGCTGCAGTCATTTCTATTTGTGTGCTCTAAACAAGCAAGCGTGGAGACAGACACTTCAGGACTGCAGCAATCAATATGAGCACTTGGTTGCACCAAAAACAAAATTAATTTCGGCATCCAAACACATTCAATTCCAAATAGAAGGAAATCCAACTCAAAATAGATGAAATTGTATCTCAATCCAACTCGTAAATGCATCATGATTCATTGTAAAATAATTATGGATTTTATTTTCACATTAACAAAGAAAATATTTTATGATCCAGTATAAAATAGTTGAGATTACTGATCAAATTTAATTATATGACTTGATATTTTATTCCAAACGTAAAAATTATAATATGTTATTAATTAAATTCAAATCTTATGTGTAATTAAATTAAGTGAAATTGAGTTTAAACATATCATTAGCAACTCCGATTGCAAGATATGTTGCAGTAAAATCAATTATCGTGTTCAATTGTGAACCAGAATCCATTCTGTTTGAGGACTGAGCTAAAAAATTCTCTGGAAAATGTAGATTTTATAATTTCGTACTATTTGATTAACCTACACCCTTGAAGTTTTCTGCTTTCTGATTAAGGAGTGTTTGGTTTATATTCGTGGTTTACTTGTTTTGATGAGATTTAAATAAAAAATCCTGTATTTTTTGTTTTTGTGAGATATAATTTGTGTTTTAAAAAAACTATACTTTAAAAAAAAACCATCACATCTCTAAACCAAACACATATTTAATAGTCAAAGAAAGGGCCGGGAATGAAGTCAGATCCCTTTACTTTCAACATTCTTCAAGCTGAACCTTCTACTTGTAATTTATATGTAATTCATGATTAAATCAATTTTAAAATGTGTTTAAAAATGTGGTAATTATTGTTTTTTATAATGTATTTTGCTTTAAAATACATTAAAATAATATATTTTTTTAAAAAAATTATTTTTAATACTAGTACATTAAAATGATATAAAAACACAACAAAAATCAAATAAAAAAATAATTCTTTTAAAATATAAAAATAAACCAGATCTTAGTCATATCATAGCAGTGTTACAAATTGCAAAGCTTCTGGTCAAGGTCATGTTAACATTGATTAGTGTTTTTTGGTCGACAGAGATTGTGATGCGGCCGATTGGGACGAGTTTTCTATATATTCATATCTAACCTGGTACGTCTATAATTAGTATCATTCGGCAAGACTTGACTTGGCCATTTTTTTATATTAAAAAACAATTCTCTCCTGTTTTGTTTATATATATATATATATATAATTGTAGCCCCTCACAAGATTACATCCTAAAAAAGCATGGAAATAATCTCATTCTCAATAATATTATTTTTATAGTTTATATTGAAAATAAATGTGATTTAAAAATATAAAATTATCTCATTGAACAGTATCAATAACATGTATTAATCAATAAACTGTAGTGATTAGTACAATTATACGTATAAAACATTCAAGATCTATTTTATGTTTATAGATCATACATACAGTGTTAAATTACGTGCTTGTTACTTATTAAGTTTATTTATACTACGCACCTAAAAAGGAATACATCAACTACATAACTTATATCATTTAATTACTACTGTAGTAATTATTTATTAGCACAGTAAAAATAAAAATAGTTAAAATTCTAGGTCAAAAAAATCTTTCACTCGCCTCCACGTCGATCTAATTGAAAAGAGTTTGAGTAAAAGCCTGATGTTGGATATGGTGACATTATCATTCCTAATGGTTGGTAACCAATACCTTTTATAAGCAAACTTATTTGCACCAAACCATATACTTAACTGCGAAGCTAAAATTCATAGTCTATGGAAGTGGAAATAACAATAATGTTTTTTTAAAAAAATTTCATAGCACCGAATAATATTACTCTAAGAAATAAAATTCATCATTTCAACGCAAATAACCCACATATAATCGTTGTGTTAACATGAAAATTAAAGAATGTGTTCGGTATAATAGCGGCATATATGATTTAAGGTTAAAGATTGATTGATCAAGAATGTGTTTGTTTTTATGGTAATTAAATATTTTTATAAATATCATTGCACCAAATAATATTACTCTAAAATATAAAATTCAGCCCTTCAACACAAATAACCCACACATATTCATTGTGTTGACATGGAAATTAAAGGAAAAATAATATGTTTGGTACAGTAGTGTATATGATTTGAGGTTAAAGGTTTGATTGGCCAAGAATATGTTTGTTTTTACGGTAATTAAATATTTTTATAAGTATCATTGTACCAAATAATATTACTCTAAGAAATAAAATTCACCCTTTCAACACAAATAATCCACACATAGTTGTTGTGTTAACATTGAAATTGAAGGAAAAACAATGTTTGGTACCTGATTTGAGGTTAAAGATTGATCGATTAAGAATCTGTTTGTTTTTATGGTAATTAAATATTTTTGAAAATTTTTAAATATTTTTTTATTTTAAATTTTTTGGATTGTTTTAATGTTAAAAATAAATTTTATAAAATAAAAAAATTATTATTTTAATATATTTAAAATATTACCCCAGTTAAAAAATGAGCTCTTTTCTTCTAGCTCTCATAAAAATTGGATTCTCTAGTTTTGAGCTTTAACAAAAATCGGATTTGTGCACGAGAAAATAGGCTCTCCACATCCTCGCGAACGACGCTTGCCGTTGAAAAAAGAAGTGCTACGTGGCGTAAAAGGAGCGTGCCATTCACCGGACAAGAGGGAAACCCCTGTCGTCCGACTCTGCAGGACTTGTCTCTCCACCATGATATCAACTAGTACGTGGAATCCTAAACTCTACCAAGTATCTTATGTTATCTAGGCCGTAATTAAATCTTTCAAAGTTTTCGGATCATATTATAAAAATATATGGGATTTACAACAGCATTTAATAAAACCTTACAATTAATCGAATCAATTATAAATCAGGGTTTAATTGAAAATCGCAAACAAGGTATTTAAATAAGTTTTTATATAAAAAAGAATGAATAATCGAAACAATTATTAGGATTTCAAATCAAATTAAGAAAATGGCTCCCCATATTCTTTATTTTTTTTAAAAATATTTCCAAATAAATACATCTAATTTATTTTAAAAATATTTCCAAATAAATACACAACTACGTGCCTCTAAACAAATAATTCTTTTTTACAGCGATAGTTAAAAAAAAAAATTAAAGGTTCAAAGGAAAAGGAATTTCCATGGCAAGAAAGCCTGACGACATTAAAAAAAAAAAAAAAAACTGACTCAGGTGAGTTAGATTAACAAGGGGGAGGGTAAGATTGTAATTAGAGCGAAAATCAATAGACCACGGACTCTTATGCATATCAATATCCATTATTATGCAAGAGGCGGAACGGTGAACGAATATTAATAGCACCAATTTCGTCAAAGAAAAATAGACACTCTCGTTCAGCTCTCTTACTTTACTCTAAGCGTAGGGTTTTACGCGCACACAAAACCCTAACCACACCAGCATATCGTAGCTACAGGTAAACCTTTTTTTTTTTTTCATGCTATGTTGTCTCTCATGTTTTGACAATCATTTATTTCATAAATTGCCTCTATTTTTTTTATGTAGTTATTTTTTTTTGGTTTTTGTTTCTGTTATGATTATTGAATTATTGAATTAGTATAAGTGCAATAGAATGGCGGGTGCTCGAGAAATTACAGCAGCAACAGAATTCTTGCGAGTGAGTTCTTTTTCTATATGATCACTTTTTTTTTTGTTATGAAGAATAAAATTTTCATTTTTTTCTTTCTCATTCCTGTTCTTATAGGATTCAGTTTCTTGTTAATTCTGCTAGAAACCCTCTTCTTCTTCTTTCTTGTGCTATGTGATTGGTTTTGTGATTCGTGCTCTCTCTGTAATTCTATTACAGGGCACTCATAGGCAGTCTCTGTTTGTACACGGAGACTTGCCTATTAATCGACGAAACCAGTTGCTGTGGGGGACGCTTCGTAATCATAAGACTGCATTTGGTGTATCTAATAAAAGGGGTGTTTCGTTGAGATGTCGTGCTCAATCAAAGCCTAGAGCTTTTGTTTCCGGGGCTGGGACGAGTTCTGTTGATGAGCAATCAAGTTTTATTGAAAAGCCTGTGCAAGAACTAATTCATTTCTATCGCATTCCATTGATTCAAGAGAGTGCAACTCTTGAATTACTTAAGTCTGCTCAAACGAAAGTTTCGAACAAGATTGTTGGTTTACAAACTGAGCAGTGTTTTAATATCGGTATTCAGTCTGGGGTCTCAAGCCAGAAGCTTGAGTGTCTTAGGTGGCTTCTCCAAGAAACTTACGAGCCAGAGAATTTGGGGATTGAAAGCTTTCTCGAGAAGAAGACAAAGGAAGGAGTGAATGCTGTGATAGTTGAGGTTGGGCCTAGATTGTCTTTTACCACAGCTTGGTCTGCTAATGCTGTATCAATTTGCCGTGCTTGTGGGTTGACAGAGGTGACTAGACTGGAACGGTCGAGAAGGTACTTGTTGTACAGTAAAGGCGTGTTGCCAGATTATCAAATCAATGAGTTTGCTGCAATGGTTCATGACCGGATGACTGAGTGTGTTTATACTCAGAAGCTTATGTCTTTTGATGCCAGTGTAGTTCCAGAGGAAGTTCGACATGTTCCTGTTATGGAGAGGGGGAGAAAAGCGTTGGAGGAGATCAATCAGGAGATGGGGCTTGCTTTTGATGAGCAAGATTTACAATATTATACCAGGTTGTTCAGGGAGGACATCAAGCGGAATCCGACAACTGTGGAGTTGTTTGACATTGCACAATCTAATAGCGAGCACAGCAGGCACTGGTTTTTCACTGGGAAGATTGTTATAGATGGACAGCACATGGATAGAACTCTTATGCAGATCGTAAAGAGCACTTTGCAGGCGAATCCAAATAATTCTGTCATTGGTTTCAAGGACAACTCGAGTGCAATCGAAGGCTTCCCTGTAAAGCAATTGCGGCCAGTTCATCCTGGCTTGACATGCCCCTTAAATGTAACTGACCGTGACCTTGATATTTTATTTACAGCTGAAACTCATAATTTCCCATGTGCAGTGGCACCTTACCCTGGGGCAGAGACCGGTGCAGGGGGTCGAATCAGGGATACTCATGCAACAGGTAGGGGGTCATTTGTTGTTGCATCTACAGCTGGTTACTGTGTTGGGAATCTGAACATTGAGGGGTCTTATGCCCCATGGGAAGATAATTCTTTTGCATACCCATCAAACCTGGCATCACCTTTGCAGATTCTTATTGATGCTAGCAATGGCGCATCGGATTATGGAAACAAATTTGGGGAGCCCTTGATTCAGGGCTACACTAGAACTTTTGGGATGCGACTTCCTAGCGGGGAGAGGCGGGAATGGTTGAAGCCAATTATGTTCAGTGGAGGCATTGGGCAAATTGATCACACCCACATAACGAAAGGGGAACCTGATATTGGCATGCTGGTTGTAAAGATTGGAGGCCCTGCTTATCGAATTGGAATGGGAGGTGGGGCTGCATCAAGCATGGTGAGTGGCCAGAATGATGCAGATCTTGACTTTAATGCTGTACAGCGTGGAGATGCTGAGATGGCACAGAAACTGTATCGTGTTGTTCGTTCCTGCATCGAGATGGGTGAGGATAATCCAATCATCAGTATCCATGATCAGGGAGCTGGTGGTAACTGTAATGTTGTTAAGGAAATTATATATCCAAAGGGTGCTCAAATTGACATCAGGGCAATTGTTATTGGTGATCACACAATGTCTGTTTTGGAGATTTGGGGCGCAGAGTATCAGGAGCAAGATGCAATTTTGGTGAAGGCTGAAAGCCGTGACCTCTTACAATCAATCTGCAAAAGGGAAAGGGTGTCGATGGCTGTTATTGGAACAATTAGTGGTGAGGGACGTGTTGTTTTGGTTGATAGTTCAGCTATTGAGAAATGTCATGCAAATGGACTCCCTCCTCCTCCTCCTGCTGTGGATCTTGAGCTTGAGAAAGTTCTTGGGGACATGCCTCAGAAAAGTTTTGAGTTTCATCGGGTGGTTCCAGCACGAGAGCCACTTGATATTGCTCCAGGGATCACTGTGATGGATGCTTTAAAGAGAGTATTAAGGCTTCCATCTGTATGTTCGAAACGTTTCCTGACAACGAAAGTGGATAGGTGTGTCACAGGTCTTGTAGCACAACAGCAAACTGTTGGTCCTTTGCAAATTACACTTGCTGATGTTGCTGTCATTGCTCAGACTTACACTGACTTGACTGGAGGTGCCTGTGCCATCGGGGAACAACCTATCAAAGGTCTGGTTAATCCGAAGGCAATGGCCAGACTGGCTGTTGGAGAAGCTCTCACTAATCTGGTTTGGGCAAAGGTTACTTCTCTTTCTGATGTCAAGGCAAGTGGGAATTGGATGTACGCTGCCAAGCTGGACGGGGAAGGAGCTGACATGTATGATGCTGCCACAGCTCTTTCAGAAGCTATGATTGAACTTGGCATTGCTATTGATGGGGGCAAGGACAGTCTTTCCATGGCAGCCCATGCAGGTGGCGAGGTTGTTAAGGCCCCGGGAAATCTTGTCATCAGTGCATATGTCACTTGCCCTGACATAACAAAAACAGTAACCCCTGATCTGAAGCTAGGAGATGAGGGTGTACTGCTTCACATTGATTTGGCCAAGGGAAAGAGGCGGCTGGGTGGATCTGCACTTGCTCAGGCTTTTGGCCAAGTTGGTGATGACTGCCCAGACCTTGACGATGTTTCTTACCTGAAAAAAACTTTTGAGAGTGTCCAGGATCTTATTTCAGACGAAATAATCTCTTCTGGCCATGATATTAGTGATGGTGGGCTACTTGTCTGTGCCCTGGAGATGGCATTTGCTGGGAATTGTGGTATTCTTTTGGACTTGACTTCGAAAAGGGAGAGCCACTTTGAAACACTCTTTGCAGAAGAGCTTGGTCTTGTTCTTGAAGTTAGCAGAAAGAACTTGGATATTGTAATGCAAAAGCTCAACAGTGCTGGGGTTTCTGGCGAGATCATTGGACAAGTGACTGCCTCGCCCTCGATAGAATTGAAAGTTGATGGGGTCACTTGTTTGAAGGAGGAAACCTCTTTCCTTAGAGACACTTGGGAGGAAACCAGTTTCCATCTGGAGAAGTTTCAAAGATTAGCTTCTTGTGTGGACTTAGAGAAGGAAGGTTTGAAGTCTAGGCATGAACCTACCTGGAGAATGTCCTTCACTCCTTCCTTTACAGATGAGAAATATATGATTGCAACTTCGAAACCAAAAGTAGCTGTCATTCGAGAGGAAGGTAGCAATGGAGATAGAGAGATGTCTGCAGCTTTTTATGCTGCTGGTTTTGAACCCTGGGATATTACAATGTCAGACCTTCTGGATGGAGTTATCTCTCTACGTGATTTCTGTGGTATTGTGTTTGTGGGTGGCTTTAGCTATGCCGATGTGCTTGATTCTGCAAAAGGCTGGTCTGCTTCCATACGATTTAACCAGCCTCTTTTGAATCAATTTCAAGAGTTTTATAGGCGGCCAGATACTTTTAGTCTTGGTGTTTGCAATGGGTGTCAGCTCATGGCTCTATTGGGTTGGGTCCCAGGCCCCCAAGTTGGGGGTGTGTTTGGTGCTGGAGGGGACCCAGCACAACCAAGGTTTGTTCACAATGAATCTGGTCGGTTTGAATGCCGCTTTACAAGTGTGACAATAGAGGACTCGCCTGCTATCATGTTCAAAGGAATGGAGGGCAGCACATTGGGTGTATGGGCTGCTCATGGTGAGGGAAGAGCATATTTTCCTGACGATGGCGTTCTTGATCGAGTGATTCATTCAAACTTGGCCCCAGTAAGATATTGTGATGATGATGGGAATCCAACAGAAGTTTACCCTTTCAATGTCAATGGCTCTCCTTTAGGAGTCGCAGCAATTTGTTCTCCTGATGGGAGGCATCTTGCAATGATGCCTCATCCTGAGCGTTGCTTCTTGATGTGGCAATTCCCTTGGTACCCCACACAGTGGAATGTGGACAAGAAAGGCCCTAGCCCATGGTTAAAGATGTTCCAGAATGCCAGAGAATGGTGCTCTTGAGACAGGTTATTGTCTTTCACAAACATTCTTGTCATGGTTTTGCTTTAATTGCATACTGATACTCTATTTTTCTGTTTCAGACCTCTAGTGAGGATGGGTTCATGGCTAATTAAGGCTCGTAGAACATTTTGAAGTCAGGTGTTGGATTTGCTTCTCTGATCAAATCTAAGTATCTCCAAGGTTTCGAACTTTTTCTTCAATTTTATCTGCCGACTTTGTTCAAATCTAAGTATCTCCGAGGTTTCAAACTTTTTCTTCAGTTTTATCTGCCAAAACTACACAGAAGTTTGAGTGGATGTGGGGTTCACAAGTTTTTTTGAGTTTCATATTGTTCCCTTAACTATGTTCTGACTTCCATCCCTTTGTATTGTTGTTACAGTACTAAATGAGCAATGCATGAAGAATTTTTACTATTAATGGAATTTTTTTTTGGCCATCCTTTGTGATGGATGAGTGGCATAAAGAACCGAGGTCATCTCCTTACAATGACTGTTCCATTCATTATGCTGATGTCCAGATGAAGAGGTTCCTATTTAGCCAGCATGGAATGAACTATTTCAGTCGTGCAATCCATGAATCATTTTTATTGAAAACCAAGTCGTTAATCTAAGTAACTGTATTGCAGAGTAGACAGGATAATGTGGCATGTGAAATTGAATGAATTTTATGTTCAGTGAATCAGTCAATTCAGGATAACCTCCCTAGTTAATTACTGTCTTGAAGGATTATGTGGTTTTCCATGTCATGGGCAAACATTATCTCTGTTGCAATGCATTGGCCCTGTGTATTTTTGGTAAATATTTTATGTTATCTTTACAAATGACATCAATGTTTCAGTAGACAACTGTATAGTAGAACACAGTAACGAGATGGTGGCTATTGTGAGCATTGTCAATCTTTGAACCAGTCAATTTGATGAGCCAACCAAGTTAGGTTTGCTTTGTGTATTTGTTTATACTTTGCTGTTTGCTCCACACATTTAATGCCCCCGTTCAGGTTTTGTTTATTCACCCACATGCATAACCAAAAAAATAAAATAAAGCTTTACCGAGTTATTAGCTGAAACCTAATGGTCGTTTAAAATTTTAGGCCACAGTTTCCCCAGAGAGAAGATATATATTTAGAGCTGAATGACTTATCTTCATATTTAAATTGGCTGTATTTTTGTCAAAACAAGAGTGCTTCCAGTAACTGCACATAGTGTTGTTAAATAACTTGCTGTTGTTGTATCCATATCAGTATCACTTTTTGGAGGCTTAGTTGTTGTTGAATCACAGCATCACTTTTGCATGTCGTTGCAGTGAAGATTTATATCCAGATGACCTTGTGCCAAAGCATTTTACTCAAGCTGTCTTGAGCCTGCTGAGAATTTGCTATGATAACATGGTATCATATAAAACTATGTAGCTCTGCATCTGCCTGCCTGTCTATCTGTATGTTGTCTTTCTGTCTGTCGGTGCTATCGCATGCATATTATATGCTTAGGTGCTTTATCTGGTTCTGCACTAGTTTCATCAACCAACTTTTTACAGATGTAATTAATCTGATAGTAAAGGGTGCCGATGTGTGGGAACTCGCTTTGGAATACAAAGATGCGGTGCTGAATGATGAAAGTAGAATACAGCTATGCTTTTATCTTTAAAATCACAATTGTGATAAAATTACAAAATGGGAGTCGAAAATTTGTTCCCAGATGCAGCCAGAAAAGTTCTTTATGTTATTCAAGCTCACATTTGTTAAGGAAGCCTTATTCAATTCTAGCTTGGACCTCTTGTGGTGTTGCTGTCATTGACAAATCACGGGCAATGTGCAGAGGCCCCTCCATTTGTTCCTCCCACAACTCTCTAGAATAATTTGGGTTCAGACCTGCTAAATAGTGGACTTCCGAAATCTCTCACTGTAAAATGCACTGTTTTCTTTTCGGCTGTATATTGGAGTGGAAGATTCTGCCAAACTTGAGCGTTTTAGAAAATCAAAATTTGCAGTTTATGCTGTGGGACGATGCTTGAGGCTCAATGCCTCTCTGTGCAAGGAGTTCCAGCACTTCTAGGTTTGAAAATGAAGGCAGTCATCCTTGCAGAAAGTGGATTGAGAAGTATTCATCTTAAAGTTATGTTGTCATTCTAGCATGGGCGTTTCCCCTGTTAATTTTAACAATGAAGTTATAATACTCTTGGAATTCGATCATCTATATGTACATATAAATAACTTATAAATGGTTATGATCTTTTTTATATGCAGTTATTAATCTTGCAATTTGTTAATGAGATAGTGAGGTGATGTTTAATGGTGTCAGCTTGATCTGCATTTGTACACTTGCATATGAGAAGGAGCTCAATAATTCTGTGCAACGGCATGCGTGGAGCCCAAGGGGTATTCCTAACATAAGATGATAGATAAACCGGTCCTAAACAGCAAACTGTGGTTGTTGCTACAAGTCGGAAGCTATTCGTAGTTGCATCAGTTCAATCTTATGCTTGGAAAGGCACTGCATATGTGAAGCCTCCTCTCTAGATGGTACTTCTGTGTGTTCAATGTGGATGCATTTTAATTGGATTGAGCACACCATGTTATATATTCCTAGCATAATCGTGTTTAGTACATTTTAAAAGGCACATGCTTTTCTTGGCAACTTACTGAATGATCTATTTTGACACGCAGAATGTAAATAATTTTCCAGAAGGATTGGGTTTTCTTTTAGCCTGAAATATATTTTCATGACCATGAGACCTGATTGCAAAATGCCTAATCAGTCTGGTTTGGGTTCTGAGGAATTCATTTGAAGTTCCTCACATTTGTGGCATTGAAAAAAGTTATCTATTGAATACTTTGAATCACTTGATGTTTCTATGATTCATGACTGGTGGTGTTGCCAACTGCAAGGGATATTGTCATTGCTACTGTTGAGAGAACTTTCTGGATGTGTCTTATCTATATGATTGCTTGCGGGAGTGAGGTTAGATATTTTGAGATGACTGGAAATGCTTATTTGGAAGCTCATACCTTGATCTTGAAATCGTTGTAATCTACACAACTGAAATTACAAAGATGCGAACACAAAATTTTCCTTGTTGATCCATGAAACATCTGTTGCACAATCCCTGACTTGCCATTAACATTTTCGCCAAGAGTTTGGATCTTCTCATATGATGATGTTTCCGCTGTCCGGCCATGAACAATATGTGAAGATCTCTTTGTCAACTTCCTCGAGGAGTCTCTCTAAAGGACGTGGGTGAGAGTTGTAAAAAATGTCATGGTCTTCCCATCCATATAAAGGAGGAAGTGGCACGTTCATCTGGCCATCAAAAGTTTGGTTCCCAGTTGTATATCCTGAATGGTTTAGCTGTGCAGATTGTGGATTCTGGTAATATTGTGTGTTCATGGCATCTTGTTGGAAGGAAAACAGCATCTCACAGTTCGGGTTTGAAATTGTTGGCGAACTTCCAAAACCGGCGACACCAACTGTGAGACTAGCCATCTGGTTCTCAAGGATTTCTATCTCCTCTTGTAAGCTGGCAACCTGCAATACAAGGTAAACAATGTAAGAGACTCGTGTTTTCAGCTAGAACTCGTTTATATTCTAGGTGATTTGTAAAAGTGCTCGGGCACTTCGAGAAACAATTTAGACACCTGTTGTTGCAGTGCGAAGATATGAGCAACGCAGCCATATATAGGATCTCGCATCCTAGCCAGTGCTTCATAAGATATGGTGATAGCAGCATCGCCTCGATTGTGTACTGGTAGGTGTAATAATAGCTTTGAAACATTGCTTGCACCAAACACTTTGTGCACTGCGGCAAAGTGTGCTGCAGCCTGGTCATAACAGAAATACGGTGCGAACACACATTCGCTTGTGCACTTTCTTCGCAGGAATTTGCATGCTCCGCATGAAGAGCCCAGCCCTGTCATTGTCCTATGCCTTTTACTTATCTGTGTTGAGGTGATTATACTTGTACGAAAGCTGGTTTGTTTGGGAACTAGAGTTGAGATTTGCTCTTTATAATCATCACTTGGAAGTGTCATAAACGCTTTTTGTTGTGGCAAGAGACATTCTCACTTTTCCTAAAAGTGGGTTTCTTTTGGGTCTCCCTTGTGGGCTACAATTTCATTCTCAAATTGGGTAAGGTTTTCCTAATTCGTGCCTTAAAAGGACTTTATTCGTTAATAATCTCCACATATAAACTGATGGAAAATCCAATCATCATTATCATTAGTTGGGCTAAAATAAAAGAGAGATATAATTGCTTTAAATAGTAATTTATCCTAAAATAATGTCATCAGCCAGGCAAGTACACTAGCCATTTCTCCTTTTAATTGGCATCATGAAAAGTTCTTTGCTAAAGAGAATGATTTTAAGAAAATACAGAACAAGGGTCCTTGAACTTTTGAAACTTGGAATATATATGGGAATTTCCATAAATCTTAATGAACGGTGTATCCACAAAGCTTACTGCCCTTTTGTACACCTTTGCTGCTCCTTTTGCAGCCGGCTACTAGATTCTAGGTTCCATGCCGTTCTCTATTTGTGAAAATGCAGTCTCAACAAAGCAGTTGAATCAAAATATGCAGTCTGTCAATGTTGACCTCATTTTTGCTGTGATGCCATCTCACTATGTGGGTTTGGTTATATTTATGTCTCTGTCCTCAAGAGTTCATTTCATGAGAAAGAAAAGAGAGAGAGTGAGAGAGACTTGAGTGTATGTTTGTCAGCAACTTATTGTAACTTTCTTAATTATTTTCCCCTGGATTCAGATCCAACCATGTAGAATTGGCACAATGTCAAATCCAACATTGTCGGTGTCGTAGAAATAATGTTACATTGTTAGCCAATATTTTATTCCTTCAATCAAAATCAAGCTGTGTGCATTAGGGCTTTAAATATGCTCTTTAAGTTGAAGAGAACAAATTTATATTGTTTTATATGCAGAATTCATAGCTTTAGGCATTGGAAATAGAGTGCATGATTCATGACAGCTTTTTGTCTGGTTTGCAGTAATTCCCCTTATCATGCAGTTTTTAATCTACTTAATGCGGTAATTATCCATAACTAAGCATATTTTAATGTTACACTAAATCAGGTTGGGCTGTTGGCCACTTTACAATAAGTAGGCAGTTGAAGACTTCAAACAGCATCCATCCACCTCTGTCAAAGCCAAGAGAGTACTCAGATGCCTATCAGCAACAGTTGCAACTAGTAAGTGCTTACTTTTCTTATCTGTTCTTATGCTTCAATGCTCTAGAAATAAAGCACACATGGGCAAATGATAGAGAGAGAAACAGGGAGACAAAATGCTGTTTTCAGTGACATTAATTCCTACTTTCTGTCTTTTCAAAACTGTTTAAGTTTTTGTTTGGAATGAAATTATGACAAGCAGGTGTTTATGGGATGGTGGAGGGGGGAGCTTTTCGGCTTTCGAGTTTAACGATGAAAGTGTCTTTCTCTATCATGGAATAATGATCATTTTATCCATCTGCAAGTGCTAAAGCTTTGCTTGCTAGCTCTTATCCTTGAACCTATATTTGCATGTTCATGAACCTATTGCAGAAGTTCAAAACACTTTCCAAGGTTTATAGGTTCTAGGTGACGTTGCATTTCCTTTCCAGTTATTTCCTAGGCAATTTGAGCTGTCATCAACTCTACCCATTGCAGTTTTTTGAAAATCATGCTAGAACATCAACATCTTACTAATATTTTTTACTCGGCAGTCACATTCTGAGCCTAATGAATTTGCAATTCGATATAATTGCTTGGCCTGGATTTCAAGTCAGAATTTGCTCAAGTTTTCCCAAGGTGTGGTTGGTTGATGTATCATGAATTTATTATTTCCATTCTATTAAAAAAACTAAAAATTAAAGATCCTTGTGCCAAACTGTTTTGGCAATCCACCAGCTTAATCTGAGGGCAAAAGCAGTTTGTGTAAAAAAATTGAGATATATAGTCAGGTCTCTTTGATGGATTCAAACCGAAGAAGTATTCGTTCCTCAAAATGTGTTTTCTCGTGCCCTACCTAGGCCATTAAGCTTGTTTGTTTGTTCGAAATAATTTTTTTTTTTTACAAAGTTTTCTTGCCTACTGGAGGAGCGGCCTTTCTTCTTTTTTCGAATGCCATGTTAGTGTCGGTGGTTTACATTTCTGTCTCGAGTCCCGGATAAAATCTAGGCTTAGTCTGCACTAGGTTCAGCGTTCTGGAGGAAAAAAAAGTAAAAAACAAAGAGGGTAAAACTTGCATGAGCTTGGCTCGCCATTATTTCGAGACAAACATATGAGTTTCACAACCGTGACGTAGATAGGTCACTAAAAATCATTGTGTCGTGTTATGTTATCACTCAAATTAATTTTTTTAACATAAAAAAAATATATTCTAGCATTACTAGCTTGTTTTATAATATAAAAAAATAATTGTGAATTATATTAGATAATATTTTTTTAAATATTAATATAGTAATATATTAGATGACATTTGTTTTTAAATATTGAGACGGTAACGTGAGATTATAATAACCCCATGTGAATAAAAAAAAATTATGAAGCTCTGTTAACAAATATTAAATAAAAAAAGCTAAAAAAAATAAACAGAGTAAACCTGAGTTAACTTGTCAAACTTATGACCTGGATCATGAGATCGCGATAGCCACATAGAAATAAAAAAAAATTACAAAGTTTGATTTTCAACTAATCCAATATCGAGGGATAAAATAAAAAAAATCAACTTGAAAAAATAAGCCAAAAAAACTTACCCGAGCCAACCCAGATTAATTTGTTAGACCAACAACTTGGATCATGAGATAATAATAAATTCATAGAATGCAATCAAATGTTTTTTTTGAAGCCCCACTTCTAATAGATCTAATATTAAAGGTTAAAATCGAAAAAAAAAACTAAATCTATGATACCAGTATATAACCTAATAAAAAAATATAAAAAAATTATGAAGCACAATTTTTAAAATAATATAATACTGAATTAAAAAATTAAATAAATAAATAAATTGAATTGATGAAGAGTGAAATTACAAAAAAACTAAAAAAAAATAAAATTAAAACTTCACAAAACATAAAATATTATTCCAATTAAAAATGTTTTATGAATGTAGCATTTAACAACATCTTTTAGTTTTTTTTGTTAAAAAATATTCAATAATTCAAGTATTTTTAGACCAATTAATCAGTCAATTGAGACAAGTCTTCTCCTCGAGGGATTTTTTTTCCTATTAATCTAATGCATTCATATAATTAAATATCTTTTTATCATAGATTCAAATTTAGAAAGTGAAAAAAAAAACATATATATTTTTTATCACTATACAAATCTTAAAATTCCAACTTAGAAAGGAAACATAATTTGTTTTTTGTTTTTTTATTATCACAAGACAGCTTTTGAAGTTATAAATGAATCATACATTGCATCTTAAAGCTCTCTCTATTCCTAATTGTTAAGGAAATTTATTGTCGATATATTATTTTTACTTTTGGAGAATAATTCTTTCTTGCTTAATTGGATTTGCACACAGGTCTTCCAAATTTAAAGTTGTCCATCTGTTTGTTTTCTTGCATCTTTCTCTCGAATTCGAACCCACCTACGATTTGAGCCGACAACCTACAGTTCGCGTCTCGAAGTAATCGAGGACTCGAGGTGTGAGGACAGAGGACTTAGGAGAGCTCCAAGCACAGACGGCCCTCTTCCAGGCTATTAGCGGCCACGGGCCGAATTCGAGGCCTCCATCTTTTCATTTAGTTCCCGAATGTTGAGAGTCCGTAAAGCTAAATGCTAGTGAATCTGGACTTAATAAGAAAGGCCTCAATGCCAAGAGTTTGGGTTCAGACTACAAAGGTGATTTTCTAGCTGGATCGTCTGTAGTCCTTGTGGCCTGTGGCTGTGTTTTAATGCCGTTTCGCCGTGAATGGACAACACTCTTGAACTGTCGCATGGACAAAACCATCGTCCTTCTTGCATGACATTTTAACCTTGCTGGTGAGACCATGAGAACCAGAAAAATTTCGGAAATATCTTCTCATCCAACAAGAAAATTGTAGGAAAACAAGCGAGAGGGACCCCTAAATAGGTGGAATATTCGCAATGAAGCCCATCTCTAATAATGATAAAAAAAGAGACAAAAAGAAAAGAACCATCTGGAAATCACAGACGCTTTGCTCACCACGAAATAACAGAAAAAGGAGAGATAATTCTGGAGACACAAAAAAAAAGGGGGTCTTTCTAGCTTCCAAGTTTCTGTGGTAACAATACAATTGCCAAGAATTTGAGTGGCAAATATAGCACATCAAATCCTAATCTCAAAGACTCAATGAGGAACTCAAGCTTGAAACTGTTTTCCTAATGCCACGTGGCAGCAATCCAATCTTGAGTATGTGGCCGTTAGGAATTTGAAAACCAATCCTCAGAGACACCAGTTTTCTTTTGCTATAAGACCCTCACTTGAGTCCTCGCTTCGCACCTCGAAGGCCAAAACTCTGCATTTGCTAGCTAGAAGTCACTCTACCCTTTGCATTACTTCCTCAATCAACCACTGCTGTTTGATCATGGCAGCAACCATCTCAACCGTTGGAGCTGTCAACACAGCACCGGTACTCTTATCTAAATTTCCCGCCATTTCATGCTTTAAGTACTGAATGCCTGCATCATGTGCTTTAAATTGGATATCTTCGCCTATACATAGCTTGTTTTCTTACTCGGTTTTAAGATCATGGGTTCTTAAACCATCCAACACAGTAACTATTTTGCTGGTCTTTGTATTGCTGTTTGTTTCTTTTCACTTCTGGGCCTTCATAATTAACTTAGTCTTGGATTGCTATATGAACTAGGATTAGAAGCTTTAAGTTGAACTAACTAATTAATGGGTTCAATTATTCATAGAAGAAATGACGATGGGCTTAGTTTTGGTTGTGCTATATTGAATGTTAAGAACTTGGAATTCCTGATGAATTAGTTTGATCTATACATGTGGTCATAACTTGATGCAGCTGGCTTTGAATGGCTCTGGCGCTGGATCCACAGTCCCAAATTCAGCTTTCTTTGGCAACAGCTTGAAGAAAGTGAGCTCATCAAGGTTCACAAACTCCAAAATTTCATCAGGGAGCTTCAAGGTTGTTGCAGAGTACGATGAGAAGAAGCAGACCGACAAGGACAGATGGGGAGGCCTTGTTACAGACATGTCTGATGACCAACAAGATATCACCAGAGGAAAGGGTATGGTGGACTCTCTTTTCCAAGCCCCCCAGGGAACTGGAACTCACAACCCCATTTTGAGTTCTTATGAGTATCTCAGTCAAGGTCTTCGTACGTAAGTACCATACTTTTATATATGGGAATTATTGTAGATTATTCTCGCTGTTTAGCTAATACTTATGAATTATGATTTCCATTTCGTCTGAAGTTGCGGACAAGTTTGATTATGAACATGACTTGGTGACTGTGCTTTAGGTACAACTTGGACAACAACATGGATGGTTACTACATTGCTCCTGCTTTCATGGACAAGCTTGTTGTTCACATCTCCAAGAACTTCATGAGCCTGCCTAATATCAAGGTATATTTAACACCTGACTTCTTTTTTATAGCCACTTAAGTATATTAATTGAATAATCTCTTCTATTGGTATTTTTTGAAAAAAAAAAAAAATTGAACAATTTCCGTGACTTTGTTGCAGGTTCCTCTCATCTTGGGTATTTGGGGAGGCAAAGGCCAAGGAAAATCCTTCCAGTGTGAACTTGTCTTTGCCAAGATGGGAATTAAGTGAGTTTCTGTTTCCATCAACTTAATTTATTTCTGCCTGACAGCTTGTACATGTTGAATATGTTACACTATAGATCTTTCTGTTATGCTCGTTACCGTTTCGTCTGATGATAATCCATGTTTCAGCCCAATCATGATGAGTGCTGGAGAATTGGAAAGTGGGAACGCTGGTGAACCCGCAAAACTTATCAGGCAAAGGTACCGTGAGGCGGCTGATATAATCAAGAAGAAGGGAAAGATGTGCTGCCTCTTCATCAACGATCTTGATGCCGGAGCTGGTAGACTTGGTGGAACTACCCAATACACCGTCAACAACCAGATGGTTAATGCTACCCTCATGAACATTGCTGACAACCCAACAAATGTGCAACTTCCCGGCATGTACAACAAGGAGGATAATCCACGTGTCCCCATCATCGTCACTGGTAACGATTTTTCAACACTGTATGCTCCTCTTATCCGTGATGGTCGTATGGAGAAATTCTACTGGGCTCCAACCAGAGATGATAGGATTGGTGTCTGCATTGGAATATTCAAGAGTGACAAAATTGCCAAGGAAGATATTGTCAAGCTTGTTGATACCTTCCCTGGTCAATCTATCGGTAAGCAAGCTCCCTTCTAGAGTTTTGAAAGCTTTATTGGTGACAAGCGTTTCTTAAAACCAAGTTTCACAAAGTAGATGTTAGACTCAACATTCAAAAGGGCTTTGGGTGCATTTTTGTTTGGGGTGGCTAATATTTTGTGCTTGTGCAGATTTCTTTGGTGCTCTCAGGGCCCGAGTTTATGACGATGAGGTGAGGAAGTGGATCTCCGGTGTTGGTGTTGACAGCATTGGAAAGAAACTTGTGAACTCAAGGGATGGACCCCCAACTTTTGAGCAGCCGAAGATGACAATCGAGAAGCTCCTTGAGTATGGAAACATGCTTGTCCAGGAGCAAGAGAATGTGAAGAGAGTCCAATTGGCTGACAAGTACCTGAGCGAGGCTTCTCTTGGTGAAGCCAATCAAGATTCCATTGATAGAGGAACTTTCTATGGTTAGATCCCTTGATCCTAGAGGCTTGGATGGGAGGTTTGCATCTGGCTTCTGTTATTGTGTATAAAGTTGGAACAGGAGTTTTTCTTAAGTTGGTTTTCTTTCGTTGTTGTTTGTTGCAGGCCAAGCGGCACAGCAAGTAAAGGTGCCTGTCGCTGAAGGCTGTACTGATCCAAATGCAGCAAACTTTGATCCAACTGCAAGGAGTGATGATGGAAGCTGCACTTACAAATTCTAATTCCTTTTCTAGGCTAGTGGGTGTGTAAGGAGAAGCACTTTCCAAGGACAATCAAATTATATTGTTGCATGGTTTTGAATGGATATTGTTATCCTCTGATTTTGTGCCATGGACCCATAATGTGCACTATTCAATCCTAAAGGGTGATTTATTTTCTTGCTGCCATGTCCATATATTTTTGCTGGTCGCAGATATATTCTCCTTTCACCTCTAAATACTCCATAGATTTACAAACAATCTTATCCACAAAATTATAGCTTGCACCTACTTTACATGCTCTTACTATGCGTTAAATGCATAGTAAAAGATGGGTGCGAAAGTGGATCTGGGACGGGCATCATCTTCGAAAGCTTACCTCTTACAAGTCACACAAAGAAATAGTTTGAATGAGATCCTAAAAGGCCCAATAGATGGGTTATTCTGGCAACCGCAGCCCATTCATCTTTAGCTCCTGCGTGTTAGCCCATTGAGACAATTTTGGGGCAGATAGCCTCTACCACAATTTTCACCGATCCAAAAATATAAAAAATATTTTAAATTTTTAAGAAATGACGTTTCCAAACACTACCTTACCATCTTGCAAGAAGATTGCTGCACTCGTGAACTCTATCATCTCCACATCATTTTCCCCCAGCTACAAAATGATGGAAAGAGAGATTATGTTATCATCACTTGGATTAATTTCTAATTGGAATTTCTTGACGAGCTTCGAGATTTATCATGAAAAAAAAGAAGAAAACCACTTGATATCCTTGTTGGCATGGCTCCACTGATCAGTTCCCACTTTGCAATCAGTGTTAAATTTGAATTTCTTCATTTAAAGTCCAGGATTTGGAGAGTAGAGGGGAGAAAACAAGTACAAAATTCAAAGAGGTGTTCACGGGAATTTCAAAAGGTCTTCTTTTTACATGAAGAAAAAGGGGGAAGATTCCCGGGACCCCATTTTGCATGTTTTATACGGTCGGTATCGAATCAAACCAAGAGCTGGTTTGAGTACTGCAAGTAATTGGATTCGTAATTTATTTGGCTTTTTATTTTTATTTTATTTTTTATGGAATGATAATTTTAATAGTTAATTCAAGTTGGTTTAGGTTTTTTTTCATTTATTTTTTTAAATTATATTCTTTATTATTAGATTAGTTTAAAATTAAGTTTCATAATTTATTTTTTATGAGGTTATCTCAAATTTATGACTCAGGTCACAGGTTTGACGAATTAACCTGACTTGGATTTTTTTTTAATTATTTTTTTAATTTTATTCTTCAACTTTAAATTGATTGAAAATTTCATAATTTATTTTAGAATTATCAAGGTTTTATAATTCAAATTATATATTTGATAGGATAACTTAGATTAATTCAATATGTTGTCGTCTATATTTTTTTTAATCAAATTATAATTTTACTAATAGTCTAGATTATTTTTAGACTCACTAAATCTACCAAGATACATTAAATCAATCACATAATTTAATTTATTTATTTTTGTTAAAACACGGATATATTTTTTATATCTAAAAACATTTGATATCACCCTAATGTGTGCACATATCAACGATGTAGATTTACTCCTCATGCTTGGGAATGAGAAATAGCTAGTCTGCCACATGGCACGCGGGTTGATTTTGTCTCGTGTAAAACAAGGGAAATTAGTGATCACCGGCTATTTAACTCGTGCTGTGATCGCAGAGTCATAATTTTTTTAAAAAACTATTAGTTATGTAGATTATTTTAATATATATTTTTAAATATAAAAAAATTCAAAATATAAATTAAAAAGATTAGAAAGCTAAAAGAAAAAGTAATAAAATTAAAAGATTAATGAAAATCAAGATATTTAACCTCGAGAAATTCACCTGATTATATTTACTAAATTTATTTATTAAATTCAACAAAAGTTAAATCCACAACCTAAAAAATTGATGATTTAAAAAATAAACATAAATAAAACTGATTAAATAAATTCATACTCTAAAAGATATAATGCAAGGTGAATACATAAGTAATATTATTTAAAAATAAATATTATGAATAAATCAACATAATGTGTTTGAAAAATCAAACAAAACTATTCTAAAAAAAAAATTATATTAAAAAAATGACGTGCTAGGGTCGTTCTATATTTTTTTTCAGTTGATTATAATGTCTTGAAAGTAACTATACAATTCTTGATTCCAAGTTCTACCTGTCATGTGATAAATGATCGATGTTCTTGCTATGGTCATTCTATATTTTTATTCAGTTGACATTTGACATGATTTACACCTTTTGTTTTCTTTTTTTTATTTAAAAAATAAATAAACAAACTTATTTGTTCTTGTTTCTCTAACAAATGAAACAGTAGTCAAACGTTATGGCAGTCATTACCCTTTTTTTTTATTTTGCATTTTTTAAAACATATCATCTATTTTTTTTAAATAAAATAAAAAACAGAAACCTTGAATACTTGTTTACCAAAAAACAGGTCATATCCCAAATCAAGATACTGCTGCCTCGACGGCATTAGCCATGAACTGCTGCTGTTTCTGAGAAATCTTGGCACAAAACCACAGCCCGGCCATCGAAGTCTACAATCTTCCATTGCAAAAGATGCTAACACTAACTATGTAATAATTGAACTGAACTTCAGTTCCAGGGACACAGGACAAGTGGCTACCAATGAAACCCGTGGGCTGCAGACACTGTTTGTTAGTGTAAACTCGTCAAACCATAACAAAAGGAAAACCAGTATGTTTCATGGTCAACCTTAGGTAGGTTTTTCTTCTTCTTTTTTCCATGCATCTCATCACTTGGGTTTCCTCATTGCTTACGTGGATACCATTGCTTATATTGTCCAGTGAAAAGCCACCAGCAATTTCTCCACAGCCAGATGGTCCATACCATTGATCACTATCCAGATAGGATTGGCAAGCATCTACTTTTAAATTAAGATTTAACTTGATGTTTGTTAAAATTTAAGAAAAAATTGTTATTTTAAATAATTTTTTTAATGTTTTTGACACGTTTTGATTTGATAATATCAAAAATAAATCTTAAAAAATAAAAAGTGAATTTTTTATTCAAAGTAATTTTTATTACGTACATCCAAGTTTGTATGATGCGGAGTAAAGCTAAATAAATAAAACTTGATAAAATATCCCACACCCTACAAAGCTAATACCTAGAAAGCTGTAGGGATTCGAAGCCTGATTTTATCAAAGTTGAAGTGAATTGTCTTGGACCCTACAATCCCGACTACAAAACTTTGATCTAATCTGGCTTATGGCCTGAACACAAATTAGAATAAAATAAAATAACATTAAATCCTTTATAATTCGGAAAAAAATATCGAAAATAGAGAAAAACGCACTGTTTCTAGACAATTTTTTGTGGCCTAAGTGAAAACAAGGCATGGCTACATGTCGAGAAAGAGGATGTTGTTGGAAATTCTATGTTATAGAGAACCTATTAACATATTACGAGTGTCAAAACACTTCACAAATCAAACGTTAAATCCATTTAAAATCAGGATGTCCATTCAACTTTAAGGGTCAATTAATGAGACTTATTTTCTCCATATTTTCGGTATGTAAAATATTCACGTGATTGAACATCTTCAGTTTGTGGACAGATCATGAGATTGCCCATATCATAGTACAAAATAATATTTTTTATCTTCAGTTTTTTTAAAAAATATTTTTTATATTAAAATGTATTAAAATAATAATTTTTTTATTTTTTAAAAATTATTTTTAAGATAAATGCATTAAAATGATTCAAAATATATTTAAAAAATTAATTTTTAATAACTTCTTTTTAAATTCCTTTTAAAAAACACAGCACTCACCGCGTTTGCGTTCCAAACTATTATTAGAGGGCTGCAAGCAATTCCCACATAGAAATATGGAACTCGATGGGTGCACCGACCGTAATGTATAGGAAACATACCTTCGTTCCTTACGAGGTTTTGATTTCCCACACCAAAACGAGGATGTTTCCGATGAAAAGGAAGGGCGTCGCATGTTGAGGTCCTTTGGACACCGACAATAAAAATAGTGATTATTGTTAAAAAATTATTTTAATTTAATAATTTAAATAATTAGGTACAATTTTAATATATAATTTATATTATTTTTTAATATATTTTTTTAAGTTGAAACTTGTTATATTACATTGTGTTTAATTTTTTTATCAAATAAATAAAAATTATAAGATTCGAATTTGTGACCGTTTGGTTATCAAAACTTTGATACCATGTCAAAAGAACCAATTCAATCCAAAAGTTTAAGTTGTTAGGTAATATCCAATATATAATTTATATTATTTTTAATAATTATGTAAATATTTTTTAAAGTATTTTTTACTTAAAAATATATTAAAATAATATAAATTTATAAAATATAATTTTTTTAAAAAAAATAAAGTTTTTTTAAAAGGGGGTTTTGAGCACGAAAACAACCACATAAATGGATGCCAAGACCACGTTATACAGTTCTTTCAAACGTGCTGTCGTTTTCGACTGAGCGAGTGGTCTGTCATCTTTGGTGGGTCCTACTCAGTTGGAGGGAAACAGTAATGCTTATTGTTGGTAGTTAACAGATAGTAATTATGCAAAATAACCTCGACACTTCATGTTAAGGAAATAATAATCATGGCACTTTAAGCCTGATATAAAATAATACGATATTAACAACAAGTACATGTAAAGTAATAGATCATGGCCTTGGATATTGACTGTGATCTTCCTTGCGTCCGAGTATCGCAAGGTATGATTTGCTAAAATGATCCAGAATTTATCTGGCATTGATTAATCTTAGAAATAATAATGATTATCGTCTCCTTGACATTGATTCGTTTGCAGCATGATGACAAGCAAAAACCCCACTGTCTATTATTTCAGAAACATTATCAATCTCACTTCAAACATATAATTAGCTGACTACAGCCAAGATTTGACGTGACTAAAATCACAAGAAGAGCTTATGGTATAATTGTATGCGAGTCCTCTTCTGTAAAAGAAATTTTGGATCTTGGACTCATCGTTGTAAATAGAAGACGAAGAATACTTGGCTTATCATAGCATCAGAGGGAGTAAACTTCTTACGCTACTAATTCATTGGCTTTGTCATGCTAATTCAAACCTACTGTAGAAACAACGTTTTAAATGCTGAATAACATGACTTTTAAAGCAACCAACAGTAAAGCCAGACCTTCCGGTTTCCATGTTCAATGATGGATAAGGCTCAAATGGCCTGTGGCCCTGAATTCTTAGTTGCCTATAAGCAGAGTGTGCTTTGCCAAGGAAAGGAATCAAATCATAGATTTTATCTACACCACTCAGCCTCCGTAAACCCCTTCCTTTCTCCTTTCAAGATCCCTTCCTGTCGAAACCAAACAAAATGACATAAACACACAAGATTATAGCGAGATTCATAGCTCAAAAACCTTTAACTCTTGCTAAAAAACAGAGCACCCTTTGTTTCACAGGTAAAATTTCCCTCTCTATCATGTCCCAGATGATCACGCTTCTCTTGTTTCTCCTTTTCCTTACAAGCCCAGTTTTTTCTCAGCTAGATGATCTCTACTTCCCAGGCTTTAATCATGTTACCAGTAACATGAGCCTAAATGGTGCTGCTGTGATTGAAAAAAATGGCATACTTCGGTTAACAAACAACACTCAACACACAGTAGGTCATGCATTTTACTCATCTCCAGTCAAATTCAAGAACTCGAGTAATGGAAAAAGCTTCTCCTTCTCAACTGCCTTTGCTTTTACTATAGTTCCTGAGAATCCAAGAATAAGAGGTCATGGTTTTGCTTTCACAATATCCACCTCAAAAGAGCTCCCAGGCGCGCTTCCAAACCAGTATCTGGGTCTCCTCAACGCAACCGACAGTGGAAACTTCTCCAACCATCTCTTTGCAGTTGAGTTTGACACTGTTAAAGACTATGACTTGCATGATATAAATGATAACCATGTTGGCATTGATATCAATAGCGTGATATCAAACAAATCCGTTCCTGCTGCATCCTTTCTTGTTAATTCAACAACGGAAGATTTGAATCTTTGCAGTGGTAGGCCTATTCAAGCATGGGTTGATTACGATTCGATCAAGAATCTACTAGAAGTAAGGCTTTCATCTTTTTCTAAAAGACCGGTTTCTCCTATCCTATCCTGTAAGATAGATCTTTCTCCTCTTTTCAAAGATTATATGTATGTTGGGTTCTCTTCATCAACTGGCTTGCTCACAAGCACACACTATATCCTTGGATGGAGTTTCAGCATGAAAGGAGAGGCTAAATCTTTATCTCTTCCTTCCCTTCCTTCTCTTCCGGGGCATAAAATGAATCACACAGGATTGATTTTAGGTGTCTCAGCTTTAGCTACTTTTCTCATAATCTTGATCGTGGCCACGACATTTTACCTTTCCAGGAAGATGAAAAAAGCAGATGTCACAGAGGCATGGGAGCTTGATATTGGCCCTCACAGATTCTCTTACCAAGAACTCAAGAAAGCAACGAAGAATTTTCGAGATGAAGAGTTGCTTGGATTTGGTGGATTTGGCAAAGTTTACAAAGGAACCCTGCTGAATTCCAATACTGAAATCGCAGTTAAGCGAATCTGTCACGAGTCTACACAAGGTTTGAAAGAGTTTTTGACTGAGATTGATAGCATCGGTCGGCTTCGTCATAGAAATTTGGTTCGGTTACTGGGATGGTGTCGGCAGCAAGGTGACTTACTACTTGTCTATGATTTCATGGCTAATGGGAGCTTGGACAGGTACTTATTTGATAATCCTAAAACAATTCTTAAATGGGAACAAAGGCTCAATATTATCAAAGGTGTGGCCTCAGGCCTTTTGTATTTACATGAAGAATGGGAACAGACTGTGATTCACAGAGACATAAAGGCTGGTAATGTGTTATTAGATTCTGAGTTAAATGGAAGACTTGGCGACTTTGGTCTTGCCAAGTTATATGATCGTAACTCTAACCCCATCACCACTAAAGTGGTGGGGACATTGGGTTACTTAGCACCTGAGCTAACAAGAACAGGCAAGCCCACTACAAGTTCAGATGTGTTTGCCTTTGGTGCTCTTTTGCTTGAAGTAGTTTGTGGAAGGAAACCTATTGAGCCTAAAGCATTGCCGGAGGAGCTCATTTTGGTGGATTTGGTATGGGATAGGTGGAAAAGTGGTGCAATTTTAGATGTAGTGGATCCAAGATTGAATGGTGAGTTTAACGAGCACGAGGCTGTTCTTGTGTTGAAACTGGGGCTAATGTGCTCTAACAATGCGCCGAATGCGAGGCCTCCAATGAGGCAGGTTGCGAGGTATTTGGAAGGAGAAGTGGCATTGCCAGCGTTGGTTGCAGCCCCGAATGCATATGATGGGAAAAATGTTAATGCAAATAAGGTTAGGAGGGAGTTAGTGGATCATAAGCATTCATATCCAGTATCATCAAATTTGGAGAAGGTCAGTACATGGTCCTTCGATGGTGATTACGGGGATACTGATATTGAAGCTGGCTCAGATTCAGCTCTTCCATCTTCTGGTGGAAGTGAATGCAAATAGCCAGAGCATTAAATTACAATGAGGTTCTCTTTTTCTTTGTATGATTATATTCGAGAGGACAGAATTTTTTTTTTTTTTTAAGATAGTGGTTTTTGTCATAATGTCAAGAAGCTGATTAACATATCTCAAACACAGGATGTAATTTCACAAGTAGATAGATGTTGATATGATTACTATGTTCATTCAGTTGAGTTTAGTCAAATTAAACTTCATGTAAATCTTACAATTGGATTCAATCTTGTTTTTTTTTTTTTAAGTTCTATTATTTGAAAGTTCACTGAACCTGACTTGAAAAGATAAAGCTTTTTCACTAATAATATACTTCATATACAAGATTTGAACTCAAAATTTTATTTTTTAAAAAATAAACACTAAACAACTTGAACCAACCACGAATATCTATTCAATCTTGTTTATACATTCCTTAATACCATAATGATTTGTCTAAAAAGATGGAAAAAAATGCGTTGTGAGGAAGAACTGTGTCAATTCTTGGGAGTTGCCAAAGTTTTTTTTGTCAGCAAGTGGTAAAGTTTTGTGACGTACAAAAGCAATTGCACAGGCATGAAGATAGGGGCAGCATCTTGTTTTTTGTTTGGCTGTGCACCTCCATCTGTGCAGGATGTAGATGCCGCAGGGTTTAGGATGATTGTGATTTTTATTCTTATTTTTTCACCTACAGATCCAACGAGCTGGACAAGATTCATGAAAAATAGCTCCCCCACACCTTTAAATTTTATTTCATCCTCGTAGAGATTGAAGCCGACACTATAATTGTCTTCTTTTCAAGTTTTGGTAAGATTGGTTTTTTAAATTGGATTGGATGTTATAAACATGGCGTCAAACTTAATGTTATTCCCAAAAGCTTTAATTGCCTTTCGGTTTTTGATTCCGAACCATTTATTATTGTATTCGAGTAATTTTAGGAATGCTTTGCCATGAATGATCAAAGTTTGGTGCTCCTATTGTTCTCATTTTCAACCCTATAATTATTATGTTATTGATCATGATTTTAAGTCTAACCTTATTCCCATGGGCCATACTGTTTTGAGGAATAAGATAGCGGTAGACTTTTTTTTCTTAGAAAAGATAGCAGTGGACTTTGGTACCTTGCCACAATTAATTGGGAAAAAAAAAGCATAAAAATAATAATTTGATACCCCCACAATGTTTAACATATGCGACTGAAATTTGACTTGGGAAATAGGAAGGTTTTTCAAGTTCAAATTCTACTTGTGATGAATTTTTAATTTTTGGATACCCATAAGTAGAGTTTTAATGAATATAGTGGGTTAGGTTTTAATCCATAACTATACCCAATTTAATTTTTAATATCTTACAAAATATAAACTTGACCTATTTATTTTTATTTTAATCCGAATGAGTTGAATATATCAAGTTGGGCGATAGTTTTTATGGATAATAAAAGTATCCGTTAGTTAAATATATTAATTCTCTTATTCTTCAACAATTCTAAAAAGAATATTGGATTGCAATTGTTGAAGCCAGATAAGATCCCTAAAATATATATATTTGGAACAAGAAATAAATCATTACAATTTCTATATAAAAACAAAACAAATAAAAAATTCCAGTTGTATTTTACCAAACAGTTAGGGTACGATATGATATAAAGATAAATTAGCAAGAAAAGACTATAAAGTGCTTTTGATTTGACTAAGAAAATAAAGTTCAATCTAGATTCTTGAAATTTTAATTTTTTAGTTTGAATTAAATTTCAAAACAAACTTCATGAGGGACAAAGTGGAAAGAGATTAAGAGAATGAGAGATAATTCTGAGTGTGAAGAGGGATAAGAAAAAAAATAAAAAGAGAAGAAAAAATATTATTTACACTAAGAGCCTGAATTACTTACATTAGATTATACAAGTTGAATAAATTTTAAAAATTTAAACTCACATTCGACCTGTAATATTTATTTATTAAATTTTTTAACTTGTTATATCAGGTTAGATAATACAAATATTACATACAAGCCGATACTTTTTAACACCCCTGATAACAAGTATGAAATTTCTTCCTTAAGGTAAGATTGATTTCGTCAGTTAAAGGGTCGGTGTCCTAAATCTAAATAAAGCCGGACCGACCTTCATTTCCATAACTGGCGATAGAAATCAACAATGGCCAGTATTGGTAATGCAAAGTTTCCTACAATCACCTTCTTCAGAACCGTGTGAAACCAAGCCAGAGTTCCACTTCACCAGCTGCCTTTTCGGAAATTCCACCCAAAAACAGAGCATATCTCTGTTTCACAAAGGCCAACTTCCACTCTCCATCACACTTCGCTTGTTTCTCCTTTTCCTTGCAAACCAAAACCGAGTTCTCGCACAGCTTGATGATCTCTACTTCCAAGGATTCAATCATGTTAAAAAGAAACACGGGCGTAAATGTCGCTGCTGAGATTGAAAAAAATGGCTTACCAAGCTTAGCAAACAGTGCTAAAAGCATAACAGACCATGGCTTTTACTCATCCAATCAAGTTCAAGAACTTTAGTAATGGAAAAGCATTCCCCTTCTCAACTTCCTTTGTTTTTGCTATGGTCACTAAATATTCGAATCTAGGTGGCCATTACCTTGCTTTCACTCTCTCTACTTCAAAAGAGCTGCTTGGTGCTTTTCCAAGGCAGTATCTGGGACTCCTCAATAGAACTGTTAGTGGTCGCTTCTCCAGTCACATTTATGCATTTGAATTTCGTACACACAAAGATTAACCATGTTGGTGTTGATATCAACAACATGAGATCAAAAATATCTGTTCCTGCTGAATATTTTCTTGATAATTCAGAAAAAGAAAGATTTGAATCTCACTAGTCGTAACCTCATTAAAGCATGGGTTGATTATGATCCAGTCAAGAATCTATTAGAGGTTAGGCTTTCACTTTCTTCCGCTAAACGATTTCTCCCATCTTGTCTGCTGATATAAATCCCTCTCGTAATCCCAATGACTCTATGTGATGGGCTCTTGGTCTCCACCCCCAATCCAATGCACTGCCTATGTCATAAGTTCGAGGCTTAGCTTACACAAAGCACCGACCCAAAGTCCTAATAGGCAATGAAGCTCATTCGGGCATCCAGGGTCCAAACTTGTGAAGTTAATTCAAAGCAACCCCTCTCTCTCTCTCTATCTCTCTCTATTATTAAATTTGTTCTTCATTTTGAAACCTCATTTATCTCATATGAAAAATGTAGCATAAATCATACCTTGAAAGATCAGCATTCTGGCAGGAAAAAAGAAAAACAGAGAGCCAAAACACTGCATCCTCTGTTTCACACAGGCCACCTTTCGCTCTCTTTCATCTCCCCATTCATTAAGCTCACACTTCTCTTGTTTCTCCTTTCGTTGCAAATCCTGTTTATTCACAGCTGGTCTATATGATCTCTACTTCACAGGCTTCAAGCATGTTAGCAACAGCATGACCCTAAATGGGGCTGCTGAGGTTTAAAATAATGCCATACTTTGCTTAACTGATAATGCTTCACAAGTGCTCTTGCAAAGCAGTATCTAGGTATCTTCAGTGGAACCGATGGTAGTAGGTTAACCAATCACATTTTTGCAGATGAATTTGACACGCATAAAGATGATCGGCAATAATATCAATATTTTGAAATCAAACAAATCTGTTCCTGCTGAATATTTTCTTGATAATCTCAACATAGACTAGTGGCAGGCCAATCAAGCATGGGTTAATTACGACTCGATCAAGAATCTATTAGAAGTTAGGTTACCGCTTTTTTCTGAAAGATCGGTTTCTCCTATGATCCTATCTTTTCCATGTATCTTTGATTCTATCTTCTCTTCCTTCACTTTCAGGGTCTAAAAAGAATCACCCAGGATTGATTGTAGGTGTCTTACTTTCGGCTTTTTTTTCATAATCTCAGCTATCGCTATCCATCAGGAAGATTAAGAATGTAAATGTGATTGAAGCATGAGAGCTTCTAGTTGGTCCTCACATATTTTTCTATCAAGAAAGCAACTAGTGGTTTCAAAGACAAGAAACTACTTATCTTAGGTGGTTCTGGTAAAGTTTAGAAAGAAACTCTGCCAAATTCTAATACCAAGTTGCAATGAAGCGAATCTGTCGTGAAAGCAAACAAGATACGTCTGCCTTTGATGCACGTTTGCTCTTTTAGTTTGTGGAGGGAGACGTATTGGAGTCAGGGAGCCTACAGCAGTGCAGCATTGCCTGGGGAGCTCAATTTGGTGGACCGGGTCCAGGGTAAGAGGAAAAGTGGTGGAATCTTGATGTAGATCGTAGTGGGCCCAAGGTTGAATGGCGAGTTTGATAAGCTTCGGGCTGTTGGTTTGCTGAAACTGGGGCTAATGTGTTCTAATTTCTGACAATGTGCCCAATGCGATGCCTGCAACAAGGCAGGTTGTTAGGCACTAGGAGTAAGAGACGGCATTGTCTGAGGCTGTTCAAGCCCTCGATGGATATGATGCAACAAATTACAATTGCGATGGTGATGGTGATGGTGGAAGCCAGTTTGAGGGTCATTTTCAATCATCTGCTGCTTTGACTGACATATTTAGACGAGGTCAGTACAAAGTCACCTGGAGAAGGCCATACTGATATTAGAACCTGGGTTAACCTCACCTCACGCGCTATTTGGGGGGAAAGAAGGCAGGATGCCACAGTGAGGGAGAGAAAAAAAACTGTTAATCGCTCGCCTCTATTTTTATTTTTTTTGGTAATATTTTCCTTTCGAGGATCTTTATTTTTATTGTATTTTTCTTGTGATGATATGTAGTTCTCAGCATTGATGTAATGGGCTCAAGATTGCATGGCGAATTTGATAAGCTCATAAAAAAACTATCTCCCTATACTTTTACTCTCGCACTGGCCATTTGCTAAGAAATTAAGGCTGTGGTATTCCCTCCGTCTTCCTCCTCCTACATATGTCGCTCTCAACAAGCAAGAAAGGAGTAATCCTAATTGCTAAATTATATCATCTTAATTCGCCTGAATAATATTACAATCTATTCCAAATTGCTAGCATTACGGAGTGTCAAATGTCAGCTTTCAAAATTTAGTACATTCATGGAGATATGTAATGCCATGGGAATGGGCTCCTAGGAAGTTGGCCAGCGCTCCCTACTGCTACCATGAGGAAAACCTCTTCACCCCATCAATAGAAAAGGAACAGGAACATCAATTACAGTAAGATTTTGATGGGTCGTTAAGTTTATTCTTAAGTATATTGCAAAATCTCACTATTATATGCAAAAAGTTCCTTCAACTATCAGCTGGTTACATGACATTTTATAGTGGGATAAGGATGTGCTGCTAAAAAGGACGTGGAAACTTGAGTGAATGAGTTTACCATCCTACAATGTCAAAGGTTTTTTGATTGAGTGTACTGAACATTGAATGAAGCGTGATTTTGCAAGAGAGTGAATGGCACGCAGCATGTTGCTTCCATACAGATGAATCGAGTTTAACACGACATTGTTCTTTGACTTCACATGAGTTCTACAGCACAAACACACGGGAAATTGTAGAGGGTAGATAAGCTTAGGATTCAACCTTTTTCTACAATACGGGACACAGTGTATGCGCTCAGATGTATAAATTAATCACGTTGCAACCCCAAAAGCAAATCGCTAAGCCAAAGTTACCCTAAAAACACTGTAATAGCAACCGATACAAAACTAGAAAGACAAATAAACAAGGAAAGGATAGAAGTCACCTTCAATAGCTGTTGATTAAAAGTTCGTCTTGTTTCTGTTACTCTGTGCAATTCACAAGTAAATGAGGCATTGTTGAAGCTTTTTTACCGGTCAAAGATGCTGGCGACATAGACACGGCTTATTTACCCAAGAAAGTTGAAGCTGATGCATTGATTTGGTCTAACAATATCAGAAAATAGATGAAATGGCACATTGATTTTGAAGAAGATTAAATTAAGGAAAGCATGTGAAATAAGAGACACGATTTCTTAAATGGCAGTTCATTAAATTTCACCTTGCGAGCTCCTATTCAAGCTCTCCTGGAGCAAGGTCAAATGTTGAAGTTTGACAGCAAATAGGTTGAACAAAGTGTAGCGAAAAAGAGAGAGGAAGAAAAGGAGCAATTCTAGTGGAGTCTTTTCCCTGCGATGAAGTTTGACTGTTGAAGTTAGTTCAACTGCACGTGTAAAATTAGCATAAAACAAGCCAATCATCCATCAAATTCTTCAACATGACATCGCACAGATCCACTATATCTTGAGATGTATCACATTTGAACAAAAATGTCAAGCCTCCGAAGGAGCACAAAAGAAACCCTCGTAGTTTTCACACATTCTTCCTACTCTTCCTCCAAACCTTCCTAAAACCAGAGTTGGTTTAATTCCCATAATAACGAAGGTTGATAAATACCAAAACCCTGGTCAAAACCCTTCATCACTTATGGAAGGAAATAAAAAATAAATCATCTAGCACTAATGTTGTTTCTTCGAACAAATCTTGTAACTTTAAATGTTGAAGACAATTGAGGCTGGACGTTGTAGCAAAATAAGAGTTTTACCTTAATCTTGGAAGTTCCGCCTCAATCCCTCTCCAGTTCTTCAATAGTTTAGGGATTCTCTGTTTCAGCTGGCCTCTTTTATGTTCCAATGGTTGCAAATATTAGATGTAATGGATTCGTAAATGATAATGCAAAGGTTACAACTGCGCGCAAGAAAGAAGTATTAACAATAACAAAAAATGTTCCCACTTACTCTCCAAATATTCAGCACATCTTAATTTGTTATACAATCTGAACCTCAACTAAAATCAAATCTCAAACATGACTAAGAATCAGAACCTGTAAAATACAATTTAAAACATAAGACTCAGAAAATATTGAATAAATAACTTGTGCTTTTATCATACACTTTTTTTCTCTTCTCCATTTCGTTTACTCTAATCCATCTGGAAGACAAAAGTCCATTATCAACCAATACCATGAATCAGGGCTATAATGATCCCCATCATATGGTATAACTCAATGGCCAAAATAGAAATGCTTGGCAGAAAAAGACAAATTATTCACAACTGAATACCTACCTTTGCAGAAGAAAAGTTTTTTGTTTATTTGTTCATCAGAAGACTAATTGAACCTTTGGTTCTATAAAAGGAGGCAACCTCCCTCTTCCTGTTCAATCCCAAGTGTAACTGTGTAAGTAGGATTTGATCCCTGGTCAATTGGTTACAATGCCAAGTGACTTTACTTGGCAGAGTAAAAATTAGCACTAGAAAGACATGAAAGTTATTTGAAGAGATAAAATGTACAAGAGCATGCTTATGTATAAAACCACATCCATCCATCTATCTACTGAAATGCGTTTTTCTCTGACATAAAAACTACCCGGCTGCATTTACTAATAGAACCATAGCCAATCGTATCTTTTTCTTGCTTTCACCCTGGTCATGACCAGTCTTCCTGGTGATTAGTTTTACACACATGGAAGTCCTAATCCATTGGTAATTGTGTCAACTTCAATCACAGAGTCAAGTTAGATGATCACAATATCTCTCTAGTATAGGCAACTCGGTGATTGTCCTAAATACTCCAGGTGAGACCAGTGTACCTTGGATGCTTTTCTGTTGACCAGCTACATTGATTCAACATTTTCCTCCTCGCCCTCTTTTACTCTATTAAAAATCTCATAATCATCGAACCCTGCATATTTACCAAAACAACTGCATTAAATGAAAAGAAAGCTTCTCTAACCAACAATAACACG
Source organism: Populus deltoides (assembly GCA_015852605.2). Lineage (NCBI taxonomy): Eukaryota > Viridiplantae > Streptophyta > Magnoliopsida > Malpighiales > Salicaceae > Populus > Populus deltoides. The sequence continues at coordinate 19,018,764 of CM027579.2, forward strand.
CTAGAAAAAGGAGCTTCTTTAGTAGTAATTTGCACATAGGAAAGCACCTGCACCTAAGTCTTCGATTTCACTGTGTGAAGTTCCCAGGAGCCTTGCATTGTCAGAAGGTGGATCAACTGCCATCCAATTCAATGTATCAAAGTCTTCCGAGCACAAGTCTTTTCCCTTGACCCAGTCCTTCAATGTATTATTGCTATCAAATGATATAGGATCTTGTTTCTCATTCTCATCGACCCTATAAAAAAATTGTTAAGAAAGGAGTTAGACTTTTCTTTTTACCCAATTTTCAAGTAACATCTATAATTGTATAAGGTTTCCATCAGTAAAACAGACATTTGTCTGAGTCGCGAGTTGCACTGAACAAAAACTAGATCACTGAGTCGTTGACGCTCCAGGCAATTTTTTGTATCATGCAATTGTTCAAAAGGAATCTGGCTTCGCTTATACTCAATTGAACTGCAGGTTTGACCGAGAATACGGAAGGCCAAACGCACCAAGTTTGGGCAACTTCCTCCATATGTTGACCACCATTCAACTATAAACAGTGAAAAAAAATCAGATTAACATATTCCAATAGGATAAAACACCACATGCAACATATAATTTTTCGAAAAACAAAATAAAAATAAAAGGCAATTCCTGCATCTACATGCCAAGAAGGCATTTGAACCACCACAATGCATGATGGCCACTAGTTTGGTCTAACATGTCTCACAGTTCCCACAGGATATACACAAGGTTCTAGTAATGGTCCTGCTGTATATAGAAAGTGATGCACCTAATGTGTAGATGCAGGGTGGCCAAAGCAAGATTTTATTACAACTCAGATGCTTCCGCTCCCAGGCACTAAAGATCTGAAAATGCATGTTATCTAACTATCAAAAAACTAATTTATAATATGGCATCGGAGTAAAAGGACTCACCAGGAAGCATAGTGTCCCTAGCTCTAACAGCCATCTTCCTCCCAAAATCACCACCAGCATTCTTGTAAGAGTTTACCTCTTTGATGATTTTATCTTGCACATTTAAGTCAGGAACAAACTTTTCTATGCAATCGTACATCCCAGACTGAATCTCATTGGGCATATCTCCTTCAAAACTATAAAAGAACTTGGGATTAAGGTAGAAACCTGCAGCATGAAGAGGGAGATTCCATTGTTGTTCCCACCAATGGTCTATAATATTCCAGTAGACAGTATACTCGTCCCTCTTTATAAGTTCTTTCTTAATTGCTTCTTTAGCTCGATACATTCCTGCATAAATATATCCCATAGCAGGCCTCTTCTTGCTGCCAACTAGTCTCAAAACTTGCAAGAGAGGATTAGTTAAATGGGTTATTAGGACGCATGATGACCAAAATGACTGATCGCTTACCAAATCTAACATTTCCAGCCCCCCAGGTTTCTTTGAATATGGGCAGTCCACCCACTCCTGTGAAGTAACCATGGTCTGCAGGTTATGTTTAAGATCAACCATTCGTTTCAATGTTCCAAAGTTTGTGGCAAAGCGACTAATTCCTGGTTCTACAATATCATTTCCAAAAGTATACCTTCTCATCATATTCAAAACCACACTATGATTGTATACAAATCTTGTAATAGACCTACCCTGTTCAATTACTGAATTTATCCACTCAAGTTTTGCAAAATCCTCAAGTATCAAATCTAGACAATGTGCTGCACAAGGAGCCCAATAAAGGTTAGGGAAAGTATCAGCTAACCTTCTCCCTGCACAGATTAATTGCTCTTCCATTCGAGTAATGACTTGTAAAACATGTCTTGGTCCAATTTCTTCAACTACTTGCTTAAGCAATTCATAAAGAGCATCTGGTAAATTAATAATATCAGATGCATCCACGGATTTCAAAAACACCACTCCTTCAGGACAATAAACCAAAAAATTTATCAGAGTTCTACCCATTACTGTGTTCCACTGATCAACCAAAACAGAACAACCAGTCCTTTCCCAAGTTGCTATGTGCTTATCAACATCATTCTTTACTTCTTCAACTGAATTCTTCAGTACCCAACCTCGAAGATCGTGGTATGAAGGCACTACAACCTCTGATCCTCCTGAAGCAATTGCTTGAACCATTAGCTGAAAATAAGCCGAGTTCACAGCATCCAAAGATGCCCCGATATCATACAAAAACCTCCCTATTGCCATATGAATGTGATCGTTTTTCCTTTTACCCCCTGATAACGGCATAACACTACCCATGGTAACAACAGCTTTAGCATTTGTAACAGAACCTCTGCCTCTACCCCTTCCCCTCTTCCTCCTCTCCCCGCCTTTTTTTCCCACTCCATCTTCTCCACTAACTAACAAACTTGAAACAGGGTCAATAGCATCCGAAACCCCAGTTAACTCCATTCCAGTATTAACATCCTTATCAAAAACCCCTATCTCACTAGAAACTGGATTCAAATTCGTTATCTCCTCTGCAATTTTTTGCTTCTTCCGCTTCTTAACTACAACCCCATCTAAACTTTGTTGCATCGTAAGCCTAACATCCGAAGGGACTTGTAAACAAGTAGCAGCATTACCCTTTTGACCAGCTAAATGTTCCTTAATCCTATGAATCCCTCCTCCTTTAAAAATCTTGCCACAATACACACATTTTAACTGAACCCTCTCTCCGTTCTTAAACATTTGACAATGCTTCCACGCCGGGTCATGTTTTTGCGATGTTATCGGAATTGGCTCCAAACTAGAGCCCATTTCAACAAACCTCAATAATCAATTACCACCAAAGCTTAAATCTTTCTATACCCAAACTCACAAAAATATGAACTTTTCCCTTCTATCTTCCTAAATTCAAAGAGACAATCTAAACTGACAAAACCCCCTTTGCATAGACAAAGATTGTGACATCTAAAAGGCAAGAACTAAAGACATGAAACATAACAAGAGAGGATAATAAACTTACTTGGGTTTTCGACTGTTGGGTTTTTGTGTTTTTTTTTAGAGAGAGGACCGAGTTAAGGGAGTTTAAATGTTTTTTTATAAACCGATTTTAATGGTTTTGATGACCGGACGGACCGGTTAGGGTTTGGGATTAGCCGAATTTGTGTTTTAACTATAATCTGCTCGGTTTTACCGAGTCAGCCAGTTATGAAGGGGAAAACCGGTGGTCCCAGTTTCCTAGCGAGAAAGCCGGAAACGGTTGGAGTAATTGGAGATGATAAAAATAGACCGACCGGTGAGTAACATCTGGTTCATGACAGTTACGTTGTTTTCCTTCCCTGTTTACCACCTCAAAACTCAAAAGGTTTCTGTTAATTTTTTATTTATTTTTTTGGTTTCTTTTTCTTGCAGGAATTGAACTGTTTATTCACTGTACACGCCTCTTTATTTTTATTTTTTTGTTAGATTATTGATATTTTTTAACATTTTCCGAATGCAAATTTACTAAGTTTTGTGTGAAATTATTTTCCTCAAACAGAAATTGATTTAATATTCTGTGAATTTGCTTCTTATATTATCAGCCAGGATTTGGATTGGATGTAAGAAAAACTACCATCGCGATGGCTAATGCTTAAACAAAAAGAAAGGAAAGAAAAATAAAATATATCTATTATACCCTTTCATCAGTCTATAATATCGAGGGGCGGAGCCAAAAAGATTTTTTTTTTTTTAGAAGGGTCATGATCTGAAAATATTTTTAGAGAATTATAATTAAAATTTTACTAGTTTAATTATTTTTTTTATTGTTATTAACGTGGATATCCGGGTCAGCTTGTGCGAACCTTCACTAATTCCACGAGTCTTAAAATTAATAACCATGTAAGTTTTCAACAATCATTATATTAGTAATCATAAGGTTCAAACTTGATATCACATGGAAAGCAAATCCTTATCTACTCGTTTCTTTTATCTTTCAAAAACAGGACTGCTATCTTCACCGCTTCTTCCACCGTACCCACCAAAACTAATTTTTTTCATAAAATTAAAGAAAAGTGTTCGTACAAAGAGATAGATGAGGGCCGGAAATCTGCCAAGATTTAATATCACAATTCATTTGTGTTCTAGAATTCCTGGGATTTGAAGAGCTGCCATGTTTTCAAGCTTCAGTAAGTTATTAAGCTCTCCTTGAATATATTTCCTACGCAAAAACCATGAGTTTTGGATGTATTATGCTAGAGTTTTGTACTAAGTTGGTTGCGATACTGCATTTGTTTTCCACCAACTTGCAGTAACGGTGAAACAAATATAATAAAATATTTGGCAAAACATAAAACTTAATTGCGGCATCCATTAAAAAAATTAAGTTTAAAATATAAATTCTATGCATTAGATTTTACATATTTTTTTTAATTGAGTTTCGTAAATATTTTTACTGATTTTTTTTTACTATTCGTAAAAAATCAAAATATTTTATTAAAATATTTTATATTTTCTTTTACTATACATAAATTTTAACTATAATTTTTATTAAACACATATATAAATCCAACTAACTACAACTAAAACTATTTTCTCTAACCTTTTGTTTTTAAAACACAACTATAAAAACTATCTCAAAAAACAAACAAACCCTAAGTTGAAATTTTGTATTAAGATATCGTGTAACCAATATTTTAACCAGATATCCAGCGCATAAACCGCACATTTATGAATTTGATTTAACGTTAAATGCATTAGCGATTTTCGAGGATTAATTGCTACTTATAGCTTGCATCATCTACAAATCCATCTCATAATCCACTAATTTGTTGAAAGTCCTCTCACGGAGACTTTTTATTATTTTTTTATTATTAATAATAAAAATATTCCAGATTAATTCCACGAACTTTAAAGTTAACATCAATACCTTAAGTAATTATTATATTAGCAATCATATAACTCAAATTTAAAATCAATAAAAAAATAATTTTTTTGATTTCAAACTCTTATCAATAAGTTATCTATTAGATGGTTGTTTCACGAAGACTTTGATAATGTATATTTTTTCCTATAAAAAAATACTGTTAAAATATTTTTGATTTTTTTAAATTGTTTTGATATATTAATGATATGAGTAAATTTTAAAAAATAAAAAATATATATTATTTTAATATAATTTTAAATTATAAAGATCAATCATTCAACCATTACCTTTATCTTTATCGATTACATGAATGCAAACACCGATAACATTTATTTTTTTAATCAATTCTTGGACCCAAAGAATGGAATCTTACGCTGAAGGGGGCATGGAAAGGTGAAGAGGCGTGATTTCTGCTCTTGAATTATGTTTGAAAAATTAATGAAGATAACTAATATCCAATCTTTTATTATGTGTGGAGCTTTCGATTACCATCACTTACCCGAGTAAATAGGAGATCGGTCGGTGATAAGATTTTAAAATCAATGAATTTGTTTTTCCAGTAATTTTAGATTTGAATTTTATGATTATTAATATGATGTATGGTTGCTAATTTCAAGACTCGTAAGATTAATCAAAGTGCGTGTAAGTTGACTCGAACACCTATATTAATAAAAAAAATCCAATTCATAAGGAAAAAAAATCCAGTTAATAACTATATTCTCAAAACAAAACAAAATCTTAACTTCAGCAGTAAATATTGGAAAAACAAAAATAAAACATTGCAAGTAAATCAACAGTTGTCATATGATTTACAGTAAACCGTTTTCGCACAAAGCCGTTGTTTAATCGGTCAAAATCCTTTCCTGGTGGCAGAACATGAGGAAACCCAACCCCCACCTCCCCTCTCGTGTACAAATATGCCGTAAAACCAACGGGTCCCAAAATCACCAAAAATTCAAAAACAAATGTCAACTTCTTCTCATCAGTTTCTTCTCTTCTTCCTTTGCATGATCATCTCCCTTTCCATCACAGGTTTTTTCTCTCTTGCACAACCAAAATCTAAACTCTATATGGTTGCTGGTTCCTTACAACTTCTGCATTAAAGAACTCACATCTGTTCCTTTTTTTTTTTTACTAATTGCAGATGGGACTGAACTCATTATAGCGAACAACTGCAAGGACAGCATATGGCCTGGGATCCTTGGCACTGCAGGCCATGTGACCCCCAGAGAAGGCGGCTTCCTTCTACTCAGCGGAGAACAAATAGTCCTCCAAGTCCCCGACAAGTGGTCAGGAAGAATTTGGCCAAGACAAGGTTGCTGTTTTGATGAAACCACTGGCAGAGGTTCATGCCAGACCGGAGACTGTGCCGGCCTTTTACAGTGTAGAGGCGTTGGTGGTGTCCCTCCAGCAACTTTAGTGGAAATGACACTTGGAACTTCAGAATCCGCCTTGCATTACTATGATGTGAGTTTGGTTGATGGATTTAATGTTCCGGTTTCTATGATGCCTGTTGGTGGTGCTGTAGGGTGTGGAATTGCCGCGTGTGAGACGGATCTGAATGTCTGTTGCCCTTCTACATTGGTTGTGAAGCGACAGGGGAAGGTGGTGGGTTGCAAGAGTGCATGCTTGGCTGCAAAAACTGATAGATATTGTTGTACTGGGGAGTATGCAAATCCTAAAAGTTGCAAGCCTACTATTTTTAGTCATATTTTTAAGGCAATTTGTCCCAAGGCTTATAGCTTTGCCTTTGATGATGCTTCAGGGCTTAAGACTTGTAAGGCTTCTCGGTATGCTATTACCTTTTGTCCTCCTAATTGATGGTGATTTAAGCTAAGGAATCCAGAGGACGAGAAGCATTGATTGACAATGTTATCTTCAGCCCTGCTCTTTTTATTTTTCACACTTGCTTGATTTCTAGTTATGTATGGCAATTATAAGCTAGCTTAACAAGAAAACAAGGTGTGGATTTCACTTGATGGGGACTGATCTACTGATTTAATTTCGATGTCCTTTCTCTATTTCCTCTGCCGCTGTGCTTCTAAGGATGTTCTTCATTTTACATGCTATTGTAGATGTCGTTTAATTTCCGCGAACGAGTGAATTTTATGCAAGTGGTTTTGGATCAATAAGATACAACAAAGTCGAACTTCATGAATTTCGAACAAAGAATAAAATCTAAACAGATATGGAGACTACAACACAACAGGAGAGAACACACAACTTAACGACAATGCGGTTTCCAGAATGTGTGCTTATTAAGGGTAGTAGGAACAACGCCAACTGTTTTCAACTGAAGAATGTAAAGACGAAGATATCCGAAACAGTTGTGCGAAATTGTTATCAAATGCTAAAGAAATTGGATGGTAAAAGTGAACGCTAGACTTAGAGGCACCAATAATTTCGAGCTTCAGATTCATTGAAAACTTTCAACCATCTCATACCCCGCATGATGCACCGAATCTGCTTGTAAAATTTTCATCTTCGTCAAATTCAAGAAACCCAGTTTCTGTGATGCTATAATGTACATAATCGGCCTCATAATTTCATATTTGTAGGTAAACCATCTGATATAATATCCTCCATTTTTTTTTCAGTGTCCACGCATTGAAATTGCTATTGAATCGCGGCGTGTACTAGCAACACGCCACTCTCCTAAGACCCCTGACCATATTTCTCTTAACCAGAACTTATCAGGCGTTGTTACCTCACTAAACCTCTCTGTTGCTAAATCAAAAGAATAATGGTTTTTCCATCCTGGTTCTTTCGTTCCCAGTAAAAGCTGGCATCAAAGCGAGTTGTTGTTGGAAAGTTGTAACTTTTCATGCGACTAGAAGATTTATTCTTTCAATCTTACAACTTGTATTCATCAGTGAAAGAATTATAACCAAACCCCAAAGTTTCCGAGGAAGAGTACTGAACAGAATCATCAGTAGATGGCACCGACCCGTATTCTCTGTTTGATGGATTCCATACAACCAAATTATGCCATCACAATGACAACAAATCGTGACACCATTTTTTTGAAGAGGGGAATGGAGAATCCAGTTCCTTTATCGCTGTCTTCTGAATGCCATAAGGATGTGTAGATGGTTGCAGCCCCTATGAAACAAGCATGGATTTCGTTTCATTTTTTTATTTTTATTTTTTGGTAAAAAGAGGGGTAAGACGTCCTTGTAAATTCATCAATTTAAATATGGATAACTTACTTAAGATCTCACTGGATGTGAAAACTGGTTCAGATATTCTTCTATCATCGATTTATACTTTTCTAAAGGGTTAATGCTAAAAGTGGTGCTGAGTTAATAATCATCTGAATAAGTAATTTCCCGAGGATACAAGATTAAGAGGCCTCTTGAAATCCAGGGACTAAGAAATTTAATACATAAAAATTATATGATCTCCTGGGATGATGTTTAAGCACTGTCGAGGAATTGATTTCACATCAAGACAGTTTTTTTACTAGTTCCATCATTATTTATTCATACCAGAAAGGCTGTCATAATAACACAGCCAAAGCAGCCTGTGCCACAAAAACTAAACTATAGTGGCTCTACAAGCTACCATGTTGTCACCACCTAACAGTACCAAAATCAAGAATCTGTCTTTTTTTTTTTTTTACTTTAATTTGAAAATTGTCAAACAAGAAGCAAAACTCCAATAATTTCTTTAAGGGAATCTATGAAGAAGTGGACGCAATAGATTCCTTTTTTAGTTTAAAAGAAGCAAATCTTTTATCAACTTGCAGAAATATTATATACCTGATCAGCCTCGGGAAAAACATTTAGCAAATAGAAATGGATCCAAAAGTCGAAAATGGAGCAATGCAGGGAGATGAGGTGCCGACTTGGGGAAAATCTTTGCCAGTGCCAAGTGTCCAAGAAATGGTGAGAAAAGATCATCAATTTCTCTCTGAAAGATACATACAAGAACACAAAGACAGGGCAGTAGCTACTAATTTATCTCCAACTACCTCGGAAATTCCAATCATAAACTTCTCCTTGCTAATCAATGGAGACGAAGATGAACGGAGAAAGCTAGATACTGCTTGCAAGGAGTGGGGTTTCTTTCAGGTAAAAACAAATTAATGCCACTGCATGCATGTGCCTGGAAATTTTGTTTTGTGCTACAATAGCAGAACTAGAGTGCAATTTTATTTTCTTTTGTAGATAACAAACCATGGTGTCCCAGAAAAGGTGTTAAAGAAAATGAAAGCTGCTGTGGCAGCATTTTATGAACTTCCACTGGAAGAGAAAAGCAAGTACGCAATGGCAGCGGATGATATTCAAGGATATGGCCAAGTCTATGTAGTCTCTGAGCATCAAAAACTCGATTGGTGTGACATAATGGTCTTGATGACACTCCCGCCCGAATACAAGAAAATGAAATACTGGCCGGTTGCAATATCAGGTTTCGAGTATGTATTTTCAGTGATTTGCCACAGAATGTGTGTGAATGCGCACCATATCATATAATTTTCTGTCTAATTTTTATCGTCTGTTTATGTTATAGAGAGGCAGTACAAGAGTACACAACAGAAACACTTAAGCTGGCTGAGGAGATCTTTGCCAACATCTCTTTGTTAATGGGAATGGATAAAGATGCCTTAAAACGGTTGCATGGGAAGATCATGAAGCAAGCAATTCGAATGAACTACTATCCAACCTGCTCGAGGCCTGATCTTGTGCTTGGTGTTAGTCCACATTCTGATACAAGCACCATAACCTTACTTCTCCAGGATGATGATATCACTGGTCTCCAGATACGGCACAGGGAAGGATGGGTTCCTGTGAAACCAATTCCAAATGCTATAGTAGCAAATATTGGTGATGTTATTGAGGTATTTTATGATTTATAACCATACTTATCAGTTGGTTTTCTATTTTTAATTTTCAAACAATTATTTGAATTTTATTGAAATTAATTTACAAAAAGCAAAGACATCAAGTTAGTCTAGAAGACATATATATTAGGAATGGGAAGAAAGCAACGAGGAATGAATCAGGTTGTTACCCGGAAAAAATCTTTGCCAGATATTTTTGAATTTGATGGTAATGCTCCATGCTTTTGTGCCTTAATTTTCTCCCATTACAAGTGGAGACATCGCTAAACGAGTCTCGAATAGGTGATGCCGGAAGCGAATCACGTAAGATTTTGGCTGAAATCTCTGTTATCTGCATCAAGTTACTCTCTGATGATTTTGGATGTTTTTCACTTTTACTTTCAAGTGCTGCAGAAAGCACTACTCTCTGCCTCTTTTATTAACAAGGAGACTAGAAACTCTAAATTGAGTAGTTAAGAATTAAAAGATCACCAAAGTGCAGCTCATGCTTGGCTCCTGTGCAAGTTTGAAAAAAGAAATTCGATAGCTCATTGTGTAAGTTTGATTTTATTCTTGTATTTTCCAGGGTTGGAGCAATGGAGTGTACAAAAGCATTGAGCACAGAGCGGTGACGAATGTGACAGCGGCAAGAATGTCCGTTGCAACATTTGTGATCCCGGATGACGACGTGGAACTAGGTCCAGTGGAGACAATGGTGGATGATTATAATCGCCCTGTAATGTACAAAAGCATCAAGTATGTCGATTACCTCAGATATACTTTTTCAAAGAAAATGGATGGAAAAGCCAACACCGAGCTTCTCAAAGCTGGAAACGAAAGCGTTTGAATTGCTGCTACCACTTCTTTCTACTTGGGTTTATTTTATTTTTTTGTGACCATCTGTTGCTATTTAGGCCTTAAGTTTGATCTTGTTACAAGAAAGAGATTCATACTCTGTGACATTTGATCGAAAGAAAAGGGAATGTGGATGCCAATTAAGTTAATTATAAAATCGTTGGCATTTAGGCCTAGGCTTATCCGGTACCAAGAATTGTACAGGATTTCAACAATTTTAGCCAAACGAACAGAAATTAGGAAATTTAATCCCTATATAATTTGCCCGAATAGGGGCATTGCCTGCGTTCCATGAAAATTCCTCAACAGTCAACACACTCAAACAACACATTTTATGCGAGCTTGAAAAGCAACATTTTATGTGATTTAGAAAGAAAAAAACAACAGAATTCTAATTTTCCTGCGCATCGATTGTTTGAAATACAAGTGATGCGATAAAGGGCAAAAAAGAAAGGAATCGGTTCCGTCTAATTTCCGTCATGATTTTCTGTCCTCTTGAAATCCAAGAACTGCATAAATTATATATGTGTGTGTGATGTTGACAGAAAGTGACCTTCTATGATTTCCTGGAAGGATACTTATGGACTGTCGAAGGATAATAGTTCCTCCGTTACTCACCCCAACAAGAAATGCTGTCATGATAACAAAGCCAAAATAGAGTACTGCGGAACAAGAACTAAACAACAATGACTCTTCAAGCTACCATGTTGTCACAACCCATCAGTACCAAAATCAAGAATCTATCAAGTTTGGAAATCAAACAAGAAGTAATTGAACCGGAAAAGCGACACTGAATGCTACAATGGTGGATGGCTGCAATCGCCCTCTAACGTACCAAGGATCAAGTTGGTGATTGCCTTAGATATTCTATATAAGAAAATGGATGGAAAAGCGAGCACTGTCTCGAGAGGTTGACAATCATATGCGGAGAAAATTAACGATATTTGAAAACTCCAAATCTTATATATAAAAGAAGTAACGGTACGCATACCAAATTTTCATACAAACCCTCCTTCAATTTGATTATGAGTAACATTGAAGACTATTGAAAGGGGAAAATGATGGTTACATTACAAGAAACAATTACGATCTTGTGTTTGGCAGACTCCTGAAGAAATAATCATATAAAATTAATAGAAAGGGACTCGTAGAAAGATACTTGAGATCGAACTATCGAAGAATCGTGACACGCCAAGACAATATTTTTACCAGTTCTTGCATTATATTCCTTATTCCCAGCTAGATAGAATTGCTATCATAATATATTACAGCGAAAACAGGTATGTGAAACAAGAACTAAGCAACATTGGCTCTTCAATAAACCATGTTGTTGTCGCCGCCTAACACTTCGAGAATATCTCTCTACACTAAACATTAAAATTTGGTAAGTCAAACAAAATGCAAAACTCCAATAATTTCTTACAGGGGATCTATAAAGAAGCGGAAGCAATAGATTCCTTTTGTTTTTTAGTTTCAAGTCTGCGACGTACCAACTTGCACATATATATATTTACCTGAACTTAGAGAACAAGATTTAACGAATAGAAATGGATCCAAATGTTGAAAATGGAAGCATGCAGGGAGATGAGCTGTTGGGTTGGGGAAAATCATTGCCGGTACCAAGTGTCCAAGAAATGGTGAGAAAAGATTCTCAGTGTGTCCCTGAAAGATACATACAGGAAGACAAAGACAGACCAGTAGAAACTGAAATGTGTCCAACTTCATCCGAGATCCCAGTCATAAATTTCTCCTTGCTAGTCAATGGAGACGAGGATGAACGGAGGAAGCTAGATCTTGCCTGCAAGGAGTGGGGTTTCTTTCAGGTAAACACAAATGAAATTGTGCCTGGAATTTTTGTTTGTGCTAGAGCACAGCTGAGAATGCTTCTTTTTTTTTTCTTTTGTAGATAACAAATCATGATGTGTCAGAAGAGGTGATAAAGCAAATGAAGGCCGCTGTGGCAGCATTTTTTGAACTTCCATTGGAAGAGAAAAGAAATTATGCAATGGCGGCCAATGATATTCATGGATATGGCCAAGGCTATGTAGTCTCTGAGCATCAAAAACTCGACTGGTGTGACTTGATGTTCTTGGTGACATCCCCCCCAAAATACCAGAAAATGAAATACTGGCCGGTTACGATACCAGGTTTCAAGTATGTACTTCAGCGCTTTTCCAATATAGGAGACGACATAACTATACAGCATATGTAACATATTAGGTATTTCTCTATTGTTTAAAAACAAGTCAATCCTTTTTTCTCTGTGGTTCTCTCTCTTTAATTTTTAGGGAGGCAGTCGAACAGTACTCAACAGAAATTCTTAAGCTGACTGAGGACATCTTTGCCAACATATCATTGTTAATGGGAATGGACAAAGATGCTCTAAAACGGTTGCATGGGGAGATGATGAAGCAAGGAATACGAATGAACTATTATCCAACCTGCTCGAGGCCTGAACTTGTGCTTGGAGTTGGTCCACATTCTGATGCGAGCTCCATAACCTTTCTTCTCCAGGATGATGATATCACTGGTCTCCAGATAAGGCACGAGGAAGGATGGGTTCCTGTGAAACCAATTCCAAATGCCATAGTAGTGAATATTGGTGATGTTATTGAGGTATTTTCTAGTTCAAAATCTTACTCTTCAGTTCGGTTGCGAGGACAACATTAAAAATATGTTTCCTGTTTTTTCCTTCCAAGAATGATGAAGATTTTATTGAAATTCACAAGGAGCAATGCTTCAAGATGGTTTGTTTCATAAAAAGACTAAAAAAATATAGTAAGAATTTGGTAAGGCATTTCTAGTGTTGCGAAAAGTAGCATGCAAGTCTGATTCTGTTCTTATATTTTCCAGAGTTGGAGCAATGGAGTATACAAAAGCATTGAGCACAGGGCGGTGACGAGTGTGACAGCGGCAAGAATGTCCATTGCAACATTTGTGATTCCAGATGATGACGTGGAACTAGGTCCAGCAGAGACAATGGCGGATGATTATAATCGCCCTAAAATGTATAAAGTGATTAAGTATGTTGACTACCTTAGACATACTTTGTCGAAGAAAATGGATGGAAAAGCCAACACCGAGCTTCTCAAAGTAGAGATAGAAAGCAACTGAACTTGTTGCCATGTGTTTCAATTTTAGCACAGCAAGGGCATCTTCTATAGAAAAGCCAAAAATAAAAAATAAAAACACTATTCCTTCTATGATTTTGCAGTTCTAATGGGAGAATCGAAGGTAATCAGAGAAAAAGCATTCCTGTGTATCTATCAAAATAGCTAAAACATTAAAATATATTATTTAAAGATTTCTTTTTTCATCAATTAAATTTTTCTCAATAACTTTTTTCAAAAAACCAAAAGTATTAATATTAAATATATTAAAATATAATTGAGTTGCTAAAATGGTTTTTTCCCATGAGGTGCATATTAAAAAAATATATATAAAAATTTACACCATTTAAAAATCTATATCAACAATTTAGCCTTTTGGAATGGTTTTTGTGTCATTAGAGATGAATTTTTTTTATCTAAACCTGATATTTAAAATTTTACTAGACCCAACTAATTTAGTCGAGCTGGAACAACTTACTAAGAGATAAAGCTTTTCTAGTGATAGTGTACTATATTCACAAGATTTGAACTCAAAATTTTATTTAAAAAAAAAATAAACGTTGAACCACTTGAATCAACCATTATTGTTTGATGAGAGATGGTCTAAGATAGCACTGAGTGATTTCCAAGCCAGCAACAGAATACATGAGCTTTCTACTATGTTTTTCTTGGTTTTTCTTCTTCTTCTTTTTTGGGTTTTGATTTTTGCTCAGCTCGTGCATATCTATGAGCTCCTACTATTTCGGCCTCGTTTATCCCCCCATACAGAGAATTGTAAGGGGTTTCAATAATTTTTGGAAACCTGATGCCTATATCTTTGTCCATGTTGCACATATGTTGGCTGTGACTACCGCCGCTGTTGTAGCTGTATTGCCATGGATGTAGAAGATATTTATTGAAAATATTTTAAGCATCTCAATAATACTCCGAAACCCATTTCAAAAGGCTATGTTTTCTAGCTTCTCCATTGACGTAGCTGTTTATCTAATCAGCTTTTAAGGGAGACCGAACGGTCTGGGTTTGGCTTCTGAAAAGAAAAATCCCAACAGAACAGATTTTTGAGTGAAAAGCGTTTCCTTACAATCACATTTTCATGGGAGCGCCCGAAAGGAGAGTTCAACGCACACTTTTGGTCTATAGAACTGATGACAGCGGAGCGAGGCAGCAACGCCCAAGAAAACTTCCGAATACTAATAAAATTGAAATTGTCAACTGATATGATATATTTCTTGAACCCAAATAGTGACATGATTCAAGGGCATGACAAATCATGATATACCACATATTGAAATCCATTCCTGTACCAGGCAAGCAAGCAAGCGGACACAACCATGGTAAGTGGGAGTAAAAGTTTTTTAAATAAGAAAGATAAGCAAATCCCATACATCAGGAAAATTCCATACCCTCCTAAACACAAAAGCTGTTTCCGCCTGGTAACATTTTGTACAGTCACGATCATAAATTAACTACCTCCCTTTTTACACCCTTAAAACTTGTACAGTAATTCTTTATCTTCTCTGCAAGAACTTCGGCATGTTCACCATCTGAACTCAGCTAACCTGATTCTAGGTATATCCTCAAACTAAAAATGTACAGTTTTCAGTCCAACCGACAGTTTTTATTTTTCATTCAGCTCCAATCTATTCAACTAGTAGACAGAGCCCTTACTAGATATGAAAAGAAGTACCAAAGAGAGAGGCGCTCAATACTATCCTCAGTTAGCTGTACAACCCTAGCCTTCTAAGCAGCAGCAGGATGCAGAGTAAGGAAGCTAATTCTCCTCTCTGCAAAAAAACAAAACAAAAGACAGAGAACTTATAAGAGCCATTTCTACACAAGCAATGCAATTTAACATGGAACATTAATCTTCCACACCTGAAAATCTTAATACGTAGCATCGCCAATAGGAAAGACAGAATACTAGGTATCATTAGCTTTTCATGTCATTGAAAAAGAAAAGGAAAAAATAAAATTGAATATGGAAGATCATTTAAAGATATTTAGCATGCATTTTTCTCTTCAATCTAGAGTAAGAAAATGCATTAATATCAAAAGCTTTCCTAAATTAGCGTATGAGACATGCATATGGAATCCAGGCACTTGTCTGGGAAAAGCTTGCTTTGGCAGCCCTCAAAAATCTTAATATTTTACCTGCATGTTTCAAGCACTAAAATACTAAATAGAATAATGTTTTCACTTGCTACAGAAATAACAAAACATGACATGAAACATCATTAATCTTCCTGCTCATCTTGCTCATGAAACACCACAAAATGCTCATCCAAGCACTTGTGTCTTTAATCAAACATCAAAAAACAAGAGTACTAAACAAATAGAGTGGACAAAAATCAATGAACCGAAGGCTTGCAGCATTTAGGGATGTTCTTCCTTTTGTGCAAATCAGTTACAAGAGAACCAGATATAATCAGCAGGAAAAGGGAGTATGCTTACCTCCAGCTGCAACAAGTTTCTCTACACGTGCAACTATATGTTTCCCATAAGTATACTTCTTCAGAGCATTTAAGTGAACTTTTATTCGATTGAGGATCAGTTCAAGTTGCTGGTCATCACAAGTTTCCAGCACTTTTTGTACAACATAATTTGCAAACTGGTCTTTCATCATGGCCTGCATATAACAAGAAATGATGTCAAAACAGGGAATCAACGATTCCAAAGACATTGAAGCGGGAGAATCGCCCATTCAAGCAAATTACCAAATAAAGTCCTACAGATTCACATTATATCAGCTAAACAGAAGAGTGTGCCACAGTTCACCAATTAAAACTTTAACTAAAGAGAATGAAACCTTACCATTAACTAATTAAAAAAAATAGCAATAAGTAAATATACAAGGCAAAGAAGTGAGAGAATGCAATGTGGTAATAAGCCAATAAATATGCAGAAACTTTAAATGCTTATCAGCATGTTAGTTATGAGGGGTACAGCACACAGAAAAGTCATAGACCTGAAGAGGCTCATTTTCATCAGTGGTGCCAAGCATCTCATCCACCAGGGCCTGGCGTTCTGCAGGAGTGCCAAAAGTTAAACATTTCTCTATAACATTGGAGGCAAACTTCTGCTGGCTCATTTGAACTATCTGCCCAGTTAATTTCTTTATTATTGCTGAACGCTCATGTGGTTTCCCATGCTCCAGCACATGCTGCAACATTATTTGAAAGCAACTAGAGCAAATATGTTTAAAAATAAAACGAAACCAAATATGTGTTTAGAGAGAAAGAGGGAGGGAGATTGCAGTTATTATAATAATCTGCAGAACAGATTTGATGGACATGAATCGTGTCTGTAAGAAGGGAAATACAAAGACGTTAGCAGTGAATAATAGCCAAATGCTTCAGGCAATCAAGGCATGGCTGCAATTAAACTTCATGTTGAACTTCACAAATGATGTCATTGATTAGAAATCCCCAAATTTAATCAGGTATAGAAGGATTTGTTCATTATGCTCATTTAACAGATACAAACACTGGAATTTTCCACAAATATTATGACAGTTGGTTGTTTTATTATCAACTGAACAACTTTGAGTCCACAACAGTAAAGGGATCAAACATAATGTGCTGTCATGGAACTATACACAAGTTGCTATCTAGCATTGATCAGTTGTACAATTAGGGTGGGTACCAACTTGCCAATCAAAGAATAGTTTATCAGAATTAAATTTCTCAAAAAAAAGAAAATGCAATAAAGAGGGATTCTTCAACGTGGGAGCTGGGGCTATACCCAACAGGTCAGAAATTGGCACTTCTTTGGCACTGGCAATTGCTTGCCAAACATGTTCAAAACATAAAATTACATACATGACCCCACACACTGCCCCTGGATTGGCATCCATGTTAAATAAATGCATATACTTTAAGAAGCATTCACATATGTACAACAAACCTGGACAACATAATTTCCATATTGGTCTTGTGCCAACATGCAAACAGATTGCAAAATCTCATCCATCATTATCCGCTGGGTTTTGGTATCTTGGCAGTGCTCCAGCACTCTCTGTCACATAAAATTCAAATCAAATCTATGTAATAATATAGACAAACATACAGAGATGTTTGTGACAAGTAAAAACAGAGTTTACACACCTGTATCACACGGCAACCATATGGATGAGTGGAAAGTGTCACAACTTGATCATAAAATGTAGAGACAATAAACTGTATAGCATCTTCAGGTACACATTCAATACACTTCTGAATGACATGGTTCCCATTCTGATCCCGTACACATCGCATAATATGACCATCAAGCTCTGTCACCATTTTAGTCTGCTGGTCCAGTTCAACTACTTCTATAGCCTGGTTATTATGATCAATGAGCAATAAACCTACGAGGTTAGGTTTTAACCAAGTCTAACACATCATTCTACATTTAGTCAAACATTAGTTTGCAAGTGATAGCAAAGCAAGGGCTTCAGTAAGATGCCAGGAAAAGTGATTTGGCCATGTCTTCAGCCTAGCTTATGATAAAAACAGAATTATGCAGGCATAAAGCACAACAGCAGATTATAGAAGAAACTATCTTCAGAATATACAAGACACCTTTAGAAATAGCACAGGTTCCGTAAGCATGGTCATTGAGGAAGCATACCTTTTGGATCACACGACAGCCATACATTTGAAGGCTAAGGGTCAGCACATGGCCAGTTAGCTGGTCAGCCAGTTCTCTTATTTGGGATGCAGATCCATGCTCAAAAAACTGAAGACAAACAGGAAAGTTTTTATATGTAACTCATTTCTTTTCTTTTCTTTTTTGCCTTCTTTAGTGTAGGTGAGGGTGTGTGAAAAGACTTAAGCACATGATAAGCATTAAAGGTCACAGTAGTATCAAAGGCATGACAAGTACATCATAAGAATTCAAGTTTTTCTGATGAGAAATTACCTTCTGAATCACATAGTTACCAAAAACATCAGTCATTAGTGATAGGGCTTGGGGCATAATTTCATCAAAAACCATGTTCTTCTCTTCTGTCATTGCAGTCTCAAGTTTCTGTTGAATGAATCGGCTCCCATACTGATCAGCACTGTTCATTGAAGATGTACAAATAAAATAAGTAAAATTACAGAGGCCTAAACTACAAAGATGAAAAGGTTCAATCAGGTAGCTGTATATACCTGAACTCAACAACATGACCAGCAATTTCTGAGAGTTCAAAACATCTAGTTTTATTGCTTTTGAACTCTTCCAGTAAAGAGGAAGGAAAACTTTCATCCAGGTTACTACCAGCGTCTGAGTGCCAAGATCCCATGACACCCCCAGACAGATTCCTCATTGCAGGAGAAAAAAGCATATTCCGTTCACTGTGCCTCAAAGGACCACCTGATCCAACAGATGAGTTTGGAAGAAGGGGCCCCCCTAATGGGCTTCCAGAATAGGACATGCCGAGACCAAATCCAGTGTTTCCATAGTAATTATGATTCAAGCTACCAGATTTGCCAAGGTAAGGAACACCATACTGAGACTTTTGGGAGGACATCAATGTTTCCAATTGAAGTTTTTGGAGGAGATCGTATGCATTACCAACATACTCCCTGTCCAGCATGGGGTCATTGAGAGCTGCAAGCTGTGCAGCAGCATACTCATTTGATCTCAAGTACTGAAGATACAATGGGTCCACAAGAGGCAAAACTGCAGTGTGATTCCCTAGTCTACTGTGATTTTGCAATTCTGCTGCGGTAGCCATTAAGTTTGGCCCTAAAGCACCTAGTGCTCTAGAATCTAACCCAGTTCCAGCCATTGCAGCAGCAGCAGCATTTTCAAACAAAGGTGGCAGACTCCCATTCCCAAGAGGGCTTCCTATCATGGACGGCGATGAAGGATTCACAGGATACCCACTTAAGCCATAGGTAGCATATGGGGAATTCATGTTGTCTGCATTCTGGTGGTTAGAAGGAGAACCTCCTCGACCATTCAGAGTCAGCATCGAGGGTACTTTAAGGTTTGTGCTGGCAGGTGACTTATTTAAATATGATTGTTGCTTGACATGGTTTTGATCACCTTGCAAATTGAACAGGTGATGGCGATCATCAATTTCATGCTGTGTTCGTGACCGTGAGTGGTTCTCTTCATCAACTAGACCATTTGTTGACATCTTCAACCCAGACAAAGCAGCTATGAGCTCAGAATCATTCAAGCTTGTTGAGATACCGTTATATGAGTGTGAACCACTCACATCTCTTTTATCCATGGAATTGGTCCTACCTCCTCCAATAGGTGGAATGCGAGGACTAGGAGCTCTCGCTACAAGCTGAGGGTCAGGTGTAGTGCTTCGTGACAAGGAGGCACCTAATGCAGAAGCATAGGTATGAGAAGCTGATGCACCAACATTTTGAACTCCAGAAATGCCCTGTTTGTTTGAACTGGGGCATAGAGCATCAATAGATGCCAAATCACCACGCAGCTGACTAAACTGAGCTTCAGAAGTTTCTACATTGTCATCAAATGCATTGCGGCTAGTGGGGCGTGAAGGGTGCCTTGAGATGGGGTTTGCATGACCCATATCATCCTATATTGCAAAACTAAACCATTAATCTATCATCAAGAAAGAAAGTGAGACAGAAATTCAGTGAAATTTTGGGCAGATACAATCAATCAAGAACAACAGGAACGGAAAAGGGAAAGTTCTTTCAAATACAAACTAGTTTTTATAACATAAGTTAATCACTACAACCATCATCTGCAAATTACATCAATTATGTGTTCAAATAAAAAAAAAATAGGAAAGAATCTGTTGGTAGACTGTAGATATTTCACAACAATGAAGTCTTCTGTTTCATTAGGCTTGCCATAGCAATCAAGTATGCTTTAACATACAATGAAAAGTTTTTGCATGTAGACATTTATGCATGATTCAGTCAACATCCATAGGAACAGCAAAAGAGAATAACGTCCCCGTCGCGTATAGTTACACACCTTTTCAGCACTACAAGCGATCAGAGAAAGCAAACAATTAGAAATCTAAAACATGTAAAATAACAGGTCCTCATTCTCAGATCAACATCAAACTAGAATACCCTAACTTTTTCTTTCTGGAAATAGAAAAGTTGTCATAGGGTGAGACCTCTGTCTCTCTCCAGTGTCACTACTCACTCCTCGACACATCAGAGTAATGCCATTGAAAAATAATAGCAATAACAACATAACTTGTTCTTCCTTTCCAGAGATAATGACAGGCACGTCTTTTTAAGCACAATAAATAGTTGGCAAGCAAACAAAGCAAGAGGAGCCAAACTGGGAAGAGCCATAGCTGCCAATGAGGAGAATACTAAGAGGCATTAAATAACAGAAAATTAGATGTATTAACTCTCATTAAAAATATGAGAGTTGGCTGAAGTGGTGAAAGAGGATCAAGTATCAAAAAATTGCGATACCTCATCAAAAAATTGAATTTAACAAAACAGAATGGAGAATAAAGATCCCTGTAGCTGACTCTGCCTAGCTTGGGAATAAGATTTAACAGAGTGTAGTTCTTCTAGTCTTGCATTAAATTATCACAAAGGAAAAAACAAATAACTGGAAATGAAAATTATGAAGAACGATGGGTATCAGTGAGTCTCGATATAGCATACAAAGACGTCTAAACACATACAAAGTTTTACTATATAATTAATTCAGCTAATTATCAAAACAAAGTAGAGTTTTCATGCCATGCAATAGCGAACAAGAATTTTGTATAGCTATACCGAGTCAACTTTAGGCAACATAAATCCACATAAAAAGAATGATGGTATCAACAAATATTACACTCAATACCACAGAATATCTTTATCAGATAACGAAAAATACAGTACCAACAATCAATCTTCCTAATACCAACACAAACCCAGACAATAAACAAAAAAATTGTAGCTTTACCTGAATGATCTCCGCGATACTCTTTTGCCTACTCCCTAACCCCAAACCTGGCAATCCAATAAGCCCATTTCCTCCCCACTCCACTCCATTTCCATTCCCATTCTCCTCCTGCCCTCCTCCGAACCCTGGCTGCACTGCAAAAAGTGACCTTTGCCCTTCATTATCACCACCTCTACTTCCCTTCCTTCTATCCCCAACCACGGAATTAGAACCACCACTACTACCATGTAATCTCTGTGCAAATCTCCAATCCTCCTTTGACAATAATGGAGGGGGCAATCTTGGATTCAAGTTCACATTAGAATAATAATAATTAACATAAGCTGGATCAGACCTAAAGTCCTCTTCGCTCAAAAACTCACCTTTATTGCTCTTTTTGATACCAGGAATCCCAGTACCATCAAACAAGCCTCCAATAGAGCTTAAAGATCCTTCTACAGTAGGCGGTGCTGACCCACTTCGATAAATATTGAGTTCTTTCTCTCTTTCACTTGCTGCCTCTTGTTGTAGCCTTTGCTCTCTAATTAGCTTGTTCAACTCCTCGTTTTTGAGCATTGATCGCTTTGAGATGTCAGGCAAAACCTTTGAATATATGTCTGTGATCATTAGATATAAGTGTAAAGATTAAAACTTCGAGCTAAATTTTAGTTAAAAAGTGATAAAACAAAACGGGGTTTTGTTTATTAGATTCAAATAAGTAGGTATGTTGATCAAAACCAAGAACCCATGTAACCCAGAAGTTAAAACTTCAGAAAGAAAATGAAAGCAGAATCTTTGATTTCGTGTTAAACAGTTGATTTGTGGCAAAGATTGGGACTCGATTATAAACACGGAGATCAGGGTGGTAGTTAAAAGTGTTGCAGGTGATCAATGAAGATGGTGGCTTCAGCCATGTTTTTCTGAGAGAAGGTAGAGAGAGGGGGGGGGAGCAGAGTGAAGTGAGGAAAGAGGAGAGTGATAAGCACTAACGGTGGACAGATCTGAGCCGTTGGATTTGTCAATTGAAGGCAGGGATTGATTGTACCCGGATTTGTTCTTACAATAAGGGTCTTTAGGGTTTTATTTCTTATGATTTAATGCCCAATTACTGATTTTTCTTTCTTTTTTTTTTTTGTTTTTTTTTTCCTTACCGGTATCTTTGGTTTGTTTGGTAATAACAACAATAAAGCCACGTTTGTTTCTCATCTTGAACAGTGGCAAGACAGTGGTATTAGGCTCCTAGCTTCCTCTGTTTTTTTTTTTCTTGCTTTTCTTAGGGTATAATTGCGAAAAGGCTCCTGGCTCCTGTCACTCTCGGGATCTCTCTCTAGCTATTGGTTAAAATATGTTGCGTTGCGTTGCGTTGCCAAAATTGAAACTTTTTTTCTTATATCTTATTTTAGAATTTGTTTATTATTATGATAGTTATTATTTTTTAAAATATTTTTATTTAAAAATATATATTAAAATAATATTTTTTTAATTTTTAAAAATTTATTTTTAATGTCAGTATATTAAAATAATTTTAAAAATAATAATAATTTTTTTTCAAAAATATTTCTAAATAAGCAAACGAGTGTTGTAATCCATAAATACAATTCTAAGCACAGGGCATTTATTTAAAGAGAAAAAAAAAACAGGGAGATGAAAAGGAGCTAACTTTTACGACAATTATAGAAATAAAATTCGTTTTTATCCACTATCAATCATGTGTCAGAGATAATGTACCAACATATTGTCCTATTTTAATGATTTAGTTCGGTGCTAGGTAATTGATTAGTGCTTCCTTTCAGATTGGACAAAATATATTTTTAAAAAATATATATATGTAAATGTTTCTAATATAATTTTTATTTACACATCAAATTTTTATTGAGAACTCAAAATGTAATGTATATAAATTAAATTTTTTTAAAAATATCAGGATGATAATATTTTAAATTAATTAGAGTCAATCTAAACTAATTTATTAAATTCACAACTCAAATCATGACCCCATCAAACCTAATAAAATATTTTTGAAATAGTTTTTATTTAGTTATATAATAATAAAGCTATTTGTCATTACCAAAGCAACAAGATAAGATTTTTAAAGATAGATGGGTTTGGAAAAAAATTTGTTAATATAATAAAAAGATTTTATACTCTTATTCAAAAACAATACAATGTATAAATAGAGTGGTATTTAATGAGATAATATCTAAAATATATTTTTATTTAATTTGAAAATTCAATGAATTAATGTATCTATAACAATTTAAATTAAGGAAAAAATCAAAAACAGACACCTATCTGTTTTGCTGATGTGGTCGTCGATCCCAAAATATAGAGTAGCGAGTAGTCGACCCCCACACGCCCGACCTAACCCCAAGGACACAAAAGTAATTCACTGTAATAAAAACAAATGGCATTCGTTGTAATTGTTTAAGCCCTCGAGCCTTGATATCATAGCCGTACCCTCCCCCGGTGTATTTTCATCTAGAAAGCTCGACATCTCTGTGAAAAATTCACACCCTGTCTTCGCTCTCTCAAATTTTATCTGCATGTTTTTTTTCGTGTTGAAATTCCAGTTAAGTATGTTTTGAAAATATGACTGGTTTAGAAAAATATTAAATTAATAATTTTTAAAAGTTTTTTTATTATGTTAATGTACTAATATTAAAAAATCTATATATTATAGTATATTTAAAAAACATTACTTAAAAAAACTTTTCATATCAAATATATTATTATATTCAAGTAGTGGTGCGTGGCTCGGGACATCCCCCACCAATTAAACATCTAATAAAAAAGAAAATAGTCCAAGAAATAATAAAAACACAGTAAAAAAAAAGTCAAGCAGTAAAAAAACACCTGGGATGCTAGTAAAGATGACACGTGACAGATTTGAAATCTTCTGATGTGATCGAATTTGTAGACAAGAGCGACTAAATTCGGATAATAATCTAACATTATTAGACGGGGACCTAACGTAGATATATTGTATGGATAATTCAGCACATATTTTTATGGATTAGTGGTATAAATCAAGTTTAAAAAAGATTTTGGTCACATCAAATTAGATTAATTAGTATCTTAAAGTTGAGATATCGAAAAATCTGGTTTAAATTTCTCTAGATAATTTCAAAGGTAATTCTCTTATTAAAAAACCATGGCGTTCCTTTTGAATCGTTGGATATTCCAAAACTAGTTTTCAGGCTCAGGTGTCCTTGATTGAGTCCCTTTTTTTCTATTTTTATTCGGATTTCTTGTTTTTAATAATGAATTTATTTTGTTTCCCTCGATGCTTTTGGAGTTCAGGTTGTTTGTTAAGAAAGGTCAGTTTTTTTAATCTATTTAAAGATTTTATAAGCTTTTTAAAGAGATAATTAATATATTTTTTATTTAAAAAAAAATAAAATTATAAACTCAGAATTCACATATATAACGTTCTTCGCATTAAACTTTATGTGGTTTTTCTTGTAGCTTTTGTTGTTATTTTCGTCTTATCCTACTAAGCTTCCTCATGCATAATTAATGTCTCCAAGCTTGAATAAATTATAAGGTATGATTGAAAAATTAAAGTAAAAAAATGATGAATATAATAAATGGTAAATAACATGTGTGTGTGTTAGATTTCATTTGAGACTGTGATTGATATCTCAGTTCTGTTTGATCGTGAAGAAAAAATTAACGTGCATGTTTGATTTTTCATGAAACAACAGGGCGCGCGCGTGTGGGGAGAGAGAGAGAGAGACTAGGCAGCGCAAGTTCAAGCCCGTCGAGCTCAGAACAAGAGCCCACGCGTGTCACAGACGATGTAAGATGTTCTTAGAAAAAAATGGCGGGAAACGATAAAAAAAAAAATCAGGGGCGAGATTGGAAACAATTGTGCTTCCAGCGTGTGAGAACTTGAATTGATGACAACGATCCAGTGTTTTGAAACTCGTCACGGCATGGCAGGTTGATATAAGAACTCATCGACATGGATCCTGGACCCTGCTGGTTTTAAAAAAAAAACTATATGATTTGATGACTCAATTCATGATGTGATAATTAAATTAATTTTTCAAAACAATACTTTAATTTCTTAAAAGAAAATAGTGAAAACAGCATAATTTTTTTAAAAAAAATAAATTCGGTCAACTATTAGATTAAGGGTGTGTTTGGAAACGCGGTGCAAATCTTAAATCCTAGAATTTTAAAAAAAAATTGCTTAAAATAAAAAATATATATATTTTTTCAGATCATATTAATATATTGATATTAAAAATAATTTTAAAAAAATAAAAAAAAATATTTTAATAACCTTCATTACTGTCATAATTTCAAACACATTAAGAGATGATTGGATGAAGTGCAAAATTGGAGAGAGAGAGAATATAAATGGTGAAAAACAAGAGGAAAATTGTATTAACTCTTCGAGGAGGTATTTTGAGAGTACAGACAGTATCCAAACATGTGATGATTTAATACAACCTTCTACATGTTTACGAAAGTACACGAGGTACTAACAAAATATCTTTTATATCCTTAGTTTTTACCCCCACACTGCCCATTTTTAATATATTGATATTATCGTCAAAATCAGCTGACCAACATTCTATTATAAAAACATCGCTCATAGGATATTATAAAATCAGGTGATTATTTTAAAATGAATTTTTTCCGATAAAAAACAAGATTAATTCATTGGATTAATACTTGAGTTCTGTTTGGCATCGGCTTTGAGTCCAGATAAGCTGGCATCTTTGATCCAAACACCATATATAATCTATTTTACAAATTGAAGGAATTTGTTCTTTATATTGGTTCAGGATTTAAAAAAAAAACCCTGAAAAATATTTTTATAAGATAATTAAAAGAAAATTAGATAGAATAAAAAATCTGATTGTGAATATTTTTTAAGCAATTTTCTAACTCCATCGTAGTAAGGACATTTCAAAGGGACGTTGGATGGAAAACAAAAAATTAAATAAAAATATTATTTTGACTTTTTAATGTTTATCTTCCATGCTCCTTTAAGAATGGTAGAGAAAATACCAAAATAGCATTTATCTTACAAAAGTATCATTCCTATATATCTTGCAAAAATATCAAAATCTTATAAAATGTTATCGATAGGAAATGTTTTTTTTTTCACTGGTTTTTTTTGTTTTATTTTTTTAGTTTATGTTTTTTTGGTTTGTTTTCTATAATATTATTTTAGTCTCATGATCCGTATCGTAAATTTAATGAGTTCATGCATATAGATATGGATTTTTTTATTTTTTATAATTATTATTTTTAATTCATCATTTAATATTGAGTTAAATAAAAGTTATCCGAATTATTTTTAAACTCGACAAATCAACTAGGTCATATCAAATTATTAGAATAGTTGTGTATGGCTTTTCTAAATGGTTTTTTTACCCGCTAGAGTGGACATAAAAAAATTATATTTATACTATTTAAAATAATCATATTTTTATCTAAATTAAAAATATGATTATTTTAAAAAATATAATTTTAATATATTTTTAAATAAATATATTTTAAAAAATAATTCCTACTGGATACTACTCCCAGCCCAACTCCCTATCCATGTGGCGCGTCGCTAATGCACCGATGGCAGGTGGGTTTCGTTTATACAATGTTTGATTGCAACTACTGTACTTGGGTGCTAACACCTCGCTTGGACTGCCCGTGCCTGCTCCTGGAAGCTTGTTTTATCTATAAGCTGAAATGCCCATAATGGGCACACAAATATATTTTTCTAGAGAAAAAAACAAAATAATAATTATTTTATCATTCTTATAAAAAAATTATATATTTTTTTGAATCAGAGTTATTTTAGAGATATATTAGTTATTATGATTTGTTTGAAATATCTATATTTATTCAATGTTTTGTAAACAGTAAAATAACCAAAATACCTTTGAAAGTCAAAAAGTTAGTGGTCTCGCGTAAAATATTTAGGTATTTTTTATTTTTTATACACAATATGATTACACATGTAACATTTGATGCAAGACATTTAATTCATTGTAGTCAGGGGTATTTAGGTTATTTAGCCAAGATTTTGTTGTTCATTGTAAATTTAGTTGAGGATAATAACGTAATTCCCCTTTAAAATAATGAGTTTTTAATTGAAAAGTTGTTAGTGTGTGCAGAGCAAATACTAGCATGTTGGAACCGCCACTCATATTAGGCGGTGTGTGCGGTGGTTTTCAATAGTCAAAAAATTTCTTCCATTATCTTAGTTAATTCCTCTTCATCTTCTCTTTCATTACAAGTGGCGCGTGTGCTCTGGATGTGGGCGTTGTATCAGCGATTATCATTTCTTTTTTTCCTTTCTTTATTTTTCTCTCATGCCCCAGTAAATACACTATGATCCTCGTTGTTATTTTTTTTCAAATTCAAACCTTTTAGTTTTGATTGTTGTTTTTTAGTCATCTTCTCTTTTGTTGAAGATTTATTTCTTTTCAATTTAACCATTGATTTTTAATTTGTATATATAAGGTATTTCGATTCAATCTTTCTACTTTTAATTTCTTATTTTTTTTCTTTGCTTTTTTATTAAAGTTTTATGTATTTTAATTTTATCCTTCAAATCAAGTTTATGATTTTTGTTTTTTAATAACACCAATGATTTCAATTTGTTCTCTTTTCTTTTGATTTTTTATTGATTTTTTTATCAAAGTTTTTATAATTTTGAATTATATCATTCATATCAAATTTATAATTTTTATTTTTTTTCAATAGCAACATAACAGATATTGAAAGAGTAAAGAAAGTTACTAAAGATGAAAGATGAAGAGGAGAGATAAAGTTTTACATAAATTAAATTTTTATAATAAATATATTGATTTTAATGTCAACATATTCATATAAAAAATGAGTTTTCAATAAAAATAACTCAAATTTCTAATCATGAAATAAATAAAATGTAGCTAGAAAAGATTTTTCTATTCAATTTAATTTTTAATATTTAGATCGATTATATGGTGCTTCGGTGCTGTGAATGGGGTTGTTAAGTTTCATGTAATGTATTTTTTTTTAGTTTGTTTATGTAAAAAAGAATAATAATTTGAAAATGGAGGTTTTTGGATCCTAATACCTAAAAATCCAATTTAGTCATGGAAGATGCCCGGAATTCATTATACTGGATTACATGCACAGACAATGTGTTGTCCATTTATTTGAAAGAAGGAAACCATGCAATTTAAATTACAGAAGATTAAAATAGTGTATTTACCTGCCCTAGATCACTTGGCTCGTGTAATAAATAAAATCTGATCATTATTATAGACTTAAAATAATTTGGTCGGTCGGTGTAATATGTCCACTAATACTATACGTATACAACGACTACTGAAATATTATCAGTACTTCACGTGAATTATATTAAATCACCATTTTTATCTATTTCCTTTTTATTTTGAAAAAAAAAGAAGAAGAAAACTACATGATCAAGGGGACAGCATATACGACTCTCCTTCCAAAACTCCAAACTTGTGCAGGAAAACTAGAGCGATGGTCATGTAAGCTAGCTTTTTCACGTATGATTAAAAGAAATAAATAATATTTTTAAATTAATTTACACACCATCGAGAATTCAAGTTAATACCCATCTGGGAATGATGTAATTTCCGTTTTTAAATGCTTTTAATTTGAAAAAAAATATTAAATTAATGATTTTTTTAATATATTTATATTAACCCAGGAAAGGTGCCGGTGAAGGAGCTTTCTGGCTTGCGGTGCAGTGCCCAACAAACATAGGACCCCAAGATGCCTTCGAGATCTCGTGTGCGGTGTGACAAAGGCATCCACGCACTGTCCAGGCCTCTTGCATTATTTTCGGTGATTATGTCAGCCTTTCCTCTCTTTTTTTAACACCTAACGGATAAAGATGATTTTACAAACATGTGACGCCGTCTAGCCCCATAAAATATTCAACTGTGATCACGTGACCTGTCAGTATCCGATCAACGCATCTCCAAACACCCTCGGAATTGTTATTTTACCTGTAAGATACATTCCGAAGACCATGAACAATCTGATTTTTTCTGTTTTCGCAGATATAATTTTATATCTAGATATTCCTTTCCTATTAACTTATGTTATCTTCTATCCTATGATTTCAGTGCTCTTACTCTACTCTCTCGCTGTCCAGAATGAAATAAATAAAATCCAGATACATTCAAATGCGTGAATTAAAAACCACTGCATCAGAGGTCAATTAAGGCTTCGAAGACTGGAAGCGCAGACAGTGAGTGCTGGAAAGCTCAGGCATGTCATCACAGCCACGTTCATGAACTTGTGCTCCCATTAATTACCTTGGGAGATGGTTACGTGATAAACTGATCTGGACATTATCTGTAAGAAATAATTATTACATGCTTTTAAACAACATATGCACAGCACATGTAAAGTGATTTTGATAACCATGTTGCAAGCAATGTTCAGAAGCACTCGTGGTTTAGGTTTTGCTTGAATTGAACTGTAATTATCAACCAGTAGAAATCATGTTCTTGCGGCTTGTATCTTGCTCGAATGAATCAGAATGCATGAGTAGTTGACTCGCTACAAATTACTACAATCATGCAGCAGATTATGTTAATTGGAAAATAACAAAAATAATTGAAAAAAAAATCAACTTTTTTTTAAAAAATACAGTTGAAACGCAACAAAAACACCGATTAAAATAGTGTTTGAGAACGCGATTGAAATTATATTTTATAATTTTTTTTATATATATTTTAAATTATTTTGATATATGGAAAACATTTCAAATTGTACTTGGGAGTTTACAAGTTCCCCTCGTCGCCAAGGTTGCAGCCAATATCGACTCGAACACAGACATAAATGGGCAGTGGAAACGAGCCCAATGGCACTACTTGACCAAACAAGTTTGGTGGCCTGAGGTTTCTTCCGGACAGTCACATTATTTAGATCAATCAACACATCGTCGGGGCTAAATATAAATGGATGTAGGCAACCTCGAAACTTTTTCTGTGTTACAGAAGCATATTGAGGAGCTGGGCTTAGGCTGAGTGGTTCTCCAACATCTTTTGGAGCTTGGGGTAGTTCATGTATCAAGGCCTACTCTCAAACTTTCTCCACGCAAAGTTGTTAACCCAACTAGAATCAATGCCTACTCAAACCCAGCAACTTATTTTTTGGGACATTAAATTGATCCCATGAAACTTTTTTGTGATTTTTTTGATGAGTTTAGAAGGTAATTATTTTCTATTACATCACAATGAAATAAACTGAAATTACTGACACTCGAACATGCTTCGTTAAAAAAAAACATCGAGCATATAATCATTAAATCATGCATGCTTGTAACTTTGAAATTAGTTTTAGAATAATAAAGTTGATTCGGTTTCCTGAAATTAAGGATAACATGAGCTTATGCAGGTCTCGTTAAACAAGACAATAGCTACAAATCCTTTGTTTATTCATATTCATGTCAATTCTCAAATTACGATTACTTGCTTGGTTTTTAAGAAATCCCAGCTTAATTAAACACCAACTTCATAAATTGTATTGCCTTTCCCTGCTTGCAGACCGGGACACGGCACAACTTTGATCTGCAATATTACTTGGCCAAATCTTTGGATAAACTCAGCTCACACAATACACATAGCCAATATTTCCTAACAGGTTTCTCATTTTCCTGCCAACCTTACCTAACTTAAGGGAGAAAGTGTTCACAACAACCTGAAAAGCAAATTAATTAACTACTAGCATTTTATAATCGAAAGGAGTGTTGCACAAAGAAGTTGACCAACCGTACTCAAAGAAAGCAAAAACATTTTCTTACCTACTTTAATTCTCAGGGAGCTTTAAAACATTATCAAGGATCCCATGATGATAGCCAAATTGCAGCTTCGGGACATCTTCGGCTGGATAAACTTATACATGGTTTTCATTCATACGGGAAATTATATACGTATAGCCAAGAAACGAACTACTTGGTGATTATTTATTATTTACGTATGAAGCGTGCTGGCCATCTTGAGTGGCTTGTAATCCATATGGAAATCAAATAATGTGGTGAAGACAGTTTTTTCTTTTAATTAATTCTTTTTTAGTAGGATAGGAAACATGTCGCTTAATAAAACCATAATGATTTAGTTGAACACAATCTCAATCTCATATTTCTCTCACACAGTGTATATCCAAACTCTTTGATATGATATATTTTTTTTTTATCTAATGGTTTCGTGTGCGTGTTTGTGCATGTGTGTGACAATTAACGACAAAGGTCATCAATGTCAAGCAGAGGTGGAATGGCTTTTGGACGGGCCAACACCTAATTAATGCGATGCCATCTACAGTGTGCCCTTGGTTTTGGAAAAAAACATCATTATTCATGTACTGAATACGTTGATTTGTAAGCAGATACAATCATAGTTTAATTGATCACCGTACGTTTATGTAAAACCAGCACGTATGTTTGAAATTTCTCGGAAGCCATTGCAGAAAATGCTCCATATGAAGGACTCAATCAGTACACCACATATTGACCTTAATTATTCTGATTTCAACGATAACAACTCAAAGCCTAGCTAGCTCGTGAAATGTCCGTTTCACTTACCAATCTTGATTAGGTCACTTCTTTAAAAGAAATAAGAAAAAACATCACGGATCAAAGCATCAAGCTATGCACATCTTCTGTTTTTCTGACTCTAAATTCACATGATTTGACACATTGCAAGCTAGATAGAGAACAAGTGCACAGCCAGAAAGAGTTCCAGAAACTGCGAGGAGAGAAGTAAAGAAAAATGTGAACAGTGAAGAAGCAACAGAAATAATCAGCCAGCTTTGCTAGTTCCCACGCAACAACGTGGGAGTGATCACTATCACAAGCTTTACAAATCAAGAATCGAATTACATGACAAATATATACCACATACATACGTATACGTACATACACATACGGCTCAAGTTATCTAGGTTAGTAACCTAATAATAGTTATACTTTAGGTGTACAAATTATAGACTGTTCAACCTGTTATAAATCTTGATAAATAAAATTAGACAAAGTTGTTGGGGTTAAGTAATCAATCTTTGTGTGGTAACGTGGCGTATAATCCTACAGATATTCATCTATAGATATATACACCTAGGCAAGAGGGCAAGAGGCAGTGTTTATAAAGTATATAAGGGGCAGTTGTAAACTGATAAACCGTCAAATTCCAGGATCAGAGAGCAGTCAAGCCAACCTCTCCCATAATCTTTTCAGCCCATAAAACCGTTGTCACCTTCGAAGCAAAGAACCAAACAAAAATTTTGAACACACAAATATCCTCTCAAGATAAACAAATATCAAAACACCAAAAACCAAGCAAAACAAAACCCTAATGGATGCAGTTGTTTCAGAGCTCGAAGGAACTCTTCTCAAAGACCGAGACCCCTTTTCTTATTTCATGCTAGTAGCATTTGAGGCATCGGGTTTGCTTCGCTTTGCCTTGTTATTGATTTTTTGGCCTGTGATTTGGTTACTAGAGATATTAGGGATGGGAGAGTATGGGCTCAAACTAGTGGTCTTCGTTGCCACTGCGGGTGTTAGTGAATCGGAGATTGAGTCGGTAGCAAGAGCCGTTTTACCAAAGTTTTACATGGATGATATTGACATGGAGGCTTGGAAAGTGTTTAGCTCACATGATAAAAGAGTGGTGGTGACTAAAATGCCAAGGATCATGGTAGAAAGGTTTGTGAAGGAGCATCTGAGAGCCGATGAGGTTATTGGGAGTGAACTTGTGATAAGCCGGTTTGGGTTCGCCACTGGATTTGTCAAGGGCAACAATATTGATTCTTATATCTCGAGTCGTGTCGCCAAACTATTTATCGATGAAAGGCCTGGTCTTGGACTAGGGACGATTACTTCTTCATTCCTATCCCTATGCAAGGTGAGTGCATATATATATAGATTAGTAGCAACCTCAGCTAGTGTGATCATTAATTTAAGGTTATTAACTTAATCGAAAGCTTTCTCGGTTGATAGTTCAATTGTTTAAAAACTAAATTTTGAAGTTTTATTAATTAGAAGGTCTCAGATTCAAACTCTAGACGAGGATTGTGCATGGTTTAATTATGCTGGATGAGAGATGTTATCACATTAATTAAGTAGCTGAAGATCCATTTGATCTCCCATGGAATACCAAAGTAAAATACTATTCATGTTAATTAATCGAGCTACCGCTAACAATTACATCCATTTCTTGTGTTGACACTTGACAGGAACAAATACATCCCCCATTCATGGCCAATCAAAACCAATATGATCACCAGCTTGTCCGCCCTCTCCCTGTAATCTTTCATGATGGCCGCCTGGTCAAGCGCCCAACACCATCCACGGCTCTCCTAATCATCCTCTGGATGCCACTAGGCATCATACTTGCAACAAACCGAATTCTAGTGGGAGTAATGTTACCGATGTGGGCTAAACCTTACTTGTCCAGAGTATTGGGTGGCAAAGTCATTGTCAAAGGCAAGCCACCACCGCCTGCGTCCGGTGGCAATAGTGGTGTGCTATTTGTTTGCACGCATCGAACTCTAATGGACCCTGTTGTCCTATCCACGGTGCTAAGGCGTAAAATCCCAGCAGTCACATACTCCCTTTCGAGATTATCAGAGATCCTATCACCAATCCCCACCGTTCGGTTAACCAGGATCCGCAATGTTGATGCTGAGAAAATCAAAACAGAACTAGCCAAAGGTGACCTCGTGGTTTGTCCAGAAGGAACAACTTGTAGAGAACCATTTCTATTGAGATTTAGTGCACTTTTCGCTGAATTAACTGACCAGATAGTGCCAGTGGCAATGAATTACAGGGTTGGTTTTTTCCATGCAACTACAGCAAGAGGATGCAAAGCTCTGGACCCTATATTCTTCTTCATGAATCCTAGACCAGTTTACGAGGTGACTTTCTTGAATCAGTTGCCAGTAGAAGCTACATGCTCGTCTGGTAAAAGCCCACATGATGTTGCCAATTATGTCCAAAGAATCTTAGCAGCTACATTAGGATTCGAATGCACAAACTTCACTAGAAAGGACAAGTACAGGGTTCTCGCTGGGAACGATGGAACAGTATCGTACACTTCATTCGTTGATCAGATCAAGAAGGTGGTGAGCACGTTCAAGCCTTTTTTTCACTAGCTATCATCATATATGAAAATAAGACTTATTTATATATCTGCTTCAATTTATCCCGGTTCATGTTTTCTTCTCTTTTCTTTTCCTTTTGTTTTTGCATATGGCCGGGATTTGTATTCTTTTTATTTTTAATTGTTCCTTCATGGAAATGTGGAATAATACACGAGGATTACTAACGTCAATCATGTTATTTTTATCATTGTTAGTGATCTCATTAATTTGGACTTGGAACTAATATTTTTCTTATTTGTAGTTCATCTATCGAGTATGTATGTTTATGTTATCATTTTTCTTTTTAATCAATTTTTACTACGCTTAATATTTTTAAATTGCTTCTGATTATGAAAGGATACATTTCTTGTTAATTAGATACTCCAGTGAGCAAAAATAAAAAATAAAAAGAAACATTATAACTCCTTCCCAGCAATCTGTAAGTAGTTGTTTTCCTGAGTACTGATATAATTATGTAATCTCATTTAATCCGTATTGGAAGAAATAAATAACAATTTACTCTGTGTTACAAATTAAGGAAAACTATACCTGTCTTTATCAAAAAACAATAAACGGAGGTCGAAAATAAGGGAGAGGAGAATCAATACCTGCAATGCCTTTCCTTTTTATGTACTCTGTTGGGCGAAAAAGCCGAGCTCTGGTCCACGCACTGGCATCTTAATTACAGATGGACCACGAAATAAATACACCTCAAGTGCGGAGACGATGATGCAGATTCAACGAGGTAACATATGATGGGCTACGACAAAGCAATTCATATGCCTAGTAAGCTATCTATAGATGGACCATCATTCTGTTCGGTTCAGGACCTAACACCAACTATATCCATATCCCACCTCCCGGCCCCCACAGAGATCATTCTAGTGAAAATATGTATGGAGTTTAAAAATTAAACAAGAGGTTTTGCATTAATTGCGGTTAATCGTCGATTCATGACTTGCGGTAAGGTTCTGATTCTCGAGAGATTTATAGGTTTAGGCCATTTGGGCATGGCTGCTAGGATCTGTTCATACTTCGTGAGCCTATCCACTAGTCATCTCACAAATTAACGAGTGTAACTTTTTTCTTCTCTCGTCAAGGATTCCTTGTCAACTGCATGGGTTTTTAATACTGACCATAAGAATTATGGTCCGCAAAGCATGCCTTTTCTTTTGAAATAGGCCATCCATAATCGAATGAAACGGTGGAATAACTTTGACGCATACGAGAGTACCAGCTTCCTTAATTTGGTTTCGTGCTGTTCTCAAAGTAATCCTTGTTTGGTGAGGTAGTTTTGACATTTTCATTTGCCTTTGGAAAAAGCTATATATGGCGAC
This sequence comes from Populus deltoides, assembly GCA_015852605.2. Taxonomy (NCBI): domain Eukaryota; kingdom Viridiplantae; phylum Streptophyta; class Magnoliopsida; order Malpighiales; family Salicaceae; genus Populus; species Populus deltoides. The sequence goes on from CM027579.2 coordinate 19,054,668, forward strand.
TAGTTGAGTCTACCGACTGGTTGTTTATTTCTGAAGGCTGGATGCATTATCCTATTCATTCCACGAAACACGGCTCTTTTTTCTTTTCAGAAAACAGAAACTTATAAAATAATATAGTTTTTCTTTGAAGTCTTGTTACCTGTAATCTATCTCCACAGACGTTGGTGTATCTGTCTGTCTGTCCGCTTTGGCTCTGCATGCATCATCATTGCCCGCTTGTCAACCGTATACTCTATGCTTGTCACTCGACCACATCTACATGGCTAACTAGGCACTGAGATTATTTTAACCGTTGAGGTTAGAACACTGCTTCTTGTGGTTAGTTAAGAACTGCTTGATTTGAAAATCAGTCCATTAAAGTAGGTTAGAACACTGCTTATTGTCTTGAAAAGTAACACATGTTCCACCAGTTTAAATTTAAAACGTGACACTTGTACGAGGATATTAGTTAATGAGACAAGTGTCGTTTTTTAAAACTGTCATATATATGATTTTATTATACAATTTATATATAAAAAAATATTTTCCCGATAATTAAATTAAGATTTATAAAGTTAGGAGCCTATCTCAATTTAACCACGATCGATTCAGTGTGTTTGAATCATTTATCCAGCTAGCAATCATTTTAAATTAAGTTCTATATATGGAGAGTGTTGTGAACAACTGAGAATTCGGTGGAAAATCTCTTTACTTATCTCTTCCTTTTTCTACCCATCCCACCAAGACCTATAGCAATCCCACCAATATGGAAAAAATGCACGAACAATAAAAGTGAAATGAACCTCGCAAAAATTCTCGTGAACCTAATTAATGCCAAATGCCTGCATACATTCTGGTCAAGATCATGAAGATTAGATGCATGTACGTAGATTTTTATAAGAAATTAAATGGATAATATATAAAGCGTTGGTTTTGAGGATAGGGACTGCTCTTTTCACTGCATAAAGGAAAAAATTGAGTTTTTTTTTATTATTAATATGGATATTCAAGTTAATTTGTGTGTACTTTGATTAATTTTATAGACATTAAAATTTGTGAGACTCGAACTAATAATAATTTTTAAAAAGTAAACCTAAAACTTAACTAATTAAACTACATCCTTCAAGTTAAAATCAGCTTTTTTTAAGCCAAAATGCTAATGAAAGTTTATGTGTTTGAGCAAATAGGTGCTTTTAATTAGAAAATAAAATTTTCATATTATACGAAATGTCAGGGTAGTTGAATTTTTTTATTAAATGATATGGCATGTACTGATATAAAATAAATCACACTATAAAATGTGGATTTTTATGATATTTAATAAATAATCATAATTTTAAGATATTAAGTGATTTATAAAACAGTACCAATCACACGATGGCAAGTCGTTTAATTAAAAAAAAATAGTAAAAGAATTAAACGGCTGATCTAGTATTATATATCCTTTAGAAGTTTTTCTCATACAACAACCAGATACGTTACATGAGGAAATACGTACATTAGACTTCTGAGAAAGAGATATATACTACACTCTAGCATTTATATTTCAGGATAAAAAAGAGGATTTTAAAATTGATAATCTGAAAACTCCCTGCACCAGCTGTATGTATAATTAGTATTATGTTTTTTAATTAAAAATATATCAAAATAATTTTTTATATTAGTATATTAAAACTATAAAAAAACACACAAAAACATATCAATTTAATGACTAGCAGGAGAAAAACAATTTGAAATGTAATTTAAAAAATAGATTATAAAGCGAAAACAAAACTGTGTAAATACAAAAATGATCTATTAAACACTTAGCCATGGAGAAAGGGAGCTGTAATATGAACGTGGCCAGAGTTTGATAAAATGTCATAATCTTCTGACTTCCATCATTGATGATGAAACCCCATGTGTGATTATGCTGATAGGAATTAAGCCAGGCCAGAGAACAGCTGAAATTGATCAATCCAAAATTCTATTTAATTGCTTATAATCGAGCCCAGCTATTTATTAAATTACTAAAAAAATGCAGTGCCAGGTGGTCGCTGTCTTCTTCTATGTCGATAAGTTTATAATAAATTATTTATTTTCAAGATTTAATAATGAAGCCGTTTACAAGTTGCATGCACTAGAAGGCATTATTATCATTTTTTAAAAAAAGAAAAGGGTTTCTAATAATAACTAAAGATTCACAGAACAGAAAAAACCAACCAAACGCAGCCTTGCAGCATGGAACATGATGCGTGCTATGTAGGTAGATGGTGACGTGTCAGAGAGCAGACCGTCCACCTTCTCTCGAATCATGACTCGGCATTGCCCCGTGTGCCACGTTTCACTACCTATCAGCGCCTACCAGCCCCATGGGTCTTAAGATCTCTCAGTATTATCAATTCAACCCCCATATTTAAATTGATTTGCAACTTATACCCCGTAATTTGTCAAGAATGGTAGATAAATACTATTATTATTATACATACTTCACCTGTAAAAAATAAAAATATCATACCTCAAACAATTAAATGAAACAGTAAATCTAATTAACAATTAAATAAATTCATTAAATAAAATAAATAAAACAGCTCTCGGACAATACTATTGTTTTATCAAATCTCCAAGTAGGTTTGATATTGTAGTAATGATTTCTTTTTATTTTAAAATTAACACATAAATTTAAAATTAACCCATATAAAAATTAACTCTGTATAATCTAGTTGATTTAATATGTTAAAAAAAAAACCTGAATGACTAGTAGAAAAAATTTAATTTTTTTTCTTTTTTATTTTTAGAAAATCTACCTTTCATTTTTTTAATTTTACTTTTAATATTTTATTAATTTAAAATTAATTATTTTTCCATACAAACAAATTTCACATTCCCTCTAGTGGTAATTTTTGTATTCTTTTGGTGGAGAGAATAATGGGTTTAAACTCATAAATAATTAATATTTAGCAATTTTTTCTTTGAAATCTTACTACATTAGTCTTTTTTAGTTAGAAAGAACTTGTTCTCGAGTTTTTCACCGTGTTGCTATTATTATTTACCACTTGAACGCTGTTGATGACCCTGTACTCTCTTGATTTCTTTTACATTAGCTAAGATAAAATAGGTCAACAATCAATTCTTTAAACACCCCTACTGCTCGTTTAATGATAGTATTGTTCTTTAAAATCACTTATCATCAAGATAGGAATATTTAAATTGAATAAACAATTTCCAACTTCTGTTAAAAAGTAATCGAGTTTTTAGAGTCACTCTATAAATCTACATAATTATCATGATTAGAAATCAAGAAAACCACAAGAAAAAGAAAAATTAAAAAAAAAGGGTTAACCCTATATTTATTTTCTAAAAAAATAATTCTTTTTTTTTTTAAGGGGGTGTCGGCCAACAAATTATTGTTAATTTAAAAAGTTGCTCGTGATAAAATTAAAAAAAAAATTTAATTAACAGTAGCATTTATTTTTTAAATATCATCAGTTTAAGTTCTACAAAAAAAATTATATAATTATTAATTTTAAAATTTATAAAATTAGTTAAAATACATAAACTGATGCCAACTAATAAAAAAAAATACAAAGAGAAGGAGGCAGTCCAACCTGCTGATGTATGTATGAGTTTGAAAAGGTGTACGTTGAACAAGCTACGATCTCTCTAATTGGCTGCGGGTAAAAGCTGATATTAGAAAGATTTTAATTTCCATGCCTGCTTCTTCTGAAAATGACATCTTAAAAACTCATTTTTCCTCTCACAATCATTCTGGGATTCGTCGTGACACTGAAATCCTTTTGACTTTTTCTAGCTAGGATAAAGCCAGCATCTGTTTGTATTAAGAAACAACATTGTGGTTTTGGTAAATATATATAATTATTTTCCTCAAAAAAGAAAAAGCTATGTTTGTTTCGATTCGGTGGAATTTATGAAGCTATTCACACCCAAGAATGTTTTTTTTTTTTTAAAGAATTTCATAGCATTTGATTCTCTTTTATAGTTGACTTTAAACTCTAAATGAATAGAAAGAATAGAAAATATATTTGATTTAAAAAATATTAGGTTGATATTTTTTAATAATTTTATGTAACTGTATTAAAAATATATTTTTTAAAAATATCTTGATGCTAAAAAAATATTCTTAAAAAGCCTAGAAATGACACCGCACCATAAAAGCATCAAAACATTCCCCAACCCAAAACACACCGAAACCCTTCCACAATTCACATATTACCCGGAAAATTCTTAAAAGAATCTTTTTGGAAAAATCTACCTTCCTTTTATACAAAAACAACAATAATAAAAAACATGGAAATCCCACTGTAACGTCCGCTTATCTGTCACCAATCATCACAAACCACGTTTCGCGTTCTTACGGCCCGAACACCGTTTACGTGTTTAAGCCGTTAAATTACCCCTCTCCACCCATTTAATCCCAATCCCTTCCATTTTTTCCCTTTAGAATAAAAACCCAAAATTTCCCCTTTCATTTTCTCTCCTACCAAACACCAAAAAGCTCCAATCTTTCTACAGATCTGACCCAAAATAAATTTTGGTTTTCTTTAATTCGATGTCATCTCCAACTACGCCGTCGTATTGGTGCTACAGATGCAACCGTTTCGTTCAGGTTTGGAGACAAGACTCGGCAACTTGCCCAGAATGTGAATCAGGGTTCATTGAAGAAATCGAAAACCCTCCGCACATGATTCAAACAGAAGCATCACGTGAAAGGCACCGCAGACTTTCTCCCGCTGCCGGAACCATGTTCATGATCGGTAACCGCTCAAACCCCCATCGCAGGAACCGTCGCGGTGGAGCCGCCGGGAGCGGAGACCGGTCCCCGATCAATCCAGTGATCGTGCTTCGTGGCGGGCCTGGAGGGGCGGCGGAGGACGTAGTGGGAGATGACGGTGGCCGCGGTGGTGGAGGGTTCGAGCTTTATTATGATGACGGTGGTGGGTCCGGGTTGAGGCCGTTGCCGCCGAGCATGTCGGAATTTTTATTGGGATCAGGGTTTGAGAGATTGTTAGATCAGTTAACACAGATTGAAATGAATGGAGGGTTTGGCCGCTATGAGAATCAGCACCCGCCGGCGTCAAAGTCGGCGATTGAATCGATGCCTACGGTAATTATTAACGAATCTCATACTTTTACCGAATCGCATTGTGCTGTTTGTAAGGAGGCTTTTGAATTAGAATCCGAAGCACGAGAGATGCCTTGTAAACATATCTATCATACTGACTGTATACTTCCTTGGTTATCTATTCGTAATTCTTGTCCGGTTTGTCGACATGAATTGCCTTCTGGTGATGATGACGGTGAGGATGGGGTTGGGAGTCCGTTACCTGAAGCAGGGAATGGACAGGGAAATAACGAGGAGGAGGCAGTTGGGCTGACGATATGGAGGTTACCTGGAGGAGGGTATGCGGTGGGGAGGTTTACAGGGGCGAGGAGGGGAGAAAGAGAGTTGCCCGAGGTTTATACAGAGATGGATGGTGCGTTTAACAATGGTGGATTGCCGAGGAGGATATCTTGGGGGTCTAGAGGGGGTGGAAGGAGGGAGAATGGTGGTGGGGTTAATGGTGGTAGAGACGGTGGTAATAGAGGGTTTAGTTTTGGGAGAGTTTTGAGGCATTGGTTTGCTTGTTTTGGCGTGGGACGGGGTTCGAGTTCAAACTCCAGAGTCACCGGGAGGAATAGGCCTTCTCCTGTTTTTAGCAGTTCCTCTTCGATGAGGAGAAGGGGTTGGGGCGCTGAGATTAATACTGGAAGGAGACGGTGAGAATGCATTAATGAGAGATGATCAAATGGATGTTCTGTTTTTTGCTTCGAAGGTGCTTGTTACTGAATTGTATATACGGAGATTTGAGAATGACACCCAATTGTGAGTTTCAGTTCATAATATAAAAAGTAGGGAGGTTTTATGAATTGTGTAACGATACTGTCTCCATGAAAGAATCTCGAAGAAGCAGTGTGAGCAAGGTATTTGGAGAGGAACATTTTGGGAGCCAAGAAGGTACAGGCCTAATTATACGAAAGTGCCTTTAACTAGTTTTCATGCAGTGAGCTACAGGCCTTGCAATTTTTTTTTTTTTTGTTTCTTCTTTTATGTTCCATTATTTGGTATTTGTAAGTTAGCAGCAGACCAGCAGTTGTTTTTCATCTGTCATTCTTTTTCCAAGAAATCTATAAATTCTAGCACCTCTAAGTTTGAAGCACGTTGCAAGAGCTTTGGTTTGGGCGTTTTGCTTCTGTATGTTTTAACTTGCACGCACAGCACTTATGTTGAATCTTCTTGGAGTTCTGGTTGCAGGCCTATTTCTCTCACTTTCTGGAACATAGGAGTAACCTTAGAGGGGGTCTTGTCTAAACTTGAAGGGATTTACGTGTTGGCAACTTGCTTTTAAAAAATATATTTTTAAATATATTAATTTTTTTATATTTATTTTTAACATTAATATATTTTTATTTTTTAAAAAAAACTTGAAAAGCATCAAAAGTTTATTTTAAACATAATAAGATGTTTGATATTATAGTAATGATTATTTTTAAAAAAATTTTGTTTAGAAATATATTAAAATAATATTTATATTTTAAAAAATCTATTTATAACTTTTGTAATTTAGAAACATAAAAAATTTAAAGCAAAATAAATTTAAATTTTTTGAAAAACATGACTTTGCTGCATATAAAGCACATTCGTTTGGGAGTTTGTAAATGTTTTTAGATATTTTTTAAAAGTGTTTTTAATTTTAAAAAATTAAATTATTAGTTTTTTATAATAAAATTAATAATTTTTTTTAGTGTTTTCTATAATTTTAATAATATATTTAAAAAAAATTATTTTAAAAATATCTTAATAAAATCTCGGACACAAAAGTTAATTGAATTCTTCAACAAACCCTTGTCGCGCATATTGACAAAGTGGGGTTTAATAATAGAACGGACATAGCGAATCAATATATATATTTTTTCGAAATTAACATGTGCTGTCAAAGTTGAGCCTATTCGAGTTCTTGGCTCTCTTGCTCTGCAAGAATTCCAATAAAAAAGAATTAAAATGTGATGAATTATGGAGGGTAGCAATCAGGAATCATATTGTATTGTCATTAATACAGAAAATTCTGAAGTGAGATCTGGTCCATGCATATATATTGGGACGCTTTACAGTTGTGATTCCAACAAAATTCAGGGCCTCCTAAGCTGGCAGACCAAGTTGCTTACGGAGTGTATGACTTTTGGGGACAAAACGGTGACTAAAATGCGGTAATTTACGCTTAAAATCATGCCCTGGAAGTGCCAAAATTCTGCGAGGACCATACTTTGGAAAGGAATGATGACAAGAGTATGAATAAAGGAAATTATTCCACATCAATTTTGCAGTTCGAGAATTTGCAATATATCAGAATTCTCAGTTGCCAACTTCTTACGCATGCTTCTGATTTGCAGTGAGCCCAAAACTAGTGCAAGGCATGTGGAATAAGATTTTATTCGATCCCCAGTTTGCGTTCAATTGGGATCAATGATCATGGAAAGTAAAAACTGTGCCAGAATCTTTTCTAGGCGATACAAATATATTTAAGCAATTCTCGCCATATCGAAAATGTAATACAATATTGAAATCATTTACTCTCACGCGATTGATTTCTAAGATTGCCTGGCTCTAGGCATATGATTCTGTACAGTCTGAATTTGGACCGTTCATTAAAACCCACGAGCACCACATCAGCCTCCTTGTTCAAATCAACGTGGATGTGCTTTTACCTCTTGTTTGGAACCCTACTCGATACTAACATTCAAGATGTGACACACACACACACACACACAACAGTCTACTTGCCGTCTAGCCGGCAGATTGATTTTGGGCCTGTTGACCAACACATGATATTGAGCTCAAACCAAAGACATGATGGAGCAAATGCTTTTAAAAACATAAAAACAATCGTTCTCTGAACTAACATCATCAACTGGAAAAAGACATGGACTAAGCTGCTTCAAAGAAATATAATGGTGAGAATTATGTGGTGCAGGATTGAGGTCGACTGCATTGAGATTTATGGTCGTGGTTGGCTGCTCTGAGCTATAAACTAAAGAAGATGTGTTTCTCTGGGAGGTTATATTGCAATGATACAATTGAATATGATATCATGCGGAAAAAATCAACTCAGCGCAATAATTTTAACAAAGACTTTATATTATTTTTATATTAATCCAAGAATAATTTTATATTGTTTCTTAACAAAGATTTCTATCCAGCTTGAACAGCTATTTCAAGCCATTTAAACGTAAAAAAAAGTATTAAATGGCTTCCTCTTAGGGGAAATGCCTTAAATTTTAATTCCTAACAAGAGTTGGTCCCGTCTCTTCGTTGTTTTTTTTATGCAAAAGGTAATTTACAGGTTCGAGGCTTTGCCCGTCCACGTAAATTTAATGGCAGAATTATACTGTTGATTATTTTTTTATAGAAATATATTAAAAAAATTATTTTTAAAATTAGTAATCATACACACACACACACATATATATAATAGTGTAATTATTATTTTGACACTTAATCATTTTATTTTTAGCATTTGCTTGAGATAATTTTTTTACTATGATATAAATATTTTTTTAAAATAATACGAGGTTATAGTAATAAATGTATTTTTTTTTTGCTGTATAATAAAATTATTAATTACCTGTGAAAGCAAAAAATTATTATATTCAATTACTTGCATAGATTTACAAAAAGTCGCAGTGTTATTTTAGTTTCAAGTTTATTTTCCTTTTAAATATACAAGAAGACTTCCAGAAATAAAAAAGTGAACTTTCACCACAGTCGTGACAAGATTTATGTATATATTCCAAGAACAAGAATTGCAATACAGAAACTGAAATGAAAGATGGACCGACATGTGCCTCACCAAGGTCAATAATCAACATAGTATCAAGTAGCTGGGAAAGATCTGGATTAGTCTTTGTAAGATTAGAGCAATCATGCATGGAATTCGTAAGTATTGTATGGAGAAATAAGCGTGCCTCCCCCAGAAACAATCAAACCTTACTGGAATCAGCATCCACAAATCTAATGAAGTGGGGTCTTGTTTCTAGATTTAAAAACGCGTTAGGTTTCCTAAGAATAGAGTTCACATCACACTTTGCATGCATCACCGACTGACCTTCTTCCTAGATCATGACTTTTGATGATGAAAGCGCCCCAGATTCTTTTGTTTCCTTCGATTTGCCTTCTCCATTAGCCATTAATTTGTTTAAAAACAATTTGTGTAAATAAACTTCAGCGAGACTAGTAGTCCCAGTTTTGTTAGGTATCTTTATAGAAGCAATAAAAGAAGGATATAGACTATCGAACAGCATATACCGAACTGAAAAGCAAATACCTCGGAGGTCTAATTGTTTAAAATATGTAACTTGCAACCCGAAGGCCATTTCTAGCAAAGTTCAAGTTTTGTTTTTAATCTCTATTAATGATCGGCGCCTATCCACTCCAAGATTGGAATTTTCATAAAACTTCACTCCATGTTCTAGCATGAGATTAGAGTTCTACACCGAGTATGCGTCAAGGAGATTCTTAGTTCGTAAATCTACTCGGCTAAATGTTAAGGAAAAACATCGAAGTTGTTGTTGTTTAATGTTTTCAACTCAATAGTTCAAGATGAGATGAACCGGAGCTGTTCTCTTGGCATTGAGTGTCTTGCCGGTCTCCATATCAATCCAGCTATCAAACAGTAAGTGAAAATGTTTTGGAAAGTGAGTCGGTAACCAAACAATGGATTGGAAGGAGAGGCATATTTTCAACTAACTAGTGGACAAAAGATGAACATTGTAACCCCTGCAATTTTCCAGGGAAGTGTAAATGTGGGCGCTTTACCGTCAAAGTATTCTGTCTTTATTCTAGAAAATGTGTTGCATAATTGTGTAAAAGCCAACGATGCAATAACTATTCGATTTGCGTTTGATAGCGAGAGGTTCGTCTGGTTACTTGAGGTGTCATCACTAGCTAGCTAGCTAGCTAGATTCGTGATTCTTTAGTACAGTTGTGACTTGGCTTGTCTCACGATAGAAAGCTAATGCACGATGAAGCAGAAGCACAATGAATTTTGGTGGCCGCCAATTCATTTGAGGAATCAGTAAGGTAATAATATAAATTATATTTTATAATTTTATTTATTTAATATATATTTAAGGTTATTGAATTGTAATTTTTTTAATATGATATTAAAGTTTGGTCATTTAAATGGTAATATTTTATTATAAAACTCAATATTTCATCTTTTCTATAATTAAAATTAATTAATAATATAAGATAGTGTGAGTTTATGCAAGTTTTAAGTTTAATTTATTTAAAAAAATATTAAAAAATAATAAAATCATATATTGATACAAGTTTTAATTTTAAAGAAATTTCATTTGAGATGATATTTTAAAAAATAATATAAATTATATATTTGGATATTTAATTTAAAGAGATGTGTTAAAAATAATATAATTTATATATTGAAATCTCATTTAATAACTCATGTTTTTAGATTGAGATAGTTTTTTAATAATAAATAATTTTTTAATAAATTAATTAGTGTTTATTTGAAAGTTTTTTTTGATCTTTAATCACCTTTCTTAAAAAAAAAATTCTTGAAGTTTCTTTCCCAATAAGATTTGAGCATGATAATTACTTTTCATCATGATTTATTACATGAATATTTTATTGTATCTAAAGCTTGTAATATTATAATTCATTATAACTGTAATTGTTAATTACATTATAATTTTTAAAAGTAATGACAATTCATTTTTTTATCTAGTGGATTTTTAGGTTCATTTGAAAATATATTTCTTTCATAGGCTAATTGAGTAATTTGAGTTTCATCCCGCGTGGTCCTTGTATTTTAGAATTTTGATCCTTGCTTTATTTTACCTCAGCATATAATTAATATTTCAATATTTTAACTTCATAATATGCAATATGGAATGATTGTTAAATACAATAATAATAATAATAATAATAAAACAACATTTATTTAGTTACGTCACGACATTCTTGAGATGTGAAATTACAATAAGAAATCAAAACTCTTGTCAATATGTTTAATTGACTTGTTTCCGTCAATCAGCAATCGAGACAAACCTGAAGTTAAAAAATTTCTGCCTGTTACAGTTTATTGATTGGAAGAGTTGGCAAGCTAGCTAGTTCCTTCTCATAGACCAAAGTCTCGATTACGAATCTTTGCCGAAATTTTCAAATTTCAAACCTTTGTTTAATTCTGGGTTACAATCACGAATATTTTACACATAAATCAATTTCGCTTGTCTATTGTTGTTCGAGAGCCAAGATTAAATAAGAGCTTCTCATGTCCAACCGAAGGGTTTTGATGGCTACCGGTTCTTGGGCTCTTCCTGGTTTTGATAACATAATCCACTTTTTGTCCCCCACTGCACCTCCCAGAGATACCCTTTTTGAAAGGGCTCATTGGCGATTGTAAAACTGTCTCCATGCTCATGAAAGCAGTTGGAGATACAGTCTTTGAACTAAAAAAACAACAGATTTCTCATAAACACAAAAATTGTAGGTGCTCACAGTTCTCAAGGGAGAAGAAAAAAAACTCAAGTCGAGCCTGTAATAATATCATGGTGTCGTTTTATTGACAATGTAGTAAAATTACAGGACAGCGTAGTGCTACAAAAGTTATGTAACAATCGCACACCGAACACTATGCATATGTGACGGGGTAGAAAATCCAAGCAATTGACATCGGCCAAGAGAAAAGGTCCAGAAGTTTTCATGGAAAATTCAATAAAATAAACTTCTAAAGGCAGAGGACATTGTTTTAGCGTACAGGGTTTCATGGAGATGATTTAATTACCAAACTCTTTTATATAGTTTCAATGTAGCAATCACTTTGGAACAAGACAGTTTTTGTTTCGTCATCCACAAATTCAATCCTTGATTAACTAATTTTTTAGTATCTAAATTGACTTGGGACAACATTAAGCAATTGCTACCTATCAGAATGCAGAGAAAGGGGAGTGGAATTTGCCAAAATGCAAGCCGCAATGCATTGCCTATCACATTTAACAGTTGCTTTTCGTGCCAAATTAAGAAACCACAAAGAAATTTTTAGTTAACCACGACAATGGAAGGAGAAAAGTAACATTCGAATTTTAAATTATGATTTCATTAAAAACAATTAATTAAGCACCTAACCTAAGATCTATATGTCAGCTCCCGACCAAACATGTATTAATCCCCACTTCATCACGCTTGATTCAATAACAATCATCATTATCTTATAACTATTCTCATGTGTGCCCGTGGATAAACTTAGAAGATGAAATTTGTCAATTTCATTTTGGAAAATTACCCTTCACGTAACGGAATCAAAATCCAACATGAGTACAACATGAATACGTGGACAAAAAGTATTGCTGGAAAGACATAATGGATAGTGGCAATTTATGGAATAGCATCAAATTTAGTAGCAAAGACAAAATTGGTAGCATTGACGACCTATATAAGTAGTGAATTGATACGAGTTTAGACTTGAACGGTAAACAATCCAAGACAAACAACAAACATAATAGATGCGACAACATAGAATGACAGTTACACAACAATGCAGTGAATTATTATGTCAGTTATGATCATAGCTTTATGATGAAAATAAGTGTCTAGATCATGGAGGCATGGCTGCTAAACATGAAAGCATGACTGAGATTGCTTCTTAAGACATTAAGATCATAAAAAAAATATAGAGCAAAGCCATCTACTAAGTTCATGAAAATATAAAAAAAAACACTTCACTATTTTCTAAAATATAGAGAAAATAGCTTTATATTTTGTAATTTTTCATATGCTTGTTTTTAAATAGGATGTATAGTCTTGATTGTGTAGGGAAATGTTAGCTTGGGTGCATAGTATGTTAGTTTTGTGTATAGTATTCAAGTTTTGGGCATAGAACATATGCATACAAATATGTTTTATTTTTTTTGAGATTAATAAAGATTGAAATTTGTTTATGTAATAATATGTGTGCTTATAAAGGTTATATCCTTTTTAATTATGTGCTTCACTTGTCTTGTAGCACGGAAGAGTATAAAAAAATTTCTAGACGAAGAAAACTACTTAATTATTAGATAAAAATGAGTAGTTGAAAAAAAAAGGACTGAATTCGAGAAGAAGCTAGTCTGCCGCATAAAAACTGAAAAATTTCGACCATAATTTGGCTTAGTTTTCAGGAAATTGTTTTCCTTTTATTTTGGGCGGAAAACACTTTATGGAAGTTGTGAAAAATTTAGAAATGTCATATTATTTACCGATTATATCAAATTTGATCCTCAAACTTTTGATTGCTATATATATATTTTTTGTTTTGAATACTTGTTTTTCAATTTCATCCATTAGAATTTAATTTTTATATTAACTTTGATCCTCATTTTTATTTTGCTTTTCCCTTATCATTTTTTAATTGAAATTTTTTATCTATCAAATTTGATCCTCATTCTTTTGATTATTACTTATTTTATTTGAAATAATTTATGAAATGTTAATTATTATTATTTTAATTTCTTCATCTTTTAATTTTTTTATTTTTTATTTGATCTCTATTATTTTGATTATTATTTATTTTATTTGAGATAATTTATGAAATTATATTTTTTTTCAATTTCATTCTCATTCAACTTTTTAATTTGTAAGATTTATTTCTCATTATTTTAATAAAATTGAAAAAAATAAAACATTAATAATTTATTTTCCAGCTTATTTTTTATAACATAACCAAATACTGGAAATTATTTTTCAATTTATTTTTCATTACACTACCAAATATCGAAAAATACTTTTTCAAAATTTATTTTTTCTGAAATTCACTTTTCAAAATAAAATTACTTTCTAGCAAACATATTTAATTATTATATAATAACAGGTAGAAAAAAAAAAGAAAAAAAGAAGAAGAAGAAGACTAAATCCGAGAAGAAGCTAGTCTGCCGCATAAAAGCTGGAAAATTTCGACCATAAATTAACCTTGTGACAGTATCCATGAACAACTGTGATGGACTCGAATTTGTCCGTCCACAGGACGAAAAGGCCTTTTGTTTTGTAATTGTCCACACGACGAAAATCCCAGTCTCCAAAACTAACAACACGTATTCCCTTACAATTAATGCATTTTTCCAAGCATAGTATTTAAGCAACACAAATAAAGGAAACTCCACAAGAATAACCGCAACTCCCTCCCTCGCCTTCATCAATTAGTTCATTGATCTTTCAAGTCTACAATTATAAGCCATTGAAAGCGATTGAAGCCCCAAACCAAGATAAACAGAATTTATTAAACAAAACATCATGGTTTTTCTTCGGCTTCTTGTCCAGCTGTTTATTTCCTTCATTTTCTTGCGATCCAAACAATGTTTCTCTTCAAATCAATCACCAATAATATTACCTCTAAGAACCCAAAACAACCATCATATCTCAACACGAAGACTCTTCTCCAATAGTTCTTCAAAAACCACAGGCAAGCTCTTATTTCATCACAATGTTACCCTCACTGCCTCTCTCACCATTGGCACGCCCCCACAAAACATTACAATGGTTCTTGACACAGGCAGTGAGCTTTCTTGGCTCCGTTGCAAAAAAGAACCAAACTTTACATCCATTTTTAATCCTCTTGCCTCCAAAACATACACTAAAATACCTTGTTCTTCACAAACCTGCAAGACACGAACCAATGACCTTACCCTGCCCGTTACCTGTGACCCGGCCAAGCTCTGCCACTTCATCATCTCTTACGCTGATGCCTCTTCCGTTGAAGGCCACCTCGCATTTGAAACTTTCCGGTTCGGATCGTTGACGCGGCCCGCTACTGTTTTCGGGTGCATGGACTCGGGCTCTAGCTCCAATGCAGAGGAAGATGCAAAGACAACCGGGTTAATGGGCATGAACCGTGGGTCATTATCATTTGTGAACCAGATGGGATTTAGAAAATTCTCATATTGCATATCGGGTCTTGACTCGACCGGTTTTTTGCTTCTCGGGGAAGCCAGATACTCGTGGCTTCAACCCTTAAATTACACTCCTTTGGTTCAAATTTCGACCCCTTTACCCTATTTTGATCGGGTCGCTTACTCGGTTCAGCTTGAGGGAATAAAGGTAAATAACAAGGTTTTGCCTTTGCCCAAATCGGTGTTTGTACCGGACCATACCGGAGCAGGGCAAACCATGGTCGACTCGGGTACCCAGTTCACGTTTTTATTGGGTCCGGTTTATAGTGCCTTGAGAAAAGAATTTCTATTACAAACTGCAGGGGTTCTAAGAGTTCTAAACGAACCTCAGTACGTGTTTCAAGGAGCAATGGATCTCTGTTATTTGATTGACTCAACTAGCTCTACCCTGCCAAATCTACCGGTTGTTAAGTTAATGTTTCGGGGAGCCGAGATGAGTGTATCGGGTCAAAGATTGTTGTATCGGGTCCCGGGTGAAGTTAGAGGGAAGGATTCAGTGTGGTGCTTTACTTTCGGAAACTCTGACGAGTTGGGAATTTCATCGTTCTTGATTGGTCACCACCAACAACAAAATGTTTGGATGGAGTATGATCTTGAAAATTCTAGGATTGGATTTGCGGAGTTAAGGTGTGATCTTGCTGGTCAACGGCTCGGCTTGGACGTCAAGAATTTAGCATGACTACTCTGCGCCGGGTCAGCTCACACGTGGGGCTAATAGAGTCTATATATCTTCAGTAGAAAAAAAGGGAAAAGGCCCTTTATTACCCGTCTTTGATGGATGGGGTGCCACCCTATTTTAAAGAGTTGAGAATATATAAAGTTCCATGTTTTTTGGGGGCGTCGTGGAGTGTGGGGATTGGATTTTGTGATCTCAATTAAACGAGCCATCGTCCAGTCCATGGTTCACCACGACGCCTTGTCGTGGCCCACTGATCGGACAGTGTCTGTGCGCGAAGAAAATTTGGGATTTTGGAGCATCAAATGCACTGCTCAGTAATATATTTTTGTATCGTACATGACGTTATTCAACTCACTTCCATTGCTTTCATATTTGTTATTCTCTGAATCTCTGTTGAATTTGGTTTGGTTTGTGTCAGGTTACTGAGGGATTTTGGAGACATTTGTTACTGTGTTTGTACCTGTGTTTTGTGTAAATTTAAATTTTTATTTTTCCAAAAGGGTACGATTTGTATTTCTGGTCGTTTTATGTTGTCAAAAATGATTTTTAAAAAAAAAAATCATTGTTGTTTCAAAATGATTAAAAAAATAAAATTATTTTGAATTAATTTTTTTGAATATTTTCATATAATTTTGATATATGATGTCATATATAAATTTTAAAAATAAAAATAATATTTAAAAAAACAAATCGTCTATTATAATAATAATAATAAAAGAATAACCAATGAAATATGATTAATTTGATTTAATACTGGGGGCGGTTGGTTTGTGGGTGCCATGCCAACACATTTTGCTATGTTCTGCACTTTACAACTAGCAATAGTGTGTACAAAAGTGGCCCTATCGGCTGTTCTGGAGAGCCATTTGATTGTGAAATTTCATCTATCTCCATGTCTCAGTCCAGCCAGCGGTTCTCCTGTTAAGGTACTCTTCTGTCTTTTGATGCAAATGGACTGCTTGTATTCATATTGATGTTCAGGCTGTGATTTGTTAATGTGTTTTTGAAAATGTTTTTAAAAAATTTTAATTTTTTTATTTTAAATTAATATTTTTTTATATTTTCAAATCATTTTCATATATTAATATTAAAAATAATTTTTTAAAAAATAAAAAATAATTATTATCACCTTACAGTCAAATTTTAAACTTCATATGTGGTTACTGACTTCCGGTTCCTGTAGAGTAAAAATAGGGTGCTATTATTTTTTAAAAAATTGTTTTATTTAAAAATATATTAAAATAATATTTTTTTAGTTTTTTAAAAATATTTTAATATTAAAATATTAAAATGAGTCGAAAAAATAAAAAATATATATAATTTTTTTAAATAAACAGGCTATTAGTTCTTCTGAATACGGATTTCTGAACTTTCTGAGAGGTAGGCTGGCAGTGTCAGCCGCCATATGTGATCCACTCACTTGTATATATGTAGTCATTCAACACTGTACAATCAGACTGTAGAAAAATCTCCTTTGAAAAAAATAACATTCTTGCTTGATGTAATTTACATGACTGTCCTTTGCGAATCTTATCTTATCTTTGTAGTTTTATATGCAATAAATTAGAAGCCAAATCCATTTTGATTTGATTAGAGAAATCTAAATCAGGGAGGTTAGCAGATAAAAAGCATAGCTGAAGGAAGTAAGTTAGGTATTAAGATTAGGGTCATTGTGTTTGTAACTGCGTTTTATTAAATTTTAAATTTTTTTTTTACTAAAATTAAGTACGGTTTGTATTTTTTGGATTGTTTTGATATGCTGATGTCAAAAATGATTTTTAAAAAATAAAAAAAATCATTGACATGTATTTCGGCACGAAAAACTATTTAAAAAACAACCGCAACCACATTGCCAAACACACTCTACGTGGAATGTGATAGCTTGGCAAAAAGCCCTCTAGAAGGCCTGTACCGTCCATGCAATTATGAGTGTTTAGTATTATTATAATTCATAATATTTTATAAAAGTGTTTTAAATTAAAAATACATTAACATGATATTTTTATTTTTTTCATATTAAAACCACATCCAAAAAATTAATTTAATATTTTTTTAAAATAAAAATAAATTTAAAAAATAAAAACAAACACTAACTAAAAATAAAAATCCATAAATGGTACATATTGGAGCTATAATACCTAATGTATAAGTTAGCCCAATTGTGTGTCACTGTTGCAGACAAATTGAGTTCCTATTTATCTCACTCTTTAAAGATAGGTTAGTTCAAAATGTCTCCGGGACGGGCGGTGTAGCCGGAGTTTAATAAAATTTTAATTTTTTTTATATTTTTTAATATATTAATGTTAATATTTAAAAATAAAAAAATAAAAAATATTTTAAAAAACTATCACCCATGTTCCAAACACTCGTTACAAGTTGAGCATGAAATCCGGCTCACAGGCTTTTGGTATTAACGGACAAGAAAAGGAATTAAGGTTGGTGGCAGTTCAATGTTGTAATAATTAACGAATGTCAATTTCTTAAATTTAAATGTTAATCCTGTCTCCATCAACTAGCCACGTGTATCAATTGTTGGATTTATAATATGATTAAATAATAATTTTGAAATTCAAAATTATTTAATTATTGCAACGGTTAACTAAAAAGGCTAAATACATTATTTTTTTCATTCTATCGAATATTTTTAAAAATAAAAGTCAACTGTAATATTATTTTATCCTCGTTAATTGAAGTAATTCTTAGAAAAAAGTTTAGAGCACCTCTGCATAGTAGTGGTCCAAAAGCTTGATCCCTGAAACCAGGATTACAAAGACGACATCGTATCTACTTCTCTCACAATAGTAATTTCATTTGAATTTATAATATGCTTTACAGGAGAGATGAATTAGATATATTAAAAAAACAAGACCGTTTCATAAGAAAATCCAAAGAAAATAGAATATCACTGAAACAGTGACTTGTTTTAAAATATACGAGGAGGTAAAATAGTTAATACAATTCAATAGAAGTGAATTTATTAGTTTTAAAAGATCAAGAAAGAGCTTATTATTGTTGATTTATCTTAAAAAACGTACCTTTGTAACAATATACGCATCCAGCCCAGCCCAGCCCAAGGATCCCAAGAAAGAGAAAACATGGTAAGCATTTTCGTGTGGTGAATAAAAAGCACAAAACCGACGTCGCTTAGACCATCATCATTAACAAATAATAACGGACGCAATGGTTCACAGAACGAAAGGAACCGAGTATTGGCTTCGGGGAGTCGACAAAGGTTGAAATGAAAGCGTTGGTTTTAGGCAACAAAACAAAAGGAAAGGCCTAAAACCAACCAACAAATTCATTGTTTAATCCCTTAGATCGCATCATATCCATCATGATCATCCTCTGTAAGTACATCTCATCTCATTTCATTGCTTGAGTTAGGTGTTTGAAAATTGAAACCCTAAATCACGAACTAATTGCAGATTGACGGAATCGAAGCTGAGTGGAGAAGCTGGTGCTGGTGCTGTTGCTATTGTTATTGCTATTACAAGAAATACATTGATAATATAATTATTATCAAGATAGAAGGCACGAAAAGAAGAATGAGTTTTGTTTTCCGGGGAACTCGATCTGATATCGAAAATGGCTTCCCTAGTTTTGTACCTGAACGACGTACACTGGTAATCTTATTATTAATGTTCACTCCTTTCTTTATTTTTGTTTCTTGTTGATTATATAATAATTTGTTGTGTTTTTTTCTAATAACAATAATCAGCGTGTTCACGCAACTCGGCCTGTCAATTCCAATTCACTTGTTTTTCTTGTCACAGGTAACTTCAATTTCATCATCATCATCAATAACAACAACAACAACAACAATAATAAATCCGTCTTATAGTTTAATCGTTTTATTCTTTCAAATTCTTCTTGCTGCCTTTTGTTTTATTTATTTACTATTGGTTTTGGCAGTTCTCTTGCTATTCATGATTTTGAACTCGCACCAAATGTCACCTAATTTCCTGGTATTTTTTCTTTTTTTTTAACTGAATACGGAATCTAGTAAATTTCATGTCTTTCTTTACTGATAATATGATGAGTTTTAGAGTTGTTTGTGCTAACTATGTTATGTTTTTTTTTTTTTTTGAGATGTAGCTTTGGCTAGTGCTTGGTGTGTTTTTTATGGCGACGACTTTGAGGATGTATGCAACTTGTCAACAACTCCAAGCTCAGGCGCAAGCCCATGCTGTGATGGCAAGTGGTCTTCTTGGTCATACTGAGTTGCGGTTGCATATGCCGCAATCCATAGCCCTTGCTACCAGAGGGCGTTTGCAAGGACTCAGGCTTCAGCTTGCACTTCTTGATCGAGAGTTTGATGACCTAGGTTTGTGTACGTGGTTGTATTGTGCATGGAAGGGGACAATTATGTGTTATGAGTCAATTTTTTTGAAAGATGAAACATTCTGTTTAGTTTTCATTTTACTTTTTTCCTTTCCTTGTTAATTTCATTTGTTTTCTGAAAAGGATTGTTCATGTAGGGGTTGTTGTTTGCATGCAGATTATGAAACTTTGAGAGCACTGGATGGTGATAACGTTCCCAATGGCACTTCAATGACCGAGGAAGAGATAAATGCCCTTCCAGTTCACAAGTACAAGGTCACTGGTCCTCAAAAGTAAGTGTTAATGTTTTGTTTGACTTGTGTGTTTTAGAAGTGCTTTTATGTGAATGTTGCTTGCAAAATATATGAATGGCATTATAGAGACATAGGAGTTTGCTTAGGCATTTGGCCGTTTGGTTGTGGGTGTCTGCAAGCATGCCATGCTTAGGGATTGCATATTGTGTCAATTTTGTTTCCATATAAACAGTTTGATTGTCGGGCTGGAGCAGTTAGTAAAAAAGAATTTGGAGTTCCCCATGAACTTTTCAGAATTCTTTGTTGATTACGAGAACTTGAATATCTTAAAAACCAGTCTGAATGAATGAACAACACTCCAAATCCAGAGAAGGTAGAGCCTCCTCATTTTCCCACCTCTCCCAACATTCCCTGACATCGGGTCTTGGATAGCTGTTTTAGCAAAGTGAAAAATAATCAAACACATAAGATAATTTTTAGAAGAATGTAGTTTTTCTTTTTGAAAAGAAACAAAACCAGTCTGAATCAGCAACATATGTATTGCTTATCATACATATTTTTGTTCTCTCTGCATATCCTTTGGGTTTTGATGTCTTGACAACAAGCTGTTCCTTGTTGACAGTGGTGGCTCCTCAATGCAACAAGCCTCTTCTTCTGTCTCGGCTGAGGTACAAGCCTTTGTTTCATGTCAATTACTTTTTTTCCTTTTTTTTTGTCTAGGTATGTCAACTTCAGGTTCATTAAAATTTATATCATACACATTGAGACGTGCAAATGTGGTTCGCAATCTACTGCCTTGTCATTTAACAATTCAACTGCTTTAGTTCTGGTCTATCAATGCACATTCACTGGCTGTATCCCTGTAAAAGTCAGTGCTGTGAAGCTTCTTACTTAGTGGTATAGAAGTGTGGGGGATAGATAATTAGTTTACCATCTTTAATGGTCTAGAACTGGCTTCAAATAATTTTTTCTTTTAATGGTCTAGAACTGGCTTCAAATGATCGTTTCTTGTCAAATGGGCATCTCCTAAGTTTCAAACAATCAACTTTTGTGGATCTTTGCATGAGCAACCATGTCAGGCACATACAATTCTATCTGTGGGAGTAGGTATGCATGCCAAACACAGTTTATAATGCTACACATGCAACGGGGTGTGCCTACTGGACACAGTAGATGATGCTACATATGCAACTGGGCGTGCATACTGAACTCAGTAACATAATACTGCATCTGCAACTGGAGACAGCTTAAGTATTTCTGCACCTGCTGACCACTTTTTAGTACAGCAGGCATAATGATGCCTTTTTACAGCAATGGAGCTCTCTATTTTTCAATTTCATTTTGGCTCACATCAGCGCAGTTAATCAGCCATTCTTTTATTCTTCTCTGTAGCAAAAGAAGCAAGATACAGGTAATGCTATTGGGAGCATGAAGTCTTCAGATGATGAGCTGACTTGCAGTGTGTGCTTGGAGCAAGTTAGTGTGGGGGAAGTGATCCGCACCTTGCCATGTTTACATCAGGTTCAGACTCTTCTCGTAGTGATTTAACTTTGCTGCACCCTTTGCTTTTATTGATCTGCACTGACAACTTGGTCTCATTAACTTCACAGAGGGTCCCTCATATAAGTGCTTAAAACATAGACCGCTGTGCATTCTTTTATGCCATTTGGTCTCTGACTTGCTTCCTTGGGCAGTCAGAAACTCGGTTCAAAATTTGCTCATACTAAGTAGTGACTTGTTGAAGCAATTTCTCTGCATCTGCTATGTTGCAGTTATTTCAGTTCCCCTTTTCCTTTTTCTTTCCCCTCTTTGGGTGAGATAATCCTGAATTTATTGATTAAACAGATGAATTTTATGCATATGCAAAACAGTAATCTTCAATGGCTGTGTTTTACCTGTACAAGTTTTGAGACCTCATGCCAGAAATTATCTTCATTTTGCAGTTCCATGCGAGTTGCATTGATCCATGGCTACGGCAACAGGGAACATGCCCAGTCTGTAAATTTAGGGCAGGATCCGGGTGGAATGAAAATGGACAAGGTGGATTGGATGCTTCATACATGGTTTAGTTACAAGCACTGGCATATAGTTTTGACAGATTTATATACTAAATACACAGCATTTATAAGCTCATTGATGAACATGGAAGGACTAATTGAGGGTGGCTAAGCAATTGTTGTAACACTTGATTTAACATTATAAAAACGGAGGTTCCTGTATAATCAATGACATAAATACAAGTTATTTCACAGTATTTCAGCAGCTCAGAAATGTAATTATATTGCATTTACGGTGTCAACCGTGCAATGTGGGATCAAAGAAATACTATATGGTAAAATCTTCCTTCAGGGTCGAAGGATGCAGATTAAAGCCTGTCTTAAGTAATAGATTGATTCCTTTTTAAAGCTCGGGCATGATGCGTTCACCATCTGTTCTGAGCAAGGAGGGGACACTAACAGACTCGGCCTCTCTAGCTTTTGCCTAATCCAAAAAGATAACCCAGTTCACCATCCCAGGTGAGAGCGGACTGGGACTTTATCTCAGAGGCAGGAGCACCCCCAGGGCCCGCACCATCTAAATCTTGACAAGTCCATAACTGAAAAGCTAAGGTATTAATAACTCATATTTTAAAGGTCCTTCATATCTTATGGTCTAGTCAATAAGCACACAACTAATGTTTCCTGCATATATCATCTCATTTATCGAATATTCGTTCTTCATGAAGTTAACAGCGACATGGCCCTATTTTGCCTTTCCCTTCCCCTTCCCTTGACCTTTCTTCGATTCCAGCTTGGCTTGTATTCTGGCGGCGGCGGCGGCTTTAGCTTCTTCTCTCCTCTTCTTCTCTTCCTCTTTAGCTGTAGCAGCAACCTCCCTCTGCTTCTTCAGCTCCCTGATTCAACATTAAAGAATGTCATAAGGCCATTTTACTGTGTCAGTGAGGAAAGTTCCAAAAAAAAAAAATCAAAATTCAGAGTGATCTATTTTTTTATGTCAAGAAGTATAACTTACTCGAGCCTGGCCCTCTCTTCTGATACACTGGTCACACTGGAACCCTTCCGTGGCTTGCAGGCCACCAACTCCACCTCAAAAATAAGAGTTGCGCTGTTTAAAGTATACAAATATTTAATCAAAGTAGATCAAGACCTCCATTTTTATGATAGTGTGAAGACAACTACCAAGAGCGTGCACTAACTGGCATGTTGGATTATTTTAGCCATACAAGCTCCATTTTACAATTCAAATAATTTAGATCTTTGATCCACCAAAGTAACTGATTTGCAAAGTTTATAATAAAATTGCACAAGATTATTGTATATCTCTAATGGTAGTTGGACCAACATACTTAAGGGATTAATGAAACAGGACAGTCTATGTACCCACAAATTCATCTTGTTTCTGTCACAAAATTGCATGACTAGTTTCATCGAAACAGTCACCTCAAATGTTATATGCATGATTCATGAATTATTTTTTTTATTACAACATCAAAAGAATAGGTAGGTATACATCCTTTGTTAATATCTCTCGGAAAACTAGAATCAGATATCCAAGATGTAAGATCCAGGACTGCACTCAGAACTATCCACAAGGAGAATTGGATTGCTTGTTTAGAAAGACATTCAGTTCAACTGCCATCCACCAAGGTTTAAATCTTGTGGGAGATTTGAACGGCTGTTAAAAGGGAGGTCAGAGTCTATACGGGGAAAAATTAAGGATGGGCTTCCTGTTAGTGTTTAAACACCAGTCTAAGACTACCTCGTTGATTGTGCACACATGCAGATTTTATTAATACTTTGAATAGGTTGCTGATGAGGGTGCGGTGCCAAGGAGGATAATCAAGCAGCCCGGGTTGAAAATAATGGTGGCAGCCAATAAGGATTCCAATGAGGATGCTCAACGAGCTGGGGTGAAAATGGTGGTGGCAGTGGCAGTAGGTGATTCTAGTAAAAATAACAATCATATTTAGGAAACGCTTTTGGAGACAAAAATCTCCAATCACATTTATTTCATTTCCAGTAGATCTTTCCTAGGCCATTGATTTTGAGCACAAATGTTCCTAATTCAAACAAGTCTCGGTATCAGAAAAGTAATTCTAAACAACAAATTGAAAAATGAATCTACATTGACATACTCAGGTGGGATATCTGGCGGGGAACCTGCACTGCCATAAGCAAATTCTGGTTTGCAAGTAATTTTTGCAACCTCCCCAACCTGGTAAAACCAAAAATATACATGTTACTCTACAAGAGATAAAAATCTTAAAACGAAGTAGAAAGCTTGCATTGAGAAAGCAAGTTTTGACCTTCATGGTTTTCACTGCAATCTCCCATGCCTGAATCACCGAGCCCTTCCCAAGTTCAAATGAGAACACAGTATTATCCATGCGTGTCGTATCAAAAACTTCACCGGTTTCAGCAAGTGTGCCCTCGTATTGAACTGTTCAAAGCAAGAATTCATATTTTATTTGGTAAACCAAAAACAAGTTAGTTAAAATCACTAACTAGCAGCAAGAGCATACCATACCATCAACAAGAGGAAGATCATCCGAGGGACAAAGCGCATCAGCTTTCGCTTTCCTCAAGATTGTCTTGACAACACCTCCATCACCGGATAAATCAATTGAATCACTCATGTCACCTCAATAGCCTGATTCATCCAATTAGATCAGATAATAATCACCAATTAACATTTATTATTATTGGCTATTGAGATAGAATCAGACACATGAAAATAACGACAATCGGGACCAGAACCCTAGGGTTTTAATTACTAATAAAAAACAAACTAACACTGCTTCATTTTGCCTCACATTTCTATATTAATATAAAGAAACAAGTGATTAGATGCATATTAATCGAACATCGGTTCAAATTTCACTATAAGAATACACAATTTTATTTAAAAAAAAAAAAAACTGCAACAAAATCTTACAACCAGATGAATTTTTTTTTGGTTTGAACTGACCTGGTTCAGTGAGAGAGAAGAGAATACGAGAAGAGATGGAGAAATCGGGTTGAATCAGTGACGAGGTATCGGGGGAAATGACAGGGATATCGGTGGCCATAGGCGTCTTGGTGTGGTCTTTCAGCACAGCAGTGTGTGAGAAGAAACGAATATAGTGAGCGACAAATGTGAATGTGGGCTTGAAGCCCAGTATACGATTAGAGAGAAAGAACTTTAAAGCCCATGGTCTCTTCTTCTCATTGCAGGGTTGGATATTTTAGGCTCGGTGTGGGATGTACGCGAGTCTAATGTTGGTTTAAGTTTTTAGTTTTGCTGAGCTAATATCACTCCTCCAATGCTCCGCCTGTAGAAATCTACCGTTTAACCTTCTTATGAACTCGTGGAAAAGTATGGTGTCGAATGCAGAACGTTTCATCGCTTTAAGAGACTTAATTAGTCTATATTTATGTAACATAACTTGAAAAAAATAATTAAATTGGGTAGATTCTATTAGGATTTATCTAGTGACATTGGTTGTCGACTCAATAATTATAATTAAAAACTTCAGCTAGTATTTTCAAAGGCGTCATTTATATAAAGTCTGTGACGAGTCAAAATATTTAGGTAAAATTTTTATTTATATAAAAATATAAAATATTATTCAAATAAAATAAATCTAATAAACACGTTAAATTCATAGAATTTAAGTTTGAGAGTCAGCAAAGCTCAAGGTAATCTGAATTTGACAAACATGTTAGATCTAAATGATTTCAGCTTGGCATCAACCAAGCTTAAAATAGCATGAGTCTGCAAACATGTCAGACTCAAAGAATTAGACTTGGCAATCATTCAAGTTTAAGATAGCAAGGATTTAACAAACATGACAAACTTAAAAAACTTGAACTTGACAGTTAGCCAAGACCAAAGTAGCGTGCATCTTGCAAATATATCAAACCTAAGAAAGCGTGAATCTAGCAAACATGAGAGATCCAAAGAACTTGGGTTTAATGGTCAGTCATATCCAATGCAGCGTGGGTCTAGAAAACATGACAGATCCAAAAAACTTGGGCTTAACTGACTGCCAGACCCTGAAAAACATGGGTCTGACAAATATGCTAAACCCAAAGCATTTTGATTCAACCATTACCAAACTCTAAGACTATATGCTTGATTCTAGACAATCTTCTAAAATAAAAGTATTGAAGGCATGATAAATTGCAATGCCTCTCCATCTGTAATAAAAAATAACCAAAATTGTAAAAAATAGCACAACAAAAATAACCAAAATCAACCTGTGACCAGCTCTATAAAAGGTAAATCATAAAAAATAGCACAACAAAATTAAGAGATGAAATTGAATAAAATATACAATAAAAAAAGAATCCAAACAAAAAAGAAATATCAATAAAAATATTATGGACTAAATTTGACATAAAAATATCTTGAAATCAAATGTCGAATAATGAAACTAAAAAAAAAAGTTCAATTAGAAAAAAAATATAAACAAACAAAAATAAAAAAAATAGAGACCAAGTTTCATATAAAAAATAAATAAATGAAACTAAATGATAATGGATGAAGTTAAAAAATAAAATAAAAGGATACATTTATATTTTAGCAATGAAAAAAGAGAGAGAAAAGCTCATCGGAGCCCAACCATTGCTCCTATGTACAAGCGTGGTATCAACAGAAAGATCATGGTGAAACCCTTCCAACAATGCCCTTGAAAGCGGCATTTGGACACATGTGATATGACACGACACAACACACATCGAGAATTTAAAAAAAATAATATTTATGATTGTCAAAATACTAAATTACACCCCGGTGGACTTGATAATAACTAAAAACCAATTTAAAAATACAAAAAGTACCCCGAATGCAAGCTGGCAAGATATGTTTTTAAAAGATTGTATAGTCCTTCCATTACGCTATTAAATATAAAAAGATCGAATTGTTCTTGTTAGCCTTTCAAAAAACTTTGTTTGCAGACGTATTATAATCCTTACACCATACATGTAAAAGATAAAAATGTTGGATTGTTTCCCGTAACCTTTTAAAAAATTTGTTCTTAAGAGTAATATTATACCATGTATTTAAAGTATAAAAAAATTGAGTTGTCCCTAATAAATATCACAACAATTAATGGCTCTTGTATATAAAAAAAACCACATTATCCCTAATAGCAAGTTAATTAATTTTTTATTGATAAAATAATAATCACGGTCAAAATGTTATGTATTTAGAGACACATTTAATTCTTAGTTTTTTTGACCGGTGGTAATAAATAAATGCCTTCTATATCCTAAAAATAATTGCTTTCTAATCACCAAAAAAGGGGCATGGCCTTGGTAATATCATTATCAAAGTGGCTGGGGGGGAGGGACCTCAGAGGAAAAGGAAGATACGATTTTCCGAAATGATATCACCTAAAATTAAAGATGGTCAAACTGTAAGTGATAAGTGATAACACAGTCCAAAATGCAATGTATTAGTCACAGAGAAAGTGGTCCAACATCCCAAAAACCGAGCATGTCGCAAAATTCAATCCCAGAAACTCCATGGTTGGAGCGTGATATCTGGATACCATGCCCATGTCCTCGGAGCTGAGGAACTCGAGGGAGGGGTCCCTCCCTTCAATAATTGCTCGAGCCTCCACCTCCTCCCTATCCCAATCCAAGACCACGCCACTCATCCCATAAAATAACAACTCCCAATTGGGACCCACCCAACGCAATAACGCTGTTGGGATCGCGTTTCCAAATAGCGCCGTGCAATAGAAGAGTTCCACCCTGTGTAATATTTATTTCCGGCCGCTTGATCAGACTACTCACCCTTGCGTGTCCATGATGTGACCGTTGACCGAACAGGGACGTGTAGAGGAGTGCTGCTTTTGCTGTGGGGGCTTTTGAAAAACCAGTGGGTCACGGATCGGGAATGGGCCCACCATCAGTTGTAGAGCCCACACAAAGAAACATTTTTTTGGCTTCTTATATGCTTCTCCCCGAAATTAACAGTGGGGCGCGCCCCCAGTTGTTGCCTTAAAATATTTTTAGTGCATGGGGATAGTCTGCTCGGTGATGTGGCAAGGTACGTGAGTACAGGAGGATGTGTCTGCTTGGTAACGTGTTAAGGTATAGCAGTTGTCTTTTGTTTTAATTATAATTTTAAGAGAATTTATATTAAAAAAACTATAATTTATAAAATAAAACTTTAACCTGTCACACCGCTACTGCAAACGCTAAAACTTTTCTTTTGGTTCATCTCCGTCTAGTCAATAAAGATATATATAACTAGGATGGAAATCAGTGTTCCCTTTCACCGATGAATGATGATCTGCAGCTGGAAAAAATAATTGCTTTTGAGTACCAAACAACCGCATGTTATAAAGAAACAACAGAAACATCGATTTTTAAAAATGTCCTATCAAAACAATAAAAAATACACATACATGAAATTATAGTTTATGCGCGATATTTTAAAATATACTTCGGCAGATTGAGTGCCGATCTTCGACACATCTTTACAGGACAAACATACAAAGTTTGTCGATGATGATATATGGTATAAATTATAGACTGAATTTTGGCTTGATCAACGGTTTTATAGAGCTTTGATTGAAATGCTGAAGATAAAAAAAAAAAAAAAATTCTATGAACATCCACATTCCTTGAGTATGAACTCAATCCACTATTTTTTTTGTTCATCAAAGATTCCCAAAGAACATGGACCGTTAGGGTAAACAGGGCGGCTAATTCTTCCTTGTTATTCTATAATCGAGAAAACATATGATTACTTTCACTTGAAAAAAGCCAATGACCAACTATAGTCTATACTAAACGTACTATTTTCAATAGTAAAACGTGAAAAGAAAAGGTGAAATAAATAGTAGTGATTTTTAAAATTACACTTTACGCCGAAAAGAAAAGGCTTGAAAAATTTAATTGCGGCCACTGTAGATTATTGATATGGGCCTGGTCAAGAGAAGGATAAGGTGGAAAGTTTGCTGAGAGAGCTCGCAAGTCTCGCATTGTGGCTAAGGGAATCAATATGCAATCATAAATGGGGATTTTGTGTGACCCAGAGAGATTGATTCTTAACATTTTCCACGTTAGAGTACAAAACTCGATCTACTATTACCACAGCTGTCAAGTAAATTTTGTTCTAAGAATCAAGTTAAGATCACAAATAATGACTTGGATTGACCATGTTAGAGAGATGTGCGAAATTAATTTATATTTGTTACACTTGAGAGGAGAAATATGCACACTAAACATCTACTTATAAAATATTTTTTAATCTTCAAATACTCAGTAATGTTTTTGCATTATAGGAAATTCAGACTAGCGAATTAGTGAATTGATCATATTGATAATAATAATAATAATAATAGAAATAATAAATTATTAATTTTAGACCTGTAAAATTAATCAAGATATATAAAAGTTGGTTTGTACATTCAGAGATAATAATATATTCAATATAAAATAAACCAACATTACACATGAAAATCCCATCAAGATTCTTATGACCCAAATAAAAGTGGGCGAGGATTCGCGGGTTGACGTTGTTCCTTTTAATTTCTCCAGGAGCTATCATGTCCAGTTCACCTCTCCACTAATTAATTAAGATAAGGAAGGAGACCCTCTTATCCTTGTTTTCCTTTTGTTCTTGATGTCTCCCTCGGCACGCCAAGCTAAATTCCAATGATTAATATCGAAATCTTAATTTGTTTGGAAGATATGTTTGTTTGATTGCGTAGAAAGTGCGTGTAAAGAAGAAAAAATTAGGAGGAAAGTAAAGTTTTTGTTTGACCCTAATGAACAAGTAAGACCAGGGAAAGAAGAGAAAATGGAAAGTAATAGAAAAATAAAGACACCTCTAATGGCCAAACTATCAATTATCAACCCATGAATTCAAACTAAAAAGACAGTGAACATGATGTGTTTCGGCACATCACAAAAGCAGACCGTATTCCGATTTGGGATTTCCGGCGCCCCACCACACTTTCCCTATATTTTAAATTAATTCCAGCTGCATCAAGGCGGTGTCATAACCCAATAAACTATAGATTACAACGCTGAGATGTAAGCAGATATTACATTGCATGCATAAGCTCGGTCTGAACCTAATTAGAAAGGTCATTTAGCGTGAATTAGGCACATGCACTGAGTTCAATTATCATCATCCAAAACGACGTCGGTCGAAGAAAGGTGAGAGACATTTGCTACGTGAACTGTGAGCCGTGAAGAATACGAATTTGCGAACCCATGTGTAGATCAATCGGGGGCATAGTCAGCAATGAAGCCAACTTTCTATTTCCAAGGCATCAACTACTGCCCTGCTGTTGCTTACATAAATCAGCATGCTATACTCGGTGCTATAATGAAAAAATCATGTAATTTCCGATCTGTATTACACGCCAAAAAGTTTGAAATTCTTAATTGTGTGCTTCCTTATTTTAGAATTTGAAGCTTTATGATTCCCGAAGGTTTCCATTTTATAACGAGCAGTAGTCAGAACCCATGATGTTAACACCACACAGCCACGGTAATCAGGTATCAGCCGACAGGGGAGGGGAGCCCAGCTGTAAATGATCTCCATAGACAGAATTACCCCCCAAACTACTTGCTAATTTACCACTCACTTGCCTCAGAGATTTACCCCCACCCTTTATCACTGATGTTCACGTGAAAAGTACAAGAACAACCCTGAACAGGATAAGCAGTCAAAGTGGTCCTGGCCCCGGTCAGGGGCTCGAGAATGCAGGATATTATCGTCATTTGGAGCATTATACTGGGCATTGAGATTCGCGCCCATTAACTTCCCTAGCTTGGACAAGGAAACCCTATTTAGTAGAAATGACAGTGCATAAACAGTGCTAAGTGTAATCTTTAATTTCTTCAAAATCAAGCTTTATTGACTGCCATGGCAGTTAATGTGGAAAAATAATTGAAGAAAAAGGCATCTCTTTTGCGCTCTTTTTGGGCCCTTGAAGGACCTAAGAAAGATACTCGCCCCCCCCACTTGATCCATCTTCTCACTGAGACGACTCTACTAATTTCATTAATTATCAACATCCATGATGGTGATACATTAAAAATTTAAAAAAAAAGTGAAGTAAAAATAGTAACTGATGCGGCCAAGCACACCGGATCCACAATTCCACAGAGACACACCTGCAATAGCTGCTGCAATGGTTGAATGGAATCTCTCTGTCTCTCTCACAAAGTCCAGAGAGAGAGAAGGAACTAGAGTGATGTGAGATCACACCCTCCACTTCAATCATTAAGACAAAGGGAAAATAGATAATGGACATGGGAGAATAGTGAGAATTACGCATGGATGATCTCTCTATCATATTAATCTCTAACACTGAAACTAACAGTAACATCAAGAAACCATCTCCTTCTAAGGAGTTTCCAGATTCCCAAAAAAAAAAACAAAACCAAAAAGCGAAAGAATGCAAAACAAAAAAAAAAAGGCTAAAAAATCTTTATATACATGTATATATATCTTGCCCTTCCTCTTCCTCTTGGATGCCAAGAAAATGCCTTGAAAATGGGTTTTTATTGAAGCAAAACCCAAGAAACCATCTCATTGAACGAAGGAGATATAAAGTTAAGAGTCCAAAAATGGAGAGAAACTTCAACCAATGTTTCTCTCACTAGATCCCTTTGTCTTTCCTTTCTTTCTCTTCCCAAATTCTTTAAGCATCACTATAGTCTCTCCAGCAAATAAGCATCGCCACACACCTCCTCACGATGTAAAACCTAGCTCTTTGTTCTTTAACAAGCCTTGCACACTTTCTTGTAAAAGAACATCTCCTTTGAGATGAATCCTTCATCAGAGAAGAAGTTGAGGATCTGCTTCTTGATGACCCCTCTTTCTTGGACAATTTCCACTTCTCATCAAAGTAGAATTGTGGTGGTTCACTTGCACTATGAGTGAGAGTAATAGCCATGACAATTAACCAAAAAATTACTTCTCAAGAATACTTAAAATTCTCAATTCCCTCTTTCAATGGGCTTCTAAGCAAGAACAGAGAGAGAGAGAGAAAACGAGTCACAGGAAGTGAAAACGAAACAGTGAGTTTCTTGGAGTATTGAGACCGCGTCAATGAGGCAGGTTATCGGGTAGGGGCTCCTATTTATAATAAATTAAGAGTGAATAAAAAGCGTTGCAGAAGGGTGTGGCAGCGGGTATCACCCGGGCCTTCTTTGCCTCGAGAGGCCCACCATGTAATTTTTTTTTTATTGTTTAATTATTTTATATAAAATCCATTTGTATTTTATTGAGGTTGGTTCCCAATACATACGTCATTGGCCGTGGAAGGGAGAGAGAGGGAGAAGGAAATTTAATGCAGGAAATCTCACTGAGCTGTGTGGGGCTGTAAGCCTGTAACTGTAAATTTCTTAGTAATTAGAAAAAGGCATTTTTTTATTTTTGGTTCGTCTATGCAGTTATCATCTCAATCTTGTTTTATGATGAAATTTTGTGTTTGTGCTGCTTTAAGAGCCCTGCGAAGCAAGTAAAAATTGGGGATGCATAAATCAGCTGAGAGGAGCATGTACCAGTAAGTATTTATTTTTAATTTTAATATTGATATGGGATTAATACATTCATAAATAATCATTAATACATTCACAAAATATAAATTCTAGCAGATCTCTCTGCTTTCAACTGAGTCGATCGAATAAATAGACATGATTTTACGGAGCACGATTCACAAATTGAAAAACATGCAATCGATGGCCTTCCGGCGATTTCTCACATGCCTATCATCCACAGACCATCAATTAAAAGAAAATGGTATCTTGCACGCAATGAAATCTACGAAGAGGGGAGGTTATGTTTTCTAAAATGCTTTCCAAATTGTTATTTATTTGAGTAGAATATTAAATTAATTTTTTTCATAATTTTATATATTGATGTTAAAAATAAAAAATACTATTTTAATATATTTATAATAAAAGAATAGTTTGAAAAAAATAATGCAACACGTTACCGAACCTTATAACGAATTTTCTTAAAAACCGGCCAGGAAAACAAATTTCGAGGTTACAGGCATCCATAGCTTCGGTTACTATAATCCAGCCTATTCAACAACTAATAAAAGGCGCTCAATTTGCATGATGTCATCCATTTTATAGCCTTTTCAATGGATAGGTTTACAGCTGCAGTGCTTTCATATCAAAAAAATCAGACCACAAAAAAAAAAAAAAAAATATATATATATATATATATATGTATGTATAAAAAAAATTAAAAGTCATCTAACACCTATTTTAAAAGTATTTGTAATTATTTTTTAAAATATTTTTATTTTAAAAATATTTTTAAATAATATTTTTTTATTTTTTAAAAATTATTTTAAAATTAGTATATCAAAATAATCTAAAAAATTATTAATTTAAAATAAAAAAATAATTTTTTTTAAAAGTATTTAGCAGTCTAAAGTCTAAACTTTAAATTGTGGACTTTAAAAGCTCTCGAAAGGCCCTACAGGGCTTAATTCGTCGCTTCCAATTTGATAACCTTTTTTTTTGTTTTGTTTTTTTTTTGCATGCTGCTCTTTTTAAGGAGGGTGTGATATTTTTGTCTTTTTTCCACGCTTTCGGGTTGGTAAACAGTCCATTTTTTTAGTTGGTGATTGATATTTAAATTCAATAATGTTTTTGAAAAAAACAATTTTAGTTATTTTTTTAAATTATTTTTTTATATTTTTAAATAGTTTTTAATGTGCTGATTTCAATAATAAATTTAAAAAATATATTATTTTAATATATTTTAAAATAAAAAATATTTTTAAAAACAACTTCTTGCACTATACAAGACATACTCTTCAGACTACTTTTTTTTTTTTAATCGATTATAGAAAAAGGGTGAAGAATAAAAAATAATTTTAAGGATTTTTTTTTCATGTCATTTTTTCACTAAAACATCCAAGTATTTGTTTTCTCAGGTATATTTTACAATCTAGCCTTCTTAGGAAGTTGGACGTCTTGTAAAAGAAAAAGAAAAAGAAAAAGTGAAGCGGTCCAGGATTTTATCTTCTTAGAAAAAGGACAAAAGATCTTCTTGATTTTCACCACAAGATCCAGAAATTCACAGGTGGCAACTCATCGCCAAATGAACTTGAAGTGGTGTCGAGTACAGAAAGAGAGTAAAGTTTTTTCTGATTACTCTAATGAGCATGCATGGATTGTTAAATTGGAGACTCTAGTCGAGACTGACAAAGGAGTACAGTTTCTATACTTACCTGAGTGCACGAACCCACCGCCCACACACCCAAAACCACCTAAACAACACGGAGTATACTCCGACGTCCCACTAGTTTACTCGCACTCCATTTCTTTTTTCATTATATATAATTGTGTCTTCGAGTATAATATCACAGAGATTTTGATGTTTTATTTTGGATAGAGTAATTGATTTTTTGTTATATAATTCTTAATTAGAGTCACGGAGCAGTTATAATTCTTAATTAGAGTCACTTAATAAAATACGACATTAATTTTTTTGTACGGACATATAAGTTTAAATGTTGGACCAGAGTACGATGAGTAAGCAATCTCCACGATCAATAAAAATTTCAAAAGTTTTTTTTTTACATTTTACTAGTGATGAAAGCATCGGGCACCATGACTAGGCCTTTTTTTTTTTATTTCTAATATTCCAAAATTTGAATTTCAACATTTTTACTCAATTTCTTTTAAACTCTGTCAAGGGAAGGACCTACCTCCCTTAGACTCGGCTAAAGAAATGACTCATCTCTTTTGAGTTCAACCTAGGGAAGAGTCTAGTCCCGTAGACACAACTACATTTTGAATCATACTCTCCATACACTCCTAGGTGTATAAAAATTCTCTAAGGGTCCATCATATTTTCATCAATATTAATATGTATGTCAGAGATATTTTCTATAAATACTAATACAGATGTCAGAGATATTTTCACTCATTACAACTATTAGGGCAATATTACGTTTTAAACCCTCCTCTCCATTAAGAGACTTATGAGATATAAATAGATCATGAATTCTTCAACCAAAAAAGGTTTGGAATCTCCATTCTCCATTGCATATTTATTTTAAAAAAATCTCTCTCTAATATTATTATATTTTCACTTAAAAAGTCAATGACTTAATTATTGAAGAGTCTCCAAATTCACTAAAAGAAACTTTTTACAGGTATCTAGCACCCACCTCCAGCCATCTTAGATAGGGAGAATGAATCAAATTGTTATAACCAAAAGATTAACTGATTATCCAAGATATAAGTCTTGCCCCCCGAGCTACTTGGATTTTTTTGGACTTTATCAAAATAGCCTATATGAGTAGCTAATAAAAAAACTGTCAGTTTCTTTCTAATGACATTTCAAAATCATCTCATAGCACACAACTACGACACATTTGGGATAAAATACTTGATGGATCTACCCGTTACCACAAGCACTTTTGCTCATTCGGACTTCTAACAGCTCATTAACCAAGAGCAACCCATCTTATTTTGCCGTTCAGAGGTAAAATTAAGTTTTGCCACCTCAGCAAATCTTGATACCCACAACATCCCCATCATTGGAAGGAATTGACCAAGGATCTCTCTATTGTAATAGCACCACTCTTCAAGGGATTGATTAGAGGGCTCCTTAGAGTTCAACAAATCATATCGGGATATATTATCCTTGATATAAAGTAAGTTTATTTTTAAATGAAAATAATTGTCTCCCTGACATATATTTTCCATCTACAGATCTTCAATGGAGGCTTATAGACTCCCGCATAATCACTTTAAAAGAGGTACTCCTTAATGTGATTGCACATTTTTCTTGCAATGGGTTCTTCCTAGTGTGATTGCACAATCTCTTTTGAAGGGGTTTTCTCTAATGCGATAACTTCATCCTCCATGATAACTTGAGATGGACAACTTCAACAAAGCAACAAAACCCCTATTTTATAGAAAAATATACACCATCAAGGCTAACTGAAACCCAAAAAACTAACACAGCTCTCCAGATAGGCTCTCAGACCTAATACTATCTTCAGGGATGATCTTGAATCTCCCACTATCAGGTTTGATCTCTCTCTAGTAAGAGGCTCTGACGTCTCATGACCTCATCATGGAGGCCACAGACCTCCCACTCTTAAAAAATACATTAACTCTTCAAGGGAAGGATTGACTTGGTGTAATATCCCACATCGGCGGGTGAGGATTTGAAAGCTAACTTTATTAGTATTGCTGGTTGTTGACTTTTCAGACGCGTTTTGAGGCCATGTGTGGTCACCAAGAACAAATATGTGAGGGTGGTAAGGCCCAAGACAAACAATATCTAGCAAGTTGGGCCGGGTTGTGACATTTGGTATCAGAACCGGCCTCACTGGTTGTCTGGTTGTGCCGACGGGTCATCGGGTCCTTAAGCGGGGTGCATTGTAATATCCCACATCAGCGAGTAAGGATTTGGTAGCTGGCATTATTAGTAGTGCTGGTTCATGACTTGTTAAACGCGTTTTGGGGTTATATGTGGTCACCAAGAACGAATCCGTGAGGGTGGTAAGGCCAAGAGCGGACAATATCTGGCAGGTTGGGCTGGGCTGTGACATTTGATCTTCCTGATACAATAACATCACCCTCATTGAATTTCTCTCAGCCATTTAGAAATTGTCTAAGTACAGACTCTTCCCCCATGAGTTTCTCCACTTATTAGAAAATCTTTTTCTAAGTATAGGGTTCACCTCTATGTACTTAGAAGTTTCTTTTTCAAATATGGTGCACACCCTGCGCACGAGCTCTCTAGTATATTAACCGGAGTTTTCACCTTGCTTCTCATACAAAAAAATTCAACAAACTTGTCGTACCGAGTACTTTTACAAGTTTTTGCATACAAATATCACAAAGACTTGAGGGCTACTAATAAACCCAGATTTAAAGGGACTAAAAAAACCACCTCCTCGAGGCTCAACTAGGAAAAAGACCTAACCTTCATTTGACTCAGTCAAGGGAATAACTTAGCTCATTTGGGCTCAGCTTAAAGAAATAACTCAGTTTCACAGGTACAACTACATCTTGAATCTTTATAAAGACTTTGAGGCTACTGATAAACCCATATTTAACGAGTGTAAAAAACCTAAAAAAAACCACCTCTATTAGGCTCAACCACGGAAAAGACCTAACCTTTATTAAGCTCAACCAAAAGAATGACTCGGTTCCTTTAGGCTCAGCCTAATGAAAAAGCTAAGTCCAATGAGCACAACTATATCTTGGATCCTACTCTTCCTAGAACCTCGAGTGTATAAAAGTCATTTAAGAGCCAATTATATTTCCATCGATATCAATATCGTGTAAGAGATAGTGTATAAAAGTCATCTAAGAGCCAACAATTATATTTCTATTAATGTCTGTAGCCATCTTTGTCAGCTCTTTCTAATATAATATATACTTTAAAGATATCTTTCATCAACATTGACAGTTATGTTTGGAATATTTTCCTTTAATATTAGTAAATGTATCATGGATATTTTCAGATTAAAACTATCAAGATAATATCATGTTTTATCATTTTTTTTCCGGCCATCTTGGTTAGAAAAAATAAATCAAATTATCAAAACTAAAAAACTGATTAATTAGCGAAAACATAAATCTTGGACGCAAATTACTTGGATTTCATGGGACTGAATCGAAATGCAAACTCGGGGACTTTCTAGAATTCTGCAAGAGTGAACTGACGAAATAAACACAAATCTTTATGCCCATTGAACTTGTTAGCTTCCAGCTAGTGAAATGATTATGAGGGTCAGTGGATGCGACCGTACACAGTAACTAAGCCGACATGCTCTTCACGTTGGGTAACCTAGTGCAGGAAATCACCTCCAATCTACAGAGACATGGCGAAGAAGGGCTAATGACCCAGTGACTGATGGCTGGCGTGCTTTCTATTTTAAGCTCTATGATCTTTACAAATGGTGGCCCCAATTGTTCTAAGAATTTATCATGCGTGGCTACGACAAAGGTGGCCGTGAAGATAAAAATAATGCATCAAGGACCATCTACGAAATATGACAGAAAGCACATTTGCAATTTTAGCGAAAGTGCACCGTATATTGCTAGAGATATGAAGCTCTTCAGTTTAAGTTTTGCTATCAAATTATTTAAGAAATTCTAATATACTACCTCTAAACATTAAAAAAAAAATTAATTTAGAAAATGGGATTTCCCTGGTAGTTTTTACCATACAACATTTTTATTTTTACATAGCGTATGTATGGTATTGTAATGCATAATGTTTTTTTTTTTAATATTAAAATAATTTTTAATATATATATATTTTTAATATCAATATATTAAAACTATAAAAATATCAATTTAACATAATTTTTAAACAAAACACATTTTTAAAATGCTTTAAAAAATAAAAGTTATCATGCACCCCGAACACTCATTCAAGTCTCGAAACTGTAGTCTGAATGAAATGTTAATGTTGAGCATGAAATTCCCCGCCGTTAACTCGATTGTTAATAAGACAAATCCTGGAACAACGAATCTGAAAACTGCAGTGCTACTTAGTGTAGCCTTTTGCTATTCAACCGGGATTGAAGGTAGCATTTCAATGACTTGACCATTACAATTTTATCAGCTTAATTTCAAATTCAACTAATATGGATAATTTTAAGGATAAAAATAGTACTAATATTATTTGAATTATACATGAATTTTCAAAAATAATAGAACACAATAAAAATATTATACCCCAAATTTTCGTTTTTTTACCAAACATTTTGAGTAATTATATTTCTAATAGCCATATCATTCCAGGGGACGGTTTCCCTAAAGGCATCCATGTTTACTTTCTAAAATTTAGCCCCTTTTTTTCAAGGTGTTATTTCATTCGACCATGAACTAGCTTAATGAGTGGTATAGTAGCTGGTATTTCACAGAAGGACTAATTAGATTTAGTTGACATTAAAGTTAGCTAATTAATTATTTCGTTTCCAGGCTTCATTACAGTCTTTATTTTCTTTTAATTTATTTTGATAATTATCCAAAACTCAGGAGATAAAAGATACGATGACGATGTACTAAAACAATAAAATTAAATAAAAGGAATTCTTAAAATATATTGGGCACTCCATTTGTGTAAAATATACAGGAATAATTGAATTTAAAAAATACCAATTTAGTATCAAGTATATGCAGTAGAGGGAAGCGTTATTCTTCTTGAATAGCGCCATCTCGTAGACTGGTGTGATCACATGGGTGCACATGATGACAATGTCGATAGAGGTCAGCTTTTTATAGATTGTTTACGCATCGTATGGTAATTTAGTTAGGCTTAACTACACTCCAATTAATCCCCTTAATTGTGTCATATTCAGTTTCAGTTTCCATAGTTGAAGGTGCATTTGTATCAACTCTATAAAGTTTTTGAAAAAGTTCAATATGACCCTTTTCCATTAAATAACTAACCTCAATTAGTGGTGGGATTTTGAATTTTCTTGATTTTCTTTGGACTTATAAGGGTTTCTATAGAAAAATATTACATGCATGGTACTGTTTTGAGAGAAAAAAGTAGGACTGGACAAGAAAAAATGAAAAACAAAAGAGCATTCCCATATTGGAAGTCTCTGTGTTGTGAAGTATTGAGGTTACTCGTGCCTCTTTGCACAGGTGTTGATCGGCACTACAGAAGCTATGTGTCTCGGGTCACGGAGATCAAAAGTCCTTATCGACCCTTCTTTTTTGGTCAAACGTCAACGTCTAAACACGAGCGACAAGGAGAGAGAGAGAATCTGGTGCGTGCACGTGTAAATAAGGTAGAAGGTGATTTCCTAGGCAATTTTTTAGGGCATTGTGAATAGAAAGACAAACTAAAAAGGTTCATTGAATGGAAATTAGTCTGATAAATTTTGGATGTTGTCCGGTCAATGGTTCCAACATTTTTTAAAAAATGATCACATGTCAGTCATATAGCAAGAATTCTAGTACGGGAGTCATCATGATAAATTGATCCACTTGCATTTGAAATTCGAGAATTGTTTGAAGTTTGAACTGAATTATGATTTGATATGTGCTTATACCTTTGTAGTTTAGTCCTTATATGTTATTTTACTAATGGTAAAAACATATTTGAATTCATTATATATCAAAACTAAGTTAATTCTGCATCGATCGAGATACAAGTAAATCATTAGACCTAAAATATAAAGGTAGTATTTAGCTGATCAATTACATGCTCACATTCATATGATTTAATTAGGAATTGGGATCCACTTGTAAAATACAAACACGATATATATATATATATATATATCTTTCCCTTGCATGCATGAATGTGAGAGAGACCGTTGCCTTAGAAGAACTGGATAATCTCTCAGACTTGTAGTCCTTCTCATTTGGTTTTGAAATAAATCATTAACCTGGGTAACTTGACATTCAGACAACCCTTAGATTTTCTTCCTGTTAATCTGAATGCAATAAAGGTCGGATGACCAGGGCGTCTTCAGAGGAAACATGGTGCACATTTAGAATGAAGATCCTGTGACATTTCTTGTATAAATCAGCTCTTTCTATGCAATCTTGAGGGTCAGGTTGGAGACAAATTTGAATACAATAGTGCAAGTGATTCCTATATATGTCAACAACTTGTTGAAAATTAATCTCTAAAGAGTAAATCGTACATTCGAGGACATTAAATGACCACCTTAAGAAATGCAATGAGCATTTCAAGGATCCTAATTTGCCCGTGTTCTTCAGCTTAAAGTTGCAGTTTGTCCCGATCGAATGTACCTGTTCGGACAAGAACATATATATGGACTGGTTTAGTTGATGTTCTCACTAATTTATAGGTTCGGTTAAGTGCATTTAGACAAACAATTATAACTGGAGGAGTTCGGTTTCAGTTTCTGGCGAAATCGTTGAATTAACGGTGAATAAAAATTCAAGGTCAACTTGGACAAACTGAAAAACGGATCCAATCCATGCCTCTGTTACAATCCTGGGACAATCTTTGGATGTACAGACAAGAAATTTTGATTGCATCCTACAATTCCGAAGTATGTGTTTTGCTCATTTATTCATTGCAATTTTATTGGCAGAAGTTCCTAAAGTGAAAATCCCGAAATGGAAATTTCTTCCTTATAGTGTGATGATATTTCAAAATATATAACTAAAAGGTTATTTAAGTTTGAGATGGTTGTTAATCAATATATTTAAATGCTTAAATTTCTTCTTTTTAATTTGAGTAACTCATGCTAATAATAAAAGCTTTAATATCTGCAAAAACGGATATAATCGAAGAACCTAAAAACCTTCCGATAATAAAGTTAATATATTTATGAGAAATGTATAAAATGACTTAAGGCAATAAATAATTTAAAGAGCTTTAAAATTCAAGAAACAAAGATGTTTGTTTTTTAGTTTTAAGTTGATTAATGCTCTAAAATCTATGTATATTTTATCTTAAGAGATGAAAAGTTATGAACTTTTTACCTGGATGGTTCATGATGTATTTATACTCCTGAACCTTGTCGTTTCAGGAAAAAAAACTGCAAAGTCCTTTCTTTTCTGTATGGGTGATAAATATTTCTTACATATCATTAATAAGTATGATAAGTTCCTTAAGGGACCATGTATACACCTATAATTAGTATAGAGAAATTATTATCTTAATATGAACGTTATTCTAGATGGAGAGAAATGATAGTTTATCATGTCTTTTATATTTATATTGTAGAGGATTGTCCAGGATCAGACATATAGAATTGATACTTAGTAATGTCCAAGTTTTTTGTATCTGTCATGTTTATCAAATTTACATTTTCTCGGACTTGGTTAATTGTCAAGTCCAAGATTTTTGGGTTTGCCATGTTTAGCAGACCCAAGTTTTCTTGAATTTAACTGACTATAAATCTAAGTTTTTTTAATTTGAAATGTTCGTCAAATTCACGTAACTTTAGACTTGACTGATTGTCAAACCAAAATACTTTGAATCTGACATGATTGTCAGACCCATTTTATTTAAGAAGATTTTTTATAAATAAAAATCTTAACAAGAAAAAAATTAGTATTACCAAAATGGAGCACATAGTCTTATTCTTGTTTATAACGAAACCTTGACTAAATTCCATGAATCAGAATTTGAAGTGAATTGAAAGTACGTAGTAGTCTTTTATTTACTGTTGCACTATGCTTCATCCCAGATTTTATGCTACTGTCTTTGATCAACTGGGAGTTGAACCACCGAACTCCAAATTAAACCTCTTTTCCTCGGTGGATGCACTATCAATTGTCGAGACTGCGTATTGAGCTGCGTTCTCAACTTTTTGTGAATACATTGTGAAAATTAAGAACCAGCTCTGATGAGGAAGGCAATGTTCATGGGTGCACATTTACCCTGAAAATATTCATCATCAGTTTTTTTCCACATAAATTCCTATGGTGTCATTATTTTTCTGGCGATGATTAGTTGATGTTTTCTTTTTCTTGATAAAAATGATTAGGTGAGTTGAGCAGTCAAAGCTCTCCTCAACTGCAAAATGGATGCCAGCATACTAAAGAATTCAGTTTGTGACATCAATGTGACAACGCATGAAATTGAAAACGGCCAAAATAAGGAAGGAATAGTTTAGCCTCTTGGGATCATGAGGAGGCTAATCAAGTGTCTTATCTTAACTAACCAATTAGAGCCTCTTGTCCTTCTCGGTCGTGCCCTTTAATGGTTTCTAAATCAAGGTTTGGGACCACTACGGCACTAACCATGCTTTTGACTTTGCTTAGGCAGGCTTGGGCATGATTTATCTTCCTCTTTCTGGATATGTGTTTCTTCGGACACTGTTTCTAAATAAGAGTTGACTGTTCCCCTTGTGACTTCTTTTATCATCGTGCAGGAGTGTCTTCACCTCTGAAGTTACAGTAATGTTCTAAAAGCAAAGGTCAAAAAAAGAGGAACAAACTCTGGTATCAGCTTTAATGTGCTGCATTTCAAGTCGTGTAATTCCATAAAAACTTCGAATTTTAAGTCAGTGGACAAACAGTCTTCCTGCACAACTTTTCCGTTTTGTCATTTGTTTAATCAAAGCGGGATTAGAATCTCACATGCCTCCATGACAGTATAGCCTGCAAATTGGTAATCAAACCTATTGTTATGTATTGGCACTAAGCACTTGGCTGTGAATGTCAAAGTTATTTCACACAACATCTACTTTGCAAAGCTGCAATAAGATAAAAAAAAAATTGCAGAACTTTTCCAAGCCTTGATCAAAATAATTTTTGTCCCAATTTGGTCAAATCCATGTGAGTGAATTTGAAAGAGAGGGTCATTAAGGGAACATTAAACACCATTACCCATGTCTTTGTTCAAAGGAAATTATTTTTATTATCGTTCCTGTCGGAGTCTTTGACGTAGAATATGATATTTGGAGCAACACAATTTTTTTAGACAATGAATGCTGCCTGTATTTTTAAAATTTTGGTGTCATACTTGCTTGATTTTCTAATCAGATGATTAATATGGATAATGATCGGAGGAGATTTTCTGCCCCTTTGAACTTTTTTCTATTGATGATGATGGCCTTGGAACTCGGAAACAATTATCTTTCTCAAGTTATGCCTTTGTCAGTTATTAGGTTTCAAAAGCGAAAAATCGCAACGAAGTTCCCTTGTGGCAAAGCATTAACGCTACTTTGATTTTCTGTTCCAACTGAATGTATGAATTAAATGAAGGCACGCCGTTCATACAAAATCGTATGTTTGATTACTACAAGTACCAAACAACGTTCTTATTTCCAAAAAACGAGAAACCAAGAAAAAATTTACTTGAATTCCACTCAAATGGATCTTCAGTATAGTCCCTAGAGAATTCTTGCTCACAATAATAACTGAGATCAATGATTAGTCTATCTGCAAACCCTATAGGAATTTCTTTTCATGCAGCTTGCTTATAAAAAGACCTAGGCTCCTGCCTTGCATTAA
The DNA here is from genome assembly GCA_015852605.2 of Populus deltoides. NCBI lineage: Eukaryota > Viridiplantae > Streptophyta > Magnoliopsida > Malpighiales > Salicaceae > Populus > Populus deltoides. Next base: position 19,098,788 of record CM027579.2, read on the forward strand.
AAATGGAAAAGAATGCAGCGGGCTCTTCATCGATGCCGATGAAAATCTATCACCAACTCCACTGCTGGAAATTAAAACATTTCTTTTTGAAAATACTATATGAAACAAAATTGCAAAAGCAGGAGCAGCTCCCTTAAAGCATGCCATGTTCTAAGGACAGGATGCATCCACTCTAAACTTATCAGCGCCCCGCACACACACACACACACACACTGGTTTCCATGGCATCTTTATTTTCTTTGTGATTATCTGACTTGACCCGAAAAAATTCTTCTCAAATGTAAATTGCAGTACCATACAAGCACAGAATTAATTTTATCATTCTGCACATGAAACTCAAACGTCCAAATTAAGAAATGAAGAGAAGGAATCTGGGATCATGGAGTAGTTATTTTTTTTTTGTCTTAATATAGCTTAATTAAGTTTTGTAGTTGATTGCAAACTTTGTCCTACTCGGTCGCATCCTTCGCTATTGATTTTGAATTTATTGTTTCGTCATCTAGGATAATAACATTGCTGCTTATAGTCTACCCTTCCTACTAACCCTGCATTGTCAAGGTCTTCTTTGTTGTTATTTTAACTCCTAATTTATGATTCCATGCTACACATAACATGAAGTTTGCCTCTAACATTGTCCAAACATTTCCCTTTTAAGTTGCAGTCTGTCAACAAAAGAAGCCTGTATCTTTACCTCTAAACCAATTTTTTCACATTCCTGCTGCTAGTTATTTTTATCTAACCAGTACCGATTAACATCTTAATAATGTTCAGCTATCATCGCTGAATTTTTAAACCACCACCTCAATATGCAGTCATCATTATGCAACTATTGGTATGCTTAAATTTGTATTCACTTAGTGTGAAGTTTGAATAGCACAAGCTACAACTTGAAACATATTGGTATTGTTAAATTACAGTCTGGTGGGAGCTCTTCCTGATTGAGATGATAATATCACATGCATCCACGTGGACTACATGGTTTCAATCTTCAAAGTAGAGCCTATTTGATGTCAAAGTAGAGGCTTCAGTACTTGCCCTATCCTTTTCCAAAATAAATTTAAGTTTCTCATTGCTATAAGAATCTAGATGCACTAGAAAGATAACTCGGAGGAAGACAAAAATCAAGCAGGATGATTCGATGCATTCCGAGCCTCCTATTTCTGATATTTTATTCAGATATAGTTATTCTCCTTGATTGTGTTAGCAGAGGACAGTCAATATATGTGTATATTAACTTCATTTCTGTCTAATCACATATTTTTCCCAATCTGGTCAATTCAACACATTGTTTGTTTTATGATGAATATGTCTGTCACATGATCACATAACCTACAAAATAACTAATGGCTTTGTTTACCGATGATTATGTGCAAACCTCGAAAGATTGCCTGCTACACTTACTCGGACCTCTTACCACTAGATATAGAGGGGTGAGGACAACGGCTTCCATTATTTTTTTTAAAAAACCACTTAGATGTAAATTTTTAATTGCAGACCAAATCTACCACAACATGATGTGAAGCTACAGAAGATGCATGATCTATGATATAATTTGTGGTTATGGAAATATATAGATTTTGTAATCTGATTGATACACAATGGCGATCGGTTGAGATTTTGTCCTCCTGCATTTTTACAAAGAAAGTATGAAATTTGTGAAGAGAAAGAAATATATTTCTTGATGTTTTGCTTTCTAATTTAATTTTTTGCTGACTGATCTTATTGTGGCATTTCAATGTTGTAAGTTGCAAAAGGCTTAGTAGATAACCAGTAGAAAAGGAAAAAATTGAAAAACAATTGATCTTTACTGTAATCTAAACAATCAAAGAAGCCCAAGTTTTATGACTGCTAACATTTTCTTGCAAGCAATGACAGATTGAAGGCATATATAGTACCTCATAGAAACAAGAAGCATGAACATTTATGCATGCGATCTGGTCATATACCTGCATGCATTCGAGCTTGAAGTTCCACTGTGTCCTAATTAAATGAATCAGTTGGATGAGAATGCGTTTTTTGGTCTAGCAAGCTGATGCTCTTACAATTTATAACTAGATTTGTTGCTTTTAGACAAGTTATCTTCCTCAGCAAAACAATCTGCTTTTGTTCCCATTGAAAAAGCGATGTTCTTGCTGCTAGCTACAAATCCCAGTCCTTCTACAGACAGACAGATTTTGCTTGCGGTAGAAGTATCAAACCAATAAAGAGGAAGATCTTCTCGCTTCATATACAGTAACGATTTTGTTTGTTACTTCATTCCTACTCAAATAGATCATACCTTCAAGGACAGCAACTCCTCTATGAGTTTCTTACTTGAATGTTCAGACCAATTCTTACAGATTAGCTACGTGTGTGGTAATTTTTTTTTTTTACTGAACATGAAGGCTTTCTTCCACAGAAAAATCAACTCTAGTCTGATAAAATGAAAGCCATAATCAAGGACTAATGGTGGAATGGGAGTTGAAGTTAAAGAACAATTAGTAATTGTGTGATTTTCGATGTCAATGCATTTCCAATCATGGGTTCCATATAAGTAACAGCATTTTTATAATTATAATGAACTGATCATTGCAAAGTAGGGGCAACTCCCTTAAAGCTTGCTTGCCATGTCTAAAGGATAGGAGGCACTCCAAAAATATTCATCCCTTTTTATTCTTTTTTTTTTGTTGAGGTCTTTGATTTAATTACTCTCCTGACATTTTTTTTTTTAATTTTTGGTTCGTGATTAATTAGCTGATAACTTGACCAGTCAAAATTCTCTCAAATGCTGCATGTACAATAGCATGCAAGCAAGATTTTTTTTTTTTTTGGCATTTAAAGCTCATCCACCACATGGAAAACAAAACCAAAACAAATTTATAAAGGAGAGAAAGCATCTAGGATCATGGGATATCGGTCAATCTGTTCTCTTAAGCAAGCTAACTTGTAATCTATACTTGATTGACCTACATTTTAAAGTCTTTAATTAATTTTCTATTCTTTTGATTCCAAATTTATATATGGTTTTGTCCGACACTAACTTTAATGTTCACGAGCACTAGTCTAAATTTCATCTTTTTTTTCCTGCTTATCGAAAGCATTGAAATTGAAAAAAATAAAAAAAAATGCAGAAACTGAACACATGCCTTTATTTAACAATGTAATCGTTAGCTAATTGAACAATGATCGTGTCCGATTTCCTTACGGGAAGACTTAACTCAATCTTTTTTTTGTCTTTGAACATGGGGGATAAGAATACCACAGGCGCAAGTGATCTGCTTGTTCTAGTTCTGATGCAATGACGTTATGTACCGCATAATTTTATAGCAGAGAGAGAATCGTCATGGGAACATGAAACATCATTCCCCGTATCTTTGTTCAAATCAATTTCTCTTTTTTTTCTTTTTTTCCTGGCTGTCTGAACCGAAATGTGTTAAAAATATGACGTGGAGGAACAAGAAATCGTCCATGATGATTCGGAGCGAGCTAAATTATCACTGCATATTTATTGCTTGATTTCGTGATCTTACTGTTGATTACGATTAAGAATTCAGGATTTTGTTCTCCTTTGTCAGACAATCTTGTACAAAGATCATGGATTTAACTTCAAAAACAAACATCATGTCAAGATGCTTGCTTTTATATCTTATCGCCAGAAAAAAAAAATTATATTTTGTTTGTAACTCGAACCACAAAATAAAGGGAAAAAATAAAGTTAAAAAAAAAAAGCAACAAAAAATTATTGGGTTAATTTGTCACTTGACCCAAATAAAAGCGAGATCATTTCAGCTAGGCCCACTAAACGCTGCCTGGAATTATTGATGGGCCGTGTGGCCCTCTATCAAAAAGTTTATAAAGCCTCAGAGACCATTGAGCTGCCAGAAGCTCCACAAGGATGCAACCGCCGAGAAACGTCAATAATATTAATTTGAAGTAAAGAATAAAATAAAAAAATTTAATATTTTTTAAAAACACTTCCAAAATATAATGTTAAACACACCCCCATCATGCCCCAGATGGGTCTCTGATTCCTTATTTTTATTTTTTTTATTTTAAGAATGTAATCGAAGTTCGACTTATTCGAGAGTAGGAATAATTTGAGAAACCTTTTGGAACATGATTTTTCAGAATCTTAGCATTGATCCAGCAATTAACCACTAATATTTGTAAATAAAGATATCAAAAAAAGGACACTGAAAAGAAAGAAACGCCCCCAGTTCTCCAGCAATTAACCACTGATTACTTATAAACGATTTAACATTTCTGATAAAAACATATTTCTGAGAGATTTACATTTTTGAAGGTTTAGATTTAGCGAAATTGTTGACTTATTTTTTTTTCTTCTTACAATGACCTAATCAATAGCTTCATTCGTTATTTTGTGTAAAATTCGGTGCATGCAATTAATTATATTATATTCATTACCGCATGTTTTATTTTAGTTACAACTAGTTTCACGCTAAGGTCTAAGATTAGATTAAAAAGATTTCAGGTCATGATTTTTTATAACATCCAAAAATGTATTCAGGATATAAAAAATTATTTGATATTGTTATTAAACTTTATCTGACAATTCAACATTAAATTCTCTAACTCTACCTCCTTATCTAGTCCTAGTTTAAATTTAACTTTGTAAGAATTGTTCTAACTTGATCTAATTTATCTGATTAGTATAAAAATAACTTGAATAATTGATTAAATTAATCAAAGTTTTGTAACTTAACTTTTAAAATCTGTGAGTCGGGTCATGGACGTTATTGGATTTAAAAATTTAGGTTTTAAAAGATTTTATATTTAATGATAGGATAAGAAAACTAAACATTTATAAAAGTTAAGTATCAACTAAAAGTTAAAATATCTGTTTAAAATTGTGATGATTTTATTAAAAAATACAAAATAAATTATGAACAATCAATTTAAAATTAATAAAATATTAAATGATAAAATTGAAAGTAAAAAAAAATAAAAGGTAGAATTTTTTAAAAAGAAAAAAAGTTTTTTTTAAAAAAAAGATGATTTACGGTTTGTATAACACTAAATAAATACTGAATCACTGTAATATTTTCCATTTCTTTTACTGGAGAGAGTAATAAAAGAAGTGTTGACTTATGGAAAATTTAACTGTAGTACTTTATTTCTTTGTAACAACGTGCAAGCCATAATTTTTCATCAACTTTGTACTAAAAATGGTTCTGCGTGTTCGGAACGGGCTTCCCTCGAGTTTTAGTTTCCTCCATTTTCTTCGATCAGTTAATTAGGTTAATGATCTCTCATATAAAAACACAACAATACAACTAATGACTACCATAACCTCTTTTGATTCATCTTCTTAATGTTTCCTCTCTATTTTTCTTAATGTATTTTTTCTCGGATCAATTTACACGTAAATTGAAAATAATTTATTTCTTAAATGATTCTAGTGACACATTCTTCGTATTAGAATGATACATTCAGAAGATTTTAATAAGTTTAGCTTTCAAGTTTGAAACTAGAAATCTAAGAAAAAATCTCCGTCAATCCTTCGAGATTTCTCTTTTCCTTGTATAACACGTGTTTTCAATACTAAAAAAGGGAATAGAAGAAGACTACATGAACAAAACTTCAAAAGTTCCATCAATATTATCGACTCGATCTCTTCATATGTTGATAAAGGTTTTCGCTTTCGAGAACTCAAGTCGCCGAAATTCATCACTTATTAATACTCAATCTGTTTGTTGGCGCTATGAGATCACTTGATAAAATGAACTTCATTCAAGGTTTTTGGTTAATTTGTTTATTGCTCATCTTCTGTTCGAAATTGGAAAATGAATTAATTTTATACGGACAAAAAGAAAGAGAAAGAGTTGGCGTAAACTTGCTTGAATCATTAGTTAATTTTGAGAGGATAACGATATATATATACTAGTGTCTTGAGGGTTAAAGAATTGTAAAAAATAAGTTGAATATTTATCAGTTGAGCGATAATTTTAAATTACTTGTCACTAATCGACTTAATCATTCTTGGAGAATTATAATTGAGGGGAGAAGGATGCAAGAAAATCACAACCTTTTCATTTTGAAATTTCGAATTCGTCCATGCTGCTTCGATTATTTCTGCGTTTTCTTTTCTTTTCAATCAATTATTAGACATTTGCTTGGTATCAATTACGCTCTAATTGACATAAAAAAGAAAGATTTTCCACCATTTTTAACCACTAGCTAAGAAAAAAATAATGGCGATAGTAACTGAATATTTATTAGAAACTATCCATATATATTGAATTAACATGATGTTGTCTGCTTTGATGAGCGGATGCTATCCAACTCACCGGCTTCAAGTCAATTGCTGTAATGCAAATGCAAGAAGAACAAGAAATTACAAAACTTCAGCTAAATATTAGGGTTTACTAATTTTGTTGTTTATTCTTTCAGATAACACAGCAGGCTCAATCCAAACCCTTGTTATAAATAAAGTCAACGCGCGAATTCAAGTGTCACTGGGCGTTCAACTAGATGATCATGAGTTTAAAAGAGTGATCTTGAGATATTGACTATCACTCAAACATTCCGCAGCCAAAGCACTTCACTGCACACCTAGAACACAGGATTGCCCAATGTTAAAAACAGAACACCCTAAATTGTCCAAAAACATAGGTAGCATCAAATATAAAGCAATCCAAATACAATACAAACTTCCATTTCATTTTCTCTAATTAAGCTCTGTAATGGCATCAGTTGCCTGGGCATGAGAGTTAATTAGTTCCAATCCCATGCATGGTTTTAGTTAAAATATTTGTATGATCAGCTGCATAGTGGAACTAATTTGAATAGTACTTGGTACTTGCAGGAAGATTTATGACAATTAAGAAAAGATATGGCAGACGTTAAACCATGCATTATACAGAATTGGTACATCAGGAATGATGTCATCGACATCCATCACTCACAAAATCACTTACAATAACATGGTTCCTTTCAAGATTGATCATCAGACAGCACAGGTTTCTTACGATGACTTGGAAATCACTTTACCAGGCATAATCGAATATGCAACATGTACATCAGATTATATAAAAGCCCTGAGTACAGTGGATAAATATATACAAGGAAGACAATTGCCACCAAAATGGAAAGAGAACAAAAGGTGAAGGATTTATGTGGAGCAGAAGAATTTAAGACAATATTGAGATGTTTATAGAAACGGTTGTTTCGGTCAAAAAAGAAAGGGTTCTAGTACCGATTAAAAGCCTACAGGGTAAAGTGGATAATCCACTTCATCATCTAGCTCCTACAATAGAACTACAATCAACGCTGCAAATTCTTTCTTTTCAGCCAGATCGATCAACACAAAATAATTCCCATTATTATATATGGCATGAGCAATTTCCTGAGTAGTGTATATATCAGATTACTTGAGCAGTACTTCCACAAGATATTAGACAGCCACTTGGTTTATCTTTTGCACATACATTAACTATTTACAGCAAAAACAAGAATCAAGTGTTAATCTAATTAAGGTATCTCATTCCCATGGTATCTAAAATAATTATTTTGCTTTAGAAAGAAAAACATATATAGTACCTGGTAAAAACTCAGTTAATTAAACGCGTATGGGTGTATTATTATATACCAAGTAGCCTATCAAGCTAGGCACAAGCTATCATCTGAAAGAATAAACAACAAAATTAGCAAACCCTAATGAATAGCTTAAAATTAAACTGATATTTTCATGAATATTTTATCACACACACCCCCAAATTTTGAGAAATCAGAAGATCTTCCCTGAATCTGAAAAAACAAAACATAGTTTCCAAGAATATGGTTAGAAGAGCACACGGTAATTCTTTCTTTTAATGCTCAAATGTACAACTACAATATTGGTGATAAGAAACTGAAAGGCAAAATACGAAAATCCCGTCACCAAGCTAAAGATTTCCATGAAGAGGCAACGGAACAATCAAAACTCTACAAATCTACATGTACAAAAGAGCAACAAAATGATTGTATGTGTGACTTGGTGTTTTCAAGCACATCATATCCTCGGAATAATTAAAAGCTTTGTCAGTAATCTGAACACTTGCACATATTATACACAGCTGGGAATGATGATCAAGATCTAAAGAAAGGACGATAAGAGAAGAAACATATATAGAGAGAACAAAAGAACCTCCATGTAATCCAAGAAATAAAAGTGGCCCACGATGTCTAACGATGTACAGGTTCATACCGAAGTACAGACATCCTTAATAAGATCAGATCAAGTGGTGGTGGCAGCACCAAAAAATCACCTGAAAAAAGTAAGTCGGATAAAAGCACTCAAAAGGAATCATCACAACAAATTCAAATCTCTTCAGTGAACACAGAGATTTACACCCTATTACCAAAACCCTGGTGCAAGTTCGGGTTAAACAACACAAAACCCTAACAGGTATCAATGACTGAAAATAGCCACAACAAATTAAGTAGTGAACCGAAACATAAGCTCCAAGAATGCTGTTTAATAATTTAACTGAGTAAAAAAAAAGGTATATATTTCAATTTCAAAGTATTTAGTGAGTTTACCTTCATCTTTGGGAGCCGGTAAAGTTGGAGAAAAGGAGATAAATAAGCCATTTATTGCCGCTGCAGCATCATCAAGATTCCCAATTCAAAGGGCTATTGGATTAAAAAAAGGGACCACCAGAAGCCACCATCATCACCACACACTAGCCCTAATAAAGCTTGTGAATCTTGATGATGCTCCATAGGCAAACAGTGACTGGTTTCGTTAATTTCTTTTAGATCTTCGCAACCATCATCATCATCATCATCTCACTATCCCCATGCAAAAGAGATGACAAAACAAATGGGAAAGACCAGAGTAGAGAGCTATTGGGCTAATTAGGACTTTTTCTCTCCTACCTTTATTTTTCTTTAACAAAGGTAACCCTAATCCAAACCCTAAATCTATCCAATGAGGGGAAAGTGAAGGGAAAAAAAAGTATAACGAACGATAAATAAAAGAAGCTTTAAAAGTTTAAGCCCATGTCCAGGAGTGGGAAATAAGTTAGACCCACTTGGTACAAAAAGCTATTACTGGCGCCTGTTCTTAAGCACAAACCGACAAGTGCTAAAGAAAGATTCAAGAGAACACGGAGAACTATTTACTCAACAACATAAAAAGCCTCAAGAAAAAGACTCAATTGGAAGACAAGGGAAGGAAAGGAGAAGATGGTTTGAGTGCTGAAACATTGAAGGGTGTTAGGGGTATAAATACTCTTAGTACTTAGTAGAGGCTCACTAGGGTTACCATGGGGAATGAATACTAGAGGTGCGATGATTATTTGGTTGGATTTGTAAGGCGGGTGTTGTGTGGGTGGGCTGTTGGTGTGCCCACAACAGTTATCCATCGTAATCCACGGTACCAAATATACCAAAATCTTGAAACCTCACTGACCAAGTCATTCTTTCTTTTATCAAAAGAACAATAGCCACTTTGAGAATGAGAAAATGAACTTCTGACCGCCAGTAATGGTAGATATTGATAAAGGTTGCGTCTTCTACAAGCATTTTCAAGTGGGCGGCATGGGGGATGGAATTGACAAGGCCATGACCAGTCCTCGCATATCAAGTGACCCGGGAAGGTGGAGAAGGGGTTCTCCTAGGGTTTCAGGTTCCTTGTTTTGATCCCTCACTTGCTATTTTGGGCCCTTTTGAAGCTTTTCTCCGTGACTAAGTCTTGCAAAGTTTATGCCCACTTTTGTTTTTTGTTTTTTTTAAGTTTTATCTACAGTCTAAATATTTATCCAACAGGCCAAGAGTACTTAACTAGATACGTAAAGTAATACTTACTTGTTTCTCTAGTGCTCATTTTCATCGACATATATACCCTACATACCCCCCTCTTTCAGGCTCCACTTCATCATTGAGATTCAGTGTTTTCGTGGGTTATATAATTTAATTTGTACTCCCATTTTCATATCTGTATATCTTCCTTTTTTTTTATGAATATACACACACACACACTTGCATGGTTTTTTAAGTTAAAAATATGGACGAGATACTTGGAAGTTCTGATCTTTCTGTGCATCTATCTATACATGCATATGTAACTTAAGATTTGCTCCTGCCTCCAGCTGATATAATGTTCAAGTAGACGTGGAGTGATCACTGCCGTGTATATTGTGAGAGACAATTAATGGTATGCTACCGGTTCCTTTTCTCATGGTAATTATTTCTTGTTTGAAGGGCTTGTCCATACACTTCCTCTATGTGCATTCTCTAGCTTCAGGGATATGGGGTCATCGTTGAATTATTGAATTTCAGTAGGCCCCTCAAAGTACATTAATTAATTTACTTTCGCATTGATTTGCAGTCGACTGGAGTATCCTAGTCTTTCGTGAAATTATTCCCCTATCCACCGGCCTCTTTCTCACTGGAATTTTCATGTGAGGTTCGATTTTCTACTGATCAGGTGTTTCAATTTGAAAGGCCTATCCAAGATATTTCTGTTTCTATTTAATTACCACTGATTCAGAATTCTCAGTTTCCATTCACACTGTACGGTACGTGTTATCGGTTCCAGGGCCTCCACCACCTAGCTAGATCGATTATGCAGATTTTCTTTTTGGCCATTACTTCAGACAATTTTGTGCAATGTACGTTTATTTAAGCATATTTATGTACTAGTCAGATATCAAATTAAAAAAAATATATATGCGTGAAATCTTTGTCTTCGTTCATTAAAGTTTTCGAAACTTGGAAGCCCCCCCCCGGGAATTCAGCTATATCAACCACCTTCTATGTTTATATATATAAATGATGGTGATTTAAAATTTAATACACTCAAGAATAAAAAAACAAAATGGTGCTAGAGATTAATCACACACTTATGTTAATATTTTCTTTTTCAGCATTTAAGAAGTTGATGGATGGTAATAAAAGACTCATCATCATCTGTAAAATAATTTTTTTATGATATTTAACTAGGGATTCTTTAATGATAAAAATTAATGATTTTTAATAAGAAATTATATTAAATAAAAGAATGAGTTTTAAATTACTAAAAACAATGGTATTTGTTTTTAGTTATGCATGATAAATGTTATGTAAAATAAAAGTATAAAAATAGAGATTTATCTACCGCACATATTAATTATATATTATAAATACCAAGTGGAATGGATTTAAGAAGATCATTTCATGTGAGATTTTTTATGTTCATTGTATGTATATGTATATCGTTCTTGGCTTCCACTTTGCATACCAACTTGCGCACAATTTCTAAACTTACGTCTCTTTCTGAGGGACTCGAATTGTAATATTCTAGATTTCTTTCGCTTACGATATTGCAGCAAGTATCACCATCATCGTCAACAAAATCACAACGTGAATGGTGACTTGTATAATTACGGGTTTGAATCTAAGCTTTGAGACATTACCTAGGATAATGGAGAGAGCCATTTTCAATTTAATGATAATTAATTAGTTGCTCTGTAGGGTTTGGTTTGTTATTGGCATGGCTAACCGAAGCAAAACATAAGATTACAGCAGCAATAATAATTGTATATTTGAATTTTGAGAGAAATTGTAAGAAAATTAACTTTCATTTCAATTTTTTTCTTAAATGAAAATTATTAAATTGCCATCCAGGTGTAATGGTGGGTTATATTAATGGCCGTCATATAACTCTCAACGAGCTCATGAGCTATAATAACTAACATGCAATATAATATATTTTTTTAAGAATAAGCACTAGCTATACCTCCGTGTTTGATCATAATAAGCTATAATCCAATTATTTTTTTGAACAATTCAGCTTATCCAATTAGGCCTGCAAAGTACCAAGTGATTTGATTGGATAACTTAATTTCACCTTATCATCCATGAAACTTGCATTGGTGAGGAGAGAGGATATATAGGCATGTTGATTGGATAACTTCTTATATTGAGTTGATGTTGTTTGGATTGTTGGTTTACATGATAATATAATAATGACTACCTAGTGGGCATTCTTATTATTATGGTGTCCTGGTTATGTTTTTTTTTTCTTGGTTTATAATCATTTATTTATTTATAGTATGAATATAATAAGCGGTTAGGTGATGTTTTAAAATATAATTTATATTATTTTTTAATACAACTTCTCAAGTTAAAGGACTTTGTGTTTATATTATTCTCTAACACACCTCTTCAAGTACAAGTTTTTTTTGCTTTAAACTTGTACAGGCTCATATTATCTTGTGTTTGATTTTTATCAAATAAATACAGGTGGTGAGATTCAGACTCGTGACCACTTAGTCAGCAAGACTCAGATATCATGTTAAAGAACTATCTCAATCCAATAGCTTAAACTGTTAGGTGAGATCTTAGGATATAATTTATATTATTTTCTAACACTGATCGTATCATCATATTTTCTTCATGATCTTGATTATTATCAAAACATGAATTCTAATGAATATGATATAATCAAACATTATTTGTAAAAGACCAGCTATATATGCACGTGAGTTCCCTTTTTTCTCAGTTATAAACCTCTATGAGTACTGACTAGAGCTTATAACAAGTGTGTATTAATTGATATTATACGGAGAGTATTGTTTTAAAGGTATATTTAATTTAAAGATATATTAAAATATTTTTTTATTTTTTATGAATTTTTAACATGAATATATAAATATCATATATAAAAAAATATTAAAAAATACCTTTTCGTACCAAATATTCTTTCAAAGCGCATCCACGTTCAGGCTGGATGGCAATGTCAAATAGCCTCCTCCTACAATACATGGCTGTGTGGTACATTGGTAGTTAAGAGAGTTCTCCCTGGGCCTTTATGTCCAAAGAAAACCATCAACGCTAGGAATTAAAAAAAACACCTGAGAAAGAGAGAAAGGACTTGATGACTGATGTGACAATGTTGATGTTGCTGCCTGGCGTACGGTGTCTTAAAAACAGAGAGGAACCAGTGTTGAACACAGTGAAAGTGGAGCAGTTTACCCATATAGCTCAATGCCAACTAGCAAGCATCCTCCTCGTACGTACAAACTCCCGCCTTCTCTTTCTCGTTTTTGTTACTACTTTGTCGACCCTCTATGTTGCAGCAATGTTTTGCCCTCCTTGGTGCAATAATTAATGTTGTCATATAAATGTTTAGCAGCATTTCTACAGATTCTAGCGACGCTCTCCCCTGTGTACTGGGTTGGTTTTCATGCTTCAACTATGCTGCAAAAAGTTTCAAATAATATATTTTTTATTTTCAAATAAAAAACATTTTAAATAATAATATCTATTATTTTTTTCAACAACCTCTTATGTGAGTTGTGGTTAAATAAGTCTGTAGCTATTTAAAAAAAAGAAAACCTAAACTCACCTCACCTGCCTTCCAAATATTGCATCTTTTTCTTCCCGGATTCTTTTCCATCACGCTATTAAATATTCAATTTTTCTATCATATTCTTATTAAAAATTTTATTTTAAACAGTTATATATATATATAGAGAGGTCACAAGTTGAAATTTTAATTTCTAACGGGGGATATAAATTAAGTTCATGTCTTAAAAAAATCGACTGTCGATAGTCGATAGGAGATGGAATTGGACATGAGATGGATCTTTATCAGTACTCAAGTACCACTATGGCCTGGTTGATGTTTTATTTTTTCTATAATGTACGTATTTGTTTCCATGCGCACTTTTGGACAGCGGTTTGTCAGGCTCTATTACTCTTGCCTATCAAAAACAAAAGAGGGAGAGATAGAATTGATTACTTCATAAATTACAGGGACTTGAGTGTATATACTGTATAAAAAATAAAAAAATCATAGGCTAACTTGGATTCTTCATTCAAGTTCAAATGCCGAAAAATATGGGATGTGTTTAGAGGATCGTGGAGTTTACTAATTCGTTAGATTGTTTTGGATAAATCTACGAGTTATATATATATATATATATATATATTAAAATAATATTTTTTTGAAGATGGAGTGATTTGTTGAAGATGTTGAAATGTAATAGTAATTAATTTTTAAAGTTAATTTTGTTATAAAATATATTAAAATAATATTTTTTATTTTAAAAATTATTGTTGATATCAATATATTAAAATAATCTGAAAATATTAATCTGAAGCAAAAAAAAATTAAAAATTAATTTTTAAAAAAATATTTTTAAAACACAAAAACAAACAAATAATAAATCTTTCAATCACCTCGAATCTCGACTGAATAAAAAGGAAAAGAAATATACATTACATCAACATGAGAAGTAAATTACAAATTAGTCTCTCTAGCTTTGCATAATCAATTAAATAAATTAATCCTCTAGTTTCAAAAGTTATTTAATTAGTTTGTATTAATCATTATTAATCTAATATTTTTTTATATAATAATCAATTGATTTATTAATAAAACATTCATTTAGATAATGGCCAAGATAAACATGATGAATTTTAAAAAAAACTAAAAAAAATTGAAAACAGTCTAATTACAATATATTATCTATTTTTTTAATACATTTTTTTTGTCATTTTTTTATATTATCTGTTTTTTTTATATTTCTAAATAAAATAAATTTTAAAAAAATATGATAAGAATGAAAAGGATTAGGTTATAAATAGATTTAAAACACAACAACTAACTAATTAGTTAATTAATTCATTTTGCAAAAACGAAAAAGACTGATTTAATTTTATCTATGTCTTTAAACTCTGTATAGCTGGAGAACTTGATAACATTTTCCCTGGAAATAAAATGACAAATATAACTATCATCACTAGTGATCAATCTTTACCTGAGAAGAACCAGTATATAAATATCCCTGTTTAGGTAGCTGTAACTATATGCAGACTTCTAGAGACGAAGTACAACTTATTAATCAAAGATCAGCTGCATGCAGGCTTTAAATCATGCAGCCGGCCATGAATCTTGCAGAAAACTGGAAGGAGAATGTATAAGCCATAGCAGATGCTATATCTAGGGATAGGTTAGTTTTTTTTTTTTTTTTGGTTTGCTTAGGATTTGATTGTTAGTTTAGTTATTGTTCAGAGTTTTTGGATTTATGCGTAAATTAGGGTTAATTCATGATTTGCTAGAAATTATGGTTTTCAATCATGATATTTATCAAATATTGTGTTCTGCGATCGCCATGTCCTTGCATGTGTTGTCTGAGAACCGTGACAAGTATGAAAATTAAGTGCTATTTTGTAAATAGTTTTTTACTTTGCCAAAAGTTTTGCTTTAGTTTGCTAATAAACGAAAATACTCTTAATTCTAGCCTTTTTCTAAAATTATTTTTTCAAAATAGATCTTTTTCAAAAATTAATAATTAGAAAATTATCCCAGGAAAATATAAAACGTATACATAAAATAAATTTTTTATCTAGTATATAATTATTAATGTGGTGGTAAATAATTTTATCTAGGGAATATATATAGTGATCAAATTTAAGTTTATATTTATATGATATAGAACGGATTAGAAATATAGATAAATATATATTAAGAATAAAAAAATAGATAAAATAAATTTTTATCACGTGAGAAAATATTTTTACCTATAAAAGGTAAGAATGAAATTTAGATTTACCTGGTAATTAAATCACTAATTTTAATAAAACAATTAAAGATTAAAAAAAACTTGTGTATTTCAAAATAAATTAATTAAGCTGTGTTGTTACTATTTTCTAAACAGGACGCAGCTTACGCATCGAGTTTGCTACGTTTTTCCTTCCATTCACACTCTTATCTCAATTCTCACCCCTTTCTCTAGTGTTTCCTCGCCTCTCTTTCAGTGTCGAAATAGTTTTCCTGACTCAAATTTTCACAGCTAACGTACAGTCAGTGTATATATAAGCAAAATGATTTCCAGATACAGATTATTCGAGGCTAACGCGAAATTTTGCACCTATAATGAATTTAAAAGGTGGATTTATCAATCCATCTCTAATACATCGAAACGTCAACGTTTAGATATGATCTAAGTTTTTTTTTTTATCGATTATATAAAGTCCAGCGACAGTATTTTAACTTTTTCACGTGTAAAAAGAAAACCGATGTGATATGTAGAAATGCTCAATTTCCCATTCATAAACATTTTAAATATATTTAGTGGTGGAATATTTTTGCTGCTCTAAAAGTATTAAAATGCCTCTAAAAAATTTATAAAAGTGAGTTTTAAATATTTTTTTTCCATTAATTTCTAAAACTATCTGGTAACAAGCTAGCGTAGTACAGTCAGTGCATATATTTTTAGTGGAAAAACATCTTCTAGACATTAAGCAGCAGCTTCTAGAAATGAATATTGTACATACTTTTAAACACCTCATCTGTTAATTTCTCTCGTGGTATATCTCTTGAACATGCTCGCATCATAATATTTATTTACATTAAAACCTATGAAAAAATTATTTAAATTAATTAGGGATTTAACGATAACGTACGCATAGCTCCCAAATTGCTTACTCAGAGCCGATGTTAAGCTTCCGTGGAGGGGCAAATTAATTAAGCTTTGAAAACTTTCAAGCTGATTAGTAGCTGGTTGCAATGTGATCCTATCCACTTAAATGAAAAAAATTAAGCTACTAGACGAGGCTTGAACAATGATATTTTTATGCTATATTCTTTTTTTCATGTTGAGTTTTAGTTTATTTTTCTCGTCCATCGTAAATATAATCTATATCTGAATCAGTATATTCATCATTTCACGCGTTATGACCTTTTTCTTGAACTATGATTGCAAGTGAGCACATTTTTTACCTTGACCACCTGTCTGCTCATCGGGTCACCGTTTAATTAAATTAATTGTGCAGATTTTATACAATTATTCATCGTACATGTTAATCTGTGTTGAAAAAACAGAGTTTCTTTTTTTAAAAAAAGTAGCATGTTAGAAAAAACATTTTAGGAAAATAATGCTGTTTAAAAATATAACGAGTAGTTGAATCATTTCATTAGAATGCTCGAACTAGAATTTTATTAATTTTTTAAATTTTAAATTTAATAAATAAATAAATATTATATTTATTACAGATAAAAATAATATTTATTTATTTTTAACGGATTCTAACTTGGATGGATGTAATCAAGAATATAAATTTTTATCTCTTAATTGATTTTTTTATTTCAAAATGATCATGACTACAAAGTTTTTTTTTTCTTTAAATTTGTTCTAGTCATTGGGTCCTGGTTGCCAAGTCCTTCAATATTATTATTTTTATGTTTTTTTTATATAATGGCTATATTTGTAAATCTTTGTTTCAATTAAAATATATTTTATTATTATTAAGTTATTCTTGTTAGAGGGTTACTTGTCATTACATAGCCTATTTTTATAATATATATTTTCTATTCAATACTAGATAAATTTGATGATTTTTTAATTATGTGAAATACAATTTGATAAATATTTAATAAATATTATTTGTTAATTTATCTTTTTATCGAGACTAATATTTATTTATTAAAAATAAATAAATATTATCTTTATAACAATTTTTTTATTAAGTTTTGAACTGCATTATTTTATTTTATTTACTGGTTTAGTTAAAAAAAAAACTTGAAAAAAAAAGTTTCGCTTAACGTGCGGTTCATATTCTGGCATTAATTATATTACTGTTTGTAAAAGCAAAAAATACGATCGATATTCGAAAATCAATATAAGTAACAGGTTGTCACCACAGATCCAGAATTTTTGGGTAGTCGTGAAACTCTTGCCAACGAAATCACATCCTTCATCGACAGGTGTGAAAGATAGGATTTACTTACACGAGTATCTGAGAGATTTAGACACCAACTAGGAGCTGTGGGGTTTTTGCTCATCCAGGTAAAAGGCCTCGTGTATCAACTTGCCCATTTAGGTCGTCTTTACTTGCAGAACTCGTGCATTAATTATGTGGCTGTATGTAGTAAGAAACGGTTTCAGCTTTCAATTCTGGCATTGGATTTGATGGGGCTGGTTTGAGAGCTAGAGAGAGCAAGCTCTGCTTCTAGCTGCCAAAGATGATGCGGTAAGCCATGCATCTAAGCTATTCTATGATGGTGATTGTGCTTCTAAATTAATTTAAATTTACTCTGCTCTCGCCTCTCAGTAGTGGAAGTGACCATTTTCTATCGTGTTGTGACATGATGGGGTTAAATCATCCACGTCAAAGGAAATGTCTTCTGGAGTACCAGGTTCATCGGATGATCCATGTATATCTTTTGGTTGCTAACGAGAGAAAATGAAGACGTCCACCAAACCTGAACTGGCTAGCATTAAAGTAAATAGTTTTCTTCCTTGGATGTGACTAGATTGGTTGATGTATGATGGACCTGTTTTTAGCGTGATTTTGTTATTCTGCGGATAATATTGATTCTTAAAAGTGTTTTTTCTTGGTAATTTATTAAAAAACACAGTTACAAACTCACTTTTAAAGACTAGTTCAGTAGCTAGTTCCCCCGACTTAAAAGCAATGCGCTCGTTAATATTATCACATGCATCAAGTTCATTGGCATCAATATCCCAATTTTAATACTCACCGCGAAAGAATTCATGATTTCATGTGATGTAATTTATTTACTGTGTGTTTGATACATTGAGCAAAACTAGAAGGACAAGAGTATTGAACTACACACTAACTAGACAAGACAAATAGCTATCATGATCATTGCTTAAATACATTCTAGATTATTGCTTGTTTGGTATCATGTTTTCAACTCTATTTAGATGCAATTCAAAAATATACTTATCTTCAAAAAATATTAAATTAATGTTATTTTTAGTAATTTATAATTATTTTAATAATGCTAATATAAAAAAATCAAAAAAAATATTTTAATACATTTTCAAATAAAAAATATATTATACCAAACACCTTTTTATTTAAGTTTTGGTAAACATGGACCAGAACAAAATTACTTGTTATACTAACACGATATCATTATCCCGTCTCATGATGTATATAAACATAGAAATAATAGTCTAATTATTTGTAAATTATAGAAATAATTAATTTGTGTATAAATTATAAGAAATAATTTTAATTATCTTTATTTTAAAATAATTTTTTATATATAATTTAAAATTTAATATATTTTTAATGTGCAGACTTTAAGTTTTTTTTTATTTAATTGTCCCCACTTGTAATTCTGCTATTTGACTGCATGAATTTTTAGATGGCATTTGGTCATGAAACAAAAGAGACGGAGATAGTAAAAATAAGACAAAAACAAAACTATGTTTGGTAGTCATGTATAAAATAAAATGATTATCTCTGTATCGTGTTTGTTATGATGGACTTGAGTCACATGATAGAATAAAATATCAAAAAATTGATTATATCTTTAAAATGTATTATTCTCAAACTTTCATATTTTAAAAAATAATCAAACATTTTTTTACTTTAGTTTATTTGAGTGTTGAAATTAACAATATTATATTAACCTTAGTCATAAAATCAAGACTACCTTAACTTGACGCGATTAAAAACCCAGATCAACCTAGGATAAAACACATGTCAAGAACTCGTTGACTTTTTTTGAAAAAATAATCAAAATAAAGTTGCTTTGATTATTTAAGAAAAAACATTGGGTCAACTGGGTTGACCCTTCTGACCCATGACCAGAACTTTGCACCGGGTTAATTATCGAGCCGAATTTTAAAATTATGATAATAATCAATTTTATCAATAGTGAACCTTAGTGAATATAAAATTGTATTTAAGAATAAATAATTAAAAACTTTTAAATATGAAGGTAGGGGAGATATATTAAATCAAGTTAGTATAATTGTTTTTTTGGCAATTCACTTTTTATTCTTATTTTCTTTTAATTTAAATAATTATTATTTTTATTTTATTTAAATTTGTCAGATATAACCTATATAAGAAAGTGAAATTTTCAAAAATCCAATTGAGAAATTTTTAAAAGTAAATAGAAAAAAATAAAGGTAGCTAGGTACACTTAAATACAAAAATGAAAATAAAAATACTCTATTTAATAAAGTGTAATTTTTATGCACACTTTACATATACGACAACATGTATTTGACGTCAACTAAAAGAAGCGTTGATTATTAAAAACAAATTGGAAGTTAACGCATTCAAATAGCAAAAATAAAAGTTGGTACGCTCAAGTAGAAACATAAAAAATAAAAATAAAAAATTCTTTAACAAAATGTTATTTTATTTACTTATATTTTTTTTCTAAAATATAATATACCATGGGTAAAAACGAAATTAATTCAAAAAAATGAAAGAAAACGAGTACGAGCTATTTGATGTGTAAATCCATGAGACAGGACGAGGTTGTTCCAAAAGGATAATAGGACCAAAACATCACTTCTTAGTTCCTGCCTCGTCCCACTGTATATATGCATGTATGTATGAAACACCTTCGCAAATCATATATCATATCTTGTCCTGTCTTGTACGTATACCAGACAGATCTTTAAATATTGGTGTATATAAAGACCAAGTACATGTATTAATTAACTTCAAGCATCTATTCTGGCATAATTACCAGAATAGAAAAAAAATAAATTAATTAAAGACAAGAAGGTTCGCCACTTCGCCTGTGTGTGTCTGAAGAAAATTTAAGAATCGAGACACATGTATTTACTGGAAGGCGACGCGGTCCGAACCATCTTCCCAGAAATACCAAGCCATTAGGCTGTCGGGTCTATAAGTTCTTACATGGGTATTAAAAAAAAGTCATTGGTAGTATTCATTTATTTTAATTCGTTGGAATTTTTATCAATACCTTTTTTCAATGATTCTTCTTGTTTAGTTTAACATATTTATTTGGTAGGGTTTTAATTTAATATGGATTTTATTTTATTTTTGGTTAAAGAAGAATAGAATTTAGTGTTGTCTCTGTAAATAGAGGGTGTGAGTGAAAGTAACTCGGAGTTTTGGGCCAGGGAATGCTAGAGCACTCTTGTATTCAAAGAGGCATTGTTTTCTTATGATAGTCCTTTCGAGTGCTAAAGGCGTGTTAAGTAGGAGTTTGTTGTTGAATTTAATTTGTTCAGACAATGATGTAGTGTGAGAATACAGAGTAATAACTAGAAAACCATGTGAATGTAATCTGTTTTCTAATACTATATGTAAATTTAATCTAAATAAATGAATATTTTTTAACTCGATAAATAATAAATAAGATACGAATATTATTAAATTCAACCCAAAACTCACCTGTAATATAAATATATTTGTAAAATATTTAGATTTTTTTAATACAATATGGTATATAAGTACCTTAATATTAATATAAAACCATAGTTTTGAAACACAGACCTGCCCGGCGGGTCGACCTGAGGCTGAAACCGGGCCGGGTTTCATAAAAAATAAGGAAAGGAAAAACCCGGTGGGTTGACTCGGCTGCAACTTATTGACTTTTATTTGTTTTTTTTACACTATTTTATTTTTTGTTGATTAATAAATAATAATAGATAATGAATACTCATTAAATATCCAAAATCACATGAATAGTTTATGCACGTTTAAATTTTGGCTAGTGTATGAATATCAAGAAATTTAATTTGCATATACTCATTGTCATTTTTAATTATAATACTTTTATTTGATGAGTCATGCTATTTTTTTTAAAAAAAATAAAAACTAATTGGTACCAGAATATTTTGGATGATCAAGGAGTGGGATCTCTCTCCAACTATTAAAGTTCTTCTGAAACCAATTCTAGTGTTGGTTTCAATAGATTTAGAGTTATCTTTTTTTATAGCATATAAAAAATAATTATTGAATAGGTTAGCCGAATGACATTAAATTATGTCCACGTTTTATTTATAAATATAAATTAATATCCTCTCATACTTGTTAACACGTGATCTATCATGTATGTCAAATCCTAATCTTTCAACTAAGATCAAAAACTAACATTGACACACGTCCTTTTTCAATTTTGAAGTAAACCCAACCTATATAGTTAATTAATTATGTTAAATTTTTCTTGAATATAAAATAAGTATTTAAATATTTTTAATTTTTCTTGAAGTAAACCCAACTTTTAGTTTTTTTTTTGTTAATATTAATGTTGATATTAATGCTATTTATCATTCGAATGGAAGGGTAGATGATCTTTTATCTAGTGGGAACTTTGGACTCGAAAGTCATTGGGTTGGGTTGCGAAAAGGACAGTGTTGCCCGTGGCTGTGGACCACTAGAGAAGTTATGTATGGGCCTAGAACCTAGAGCTGCCTGCATGGGAGTCTCGAGTGGCGGCTCCACCATTTCTAGGTGGGCCAATGATCTCGATAGAGTCGGAGGACCAATAATAGACCTTCCAAGAAAAATCAATCAAGGAGGAGAAGAAGTATCGAGTTTATATTTTTTATAGGAACACCAAAATGGTCTCAATTTGAAGTACTATAAATACACAGCAAGTATCAGACATTTTTTTAAAAAAAATTCTACTCAATTGTCTGTACCGATTCTAACTCCACAGACAAATATATATCATATTGAAAAGAAGAAAAAAAACATTTCCCCATTCAAATTTACGAACCAAAAATCATTCGAGCATTCACAATGAGTGCTTGAGGTCAAAACGACTGGATCGACTATAATTTTTTTAAAAAACGGAAGAAAAAAAGTAATGAGCAAGAGAATGCTTTTTCCTCGTTGAAATTGATTTTTTTCCCCTGAACTGAAACAGAAGATGATGTTCTAGAGTCGAATCATGGTACAACCTATCAATTTATTTATAAATGGTAGTACAAATTACAATTTGCGGTCCGGTCCCTATAAGAAGGAACTAGACCCAGGATACCACCTGAAGATGCATGGTATCCGATGCCGTCGTACAAGAAATACGAGCTCCGAACCAAAGAATCCGCTACACACTCGTACACTGGACACCATTGCAACAGGTACCCTTTAATCAATGAGGCTCGCCTCATGCAAGGTACAATAATTGAACCCAGCGACACTCAAATGTCACAACCTTTGAAATTTTTAAACCTCCCTTATTATTCCTTCCATTAGCATCATTTCTGGATACTGGGAAACATCGCTGTAAGTTCACGGCTAATTAACATTTATGTAATTGAAACCAGTTACAGAAATTGTTACAACTGCTTCAGTACTTGATTATCAGCAGTGTCAGACAGATATGTTCAAGAAATGCATTGATATATGGAGCTTAAAGATGGGTTTGGTATTCCTTGCTAGTCGACGAACCTCAAACAAACAAGTCCTGTGGAAATGATGAGCTCGGTTGAAAAACTAGCTAGGTTCTCCTCGGATTCTTGCTTAAGTGTTTCTATTTACGTTGGTGTAGTTATTGAGAAGTTGGTTTTGCTACTTTCATTAATTTCTGATAGAATATTGGCAGTGAAGGGAGCATTCATGATAGTATTCTGATAGAATATTGGCAGTATAACGGTGGTGGTGAGGTAGGTTGGGGCCACTGTGCTAGCGGTAATTAACTGCGATGGTGGAAATAGGTCAACAGCCAATCTTTCAGCGAACTTGATTCTGATAAAATGTAAGCAGAATAAGGCCTTGTTTTGAAAATGTCGAATGTTATTATAGTAGCCAGCCTATTGATCCAAGCACAAGAGTACTACTGTAGTCAAGGCCCAATAATACCTGCCTGAGATAGGTAATGAGTTGGGGCATGGGATAGCAGTTTAGCTCGGCCTCGAAGCCACACAAGGGCCTATCCTTGATGGAGGTGAACTTCCACTTTCACCTAGACAAGGAGACCTTAAGGATTGAGGAGCATCAATCCTTGAGTGACTTACAACAAAGTGGCTTTGCTAATGAGAGCTACCATGTAATAATACTTGACTTCACAGGGGAGAAAAAATAGACAGTTGAAGCATGACATTACTACACATATTCAACGGCAAAACATATATGATTTACACTTGAACCGATCAATCATTGCCAGGTGGTTAGGTCATTCACAAGGGACTCCATTTTAATGTGTTGTACAATTGTTGCCTTGTCTATCAATGTTTAATCCTTTGCCCAGTGCCCAGAGTCATCCACTCTCCAGAAGAGCTGAATTTCTTCTCAGCAGAAATAGGCACAAAGATGCTTGATATAATATTGACTCGTTAATAGAATTGGGTTTTTGACTTGGTGCTGCTACCCAATGTCCTGCCTAGCTGCTGCTCCGCAAATTGCTTCATGCAATATACAGGCTAGTGACTCAGAAGGGTTAAGCTTAACTGGTCTGCTGGTTTGAACTTTGAACCCCAACCTTGCCAAATGACACGAGGAGAACTATGTTGCTGCGTGGGAGGGCCACGCCTCCCTCCAAATATTACCTAGCCCCCCTATTAAATTCCACTTACTACCCTCCCTACCTCTGTCAAAGGAGCAAAAACTTTCCTTCCACCACCAACAATGTGATTATCTGGATTTATTGACACCGCATTCGAAAATTCATAAAAAAATCTGGCCTGGGCAGAAAAAATGCTACTGCTATATCTTTTGCTGATCCTTTACGGAGTAGTTCCTAATTACGTCCCAAATCCCAGTGGACAAGAAAGCACACAAGACTTGAGATATGGAACTCTTCAAAATCCAATGCTAGTGGAATTCCCACCTTTTTATAACCTTAAAACCAGCTCAGACATGGATAAATAATCAATCGAAACATTCATTGATTTCAATCCCACAAAAGAAGAAAAGAAAAGAAATACAGTAAACACCTCCAGCAAAAATACAACATAGCGTGAGTGAAGAGGAACCGTTATATATAGCAAGAGTGATAGACATCCATCGTATGAAAGTTTAAGAACCTGAGAAACAGAGTGCACGAATAGAACATGTTTCTAATTACTAGCCTAGCTAGCCACAATCCTGCTAACAAACAAGTAGTTTTCCTTCTAGGGATTGGCAGTTTATCTTCAATTAGAGAAAGATGATGTAATCCACGGATCTCAACATACTACAAGTATACAAAACAAGTTACGTAATTAAAAAATACAAGCCACCTTACTTCACGGTTGTTGCACACAGCTAGCTAGCTGGTCAAGCACAAGCTTCCCTTCTTGGTGCAATATTCAGTAGGATTGCTTCAAGATCAGGAGGCTGAAAATATCCTTCCTTTGGAGGGTTCCTTCTTTGCTTCGCATGACAGGGTTTCTTCTTGGGTGGTGGCGGGCACACCAGAGCCGCTGGTATCTGATATTCGCTGCGTCTTGGTGTCCTGCATCCTTCATCAACTTCCATAATTAGTTCAAACAAGATTGAATTCGTAATCGAAGTGAAACTTAGTTTTATTGAGCTGTTTGTGGTCTGAATCTAGAGTCTAGACTGGTTCGGCAACTGCAGTTTTGGGTAAGCATGCCTGCCTGTCCTTTTTTAAGAGGCTAAAACAGCGCGCCAGCTTGCTAAGGAAGGTGTGCTGTTTTAACCTTTTTATTTTTGTAGTTTAAAAATATTATTTTAATATACTTTAAAAATCAATTACTAACATATATATATATATATACACAACACCCTTAGCTTGCACGAACCCAAGTCCAAAAAGACCCAACTTTTTTTTGCTTGCATACCATGTCCCGATTTTGTTTTCTTGGACCTAAATATGTTGCAATGATTCGAAAATCCACAGGAAGGAAGGTAATTACTTTTTTAATTAAATATGTTTATTTAAAATGATGATGCGCTCCTTGTTTCTAGAATGTTCAACTTTGTTGGGCGCGGCGCGAGAAGGTTCAAGGAATTGATGGATTTAAATCTGGACCACACGTTTAGTCTTTTTATATGTAGCAGGGACTGAGGTTACGGGCTTGGTAGGCCAAGCGGGTACCTGGGCCCATGAGGGGAGTTTATTATGGTGGCATAAGGTAGGTACGTGTACACTCAGCATTGCCATTTCACCGTGTCATTTTCGTAGAAAACGTCACCTGCATGGGCATAAGCTCTGTGATTAATTTTAAAGTATATTTCATTTAAAAATATATTAAAATAATATTTTTTAATATTTTTATATTAACATGTTAAAATAATCTGAAAATATATAAAAAAATTAAATCAAAGAAAAAAAATTGATTTTCTTTTAAAAATATTTTTAAAACGCAAAAACAATTAGGTAATTGTTTTAAAATTTCGGTTCAAGAAAAGCAGTATTAATTGTGTTCTTAAAAAAACAGGTTTTCAAAAATATTTTTTTAATTAAACTTATTGTGATGTGGTTTTTTACATGAAAAATAAATTAAAAGCATGTTTTTATAAATGAAAAACATGTTATTTAACTTTTACATAACATTTGAAATGCTATTATAAATAGATCCCGATATAAAAAGTAGAGGTTATTTGACTAACAAAATAATTTTTTTTTACGTGATTGAGAGAAAAAAAACTATCAAAATATCAAATTATGCCTAAAAGGAAAGTGATACAAAAGTTGAATTCAAATACTGCTAGAATCTTCGAGTTTCAGGGTGTGTTCTGTATCATAATAGCTTTTATTTTTTTATCGAATTATAAATAAATAATTGTTTAATTATCATATAACTTTTTACTTTTTATATATCCCATATATAATTATGTTTTTTTAAACCTTGATTTCATATAAGCTAAAATAACATGCTTTACATGAAATTTTTTTTATTTATTTTATATATAAAAATACATTTCATAACAGTTTTAATCAATCATATATTTTTTAAAATCTAAAAATATTTTTAAAAACGTATTTTAAAAACTTTTTTAAACTTCATCGACAAAAACTAAAAATAAAAAACACACTTTTAATTCTTGAGTTGGTACCTAGGCATGGACCTGGTTTTTTTAACCCACTCCTGGAGAGCCGTGATCGCAAGCAGTCGAGTGCTTATACCTGGGCTAGAATAGTAATTAAGCATCTTGTACTAGGCCCATTTCATGATGGGATTTATTACAGTTTGAATGCGGGCCAGGCCAGGGTTTCAAAGAAGCTTCGGCCTTATCGGATAATTAGTGCTCCACCTGTTACCATCTCCTTCTTAATACAGCGACACGTCATAAAAAGAAACTATACTAAATAATTGAATTCACAAACTTTATAGGTTAACTTAAATTAAATCAAATTAATTTTTTATTTTATTTTTATGTGATTATCTCAATCTCATGACTCATTCAATTAATTTAATAAATTGATTCAAGTTATTTTTATATTTTTAAAATTATTTTTTAATTTTATTTTTTAATATTAAACTGATTAAAAATTAAATTTTATAATTTGTTTTAATTTATTTTTTATAAGGTTATTTTATTAATGCCAGCAATATTTTTTTAATATATTTTATAAAAATTGACTCGATTAATGACACAGCAAGAGTATGTAATCCAGTGGAGACCTAAAGAAACATACAATTATCTCATTTCTTATAAATATAAAATCAAGAGAGGGAGGAGGGGGGACAACCAGCTTGCGTGGCATTTCTTAAACTAGACGTAAAAGCTCTCCAAATCTGATGGAAGCCAACATAAATGTCCAGAGCCAACGCGAGCAAGGGAATCAATGCATCGATTACCAGGGTGGTTCATTGATATATCGGGCGATGCTCTGATATATAATTGAATTTAATCCAACTTCTAATATTATATACAATATAAATCCGATCAATTCAGTAAAAAATTAGATCCAAACGGACGGGATATATTAAATTGAACTAAAATTGTTGTTGATATTACAAATATTTACATGATAAATATATTAATCCTCTTATTATTGTAATTATTGAAATTATATAAGATCCCTAAAATACATACCAAGGATAATGATATTATCTATTAAGTAAGAGTTAGATGTTTGAAATTTCTGAAGATTTTATTTTGAGATCAGTGTTTTCTGGTTATATATATATATATATATATATATATATATATATATATATATGATTTTTTAACCGGTTCAGGTAATTTTTTCTCGACCAAATCGCCATGGCTCATCCATATTGTATCAATTTTATCATTCCCACCACTGAAAAACCACATCAGTCCTCGTCTTTTAGAGAGGAAACCGGTTCTGGTCAAAACCGTGTGGCTTGCCTTCCCAACCAAACCGGTTCATGTCTGCCTGCTACTTCTTTTTGCTACTTATCATGAACTAAACACAGAAACGGAAAGCATAGAAGAAGATTCAAAACCCCCAAAAAAAAACCACTTGCAGTGCGAGAATAAAAAAATGCCCTTTGTTTCCCAGATAAAAAGACAAACAGATTACAATCTCTACTCTTCAACTACTCCTATAGTAATCGACAATGGTGCCTCCAATTTTCGTATTGGGTAATTACAAAAAGAAAAAAAAACAAAAACCCTAGCTCTCATCACACCGAATAAATTAATATTAGTTTTTTTTTTAGACTTCTGCTCTAATTTTGTGATTTTGTGGTTGGAACAGATGGGCGGGGGAGAACGATCCTCGAGTTATTTTCCGTAACATTGTTCAAAGACCACGCCACAAAACCACTGGTAAATTACGAATAAACTTCCCTTTTTTTTTTCTAGAAATATATATATTTTTAATTTGTTTTTGTTTTTGTTGTTGCTGGTGATGGTGGTGGTGTAGGTGAAACGGTTAGTATTGTTGGGGATCATGATACTACATTGTTGAAGTACTTCGATTGTAGTCGGTCGGGGCCTCGCTCCGCTTTCGATAGCAATGTTGTTTATCAGTTCGAGATTATGGAATATGTAAGCAGCTACTCAGAAGCACTATTTGGGTTGTCGAATTTTATTTACACTAAACAAATTGTTAAATAATATCTCATTGTTTTTTAACCTTTATGGCAAGCACGAGAGAGTTTATTAAAAATCTTACAGGGTAAAGACGCATGGTTTGCTAATTTATTCGCGTAAATATTTCAGGGGTGGGCTTTACTAATAATCAAATGTTTTGTTCTGTAGATTCTTGACTTTGGTTTCGATCGGCTGGGAGCAAATGGATCAGAGGTATAATCAGGAAGTTGTTTGATTAGAGGGATTAATATTTTTTAGGCTTCTACAATAAATTGCATGTAGTTTGTGCATTACTCAGTCTGTTTTGAGAAGTATTCTATTCTGCTATAGCTGCCTAAATTCAGGTTGGCAGCAGCTAGTCACATGTAGTCATCTGTGATCTCTTTGTTTCTTATTGGTTGTCAGCACTTTGTTTTTTTCTCTTTCTAATCTTAATTATCCACAATGAAATGTGTGGCTTGCATGCGCGATCCTGGTTTGGGCGAGGGAATATGTTTGCCATTGATATGGATAGTTTATTAGATACTGTGAATCACTTTTTTTTGAACTTCTTTTCTGGTTTTAAGGAGCTAGGGCGGGACTTGATTAGAATCCCTCTCCCTCTTACTATGCAGAGGAGACTCTGGCACTAGTCTAAACACCCATCGGCCACTTTTTTAAGTTGACTTCAATTGAGTTGAGTGTGCCACACCATCCTGAGTCAATTGTGAGAGTTTGAGATGATATCTGACATGTATACTTCACGGCAGAAGCATTTGAAATGACTTATTCAGATGTACTTGTTGTTAACACACTGCATGCATGGCAATTGATGCTGTAGAGTTCTGAGCAATTTATATATGCCTTTTCTGTCAGATTAATCAATGCATTCTCAAGACTGTTTCTTAATTCTTTGTTCATTTGAGCTCAGAACAGATTGATCATCCTGTCCTGATCACAGAATGCATACTCAACCCTGTTCAATCTCGCAGTAAAATGGCGGAGCTGCTTTTTGAAACTTACGGAGTTCCATCTGTAGGTAGGATATAGACTTTTGACTGTCCATCATTAGAAAACTTTCCAGCTCCTTAAAGGAAATGTTTTTAACTCTCATTCCATGTGCATGACTATTCTAATTAACCTGGATTATTTTTGTTCTTTCATCACAGCGTTCGGTGTTGATGCTGCATTCAGCTATAAATATAATCAACAGCATGGGATTTGTGATAAAGATGGGCTTGCTATTTGTCCAGGATTTACAACAACTCATGTTATTCCGGTATTGCTTAGTTGGAATATATTTGATCATAGTTTATTTGTATTTGCAATTCAAGTACATAAAACAGTTTTGCAAGGTTGCTGGTGCACTGCAGTTATAAATTGTTTAGTCAAAAAGTTTTGGCTTGGGATTCTTTTTTAAGTGTCAATTATATGGAGGCTGGTAATGCATATCAAGATTGAATGGAACTGGAAATAGAAATCTCTCTCTCTCTCTCTCTCTCTCTCTCACACACACACACACACACACACACACCTACAGTGTTTGTGTCATTGCATTAATATGAGCTGCACATGTTTCTGTTCAAAGATGTATATTTATTTCTTACTGCAGCTGTTTCAGTATTCTTTACCAGAAACAGTATCACTAAAGATGCTTTGTCAGACATCTTTCCATTCATTGTATCAATGTCTGTTTGAATCCCAAGTATTTCCAATGTTCTGGTCCCCATGATTCAATCTAACCCCCTATTTCTAATTGCTTTAAATTAATGGCATAACATGAGGTGTGTTTCTGTTCCCAGTTTATTGATGGAGAGCCTGTTTATAAAGGGTGCTCCCGAACTAATATTGGTGGATACCATGTCACCGATTACTTGAAGCAGCTCCTTTCACTTAAATACCCTCATCACATGTGAGTAATGTCCATCTGGACTCTGCTTCAATCTAATCAGTGCAGTTTATAATCCTTTTATGTTATGTTTTCCTTGTGCATGCAATAGGGCTCGGTTAACATGGGAGAAGGTTGAAGACCTGAAGATGGAGCATTGTTATATTGCAACAGACTATGCTTCAGAAGCTCGATTATTTCAGGCAAACTCATCATACATCATCTTTTGTTTCTTCCTGTTTTCATTTTGAGATGGATAGCTGTTAACTTTTGTAGTTATGTGACAGAAAGGGAGCAAGGAAGCTGAAGAAAAAACGAGGTGTTGGCAGCTCCCTTGGGTTCCACCACCAGTTGAGGAGCCTCCATCAGAAGAAGAGATTGCCAGAAAGGCAGCTATAAAGGAAAGACAAGGTCAACGGTTGCGAGAAATGGCTGAGGCAAAAAGGTCAACGAGGATAAATGAGCTAGAGAACCAGTTGCGTGGCTTGGAATTCCTTTTGCAGCAGCTGGAACAAGTGGCAGAGAGTGAAATTCCATATTTCCTGAAAGATACTGGCTATGTTTCCAGGCAAGAAATAGAAACTGCTCTTGCCAAAGCAACACAGTCATTACGAAAAGTAAAGGGTGAGCCAAAGGGTGAACAGGCTGAAGTTGAAGAAAAGACTGATGAAAAGTATCCTCTTGTCAATATTCCTGATAACATGCTGACCCAAGATCAGGTATGCCTCTATACCAATTGGTTGATCCTATGCTTTTCTGTTGTGAAGTTTCTATCTCTGTTGTTTGTAGAATAGAGGTAAAAAATGACTTCTCATATCATTGTTGCGTCTCATCTTCTTGCAAAAGCAATCTCATGCTTTCAATCAGCTTGATATAAGTGATCACATTTGTCTTGATGGTTTAGTGATTGTAAGCTTTTCTCCATACATTCACTCTTTGATCGCCTTTCTTTACAGCTAAGAGAAAAGAGAAGACAGATGTTCCTTAAAACCACATCTGATGGCCGCCAACGAGCTAAACAGAAACGTGTTGAAGAGGACCTGGAACGAGAAAGGAAAAATCAGCTAGATGAACAAAAACGCTTGTATGTACCTAGGCTCTTGGATGCTTCTTTATTTAGTTCAGCTTAGCTTTTAAGGAGAAAGTATTTAGGTGTGGTTTTATTGTTAAGCAAACAGGAGAAGGGAAATGGGAAAACTGGATCTGGATTCAAACTTGATGCATGGTTTTTATGTGCAATTTGCTCACTTAACTGCATGACTAGCACTTTGAATTCCATAAAACCATTTTTTGTTTCACATTTTGTAGATTTTAGTGAAACTAGCTGATTTGCTACCTGCCATGTACCATCTCTCGGTATTGATTATTTTGTTCTTTCTATGTAGAGAGAACCCAGAGCTTTATCTAGGAGAAATGCGTACTAAATACAAAGAACTTTGTGAGAAAGTTGAGCAGCGAAAACGACTCAAGACAAATGGGAACCACTCAAATGGAAATGGTATGTCTGGTGGTGTTGGTCGCGGTGAGAGATTGAATGCTGCCCAAAGAGAAAGGATGCGCCTCTTAACAACAGCAGCTTTTGACCGAGGGAAGGGTGAGGATAATTTTGGTGCCAAAGATGAAGATTGGCAACTTTACAAACTGATGAGCAAAGATAACGACGATGATGATGAGGGGCCAGATGAGGATGAGACAGAGCTTGCCCGTGTATCTTCCAGGCTTCAGGTAAGATTTATTTATTCTGGTATATGGACCAGCTGCTTTATTGTTCTTACTTCTAACGTCCTATTCTTGATGATTCAACTCTTGTACGGGGAATTACATAACTTATTGATTATTGACATGGCAGGAGATAGACCCAACATTTGTTCCCAAGCCAGAACCAGGGCCCTCACAATCAGCTGCTGACATGCCACGGTCTCGTCCTCTTACCAAGGAAGATTTCCAAATTCTGCTCGGGGTTGAAAGGTTCCGATGCCCTGAAATTCTGTTTCATCCCAACTTAGTTGGAATCGACCAGACAGGCCTAGATGAGACGGCTGGGGTCTCAATGAGGAGGCTATCATCCAAGGACCAAGTCTTGGAGGAAAGACTGACCAATTCAATTCTGATGACTGGTGGAAGCTGCCTTTACCCTGGTCTGAGTGAGCGCTTAGAAGCTGGAATCCGAATGATTAGGCCATGTGGGTCACCCATAAAGGTGGTCAGAGCACTTGATCCTGTTCTTGACGCTTGGCGCGGGGCTTCTCTTTATGCTGCTGCAGTTCAATTCCCACAACAGACATTTAGTAGAATGGATTACTTTGAGAAAGGTGAAGATTGGCTTCGCGGATACCAATTTCAATACACTTTATAATCATATTGTCACACTCGTGTACTTGAATCTTCATATGAGGTGGCTGCAAATAGATCCCAATTTGAACAAATTATTGGACCTTGGCAGTTCATGCCATATTTTGTTTCTGCCACTGCTAAACACTGACAACGCTATTGATTTTTTTTTAGCTAGTTCTATATTTGCTCTGCCATGAACTCAGTTCTGTTTCAAGTCTTAACTTTGATATTTCAGTTATCAACTCAAACCTTCATATTATCTCCAGTGGAATTGTTTGCCCAGTTTGTCTTCTAGCTCAGCCTTTCAAGGAAAAACAGTTTTTGTTTTCTATTATGCTTACCGTAGATGCGGGCTGGATTCTTTTATCAGTGATAACAGCATGGCACAGGCCAAGCATTCCATCCTAGATCGGTTCGATTAAATATTCCGGAGAGGATCCATCCTAGATCGGTTCGATTAAATATTCCGGAGAGGATCAGTGGTTTGGGGGCTTTGGGGAATTATAAAAACTAAAAATATTATTTTGATGTATTTTAATATAAAAAATATTTTTAAAAATAATCATAAACAGATGTCAATCTTGAAATGCAAGTCTTCTCTCCTGATGTTAATTCTTCCCTCTTAAAAAATTCATGGCATTATTTACAAGAATAAGATTTTATACTGTTGCAAAGATTTCACAAAATTAATATAATTTTAATTTTACTCCATAGATTTATCTCATATTACATTAAATTGATTTAATAACCCAAGGAAGAGGAATTTATATTGTATTGTTGTAGTGAATGTTTTTTAAAATATTTTTTATTTAGAAATATATTAAAATAATATTTTTTTTATTTTTAAAATTTATTTTTAACATCATAACATATACTAAAAAAATATTAATTTTTTTTTAAATTTAAAAACTTTTAAAACATAAAAATAAATAAACTTTCATTTCAAACAACGGACGACAGATAGTCAGATACAGCTTAAAAAAAAAAAAAAAAAAAGAGCTCGACTCAAGCAATTGACCGTTAGAATCTTGCACCATACACATTAATAAACAAAAGAACTTCAAACACCCCAAAATCCCTTTTCTCTACCAGCTCCGCTCCTATCATCCCCTACCCAAATTCGACCGTTGCAAATCTTCTTCCACGCAAAAGAACCCTGAAACAAAAACCTCCATTGAAAAGCCCTCTCTTTCCTTCCACAGGGAGAGGCCTTTTCAATAATCTTCACTGCTCATCAACAAAATCAAAAGAGAAAGAATACCATAGCTCAAGATTATCGAAAACATCAAGCAAATATGGATTCTACACCAAGAAGAAAGAGTGGCCTCAACCTCCCATCCGGGATGAATGAGACTTCTTTAAGACTAGAGACCTTTTCTTCTTCAAGTTCTTTTAGAGCAGTCACATGCGTATCATCACCAAGAGCAATATCAAGCTTATCTTCACCCTCAAAAACCTCTTCTTGTAGTGATAGATTCATACCTTGCAGATCATCTTCAAGGCTACAAACTTTTGGACTCATAGAGAAAGGATCTCCTGTTAAAGAAGGAGGCAATGAGGCGTATGCAAGGTTGTTGAAATCTGAGCTTTTTGGGTCTGATTTTGGTTCCTTTTCTTCTCCTGCAGGTGGTCAAGGAGGGCTGGGTAGTCCCAGCAAGAATATGTTGAGGTTCAAGACTGATCATTCAGGCCCCAATTCGCCGTATTCTCCTTCAATATTGGGACATGATAGTGGGATTTCTAGTGAGCCTTCTACTACTCCTAAGCCACCAAGAAAAGTCCCCAAGACACCCCATAAGGTAAGTACAGAGTTTATTTTTCTTCCAGTTTTTGTTTGGTTTTTCAGAGAATCGTGGATAAAGAAGATTGTTTTGAACCCCTTTTGTTTTAATTGGTTTCGATAAAAAATATTGAAGATTCAGTCCAAGAAATGGTAAATCATTGAAGGTTAATTTTGATGCAGGTTTTGGATGCCCCATCACTTCAAGATGACTTCTATTTGAATCTTGTGGATTGGTCCTCACAGAATGTACTCGCAGTTGGGCTGGGAACTTGTGTCTATTTATGGACTGCATCGAATAGTAAAGTAAGTTTGACATTTCAAGGTTCTTAGCATGTTGACAACCCCAAGAATTTATTCAATCCAATGGAAGATTGTCTATTAAGTAATTTCTTTAGATGCGAATTTGCTATTTAAAATGGAGCCGACAAAGTGTTTCAACCGTTGTTCTTTGTTATCTTGTTCTCAGGTGACCAGGCTGTGTGATTTAGGGCCTAATGACAGTGTATGCTCCGTGCAATGGACCCGGGAAGGCTCATACATATCAATTGGCACACATCTTGGTCAAGTTCAGGTAGCTCTAGCAGTCTAATTAGTCCCAAATCTTGCATTATTACGCGATTCATTTTGATTGATGATCTATTGTCGATGCTTTTTATAGGTGTGGGATGGAACACAGTGCAAGAGAGTCCGAACCATGGGCGGGCATCAAACAAGAACAAGTGTCTTGGCTTGGAACTCTAGGACACTAGCATCAGGAAGCAGGGACCGCAACATACTTCAGCATGATCTTCGAGTTTCTAGTGACCATGTTAGCAAACTTATTGGTCACAAATCTGAGGTAGAGTCGAATTGCATAAATGGTTCAGCTCAACAATTCCTGACTTCACACCCCAAAATTATATGGACTAAAATTACTTGCACAAATGGGAGTAAGAAGCCCTTCTAAATTCTTATCACTTTATCCAGGTATGTGGCTTAAAATGGTCTCATGATGACAGAGAACTTGCATCAGGTGGAAATGATAACCAGGTAAAAGATAACTCCATTTTTCTTGCTCACGATATAAATTTGTTTAATAAATAGATTCAGATAGAATCTTTATGAATTCAAATCAAGTTTTCCAATTGTTAATCCGGATCTAGATTCTATCGGATTCGGATATTTGTCTCATTTAAAATCATGCTTTGATGTAAAATGAGTTTCAAGTACAGTACATTAATAAAGTATGTTATGATCCTATACAGCATGTTATTTCTTTTTTTAAAAATCAAAATATCTCACTAAATGATTCTAATAAAAATTTATATTAAAGGTCAAACCTAATTTAAATTAGGTAAGAAGTACAGAAAAACTAAAAGAGAGTAATAAAAATCCTAATGTTTTTCCCAAAAAATCGAAATAGATAAAAATTCAGATTGTATCAAGACATAATAAATTAGAAACATAAGCATAATAATGAATCGGATTCAGGTCATTGACGACAGCCCTACCAGTGGTTAGTCCCTTTTTGTTTGAGTGTGTATTAATGTGTATCACTGTATCTCATCAAATCAATGTCCTGTTGGTGATCAGCTCTTGGTATGGAACCAGCACTCGCAGCTACCAGTTTTGACATTGACAGAACACACAGCTGCTGTCAAGGCCATTGCTTGGTCACCCCACCAGAGTGGTCTCCTTGCATCTGGAGGTGGAACTGCTGATCGATGTATTCGCTTTTGGAACACCACCAATGGTCATCAGTTAAACCATGTTGACACAGGAAGCCAGGTTTATTTATTCTCTTCACTCTGCTTCATTTTCACTAGATTATGGAACCAACTTCATAGAACAAATTTGCAGTTTCCTAAAGCCCTCTTCTTACTGATTTTTCACTGGCTGACTGCAGGTCTGCAATCTAGCCTGGAGCAAGAATGTTAATGAACTGGTCAGCACTCATGGGTACTCCCAGAATCAAATCATGGTGTGGAAATATCCATCGTTATCCAAGGTATTAGCTAGGGCTATTAGTTAATTCTTTGTAGTTAATGGGTCTCATAGCTGTCGCGCTAGTTCAAGATTTGCAAGATTCATCCTGTTAAGAATCCGTTTTCGGTTTGTGGTATAGGTTGCAACTCTAGTTGGTCACAGTATGCGAGTCCTCTATCTTGCCATGTCTCCTGATGGTCAGGTACTTCAACATGTCCTCCATTTCTAAACATTACTTGCAAAAATATATTTCAATTTTGTTTCTTTATTCATGAATACACTAGCAATAAATTTTTTTGAATATTGAATAAATTTGTAATGTCTAAAACTCTGTTCATCATGTAGACAATAGTAACTGGAGCAGGGGATGAGACGTTGAGGTTTTGGAATGTGTTTCCATCTATGAAAACGCAGGTAAGCAGGAGTGGTAGCAGAATCCATTTTACAGGTTGTTGTAACTTGTAACCTGCCTGTCTCTGTATTAAGCATTTCTCTTTTACCCCTTCTGTGGTTGCAGACACCAGTGAAAGATACAGGACTTTGGTCATTAGGAAGAACCCAGATTCGGTGACAGCACCACGCAAATCTTAAGCTAAATTA
Organism: Populus deltoides; assembly: GCA_015852605.2. NCBI lineage: Eukaryota > Viridiplantae > Streptophyta > Magnoliopsida > Malpighiales > Salicaceae > Populus > Populus deltoides. The sequence continues at coordinate 19,135,954 of CM027579.2, forward strand.
TATTATATTGTAAATGCATATACTCAAATTCCAGAGGTTGCCACTACGACGTGCAGGAAGGAGTTTGATCTCTTCCTTTTCTGCCCGAGTTCGAACTTTGACTGGTTTGCTAAATTATACTGTTGAATTCGAACAGGATTTGTATAGTGTACTTGTTTTTTTCCCCTACACACCTACATAGATTACAGTGTTGTGACGTCATTGTATAAAGCAATTCTTACAAGTCTGAATTTTATGGTTTTTTTCTTCCTGTTGTCTCTCATTTTAGTGATTGAAATTGATTACATCAAACTTAATAGCAAAAACAGAAGCACTGTTAACGAAGAAGAAAAGTTTTTATGTGTATGGATCGTGGTACATCAGAAGATACACAAGAAGAGTTCCACTTTCCCTTTCACCACCAAAAGCTCTCGATTCACTTTTCCTGTGTTAAACCAAGAAACAAGAGAATAGAGTTCCCCTTTTCCTTTCACCAGCAAGCTCTCGATTCTGTTTCCTGTGTTAAAACCAAGAAACAAGAGAAAAATCGCCTACCAAAGAAAAGTCTGCCTAAGACAGCAGACCTTGACAAATCAAATAAATCTCTCTCGATGAAGACCTCGTGGCCTTGGGCCTCAACCATGATGCCTTTCTGAAGAGTGGCTTGCAAATCCGGCTAAATTCTGCAAGGCAAACAGTTAAATGGAAGTAAGAAATGTACTGATACCACATCTACTGGTATCTGATCTGCTCCATAAACATATTCCCACCTTTGTTATCCTCACTCTCTAGAAGCTTAATTACTAGGTGTCCACCTGGTTGCAATATACCATTATCATCTGCAGTGCACACAGAATCATTTAACAGCCTGTCTGTTCTAATCTCATCAAGATGAGCTGTTGCTGCTCGACCTACAGCCAGACCAAGTGCTTGCATTCCTAACTCCGCAGATAAAGCTGCATCTCTAGTTGTGATACCAGAAACCAAGGGACACATGTCTGAGAGTACCACAGAAAAACCCTTCTGCTGCATAACACACAAATCAAACCCAAATCAGTTGATCCACAAAGACAGACAAGATACATGGAGAAAAGTTTTGCTTTCAGAGAAACCAAGGTAAACCATCAAGTTGAAATTCAGGACAATTCACTCTGTTATTAATGGAGATAAAAATGGCTCCTAAGAATGATGTTTATCACATCATAAGTTTTAGATAAAAAAAAAATGTGTATAAGGGTCCATAAACATGTTTATCACATGGAGAAAAGTTTTGCTTTCAGAGAAACCAAGGTAAACCATCAAGTTGAAATTCAGGACAATTCACTCTGTTAATAATGAAGATAAAAATGGCTCATAAGAATGATGTTTATCACACCATAAGTTTTAGAATAAAAAAAGTGTGTATATAAGGGTGCATAGAACATAGATTAGGACCTCGTGGGACCTTCAACCTTTTAGAAGGTTAGGAACCGGTTCAGGGTGCGATGGTAAGCCTTATTTTTTAAGAGCATCAAGAGTTCACAGGAGCTTAATGGAAGTTAATTAATTCCCTTTGTTGTTTTCAAATCACCTGCCTCGAGATGGTCATACATACGAAAACAAATAGTGCAGCTCATTGCATCTATTTTGTAAATGATTCTAAGATTAAATCCTAGTTCATCAGAGCAAACCAGATAAGCATTCTAAAAACAAATTAATAAAAGAGAGGTGGTAGCAATTCATATAGAGAGGAAAGAGGTAAAAAACTTGACAAAGATGTGAAAATTAATTTACATAATTAAAGTAGTACCCGAGGAGAGAGTGCCCTAACTTGGTTTTTGGGGAGTTTCATAACATCAGCACAAACAGTTTGAACCCTTGAATCACAGTAAAGAGGAGGGACTTTCACCTTCTGTTCTGCATATCCCCACATTTAAAATCAATCAAACGTGGTATGATATAATTCACTTATCAAAGAAGCCCAACTTGAACCTCTTCGATTCCAAAAAAAATAACAGTTTCAACACAATGACCAAAATCAAAACCTGAAATACAAAGAGCAAGTGAAGAACACACCTTGAGATCAATTCCCACAACAGCCCCACCATTCTTTAGAGGACCCAAGCTCTGGCAAGCAACCTGCAATGATATTATTATGTTATATAAAAACACCAAGAACAACCTTAAACGAACAAAAAACATAGATGTTGTCCAAAACCCACAAAAGAAACATTGAAATAACACTAAAAAGAAAGAGACGAGACCTGGAGCCAAGCACCAGGAGCACAACCAAGGTCAAGAACAGAGGAACCTGGGGCTATCAACTTGTGTTTTTTTTGTATCTGAAGAAGCTGATTTTAAAATTGTTTTGCAACAAGAAGCAAGAAATTGTGTGCAAGTGAATTAGTAGAGAAAAGTGAGATATAAAAGAAATGAATGGAGTATTAAGTTTGGTAAGAAGGTTTAAACCTTGAAAGCAGAACGAGCAACATATCCAAGGCGTTGAGCTTCTCTGTAGAAGAAATCCGGTGTTCCTGCTCCACTCATTTTTCTCTCCAAATTTCCAAAACCCTGCTTTGCTTTTGGAGGCAGACAAGGGTTTTTGTCAATCATTACTTAGAAAAAAAAGTTTAAACTCATAAAAAAAATATATATCCATTATATGGGCTGGTTATCAGAACCAGTTGTCCGACGCAGGGGTAGTAAACTCCTCTATGTTTGGGCTCCCAGCCCACCTTTATACATTGGACAGATTCATTGGGTCTTTTTGTTTTTTGATTTTAATAATTTGAGAATTTAGTAATTGTTATTTTTTTAAAATAATATTTTTTTTAAAAAATAATTCTTGAAATAAATATATAATTCAAAAATATAAAAAAAATTAATTTTTTTTAAAAAAAAATTTTAATTCTTAAAAACCACAATGCCTTCCCAATAATAAAAAAAGTAAATGTGTTATGAAGCCTTTTAACATGGCTTTGGAACCAATTTCTCGTTTCATCAAGGATAAGAATCTTTTTTTTTTTTTGAAGCTAAAACAAATTAATTTGGTAGGGTTAAGAAGATAAGAAGAACAGATTTATGGTAGCATGCATAACGAGGACTTGTCTGCAGTCTTTACTCCATGGCGCAACACCTTCATCTCAGCTACAAACAAGTGTGTTTAGGAGAACTTTTCTTTATGCCTTTACTTGAAGATGCATCGAATCAAGTTCTCATCAGAAGAACAAAAAAGATGTACTGAATTGTAATTAAAATTTTAGAATTCTTCTCCATCCTGCAAAACTACCCTGTTCCATTCCAAATTAAGGAATTTGAACCTGAACTTCTAGTGGCTCGGCATTCCAACATGTTTATCCCTGAGCCTTTAGTTTTTTGTTGAGTGGACAATAACCACGACGGACTTGTATCATAAGCAAAGACCAAAGAACACTGTAAAATCTATACAGGAGTAAGACCCAAATATCTTTTTGATATATTACCATCAGAATATCATAGCAACCAACGTTATTATTATTTTTTTATTAACATAGGTGTTTGGACCAGCTTGCGGTTGCCTTGATTAATCTCATGGGACATGAAGTTAACGACTATGTAAACCTCCAATGACCCTAAGATTTGTACGACTCGAACTGGTGATTTTTAGAAAGCAAACTTAAAACCTAATCAATTGAACTACACCCCTCAGGTTCAACGTTACCATTTTTTGTTTGCGGAATTCTTACATGAAGTCACTTTGTTTTACATCATTGCCAGATCGTTAAGTAAAAAGTAAGAAAAATGAAGTAATGATGTCTGCTATAACCAAACTCCCCGTAGTTGAATACTGAAGGCATATACTGAATACTAAAAGTTAATTGATACCCTAAATAGCAAGTGCTCAGAAATTATCCCCTATCCGTTCCTACCTTCATACACACAATATTGAGCTTTCCACCGAGATATAAGATTTGACATTCTACTAGGCTGCAGCCTGCAGCATTTGTCTTATCATGTTAAGATTACATCATATTTTGCATGCTGGTAATGCATGACATCAGGTAATATAGCAGTTGTAGCGCAGCAGCTCTTTGCTGGTATATAAATATACGTACTATTACTAATAAGAGGTCGAGAAGAAGAGCAGATGACATAACAATGATGCTTCGCAATGATTATACATGAACTTGAAAAGGAAATCAAACCACCACTCTTTTCCTGGCAGCAATCAGAAATTTGATAATCGTTTTACTTCTCTTCATGTCAAGATGTAAGGGCTTTCTTTTGCCTCTTTGGGGACTGAATCTAGCACCATAAACACCTGTGTATATCATCGTGTATGTCTTACAACGTGCATCATAGATTGCCGTAATGCGTCTCTTCATGCCGAAATGCATATGCATGAGATCAAGTAAACCCAAGATTTTGCAAATACATTCTATTATTCCCATTTATCAGGTCTTTAATAACATGAAATATTGGATGAATGGAACAATAATGCTGGGTTTACTTCGAAGTCCTTGTTAGCATGTGCATATTTAAAAATATTGCTTGTAAAGTCAAAACTTCCTTAATTATATTGATGAAACTTCCCAAAGTAGAAGCTCTCTGCATAAATATTAGGAAAATCAGATTAAGAAATTCATGTTAACAGTTGACCTTTCATCCATTGAGTGGAGTAAACCCTTTTTCTTTTGTTTTTCGATTAGATTTATCTCCAATCATTCTCGTTTCCTACCCTTCCACATCAAGCTCATGTAAACTTCTCTGACAAGCAAGTGGTTTTCACTTGTGAATTGCAATAACAAACAGGGTGATTTACTTCAACCCTACACCACTCCTCTTCGTGATTGCATAAAAAACTACGAATGGCTCGAAAATGGAACAATGTGAATGCAAATAGGCTGTAGTTGATGGTGACATTTGGTTGGGTCAACTGATAGATGTGTACTGATTCAACTAGACAGAAAACGACTGCTAAGCAACAGACAACGATGCATGCATTTTTTTAACGTAGGTGCTGATTTTATGCTGTAGAACTTTATTAAAGATATGCTCCAATATCTGGGAAACGGGAAGGCATGAGTTAATAGGAGCCATTTCACAAGAATTTTGCTAAATTAGGCTAACATGGATCTGGTCAGATGAATCAGCATGCATTTCTGTAGATGATGGGTGAAGCTGCAATACAACATCTTATACAACAAAAACCAAGAACAAGAGTATTCTTGGTAGCAATTTCATTATTATATTTAGTAGTGTGAAAATGCCACACTTAAGAAGATAATATGCACAGGGATCACTTATAACTACAGAAACAATATTGCTGCTTAAACAAAAAATAATGTCCAAGTACAAGAAGAACCTGGGCAGTAATGCACTAACATTATCTTCTTCGACTCCTTAAAATCATCATGATTTCCACAACCCACTAGCGCTAACTTGAACATCATTACTGCTTACATATCTTTCCTTTAATTATGATTCTTAAGAAAGCGGTTGTGTTGTCAAAAAATTCAATATTTTTTTATTAAAAGTTAATTTTTTATATATATATTTTGTATCGTTTTAACATAGTGATTTTAAAAATGAATTTTAAAAAATAAAAAAAATTATTTTAATATATTTTATCATGAAAAATATTTTAAAAAATAACTACAACCACACTCCTAAATTTTTTTTTTCCTAAGTTTTTTTTTTTGGTTAAGTTTTGCCGCACATCCACCAAGATATAGACCATTCTCACTTGTCATATAAGATATGTCAGCCAAAACTCTAATCCCACCATCCCTGCCCGGCAAATAAGTAAAATCATTATCAATTTCTTTTCAAGTTCGCTTCCAGTCCTGAGTGACTAATGGCGAGGTGATGAAAAGAAAAATGAGATTCTGTTTTTAATGGGAAAATGCCAGAACCTTAATTAACAAAGTTGATAGGCACAAGGGCACTATGTCAGCGACATGGAGGAGATTCGTGTCACCCTTCTGTCCACAAGTAAATCTCATAGCGTGATTAAGAATCAGGCTTCCAAGAAGAGAGTGCATAAACAATCCGACCCTTCCACCCTTGGAGCAACCACTGGCTATCTACATCGATTACAAAATCCTTGTGATGAAGAGCTTGCACCCTCTCCTTTGCTGTAGTAAAAATCTCCCGATTCACAGGGAGCTGCCTGAACCCAGCCCTTTGAATCCGCATTTGCCACTGCTTGTATGTCTCTGGCCTCTCGATCCTCTCTGCATCCTCACATGCAATGACATTCATTGCCTCCCACCCAAAAATATCTCTCTCAAAAAGAACCCTCTCTGGAACCTCACGAGGCACATTAGCCTCCAGCATATCAAACAAAGTAGAGAAGTGGAAGAGGGCCTCTCGGAAGCGTGTGATAAAGAATGGAGCACTGTAGGCTCCATTCACAACTCCATGTATGAAAACATCTGGATTCATTTTCCTGATCTAATTGAGAACAGCATCTCTCGGACTCCCCACCACCACAGTCTCATCAAGCAAGTTTCTTAACCTAAACAGAGAGTTCACAACAAGCACCTCATTTCTATCAATCTTGAGGTCCTCAATTTGAATGGTGTCCCACTTTTGTGCTATAGCATTGAACTCGAATGGAACCTTGAAAGTATTCGCATAATTTTCTAAGCGGCGTCCTGTCTCCTCTACCCTTCCTGCTGGTCGGAAACCTGGATTTGGGAGATCAATCCCAGTAATCCGCAGCTTGGGAGGTCCTCCAGGTCTGGATGAGAGACGCTGAAAAAGGCTGGGCCATTGGAAACCATACATAATTCCGAAATCAACAATGTGAACCCTAGTTGCATTCTCAGCTATCTTCTTAATTGTTATATTTGAGAAGAAATTAGACAGCTTCCTAAATGGACAAGCAGTAAGTACCATACAGTAAGCTTTCAAAACATCGGCAGCTGATGTCGGCCTGGAAATAAGTGCTTTGTAAATCTGGGTTCCTGAGCCAGCCAAACGTGCCTCAAGACCATCAGCAAAAACATTGGCTAGTCTCTGCATTGCATCCCCTGTTGGTGGAGCATTCTGTCTGATTTGCTTCAGCAGGTTAATTGCACTCCTCCGGTTATCTGCTGCAACAGCCTCTGCACAAAGGGTCAAGAGAGTTCTCAAATCCACCACATTCCTCTTACCTCCCTGCCTCTTACCTCGAGCTTTTCCTCCTTTTGCTTGTCCATTCTGCTGCACAATCTTGCTTTCCCCATTATGCAAGGCCGCTCGAATGGAAGATTCATCTCTTCCACAGTTGAGCAATACCATGTCAAAATCTGCTGGACTTGCAGTTGATTCAGAATAAACTGCAGACTGCTTGTTACTCCTAAATCCCTCTAAAGCCAACTCCTCAAGATGAGGACTCTTCTTTCTCCTCAAACCATCCGTGCAGTTCTCATTTTGATTCTTTTCCTCTGTCATAGCTAACACATCCTTGGCATCTTCCTTCGGGTCTCTTAGAAACAGACCATTAATCTCCAAATCATTGAACAGATCGCCGTTTGGAATGAACTTCCTCGCCTCCTCAAACCCTTTCTTAAACTGCATAACAGACTCACTCTCCCTAAATATCTCAGCAACCATATTAGGACCCACTGGAGAGTCAACATATCCATCAACAATAACAGTACTGTTACCTGAACTATAGGATGACCGGGAAGCAAACTGAGAAGCACGTCTCGAGAACTTGTACTCCCCAAGATCAACCAAGTTACTGCCACTACTGCGGCTTGTACTGCTTGTATAATTACTGCAATTCAAATCATGATTTTATCTGCGCTTTCACGCGTTTGATCAAAACGAGGTACCGGGTATTTGGGTGAAGAAGGATACTTCTCCCCAATAAGCTCATACAATGATTTCTCCGCAGCAAGAAGTGCCGCTGTAGATTCTTGAAACATGCATGTCTTGTCCTCCATTTCCTCTTCCATAAGCATCTGGCTAATATATTTCAGAACCACATCACTGAAATCAAAATCTTCATGAGAATCTACCTCTTGACTCATGCTTAGAGACACAACTGGCTGATTAAATGTTGAATCGGGCGGCAGATGAGGAATATTTACGTAGTTTTGGTTGACACAGTTGTTTTCTGACTTGAACACATTAACAAGATTCTGATCCAATAAAACAATTTGGCTTTCATTGCTAGTTAAGTTTCAATTCATTTACAGAACCATATAAACTTCTTAAGGGTTGATCCATGATCATCAACACCTCAAAAATTTCCCAACTTCCAGCGCACTCCAAAAAGCTAGATGTTTCAGCCAGCAGAAACAATAATACCGCGTGCCAAAAGGCCAAAATATAATTCTTCAGTTTATATTCTCCAAATAAACAGCTGCCCAGTAAGTAATAGCTGTCACTAAGTACGGAAGTCTAGATTTTTATATCCTAATACCACCAGAAGTACACACATAAATGATTGAACAGTCAAGAAAACACAAAAAAAAAATTGCAGACAGCATAGAAATCATCAAAGCTTTACTCCATAAGAAAAGGATGCTTTTCTGATCCTCAAAACAAAAGCTTTGAAATCAATCAGCACGGTTTTTAAATTCTTGGAGAAAAGAAATAATGAATTAATAGAAAAAAGTAGCAGAACAGTATTAAAAAGAGAGACAAAAAGTTCCAGTCTAGCAAAACTAAAAGAACAAAGGGAAAGCTAAGAAAGCGAGAAGTCCTAACGGTGGTGATGATTTAAGGTGGCTGTGGTTTGGTTTGGAACAATCTAAGCCAACCAAAAGCCTGTCCTTTTTTATTCTTCAGCCCGTTCACTGTGACTCGTATACTGTTTTTTTTTCCAGCCAGTACTTTCTTGTTTTATCAAGATTTGTTTTGATTAAAATGCTTGTCATCGTGTAATGTATCTTTTTCTTGCAAAGAAACTGGTGTGCAAATAGACTAATCATTTACTGTTTAGTAAAAATATTGTATTTCACTCACGTATACATCCTAGCGAGATTCCACTGCACCAAATAGCTAAATTAAAGCTTGTTCGATCCATGGTTTTCTAATTTTTAATGTTTTAAGGTAAGGTTATACAAGTTCTTCCATGATTATTTGAAAAACAGCTTTAACTCCATTATTTAACTTTGATTTAATGATACTGGTATCGATGTATGACAAATAATATTACGTAATTGCAATAAAGTGTTTGTGATTGCAATTTTTTTATTAGCTCTGGTTAAAAAAAACTTATTAATTAAATTGTTTTCCATTTTTTCTTGAAAAGTAGCAGCTGCCTTCAAGGTGTAAGTACTTCTCTTTTTCCATTTTTCTTCTTTATTCTGCCAATTAATAAAATTAGAAAATTAGAAAAGGTTTTTCACCTACGACCCTTTTTTATATATAAAAAAAAAAAAAGAGGAAAACAATGGCTGGCAGCTCAAATTCGAGTATGTTTTCTTGGATACAGGCCTGTCAACAGATTCCTGCATGTGAATAGTGCACACTTAAAGTTCTCCTTGTCCTTCTCTTCGTATTTGGTATCTGGTAGCAGACCAGATGAAGGGCGCCGGGCCGTAGGCAAGGCATGGAGCCGTAGACCATAACAGCATGAAACACTTTTACGCCTGAAAATGATTGATGAAAGGGACATCGATACCAACCAACAGTTTCCCTTACATTTGGTAGTTGTTACGGGGCGTATCTGACTGTGTTTAGCAGATAGGAACAGGAAGAGAAGAATAGGGGGCTGAAGCTATAAGGCCGGCCCGACCAAAGACTGAAAGCCCGGTCTGCGCAAGCTATGTTATGGAACTAATCTGACCAAACTGGGTTTATTGGAACAAGATCTTAATCTCAATAAGGAATTTGAATCTGGAAGGGCCGGCAAGAATCAATGCGATAGCGAGATTGAGCAGTAGTGAGGGGCGATAGCAAAGGCGTGGTTCATCCTCCTAGAGAAAGTAGATACTAAGGTTCGGATCGAAGATCTTCGCAAGACGGCCCATGAATCTTGAGAATCGAGCGTGGGGCTTAAAGACCCTACCGCATTCCGGCCCTAGGGCATGGTACGGAAAGAAGAAGAATTTATCTAAAGCAGAGTATTGCTAATTCATTTCCTTTTTTTCGACATCGCGTTCCCTTATTCCCGCGAGTCAACTACCCTGCTACTTGCTCGGATAAATGCAACAACCTTTCCATTCGACCATGCTTACTTACGCCTAGCTACTGTGACGCGGGAATCAAGGCAGGCAGCTAAAGGACTACTTGACCACCAGAGCTAAAACTCCAGGAGATACTCTATAGAACAGAGTTTTGAGCTATTATGGCATCAATGATCTACTCTTTGCTCTATTCATCTGTATTAACAAGATGCTCGTGGGATTCATTCGGAATTGTGATCGTAGTGCTGTAAGATCGATAAACTTTTTATCACAAGCATAATTTTTCAACAAAGGGTCAAGAATTGCAGAGTCCCCGTTTATCTGGTTGTGTTTCACATATAGGAACAGGAAGGGAAAATTAAGGGAATGACTAGAACCAGGTTATAATTCAACATCTTCACTAGAATTGGGCAGCGGCCGCGACTTGCGCAGCCCCCTCTAACACAAATTTTGACGTAGGCTCTCCCTCTTGGGGAGACCTTAAACCAGCACCCCTCCTCCGTGCAATGTAGGTCACTGATCTAGACCATGAGCATTCTTGATCACCCATTGATCCCGTCCAGGTAAGTATGTCTATCGTGGCCGTGGGTTCCTTATTTATACACGGCACACTCGTCTGGCCTCTTGTTTTTCCTCCATGTGGGATAGTTAAGTAGAACGCGAAGCTAGGTCTCCTTTCGACCCAACTGCACCTTGACAAATCTTTCTTGCTCCCAAGTTTGATTTATTGACTGGGAATCAAAACTAACAGTTAGATTTTACTTGGGACTGGAGACTTGATTTCGAGTTGTGAAGCTAAACACTGCTTCTTCACAAATACAGAATGGAGGACCAGACTAGTCTATCATCTCTCTCAGAGATCAATTGTCAACGAATTAATGGAAGATATATGTTCCTAATTGTTACATTCTGGAAGAGTAAAAAACAATAATTTGTTTTTATCCTCGATGGTGAGAAGCTTAGCTTTCAGATTATATAGTTTTTTTGACGTGATATCATAGGTTTAATAACTAAATAATTATGTTTATTTTTTAAAATTAATTACCAATACAGTGTAATATGATTTTGTATAAGTTATACATAAATAATTTTTATTTGAAAGTGTGTATTAGAGAATAATATAAATTATAATTTAAAATCTTAATTTTTATTACAAAATTCACACCTTATATACCACTATATATTTCTTTGACGTTTTATTTTCTGTTTTGATTTTTTTTTTTTTTGTAAGGAAATTCATAACTTCTACCAATATGCCATGACATCCTAGTCCTAGCTTGTGCTTTTGATCAAATGCTTAATTTGGATATATTTTTTCTTTTATATGAAAAAGTTAGTCAATCAATCTGTCTAAAAATTTTGAGAATTAGATACACCATATGAGGATAAATGGAATAGCTTAGAACCTGCCAGGGACATCAAAATTAAGTATTGTAAAATCGCATCTACCATGAATTGAGTGAAATCTTGCAATTATCCAAGAAACTTCATATTACTATTATATTTATCATACTCTTTTTAGATGCGGTTTAACATTAGAAGAGTCAAATTATCAATATTATCTCATATATTTTGGCAAGATTTAAAGAGTTGTTGAGTTTTTCCTAGATTGTTTTTTTCGTAAGTTGATATTGATAATATATTTAGCAGTTGTATAAACACAAGCTTTATAATTGAACTAGATGATATGAGCACGCGATGTCACAGGCTTATGGCATGTTTGTGCGTTATTGTGGGTCTGTGAAAAAATAAAAAAAAAATTATATGAAGAAAAGTTGTTGTAATTCACAGTGTTTTTAAGAAAAAAAATTACAAACTTAAATTCTTAACCAGGTTAATATTAAAAAAAATAAAATGAACAAAAACTTTTTTGAAAAAAATCATAATGAAAGGAAAAAAAAACCATGCAGTGAAATATTGTAGCAATCTATAGTATTTCATGAGGAAATTTACTATTGTAATTCTTAATCAGCTCAATATTAAAAATAATAAAATCAATAAAAATAATTTTGAAAAAAATCGTAACAAAAAAAATCATGTGGGGAAACACTGTAGCAATCCACAGTGTTTTAAAGAAAAAAACTACGAAGCTAAATTCTCAATCAGCTTAATATATAAAAAATAAATTCGACAGGGACAATTATGGAAAAAAACAAAAAATCATAAAAAAAGAAAAAAAAACCATATGGAGAAACACTGTAAACACTGTAGCAATCTACAGTGTTTTAAAGAAAAAAAACTATAAAGCTAAATTCTTAACCAGCTCCATATTAAAAAAATAAAATCAACAAAAACAATTCTGAAAAAAAAAACACAAAAAAAAGAAAAGAAGATAATTTTGGAAAAAAATAAAAAAAAAAACATGTGGGGAAAGTTAAAGTTAAATTCTCAACCAGCTCAATATTAAAAAAAATAGACAAAGATAATTTTGAAAAAAAACAAATGGGAAAAACATTGTAATAATTCACAGTGTTAATTTAAAAAAAAAACTACAAAACAAAATTTTCAACCAACTCAATATGAAAAAAATAAAATCAATAAAGACCATTTTGAAAAAAAAATCATTTAAAAAAACATTGTAGCAATCCATAATATTTTAAAGAAAAAAACTATAAAAATAAATTTTCTTCAATATTAAAAAAAATCAACAAAAATAATTTAAAAAAACAAAACAAAAACAAAAACAAAAAAAAAGACAATCTTGGAAAAAAAAATGTAAAACCTAAAAAAAAGAGAAAAAAAATATATAAAAAAAAAGATAAAGAAAATATATAAAAAAAACTACAATATTTTTCCTACACGTTTTAGAATACGGTTAATATTAGTTAATAATAAATCACAGTTTGATTTTATTTTTAAAAAGAAAACTGCCTCCAGCAGATTCCTTTTGTCGTTACATTTTTTATATTTATTCACCTATCATTGACTCGTGGGTTCACCGTATCTAAATATTAGTATTTATTTGTTTTTATATTTTTAAATGTTTTTAAATAATTTTTTTAAAAAAAAAAAGTACTGCTACGGACTCTTAGTAATAATGTGAAAGGTAATGATTGAAAGTTCAAATTATTACTAAAACCTTAATTCTCTTATGTGCGGTATGTTTTAGATGAAGAAAAAATCAAATATTTTTATCATTTAATTATTACGAGTATCTTTAAATCAATCTGCGTTGTAAATGATACTATAGATTATATCACAAATCATTCTAATATGTGTCTTTCATATTAACATGGTACGTGCATTTAATAATACGAATCCATAGATTTATAAATGTTATAAATGATTCATGAAAACTGTAAATCTTCGAGAAAATTAACCTAAACTAGTCTCCAGCTTAATTATAATAAATTTATTTTTAATTGACACTCAAAATAATATATTTTGTTAATTAGATCCCATTTATTTCAATTGTTTTGGGTCATTTTGTCAAGTTTTATTGATATGTTCCACCTAGTATGCCCATTTTATATAATAAAATGGCGTTTTACAAGAGAGAAATTGACGTAAGAATTATAGAAAATTGAAAGAAGTATCTAACTAAGAAATCTCTAGAGCATATAAGACCTAATTGATAAAATTATTTGATTTGTAACTCAATTGATAATTTTACATGCTAAGGGTAATTTGACCTTTACACGCAAATAATTATAGAGAAACAATTTAAATAAATTAGAAAAAGATAATGATAGCGGGGAAAAAAAGAGACCAGCAGAGAAAAATTGACTGGACAAAAATGTATGGCAGGGTTAGCTGGGTAGGTCTTTTTTCAAGTGACACAGTCACGTGCCCAGTCTTCAATGTCTTTATCTCTGAGATAAACAGAAAACTCGAAGAATACTCTTAACTATTTTCTTTTTTTTAAAAGAACTTGCTATGCAAGTTCGATTTGATTCATGCTTAGGGCTCTCAATTCTTATCGAATCCAAAATAAAGAGAGCTTGATTAGTGGTGCGTTTCGAGGAAATGAGTCACTCTTTGATTTTGTGTTTCAAAAATATTTTTGAAAAATTTAAATTTTTTTATTTTTTTCTTTGCTTCAGATTAATATTTTTTTAGTGTTTTTAAATTATTTTGATGCGCTAATGTCAAAAATAATTTTTAAAAAATAAATAAAAAAACATTATTTTGATACATTTCTAAGTGAAAAGCATTTTAAAAAACAACTACAACCACACTCTCAAACACTCTCGCTCTACAACATTATTAGGTTTAGTGTCTGTTTGGAAAAAAAGAAGATAAATATTATTTTTTAAAGTGTTTTTTATTTACAAATGAATTAAAATAATATTTTTTATATTTTTTAAAATTATTTTTTACATAACATATTAAAATGATTAAAAAAATACTAAAAAATAATTTAAAACCAAAAAAATAATTTTTTAAAAAACATGATTGTATCAAATAAAACCTTAATGCATGGATAGCCCTATAAATTATTTACAAATTACAATGGGCTTGTTTAGATAAAATGGCCTGGCATTGTAGAAAAGCTTTGCAACCAGTGGCCTTCTGGTCCGATGATAAAAATTAAAAAATAAAAAAATTAGGTGGATATGATTTTGCTTTTCCGTGTGAAATATAAAACGAAAGTCTACAAACCTTTGATAAATTTCATTATTATAGAAGAACCTTTTAGCCATAATCAAGATTATAATGTGATGAATGATAAAAAAAAAAAAAAAACTATAAAACAATATTAATTTTTGGACTGAGTCCAATTGAATCTACGTAGTATTTTATATAATATGCATATATTCATAAATATTGTTATAAATAACTAAGATATTTATATAAAATATATTAAAATTTAGATATTTTTTAAGATATTTATTTCAAAAATATCTTAATTCAAGAGCATAAAAAAAAGTTAGAAAATTAAAGTTCATCTCTATCTCGAGACAATACAGCATTCAATACAGAGACCACCGATATTATTCACTTGATCCCGATCCAGATTCCTAGCCTTTATATCATTAAAATTGGACATGCTCGTACAATAAATTAATTTATCTAATGGGAAACATTAAAATATAAAAAAGGTGGCAAATAAAAAAGAGAGAGAAGAAAAGTACTAACAGCCAGATTGGACTATCTAGACGCAACATGTGACGTACACGTGCCTTTGAAGCAGTTGTTATCACTATATTATCCATTTCCATACTAGCCGTTGGTTGCCCTTTAAACATTTAAATATTAGAGACTTTGACTGCACGAAACCTGTCAGTTGGAGTTAGGCCATCTCTTCGGAGGCGAAGCCTTTGATTAATTCTTGGTGCATAAAAGTTGCTCGCTGTCACATGGAGGTGGCGTGCTGGGACACAAAAGTAGATGCTTCCCTCTCTGGATCAACTTTAACTTGTCTTCGAAGCTGAAAAATATTGATTTGCTGAAAAAGCGTATTCGAAGAATAGAGAGAGAGAGAGGAGACAACAATATCAAGAAAATTCACCAGAAGCTACACAACAGCCATCACAAGAAAGCAACAAAAGACAAGAAATAATTTCTTTGAATTTTTATGTTCTTCCAAATTTGAAAAGAAAAGTATTACAGAAAATAAATCAATGAACGCAAGAAAAAACACTGTAGATTCTGTTAGAGTACCTTTATTCCATCAAATCATTTACAAATGCCGACCTCTCAGAGTTTGGAAAGGTGGCAATGAATCAACTGAGTATGAAAATACTACATAATTTTGAATAATTTGTACATCTCCTGTTCGTGTTAACATATTTCTTTCTTTGTGTATCATATTGACTGGATATCTTCAACTCCATTTCCAACAGCGTGAGCGTCAGTAATCTTCAGTATAGCAGTCTGATTCTTGCTATGTTGCTTAGCTTGATGTTGGGACCAGTAAGCGTGTGCAGCCAACACCCTGTCCAAGAGCTCCTGGGGCACAGGCTCACCCCTTCTTTGCTGAGGGGCAATCTGCGCCGTGTGAACCAATGTCTTCCATTTATCCTGCACAAACCCAACAGGGCCAACACTATAAGCTACCAACAAAAAGTTATGATACTGATAATCACAAACTTTCGTGGATGCAACACCTCCTCGAAGGCATTATTTTTAGTACTTAGGATTCATCGGGAAGGGTGTTCTACACTTCTACCTATAATAACTAGGTAGGGGAGGGATTGGACAGCCTTAAAGACCACTACCTATTTACAAAGTTCCCGAGAAGGAAAGTTCGCATGGCTGTACAGCCTGCCTCCATAAATGAAATCCAATCACATCACATTCTCAATTCTCAATCCAAAACCCCATTGACACCGTTCAATTAAGGAAATATTACATCCAATCCTACGAAATGATAGTATCAATTTCATATGGAAAACTAAACAAAATCCTTACCTTCAAATCCACATAAGTCCGATGGTCTGCATCTTCAAAAGAACACAATTTAACATCACGCCACCTGCAAATGAGAATATTGTTAAACTTCAAAAATGTATGCACAACACACCTTGATCAGAGGTCCAGAAAATAGAATAGCACCATACCTTCCAGTTCCTAGTTCCTCAACTGCATGCACTAGTGCTTCTACTTCTGACACAGAGAATGGTCTCCTGGTTCGACGCTGTACAAGTTCAGATCGCTTAGATTTCTGGTTTAAAGGAACCATAGCAAGTTCCTCAGTATTCACCGGTGGAACTACAACCAGAGCTCTGGAATCCGACAGTGTATTGTCAGTTACTATGTCAGCATGGGAGGAAACTGATTCACGATTACTTTCAATATTGGTGTCCAAATTAGTCAGTGGGGGAGGATCAGGTAAGGCGTCAGAAATTCCTGAATCTACAATAGGAGTGGTTGGCGACCTGGAAATAAAGTAAAAAACAAATTAAGTAGTGTAAGAAGCCTAATATAATGATAGATTGGTTTACTATTTGCTCAACTCAAAGTAAATAGCAGCACCAAAATAAATTTTATTTTGTAAGACAAGGAAGCACTACACAAATGCCAATACCTGGGAATGGTAGCTCATCATTAATTGCCAGTCAACACAAATTCAATACAAAAAACACATTGTCAATTACCTCGATATAAGTTGAGATGTGTCACATGGTAATAGTGCTGGAGGATCTTCAGTGCACAAGGGTGGGGAAACTTGCACGGGAGTAGGCTCCAATGAGAAACCCAGAGTATCAAGATTCTCATTAGAAGTGATGCCAGTCTGCAATAGGGTTCTATTGTCATCCCTAACCTTCTTTCCATGAAGAAGCACCCCAACTCGTAAACCACCTCCAAGTATAGCACTTACAGCCTCCACTACAGTCCGCTATAGAGAGTCACATAGGAACAAAATACAACATCAGGAACTCAGCAAGACATTAGCAATACTTTAGCCCAGAAAACTTGCTTAAAATTTCCAATGCCAATAAATAACATAATTACAGCATGTATATATACAAAAGATATTCATCAAGACATCATCCAAGGCAATAATCCTAATGTATGGCAAAAGAAAATAAAAACCAAAATGGAGTGGCAATTCTGAAAACATTCTAGATGCACGTAAACATATGATAAGTGAACACTCGCAGACAAAATGGAAGACTGCAAATCTATTATACCTTCAGTGAACCAACAGTTGCAGTTTCTGGTACCTCAATTAAAAGCTCTGGAACTCTAAAGGACTTAATACTGAACTTCACTGTGCAAAAGAATGAAACAAGCATAAGAACCTCTGGATACCAGGAAAATAGAATAATAAGTCATTGTACATCAATTCCAAACTAACTCTAATACCTTGAGAATCCTTGGAGTGGAAGGATGCTTGATGACCTATAACAGAAGATGATACCCCATTAGCTGCATCTAATAACTACAACTATTTAGGAAAACTCCAGGGCAGCAGAAACCAGGAAAGTCGAGAAAAAACAGGGTTAATATTGGTAACAAGGGAGAAAATGACCAACCGTGAAACATTATGGAAGCACCATTCTTGTCTCCAGTCATATTCTTATCAGGTGAATTGCAAACACTTTCACTGCTGAACCCTCCATCAGAAGTCAAAACTACACTATGATCAGTAAACTTCCTCCTCTTAGAAAAGGTGTTAAGTTGATACCTTTCACGACTGTAACATAATTTCCTCTTGAGATAGTGAGACTTCGCCCCCCCTTCTAAAAATGCTGGATGACAAACTTCAATATCAGAATACATTTATCTCCATCCAGATATGCAAATATACAATAATCAAAGAGAGATACAGAGCATGATATAAACAAGCTACCACATTGCCGCTTACCAGGTTTGGAAAATTCACAATCCTTCAATTTTGGAGCTACTTTCCAGTATTTGGAAGTCAGCAATTTCCTTATTCTTCGGTCTCCAATTCGTTGTGGAGGCCTAAAAGCCTTTGACTTTGTTAAAGGTTTATTACACCTAGTAAAGTTTTCATCATCATCTCTAATACCTAATTTAGTACCATTCCTGTGCCTTGGAATAGAAGCACTAGGAACAGGGTCCCTGCATGATGGCAATTCAACATTGCTGACTGAATTGATCAATGCAGGAAATTTCATGCACATTTCCATGGGATCATTTGAACTGCAGGGATCAACAATCAAACCTCTAGTATCTAGCCCGTCACACCTTTTCTGTCTACTTAATCCATTGTCCACATAACCATCACAAGACACCCTAGAATCAGAAGAGCCCTCGGCTTTACCAGGGATATTTTCACATGCACTCTTACTTTTGCAAATCACAGACTTCAAATCAGCACCACCATTCTTTGAGGAATTGGAATTCGTGATCATTGAAGAGCGCTCCAGAAATAAATTGCTCTCAGCATGTGGAAATTCATTTAGAAGGCACTTTTGATCACTGTTTGGCGAGGAAAACCGAGTAAAAAAAGCACTTTCTCCACAACTTCCATGATCAAGGCATTCTGCTTTCAATGGTCTATCATCATCTTGCTCAAATTTCACACCACCACCACCACCACCAATTATAGGTTGATCATTTGCTTCAGATGCATTACTGGAAGCTGAACTTTCACTCTCCTGCAATAGCTTGCCTGCTAGGGAAGCAAGCAATTCAAATGCACATATTTGACTATCCTCAACTTTCATCTTATTCAACCCCCTCCCCTGGAACCAATAACCAAGACACAAATGGTTAAAAGAGTGGCTGTCATGAATGGCAAAGGCTAGGCAAACCTTAAACTGCAATAAATACATACTCTAGCTGATCTCGGAGCCCTGGGAACTGGGGGCATATGAAAGCCATTGAAACCATAATATTGTCTCTTCTTCACCACCATATCTTAAGCATGCATGGCAATCAGGGTTCATCAAACAAAAAGCATCACTGCTCAGATCCGCATATCTGTCAGAAAATCCAGGAAAAATAAAAGGAGATGACTAAATGAGAAAATCCATATTGCAAGAGTAAAAAAATAAAAGAAAAGAAAAACACGATCTTGTTCCTGAACAAAATTTTGTAACACTATAAGATTCTGACATCAAAATTTAACAAAAAAAAAATTGCATTGCACATTTAGTTCTGGTTACTCACAGAAACACATACTAACAAAGTCACCCCTTCAAAATGATTAAATCAATAATTGTTATAGCTAAACCACCAGTGACCACCAAAAACAGAGATCCATATTACCGATGTTTCATAACACGCAGAGAATAAAAAATATATATTCAAGAAGAAAAAAAAATGCATATTGCAGACATGGGTCTATACTTTACGTCGAATTGATCTTCGATTTTTTTTTTGGCAGGGATCAACAGTGATCTAAATTAAAAAATGAAAAAAAAAAATTCTTCTCCGCTGGAATTATCATACTAACGGTAAGATCCCAAAAAACCCAAGTAGCGATCAATCACAGTAGTATAAAATTAAAACATAGGCAGCAATCATCTACATGAAATTAGGTCTTAGGAATAAGAATCCGTCGTCCTAATTCCAAATCCAGAGCTGGAATTCAATTTCCATAAAACCCTCCCATAAAAACAATTATCCATAAATCTCAAATCCTCCATCAATTTGCAAACTTAATACCCTTCAAAATCTAATTATAAATCATAGTAGATTTTATTTGTAAAAACACTGAAAATAGAACCGTATCTAAATTCCTTAAGCCACAAACACCACTGCCGTGATCTTGAATTCTGCAGAATCCCAATTCCCAGAAAAACCCATTTCCACCTTATCTAACCAAACCTAACTTCCACGATTAGACCCTGATCTCGAAAAAAAAAATCTTACTAAAACCCAAACCCCTTAAATTTTCACCGTGTGATCAGATTCAACTTTCTCAAACACAATTCAAAAGAAAACAGAGAATTCAAAGGAAATCCAATTCTTCACTCACCTTGTATTATAAACAACGATCGATCTTCGTGTTAGAAACCTCTACAGTTATGTACAGATTGAATAAAAAATGAAAAAACAAAACGAAAACTCGCTGTAGAATTTCACAAATCCCGAGATCGGAGAATTCAAGAAACCCAGAAAACAATGTCACCCGAAAAACTATTCAATTGAATTCAAATCTCTCTCTTTCTCTAGATTCTTTCGCTCTGGCTCTCTCTCTCTCTCTCTCTCTGAGAAATGGCAAGGCAATAAACCACCAAAAAATAGTGGCTTAAACCTCCCCCCTTGTATCCTTTTATAAATTTATGACCACAAAACCGGACCAACAAGTAAATGTACGGGCAATAGGAGGTCATCCACATAAACTCTTCTCTCTCCGTGAATTTTTCAAGCCAGCATGGGTTTTGCCACACGTGGCGATGCTCTAAATTATGTCGTGGGTTTTAATTTTTTTTGGGATAAGAAAAAGAAAGAGGTTCGCCATGTGGGTAGTTATTAGAGTTTGATGTGGGCACTTTTTTTTCTTTATTGGTCCACTTATCATGTGGGCCTACTGTATTTTAGGCCCACGTGCTTGAATTTGAGGTTCGTGTATCTTGACCAATGACCACCAGTAAAAGTCATGCTTGCCATGCTTAAAATTTACTGCAATTAAATTTGTCATCTCTAATCCTAGCTTAATCAAGACTTAGGGTTCCGATGTGCTCGTAAAGGCATTCCATTAATTATCTATGATGATTACTGTACAGGGGACATTCGATTCATGAGCGTGCAAGAATAGTTATATTACTAATTAAGATAATTAAAATATTATTATATTAATAGAAACTTTAATAAATTTCATTCAGAAACGCGATTTGTACAATTAACACTGCAGAGAAGGTTAGGCTATTGCTACATGAGTCATGTGGCTATTAAAAAAAATCGGAAATTGTCATTTATTCCTTGTAATAAAAATAAAGAATGCAAATGAGGGAGCTGTCTGTCTGATCATTTCCAAGCTCACGGGCTTGCGCTCAAGAATTGGAAAGCTAATGTTTTTCCTGCCTCCCCGTGGCCTTGTAAAAATCCAACCGAAAGAGACCCTTTACTACCGAATGGTCGCATCATTTCCCTGTCCGAGGATTTTCTTTCCTCCTTTCCTTTTTTTTTTTTTTCTTTTTTGCCCTTCGCAGTGGATTTCCTGCTTGTTTGAAAACAATCGTGCATGCATTGTCACTGTGGACGGTCTGTATTAACTGAGACTGTTGTCTTTGTTAAATTTGTTGTAAAAAAGTTTACTGGCGAGTATATAATACTAAAGTTAATGAAATGATGATATTGATTGAATTTGAATAAAACTGCGAAAATAAATCATGAAATTTAAAATTGACACCATAACTAAGCATCATCATTATATTAATATTGGTATTTTAGCAACACTCCATAATGATGTTAATGGAGTGTAGACTTCTTTAATTAAGTCTATTTGATAAGAAATAATTTCTCTAATATTTTTGTAAAATATATAGAAGTGTTGCATTTGATTTAAGTATTGTATTTAAATCCATAGGCGTAATTAATCTGACAACGTGTTAGAGCTAGATAAATTTAGAGAGTTTGACCATGTTTAGGGTGCAATGGCAAAAAGCTCAGGGCTTGACACTCGCAGGAAATGCTTGCCAAGCCCACCCCGTTGGCATGACAAAGCACAAGCTCAGGCTGTTGGGTATGGTAATACATGTCATATCTAGCTGTGTTTGGGCTTGATAGTGTGTCAGGCCCAACACGCCTTGTGTTGGGGCGCATTTGAGCTTAGTAATATATCAAGTGTAATATGTCTAATATTTTGAAAAACTTATTCCTCAATGTTTTTTTTTTTTTTGATATTTCTAAAAATATATTAAAAAATTTATTAATAAAATCTTGATTCATTCTATATCAGTTGCAAAAGCATGGAAGTTGGAGTGATTACTATTCTTTAACCAGTAAATCCATCCTCGAAAAATTACACGATAATGGTGGAGGATCGGCCAACTCTGGATTCGAGAACAAACAACTTTGCCGAGGATGGATTTCTTATGACAACAAATAACATCGCTAATTAAGCTAGTCAACATCGATTAACTGTGTGATTGCTTAACTCGTACCAAAACTAGAGGTGGATGCGTTCAAAACACACACGAGGTTTTTTCTTTTTCTAATTAACTTCCCCCTCGCCCCAGCCATACCTACGTCCATTGATTTCTAAAAAATACTACATATACACGCGATATTTTTCCTCCTTGTTGAATTGTCAAGAACAATGACCACATTTTTATACAAGCTTGATTAAAAAATAAGTCTGGTCTCCTTTGTTGTGATTCAAGATTTGTATCTTAAAGAATGTTACAGTTTTTGTGGAAATAAATCGATGTGATAAAGGAAACAATTAAAAAAGAATTTTAGTCTTAACATGTAAGCTAATGAGAAAAGAATAGCTATTTCCAATTAATATTGTGAAATACTTAACGTCATTGGGAAAAAAAGGAGAAAAAATAGGATAGATTGAGCAATTCATACAATAAATTAAAAAAATAATGAATTTATATATATTCAAAATTATTCGATGAAATAGTATAGTTTGACCATGTCGCGCTTTAAAAACATGACATGGTCAGACTTAACTCTTCTTTCTCAAACGGTTGACCGCGCGACATGGTCAAACTTAATTCTTCTATCTCAAATGGTAGACCGATTCATAATAGTTGGTGAAACCAGTCGATCAGTTCTGAAAAATAACAAGGAAACTTCTAAAACTGTCAAAACAAGGGGCCTTTAATGATATTTTTTATATCTAAATATTCTACTATTCACATGTCAATGCAGGTGGTTGCTGTAGGAAAAACAGTCTCCAGAATCTCCTGTAAAAATTTAAATGCGATTCAACAAACGGGTCAAAAGTTATAATATTTTTTAACTATTATTCTGATCTGGCATGATTAGACCTCCTCTTGTACCTAGATCTATCCAATTAGTCAATAAATAAATTTGTCAGGTCATCCACATAATTTGTTTAGGGCATATCCTTATTTAGTTATGATAGACTCACACTTGACTGTTCAAAATTATTTACTATTGTGTAAACGATAACTCTTCAAGATTTTAATCGGAATCTATTTCTTAGTCAATAAGCTGGACAAATATATATATATTAACTCATAAAATATATTTAAAAGAAAAACTTCATAAAATTATGGTTTTTATGTGAAATGGTCGACTGAGTAATAGAATTGGATCTAATCGGTCGATCGATTAAGATAGAGGATTAGAGTTTGATTATGTTACGCTTTAAAAATATGACATTGCCACACTATGTTGTTCTGCAAAATATCTTTGAAATTATATTAATTTGTTAATTTTTTAAATTTATTATGCTAATTTTTTTATAAAAAAACTTAAAAAATCTTTTAATACCATCAACTTTCATTGACCTACACATACATATCCACACAGCTCCCTAAAAACTATGTCCAAATCAAGGCCCGTATGATTACAATGATTCCACAATTTCATGTAGTACATAGTTTAACTCACACCAAGAACAAATGAATTAGTCATTGATATAAAACAAATTGACAGGTACCAAAATTCAAAATGATTAGGTGTAGGATTGATATATTGAATAATTAATTATTTTTTTTAATTTAAATAATTAAAATTATATTTTATAGTCAAGATATCTAATAGTTTGATATAAAAAATATAAAAGATTGATAATTTGTAGTAGGTGATGTTTGGTAAATTGGATGTTGGTAGTTGATATTTGTAAAAGATTTTCTTATTATATTTTAGACCCGGGATATGAATTATGAGTGATGTTGTTGAATTTATTTCAGAAGAAATTTTTGGATATATTTTAAAGAATATTTTGAGTGCATTTTACTTGTAACAGGAGAACTAACTAGCGTGATTTTAATTATTTCAGTAGTTTTCAATTAGTTTATACTTTGTAGGCAACCACGATCTCAGCAAATGCAATGGCAACAAACGACGAGTCAGTGAATACTGACGGCGTCAGCTGGGAGAAAAGTACAGGGAAGGGTAAGTCCCACACGCCTCTTTCATTTCCATTTTTTCTTCAATGTCCAATCCGCAGGACAGCAGAACTATATGTTATTGTTATTATTAGAGGGATAAATGAGAGTGTCATTATAAATGGTTCAATGTTGGTTTGGTAATGAGATGAAAAATGTTTTTTTAATTAAAATATATGAAAAAAATATTAGTTTTTTAAAATTTTATTTTTAATATCAGCATATTAAAATTATAAAAAACATAAAATAATATTTTTAAATTTTTTTTAGTTAGAAAAATAATCTATTAAAAAACACTTATAGAAAAACAGGTTAAAACACTATACCTAGCAGCTGATCAAGTGAAATTGTCAAGGGGATAGTGATTTTGTCGATCCACCCACTTATAATGGTACACCTCAGCCAACTCGTTACCATGTCATGTTTACCATCAAGATAAATAAAATTTATCCTTTTCACCTATACAATCAAGATAAAGTTATGTAAACTAAATACAAGAACCATAGATGAAGTTATAGAAACTAAATTTTAAAACTATAGTTTGAACGTGAATGTAATTATTAGGGGCAAGTATATTCGTATAAAAAAAAGTCATTTTAGAGAATATTTTAAATTATTTGATTCTTTTAGAATTTCCTGACCTAAAACTACTTTATTGATTCTTTCAAATTATATTTTATCCCAATTATCTGAGGACCCATTATCCTTTTTTATTTACCCAAAATTCTTTGAAAAAGTTCAATTAACTGAATAAAATCAAGCCCTATAAGAGTTTTGACTATACAAAATTGGGTTTAAGAAAAAAATACAAGCCTAATAGTTTTAATTTGCTTAAATATATAAGTATATAAATAAATAAATATAATTCTTGTGATCTAGGTAATCCAATTTTTTTCCTTGAATTTATATAAATTATCCATTCCTTGAATTTTGTAATAGTTTATTAATAAATTGATTTGAATAATTCGTGATTTATATTTTTAAAATATTGCTCGTCCATGAATGTTATATCTATAAATCAAGAACAGAACAAGAGAGAACTAGATTTGAGATGAACAAACATCGCTTTTTTATGATAAAACAGAAGAAATGCTGTTTGTTTTTTGATGCATGGCGGCAGTCAAAAACCTAGAGAACATCGAAGCGAGTGGACCAAAGTGGCTTTACCGATTTATCCCGTCAAAATGGGGTCCGCCTTATCAGTGTTTGTGTCTGACACGGACTTGTATTTGCCGGTTTTCTAGGGTCAAGAGGGTAAGTTTCTCACACGTGCCAGTAATTTTCGGATCGAGGAAGAAAGCTTGGGGGTTGGGGCTCTGGTTTGGTTGGGATTTTTGGTGATCTGATTGGATAATGGTTTGTGTGGAAATTGTGTGCCCGTGGTTAACGGGATCGTGTCAGTTCGAAAAACGAGTCCTCGTTCTTTTTTCCCGGTGAGAGGCCTGAGAGTTTTGAGCCAGACAGAAACGATAATCCTTCTCGTCTCCAAAACTCACCTCTCATTTTTATAACCTTTAAAAAGAAATTTCAGTTTTAACCGGTAAGCTATCCGACGTCTCTCTATCCGTAATGTCCACGTAAAATGAGATATGTATCAATTGTATGTCAATAAATTTGTCCACGCAACATGTTAACTGCATTAGTGATTTTGAGACTATTTAGTCTAGGAAATGTTTTTTAAAATATTTTTTTTGTTTAAAAATATATTTAAATAATATTTTTTTATTTTTTTATTTATTTTTAATATCAACACATCAAATGATCTAAAATTAAAAAATAATAATTTGAAGAAAATAAAAAATAAAAAATAATTTTTAAAAACGTTTTTAAAATACAAATATAAACATTTTTTTTTGTCAATATACTAGCTTGACAATATGGCTGCGGTTGCTTTTCAAATAACTTTTCATGTCGAAATACATATCAATGATGTTTTTTTTATTTTTTAAAAATTATTCTTGACATCAGTACATCAAAACAAGTGGATCTCCTATAAGATAATACCCTATCAGCCATAGAAAAGACATCCAGTGTAGCCGGGACCATCTCCCACAACTGATCTAGGGTAGTTTAGAATTCTAACAATAGTTACATAAAAGTTTTGGAAAAGTAAAATGTGGTATAAAATATCGGAAATTATTGCAGTTTAAACATAATAATTATTAAAAATAATAGTTGTTTTAAAAATTCATGTCTCTTTTAATTTAATTAACATGCATAAAAAGTAAATGCAAAAAAATTTATAAAGATTTAAGAGTTAATAAATGAGATTAAGGCTCGATGACCAATAAAAAATAAAACATTAAGGACACATTAAAGCTTTGTATTTGACACACTCAATACTATTAGAAAGATTTCAATAAAATAATTCTAATCATGCATTGAAGTACCACAGGACATGATCATAATGTTTTAGAAGTTAATTTATAATTAATTACGATATAATTTAGTGTTCCTTTTCTGTGTTGTTAGAATGATCCTGACGAGATACTTCTAACGTCATTAAATGTGACCTACTCTTTTTCTTTCTCTTTCATTTCCTTTTTTTGCCTGTCCTGTTTTTTAATTTTTTGATAATTGAATCTTCAATCTTATCTCTTGATCATTAAGCTTCATAAATTTTATAGTTGATTTTTGTTTAAATTAATTAATTTATATATAAAAATTTGTTTTGAAACATTCATGAAACAAATGCTATTTAAAATAATAGCTGTATATAAAAACAATATTAGAATAATAGCTGTAGATAAAAACAATATTAGGAAACATTATTGTGTTTAAAATGTGTTATTTTTCTAATATTTTTTCAATCATTGTCATTGTCCCAGAACTTTTTTTTTAAAAAAACTGGATTCATGTGTCCGTAAATTAAGATCTAAGCCAAGACTAGATGAACTAATACATGATAGCGGTTACAATAGACATTCACATGATTCATTCACAGACGAGGAGAGTCCATGTGATTCAAAGAGGCTATAACTACATGTGATGTGTGGTGGATACAGCATGTCTACGTTAGGCCAGCTAGCTGTCTGACAAGAGAGAAGCGAAGGGAGAAAACCACAGGGTGGCTCTGACAAAGGTAATTATAAAAAATGGGAGGCCGACAGATTCACCCAGTTAGATATTACAGGACAAACATATCTTATAAAATAACATATCTGCTCATCCAAAGTCTGAGGATTTAGGTTAATTAACTATAACTGTCAATTATGAGATAAATTTGTCTCAAATACTTGTAACTTTCAAGTTTTTTATTACAGAACAGGCTATTGCCCGTGTCATTCCGAGATGAAAGTGCATAGTAGAATCAGATCTGAGGTTGCCCAGCTTGTCATAAAAAACTATGTATCTTGTTTTCTTTAAAAGCTATCAGGTTCCTATTCTTCAATGGGAACAGTGATCCAGTTAATTAACCTGCTGCATGTGTACTGTAGAATTTCAATTTAGCTCTGTGGGCTTGGTAATGTTCTTGTAGGATATTTCATGAAGGTTTTTTTTTTTTTTTTGCATTACTATATGGGAAATATTTCACAGCATAAAAGGATATGATTAATTTAATGCATTTCTAATTACAAGGCATTCTGCATAAGTATTTCCGGATGCGTTATCAGCTAACCCCCACCAAATGATCGCTAATTGACATCGAATTTTCATCTAATATGTTTGAGCGTGTTTTAAAAATTAATTCATCTCGATAAAAATATTAAATTAGTATTTTTAGTATTATTTTGATAATTTTAATGTGTTAATATCAAATTTATAAACAAAAGGTATTTTTAAAAACATGATATATCGCAATATAAAACGCATTCCAATAAGGAATATGTTTAGTATAATTTAACTGGGAAAAAAACATAAATTTTGCACTGGGACAGAATGAAGCATTAGCTCAGGGCTCAAAAGATGAATGTTTAAAATCATTTAACAAGCCATCATGAACAATTATTTGTCAAATGATTTCCAGCAACAAGCACCCCAAATGGCTGCTGGAGACGGTGGGCCTGTTTGCTATTTGTGGATTTTACTCGAACAAAATGATTGGATTAGGTTGGCATTGCGTGAGAGGCCCTTTTTTTCATTGATGAATGTTAGCCCACCGTCAGCATCACCGTGTTGCTTCCAATTGAGCTGCCTCGCTAGCTTGAACCGCGACTAGGGCCTCGGGGCCTCTTTGCATTATTTGACGAATCTTCCACCGTCTCGTTTACCTTTTTACGGCAATACATCAATGTCTAGGTTTTTGCTTCGTGGTACTTAGTTTTCCAGGCTCGAATTCTTTTCTGATCAGGGCTGGAAGTTGGGATTTCGTGAGATATTTGACCACAACCACTGTTCATCAACTCTGCCAACTCGCGGCCCTAAAACATGTTAGGCCTAGGTGGAATGTGGATTTTAGAGGTTTTTTAATGAAAAAGCAGGACCCAATTCCTACTGCAAATTATTTTTTTGGGTGGGTAAGGCCAAGTTAAAGTAATATTTGCTTGTTTATTTTTCATATAGCATAAAAAAGCGACGGATATTTTTCATAATTTTATTTTTTTGTTTATTTTTAAAAAATTAGTATAGAAAACAAACATCGTTATAAAAAAATAGTGATTTTTCATGCTGTCTTGCTGAAACAATGATTATTTGTCATTTTTAATATGTTTTGAATGTCTAATGATTAATCTTATAAGATGTATAGTTGTCAAAAATTTAATGACAAATATATCGAAGTAGACTTATATAAAACCGGGTTTTTTTATTTAAAAAAACTCTGCCTAACTGTAGATTGACATTCAAAACAAGAAAGGGTCTAAATAACAAGGAGTCAATGGTTGATAATTTGTCGTTTCTAAGATTATATTATTTTTAATTAATCATGCCTGATTTCAAAATTGATTATGGTTCTTCAATGTATATTAAAAAAATAATTCTTTGTTGTTTTCAAGTAGTTATTTAAAAAAACTATTAAAATAGCATTGACTTTTAAAACAATTCATCACTGGATTTTTTTTCCAATTTTGTAAGTAAATTTACATTATATATTTAAAAATGAAAATTATTTTTCATAATTATATTGATGAAGAATTTAAAAAGTAACTACCAGGTAGAGAATAATAAAGTTTTTCAATTGGACTAATTTATTAAAATTAAGCACCTTTCTAATATAGATTGTTTAAACACCCTTTTATTGTAGGTTTTTACCTTCTTTTAATAATTTTATTGAATTTTTTGGTTGATATAGATAATTGATTGCATGGTTATTTTTTATTAAGGTCAAATATATTCATGAAATATATTTAAACTTATAAATAAAAATTCATGTAATATTTAAAATTATAATTTACAAATTAAATTACGCAATGGGGTTGGATTTTCAAAATTAATTAAGATATTAAAACAAATTTTATATGTTTGACCTTTGTGGGAAATGAAACTAGTAAAGGCTTGAATTGATTGACTTTAGTATTGAATAGTGTCGAAGAACGGCCCATCAAGTCTCATTTTATTGCTTGATCTCATCTCTACAGAATCCGAGGCCATTACGAACAAGTAGTCTCAACTCTCAAGGAAGATTCAATAATTAAACACAAACTTTGCAGCAGAAAATAATGGATATTCAACACTGTGTATGCCATTTTTTATCTGCACATGAATAATTGTACATTCTTCAGGTCAGAAATTTCAAAGCACAACTGTTCAAAATTAGCCACGAGTCACGACGACTGGTTTTATTTCGATCTGCATTCAAGGCCAGGCACCTTTTAGTTGAACTTGAACAATATCTTCTAGATTTAGGAATTGAATCATATATGCTCATGACAACTGCCATTTAATGTTCATTATAGTACAAGCCTGTTCCGATCGTGCTCGACATTAATGGATTGGTTACAGTAGTTTTCTCAATCCTTCACCTGTAATTTATCCTCTGAAAAGATGAATTAAAGAAAAAGATGCTTTAAATTTCCAACTTGTGCGTACACAGGGCTTAGCTTCTCTCTGTCTTTCCCTTTTTAAGGACTAATGATGTGTGGTTGCCTCTTGCGAGGAAAGGAAGGCATTTTGCAAGCTTTAGGAATCATGTGTTCTGTCTTGAGTAAAACGCTTGCCCATGTTGCCTCTGCAATTATCTGTTCTGTGTGGAGTAGCCCAAGCTAGGACTTGGTGAACTGTTTAGTAATACGAAATCTTAAATAGCTTATCAGAAACCTATCTCGTTTTACTATTGAAAACTAGGCATGGGAGACCAAAGGAAAAAAGAAAAAAACACGATTTTCGATTTCAAAGATTTCTTGAAGGAGCGATTCAAGAACGAATCATACGGGATATTAAAAAAAAATTAACGACATGGATGGTGTATTTTACTTATCATTGCTGTTTAAATCTTCTCAATGTGGCAATCAAAAGAAAGTATAAATTCTGTCAAATGACTGCCCTTTTGACAGTAGCCGTAAACAATTATGTGAAATGATATCAGATGAAGAATTAATTGGACTCCAAACGTATATACGAAGTTCATTAAACTGAATTACACTCACAAGCAGAAGCAACAATAGAAATGAATGGCCCGTCAAACATAATTGTTCAAAATTTCCTTCATTTAGAGCACTGACACGGCTGGTTCTGCTTGTCCTTTCACTACCATTTTCGGTAAAGCTCCCATTTTGGCGCCGCAACAATTCAACATCCTGGTTATCAAATAATAGTTACTGAACGTTGGCAGGTTGATAAACTTGAAATTTGAATACGTAAATTGCCTCTCAACTTACTGGATGGACCTACATGCTCGGAGAAGATGTGTAGAACTTTAGCTGATCTGCATCAGAGCTACAAGCATCCCACTGTCCCAGGAACACTGATGGAGTTGTTCAAATGGGGTCGGGCTAATGGCTACCCGAAAAAACGTGTATGATAAATTTGCATAGAATAATATGTCACAGAGACTGCGGTTTGTCGCATCATCATTCAATAATTACGGTGCCAAAAACGCCAAATTCAAATTCGAAAGAGGAGGATGCGATTTCATTTCCTGCAGATTAAAGAAAGTATATGGTTCGAGTCCTTGACCAGACACCAATTATGCTAAAATGCATGGCCCAGATCACTAAAGGCCCTTCCATTCATGTGCTGCTTGTAGAAATGATTCGGTTAGACCTATTGCCATCGCTGATGGTGGTTATGTTAGTTGGTTTGGTAGCTACTCTTCCCTGAACTTTAAAGTAGCGAAGCACCCATATAGTTGAGAGTCAAATGCAAAATTCATGAGGGCCCTCGTAGGAGGCAGGCAAAGAATTAAAGCATGACATGTAGGGGCCATAGGAAGTGAAAGAAAAAGGAAGGGAAGAAAAGAAAAGTCGATGGTTAGTGGCGGTGCTCACTAGAGAAACTCAAGATATGATTCCAAACTTGCTTGCTCGAGAGACTTGGAACATTTTTAGGGATTGCGTAAAGCTCAATGGAGGATTGCCTATAGGTACAAGGGTTCTTCTTAACAGGAGACATGAAAGGTAAAAATGGTCCCTTGGTCCGATAAAATGGTCCGACAAAGAGCAGGCAAGTTTTCTAGAAGATGCAAGCATGGGCAATTAGTATAGTAGATTGTTCCAAGATAATTGACTTGATGGTAGTTATGCAATGATCTTTGAAGCTTTTGTTGCTTTTGTACAGAGCCTATTAGTGACCAATCGATCAGTTTGTAATTCACAGAACTCCGTTTTGAAGTGTTTGTAAATCACGAGTGCTGTTCAGGTTTTTTAAACAAGGATGTTGATCGCTTGGCCTGGCTAGTGATTGTATACCTAATCATTTAATTTAATATAATAAAATAAAGTCTGAGTTTTAATTATAAATTTATTTTTTTATATAAAGTTAATTTGGTTTTTTATTTTTTTTATATAAAGTTAATTATATAATGCAAATAATATCAAGTAGTTGGTATTAAAAGGCTTTTTAAGAATGTGATTTAAAGTATATTTTAAAAATATTTTTTTATTTGAAAGCATATTTAGATATTTTTTCATATATTTTTTATCTTTTGATAAAATAAAAGAGAGAAAATACAAGAAAGAAAGAGGAGTAAAGTGAAGAAAGAAATCCCACAAAATCATGAGATATTTGTGATAAAGTGTGTGAGGTATTTATAAAAAAATTCTTAATTGTTCTTCTACTAATAAAGAAAGAGAGTTTGTAATTTTTATATTATTTGGTAAAATATTTTTATTCTTGCCCTTGAACGTTGTCAAAATTGGATGAACCATGAAAATTTTTGTGTCTAATTTTTTATTTTATTCTATTTTCTTGAATTGTTTATTATTATTGTTTTGCATGTTGGGATCTTAACACATTAAAATCATTAAAAAATACTAAAAAAATATTTATTTAATAGTTTTTTCAAATTAAAAAAACTCTTGGAAAACAATTAAAAAAAAAGTGCCAAACACCTCCTCAATCATGCTTGTATCACGAGAGAGATTTTTAGTACAATTTATAGATATAAGTTATCGTATCACAAAAGCCTCATTTCTTAATTTCTTCCATTGTAATTACACTTCAATTCAATCCTCCCGACATAAAAGAGATTTAACACACTTAATTTGCTCTCGTAGCAGTGTTATTGACATAAATATCTTCATTCCTTCAAGAATGTAAATACTTTATTATTCTTCGAATAAAGAGGTGAAAACTATCTGATCATAATCAATTAAGATTATAATTAATCCTCAAAAAACTTGGAGATAATAAATTCAAATGATGAAGGATTAACGAAGCAATTCTCAAATTATGAAGAGTTCTCACCAGATAGAGTACTTGCGTATAGATAAAATAGAGGCGTCAAATTGCACAGCAGAAAAAGCAATAAAGTAAATTATGTGAAGAGTAGATCTTGTGATGGGTCAAATTGCCACCTGTTAGCTTCCGATTGAACAATTTTCTCACACGTGTAGGGTTTGAAATATTTATTTTAGACCACAAAATGAAAGTGTTTTTCGTTTCTTTTCTTGAGTGTTTCTTTCCGTCGTTGCTTCTTCTTTCAAAGTAAATTATGAGAAACAATGGTTTGGTAACAATTAAAATGCTATTTACTGTTCATACATCCTATAGTAATTTGCGTTTGAAACACAGGAGGAAGGAAAGCAACTCTTTGTTACTTCTTGCACAGAGAAATCGCAGGAATAGTAAGCCATGCTCCACTATTCTGGTTAGATCGGGTCCAGTTCAGAGCTAAAAATACATTGAACCTGGTCCAACCTAGTAAAATAATAAAAAAAATATTTTTTTTTATTTTTAATTGTGTTTTATTCGAAAAACTAGTATTTAATATTATTCAATGATACTACATAAATTAGATGGAGATCTCTTGATGACATAGCATTTGCAGAATTTGATCGCAATCCCAATTTTGTTCTTGATTATATTTTACCTGATATTGCTGCACGCTTAAGAAACTAAGAAAACTATAATACTTGTCGGATGTATTTCATACGTGATGGAATTGTAGATAATTTAATGAAACAATAAAAAATATTTTATATAAAGTATTTTTTATTTCATGATGTAATAGCAATAGTAAAATCTACAGTATTTAAATTAAAAATCATCAATATTAATATATATATATTTTTAAATTATTTTATAATCTTAATTTCAAAAACATTCTTAACCAAACACATTAAACTACTTTTTGTTCAACCTCAATTTCAACCATAGTTTTAATCAAATATATATAAATATCAAATCAACCTTAACTAAAAATATTTTTTATAAAACAATTTTTTTCAAATTACAACCACAAAATTTATTACAATACTTTTTTCATTGCTTGGGTCATGGAGCTGGATCAGGGAGTTAAGGCGAATGAGATCTATATGGTTTTTTATAATGTTTAAGAAATATATATATATTTTTATATATATAAATCTGATAAGTAAAGTCTTGAATAATCATTTTATAAAGCGATAAATATACCCTATTTATTCTTGAGTTTTTTTATTCAATGAAGGCCAACGGCTCGTGACGTGGGGCATATATTACTCTATTGAATGCTAATTATGTCCTCCAGACCCTCTTAATTATACATACCAAACCTCAAATGAAAGTATTGAATCGCTGAGAGGCCAGTGATTATACCAAAAACCTGCTTAAATTGCTTCCAAACTTTTAACTGTCCCATGCTTTTCTTTGTAATAGATCTAGCTAATGATATATATATACACTTGTCGTATATTTCACTTCAAAAAGATCAAATCAAGTGGTATTTATAATCCCATGCCAAATGAGAAGTAATCAATAACAACTTGCCTCGCCTGCGCCGCTAACCGCTAGCTAGTGGAAAAAAAAGTGACAGCAAAATTATCCATTCGAAAAGAACAATATCTTCAAGATTCGCAAATTTCTCAATGCACACGTAGGAGTTCTTTTTACGCCTTCGTCCACAGGGTATTGGCTTTAGATCAGTAAGTAACCTGAGAAATGCTACAAGCAGCATTCTTTTTTCCTTCTTGGGTTGAAAAGGGGAAAACTGCCCCAGCCCAGAAGGAAAAAGAAATGCTTCTGATAACAATGGGGTTTAACTGGGTCGATTGAAAACAAAATTGTAGTAGAAATTAGCTAGTTAGGGTGACATAAATGAAGATGTTGGGTGGAGAGGTGAAGTACTGGTGGGCAATTTCACATGCAATGAGTTGGGGTCTCATTGCATGAGCTAATACAATTTAATCTTGCTAGGGGGTGTTATGGGTGACAGGTCGGTGTGTGTTGTTGAACAAGAGCTTAATTATTTCGATGACGTGGTGGATCTTCTAAGATTTGGTTGATATGATCAGATTGGACATGGAGTTTGCGTCATCACCCAGCATCCTTAATGCCAGACCTGTAAAGCACACCGTCCTAACAGTTCTTAAGGTCTCGCTGGTTAGATTTAGTACGTATCTGATGTTAGGTGGATGGATTGCTTGCTGCATCCTAAACTTATTGCAGTTTGTCATTTTTTTTAGACATTTTTCTTAAACTTGAAAGTTTGAGGTTCAACTTCAAAAGATTTGCACGAGATGGTATATCAATCACGTTGCCTTTACTTAAATCTCTCCTTTAATAAAGATGATGATGACCTGTCTAAACTGGAAAGGGGAAGGATTTATTCAAGGCGAAATCAATCCTGGAAATACTATAATACTCAGAGTTTTAAGAAATCAAAATTACTGAAAGGGATCAGCATGGCAAATCAATCAACCTGCTTTCCTATTGGGTGCGGGCTGGAAAAACAAGGCAACTCCGGTAAAAGTTGACTCCAACGTAGAAAAATACGAACACCGTGACCAAGAAGACCCAAGGGAGAGAGAGTCCAACTAGCGTACGGCTAATGCACGGCGTAATACGTGGACCGATAAATCCGGGTATCTGGGTCCCACCTCCCTCCAACTACAGCCCGTTGAGACTTGCCTTTTCTGTGAAAATCTTCAATGAGGCGGGTGCGCGCAGTATCCTTCAAGGTTTACAGGCATTGCTTTATTTTGATGTTGCCAGAGGATAAGAACTGCATAGAGAAAAGAAGGAACCGCTACCCTTTCTCTCGTCACTCTTGACTAGTTTTAATTGCCTTTTATGGTATCCCTTGTATTCATGATAAATAGAGAACACGATGGCTTGCACCAGCCCTTCAAATTCTGCGCTTACGATTCCTAATGCAACGTTCTTCAACTTCACACGGCTGTTTACGGGTCATTTTCACATCAAGCTCTTGCATGATTAACAAATGAGCAGAGCTTTAGCTTTCAACGTGAATCCAAAAACACTACTTTAAAGTAATCTTACATGATTCCTAATGCAACGTTCTTCAACTTCACACGTAATTTTTTTTCGAGATTTCTATACTATACACAGTACTTAAAAGTAGCGTGTGCATAGTTTCCACATTAAACGCTTGATTTGTAGTCTAAAGCAGCACGCACGTTACCTGAAGTATCATGTTACATTCTATGATCCGTAAAAGTTGTAGCCCCACTATTCCCTCCAGATTCAAGCCCATCAATCCCTTCAGTCCGAAATTTCAATGGAGGGAAAAATCAGAAGTCAGAAAAAGACAATAAAGTTAGCAATTTTTAGACAAAACTGTAATCAATTGCACAAATATGAAATGAAGCAAAGCGGTTTCATACCAGCCTTGGTGGTTGATCCTCTTGAGTCTCGTGTCCTTCATCGGCACCCCACCAAATGCCCTTACCGTTTTCAACCAAAATACCACGAGGGTGTTTTTGTAAACAAACTAAAGTAGTAGAAATTTGATGGACGTTGAAAAGGGTTACCGCCAGGGGAGGGAATTTGGCTTAATCAACTTATGCCAAACCAAGCACTAATTAAAGGTGATTATAATTTGGTTTCTCTTTTTTGACAATGCATGCTTTTTGCCTCCATAAATAGCAGTCCACTCCCCGCCTTCTCCTCACACTCCCCCCTGTCCCAAATCCCCATCTCTAGAAGCCTCTTCATAGTCTAGCGACAGGTGGAAGCAATGGCTATTAGGGCTACCATTTGTGCTGCGTCTTTGGTGCTGTTTTTGACTCTTGTCGAGGCAAGAATTCCTGGTGTTTACACTGGAGGAGCCTGGCAGAGCGCCCATGCTACTTTTTACGGTGGCAGTGACGCCTCTGGGACTATGGGTACTGTCATCTTGAACCGTTCATGCTAAGTAGTTAGCTTCTTGAATTTTTGATATGTTCATGAGTTGTTTCTACATTTTGTATAACCCCTCCCATGTTTTCTTCTTGCATTTCCCATGACAAAACCATAAACACAGAGCAAGCCCATACCTTTCCCTGCTTTTTAACAGCACTGAACTCTGTTTTAACCAAAATCAGATTTCAGAGGCATTTAAACGCAATTAGCACACGCCAATACCACGCATTGCAAATAAATATTAAAATTCCATTTTAAGTATTCGAAAACCAAAAGTCTAAATCCCACATAAGGAAATTAATTGATCTTATTTCTTGTGTTCAGGCGGTGCTTGTGGGTACGGCAACTTGTACAGCCAAGGCTATGGCGTGAATACCGCAGCACTAAGCACAGCCCTGTTCAACAATGGCCTTAGTTGTGGTGCTTGCTTTGAAATAAAGTGCGGTAATGACCCACAATGGTGCCACTCTGGTAGCCCGTCAATTTTAATCACAGCAACAAACTTTTGCCCTCCTAATTATGCACTGCCCAGTGATAATGGTGGTTGGTGCAATCCTCCTCGTCCTCACTTCGATCTTGCTATGCCTGTGTTCCTCAAGATCGCTGAGTACCGTGCTGGCATCGTCCCTGTCTCTTACCGCCGGTAAACATACAACCTATTTATCAGTTCAATTTTAGTACGAATAAATCTGCCTGGACTCTAGACTATAAAATGTGATTGCATGATTTCCTATGCTAGTATAGAATGACTGGTCTTTCAAGATTTCTAAGCGTACAATCTTCTGAAACTTCTGGTCAACAGTATTTTCTGAAGAGATCAGAATCATCAGATAGAATATCTACTTCGTCCCCACCTCCAAATTACTAATATGCCATCTGTTTCTTTTATAGGGTGCCGTGTAGAAAACGAGGGGGGATCAGGTTCCAAATCAACGGTCACCGTTACTTCAACTTGGTTTTGATCACCAACGTTGCAGGTGCAGGAGATATTGTGAAAGTGAGCGTGAAGGGATCAAAGACTGGATGGATGAGCATGAGTCGTAACTGGGGTCAAAACTGGCAGTCAAACTCAGTTTTGGTTGGCCAGTCATTATCTTTCAGGGTCACCGGCAGTGATAGACGCACCTCTACTTCATGGAACGTTGTTCCTTCAAACTGGCAATTTAGTCAGACTTTCGTTGGAAAGAATTTTAGGGTTTAAACTGGTTTAATTTAAATTTCCCTCTTCGATATTTTGCGTTTTTTTTCCGTGCCTTTTCTTTCCCAGGTGAAAAAAGTGGAAATGAGAAAAGCGAGTCGGTGGTGGCGGTGAAAGGGAGAGTTTTGTACTTTTTTTTTAAAGGGTGGTTGTTTTGTTAATGGGTAAAAAAAAAAGGTGAAAAAGTGAATGTAGTAAGGTCGGAAGCCGAGGTGGCTGCAAGGATGAATGTAGCCCGCCGCTTTTGTTTACCATGTGATAAATTGATATCTATATATATACATACAAGAATCTTGTTTCTTTGTTTTCCGAAAGTGATCTTAGACGTTCAAATTTTATAATATGGCTTGTTTTGAGCTGATACATTTCCTGAAAAGTTGCGGCACGCAATTGAGCTCATTTGATAAAAGTAATTTGATCTTCTAAAATATTAAGGGAATGGCTATTGGCACAGCCTTCCTGTCTATGATGAGCACAGATTCCCCCCCCTTTTTATCTGACAAAATGAGTATATTGACCTTCTCAGTTCTGAA
Organism: Populus deltoides; assembly: GCA_015852605.2. NCBI lineage: Eukaryota > Viridiplantae > Streptophyta > Magnoliopsida > Malpighiales > Salicaceae > Populus > Populus deltoides. Next base: position 19,174,805 of record CM027579.2, read on the forward strand.
GTAATAATCTATTACTAAAAAGTTAGATACCTATCCTACGCTTTATGTGAGAGAGCAAAAGGAATCATTATCTTCGCTTTGCTTTCCCGTTGCTGAGAAAATGATGTCAAAAGAAAAAAAAAAACCAGTAAAGATTAGAACCTGTGGACTGTGGTTATTGATCACAGTTGTAGTATATTAACCAAGTGAAGCTGAAACTATTCCATAAAAAGGTGGTCACAGTTGACGATAAGAATTTAAAGGCTACTGCCCTTCTTCTTTCTTTGAAAGACTAGCTTATCCTTGGATTTTTCGGTGGATCGCCGTGATTTGGGACTCTCATTTTTTCCTTTTCGATTCAATTGGCTGTCACTTTGAATTGTAGTCATCAATAATCAATCGTTGTGGCTTCGGATGTGAAACTATTAACCTCTTATTTCCCCGAATAAAAAAATCTGTGGAAATTATATCGACGAAGTCTTTCTTCTAAGGCTGCACAGACAACGTTAACATGTCTTTGCATCTGCAGGCACTCTTTTCGATTAAAATAATGTATAAAGTGACAGCCTTAATAAAATAAACACGCTCTCTCGACGGTGTTCTACACTAGTTGATGATAAAAGGTCAAAAAGATAGAAGAGGATAGTTTAGTCATTTGATTGTGAGAAAAAAAGTGGCCGGGCTGTGCCAATTGCAATTCCCAAATATTAAACATCAAATTTTCTTTTTTAACAGTTTTGGGATGAGCGGAGAAGTAATTCTTATTGAAACCACATAAAGGAGAACGAAACTATTGAATTTGAGTTGAAAAAATGCAAGACTACAAGGGGGGCCAAAGCTGGCTCTAGCCTCGAAGGATCTTTAAGGACGGTAAGAAAATGAATGATTTCTTTCCTCCGGTGGTGATGGGTGAGGTGACAAACAAGTCAAAGATTCTATTCTGGTTGTTATCTTACCCTGATGTCTGTCTTCAGTCTTCGCGCGAATACTAGAAAGTTCAAAAAGAAACCATAAAGAATGGGACAGCATTTACAGTGATAACAAAATGGATAAAGACAACTGGGGTGCTATAAATTGGCCCAAGATTAATCTTCTTGTTCTTGTTGTTAGTACACAGCCCTGATCATCAAATAAGCAGGCCTAACAGATTTAACCCACTTCTTTTTTCCAAAGGTTTCGAGTTTTTCGTCCGTGAATTGAACAAGTATGATCCACGTTTGCAATATAATGAATCCTTCTTTACCTTAGCTTCCACTTTCCAGGAGAGCCCATTCCATTTTCACTTTTGTTTGAAGGTAAGCCGATGTGTAGGCGATTTATGTAGCAGTTGTGAATCTTTTGCTTTACTATTGCATCTTTCCTAGCTAATTCTGAGTCCCCTGCTCACCTCTTTCTTCTTGACCTTCGTTCTCATGAAGGAGCAGTAGTGAATCTTTTGCTTTACTGTTGCATTCCTAGCTAAATCCAAGTCCCCTGCTACCCTTTCTTCTTGACCTTCGTTCTCGTGAAGGAGCGCCCATATCCGTCATTTTAGCCTGTGCAAGTCGGAGTACGATTTCTCTCGGGGAAGGTGGGAGTCGTTAATGGGAAATGTAGCTAAGCCAATGGAGCAACCAGATTTGGACCATTGTAGTGGAATTACGAGTCAACTCAATTAAAACAAAAGAACCACGATGGAGCTTCACAAATCATTAACTTTTTAGCATATTCTGACTGATAGGGCAAGCCTCAGGATTACAGACAAAGCACGACTTTCAGGTTCACAAATCACAACGAAAATTACAAGCATAGCTCAAACAAGGATGATCGAATGAACTCGCTTAGATTTTACAGGGAGCTTCCTGTTAACGCTAAACAGCAATGCATATTTACTGGTATGGTATTTCTTGATGTATGAAGCAGTTTTGTCCAGGAAATTGGTGTGCATGTAGCTACATCGGCCTACATTTGTCCAAGAATCGTCCGTTTGTTGGGGAAACCTTCAAATGTTCTTAAATTCTCGACAAAAGTTTCTTCTAGTATCCATTTCGACTTGTTGCAAGCGCTTTTGTTCTGCCTCAATTTCTTAATCTTAAAGTTGCATATGAAGGGCAACGGACCTCAAGTTTTCAATAGTGTTGGACAATGCCAATCATAAAGAATTTATGAACCAAGCGGCGACACAAGACAAACCTAATGTAGCAGATGCCCATAACCATGTACGTATTAAAATTCAGGAAAAAGCTCTACTAGATTCATTTTGCTGTCTCCGGCATAGAAACTCCAATTCATATCGTCTAGACAACCTAGGTGCATAAAAACATAATACTCAAACGAATTGAGGTAAGCGTCTCTCCAAATTCTCTCAATGAATGAAATTTAGCACACTAAATGAATGTACCGAAATCAAGTTGTATGGATTTAATATCTTCGGTTGTATGGATTTAGGGGCTCCCGGCAATTAACCAACATTAAAACCATCAAAGTAAGAAATGTGAGATGGAATCAGTAGACAAAGCGGGATTAACAGCCCGTCATCTGTGGAATCATCCCTACGGTTGTCTGGCCGCTGCCTACTTACCTCACCAGCTTCCAAAAAGCAAAATTTTCTGCTCTTGAAAAGAAAGTGAAGTAACAAGGCTTTCTCTATTGCACGGTTGTTAAATGAGAAAACTAAACAAAAAATGCTTCCCCATAAAAGAAACAACACATGCCTATATAAAAAAAAGTCTTGTAAAAAAATCAAATCAATGCAAAAGCTAAAATATAATATAAATTTGACATGCGAGCTCGTATCAAGTGTAAAAATTAAAAGGCCTGTCATTGTGGAAAACTCAGAAAGAAAAAATGGCTAAAAAAGAGGAAAAGGAGAAATTGAAGAGAAACCAAAGCCTGACTCTCAGAGTGGCGGCCTCTTCTTCTTTTGTGCTTAGCTATTTCCATCTTTTTTTAACCTTCAAATCCGAATGGGTTTTGTTGAAGATCCCACTTAAGCCCCCTCTCATTATAATCATAACCCATATATGCTTATAAATAGACCTGTCGATTCAAAAAAAATTGTATTCTTAACCCTAGGGTTTTGCTACAGTTGCTTTTGGTGGCGGCTGGAGATGGGAAATGGTGTGAGATGGTATAGACATTTCTCTTTTTTCAGTTTTTTATAGCTGCAGGTCCGGTCCCTAGGGTTTCACAAGGCTTAAAGCCCACTGTTTATGTTTTATAACTGAGGCTTTATGGGCTTTTGGCCCGACTTCCCACTCTTGGATGAGGAACCAACCGATATACAACAGCCCCACATCATGGCTCGAGCAGGTGGCAAAACAAATCAGGCTTGCTGCTAAGCACTCTTTCCCACTTTACAATCTTGAGTTGCAATCAAAAGAGAGGTTACATTACATGAATTTGGTGTTATTTAGAATTACGTTCTAAACAGGTGTTTGATGAAAATTTATTTATTTTTGTTTAAAATTATATTTTTAGATTGTTTTAATTTAATATGCTAGTCAAAAATAATTTTTAAAATGAAAATTTATTATTTAATATATTTCAAAATAAAAATACTTTAAAAATCATCCGTTACCTTGTCCTAACTATGTCGAAAATGCATGAGAGGATGCATCCGATTATGGATTGCTAACCTAAAACATAATCAAGAAGACTGTGGTCTCCATGTGCCAAAGGTGAGATAAGCATATTCTCACAGTTAAAACCTACGAGGAAACGGGGAAGATGATAAACGAGATACATGACCAATTTCTTTCTCTGTTCAGCAGATTTCTATGAGGATCCCATCACGTGGGACTAACGTGGTTACATTGGGGTCTATGATGCTGCATTCTGAAGGAAAATGTGAAGCACTACTAGAATACAGATGATTTAGCTGGTTGTAGACATAAAAGTGTCACTACATCTAGATAGTTTCAAAGCTGTTTTTTAGTACCCAAATCCTTCTGCTTTAGCTTATCGACAATACATGAAACAAACTGTAAAAACCTTTCTTTACCTCTGTCGATATCTTAGATATTATCCACAGCAAAGATAGCGTCTTTTTGGAAGTGACTGCCCATGCAATGGCCAACAAAGAAGCAGCTGATGCAGCGACCACATCTATAGCCGTTTTACCCTTTCATTTGTGCAGAAGAAGTTTTCGCAACATCACCTGCAAGCAGTATCGATTTATCTTTGACTAATTAGTGACGGATTACCGAAAGGAACCAGTATAATTTTGGCTATCCGCAGTTGAAAGGAAACTGCAAACAGTTTAATCCATTGTCTCACTGTTTGAATGTAAAAAGATAATCTTGTCGAATAGCTTTGCAATGAGCTAGAAAATAGATTGTGCTTTAGAATTAGAAGTGTTAATTGAAACGTATAAACTTACAACAGAAGAACAGGTAAAAACATCTGTACTTTCTTTTACGTTTATGACTCTTCATTTGCTTGATCACATACTGAATGATTTCTTTCATGGTGGCTCTCCTTCCTTCCCTTTAAGTTCCAGACTTCAGGGACTGCATACCTCCCACTTGGATTGTACGTACTCGTTCAATTCCAGTAATGCATTTGTTAAGATAGCGTTCAACTTCTCCATATTCATTTCTCAACCCTTTCAACTTTTCGTCATTATCGTCTAATATTTCCTGCATTTCTCGGCAATCAATATCCAAATAGAGTTATGCAAAAAGTAATAAGTACAATTTCTACATTCTGATTGGTTCAAGCAGAGTGTAAAGATGCAGTAGAGCACAAATTAAGACAGCGTTTGGTATTTTGTATTTTGGTAAAGTTTAGTTTTCAAAATAATGTTTTTTTTTATTTTTAAAATTTTATTTTTAATATTAGCACATCAGAATAATTTAAAAAAAAATTAAACAAATTTTTTTTTTCATAACGCTACCTAAATAATAGAAGCACGAGGTGTAAAGATGTACTTGCAGTTGGCCTTTAACAACTGCTTTCTTAAATGGATGCCAGTGTGGATCTTTCACACTTTCTTCCCATGATGAACATAGTTTAGCAGATATGTCTGCCGTTTCTTCGTTGGGGAATTTAAGCAAGCATGTCTCTTCAAAAGCTTTGCGATCAACTCCCCCCATTCGTTTGATTCCAAGTGTTGTTCTTCTGTTCAACATATCTTGCAAGCCCAGTGTGGCCAAAATCAGGAAAAGTTGTATTTCAAGAGCTTGTAATGGCTAGCAGTAGAATATTAACGAAGATGTTCTGCAGCCTTATTAAAATTGGCAAATATAAGGGCAAGAAATGCAGACAAAGATGAAAAGCCATACCCTGATGGATTCTTTGCGAGCATCCTGCAGCTCTTTGTTACTCGTAGACTCCTTAGCTATCAAAGTGTGATTAAGGCTTTCCATATATTGCAAATGCATCTTCCTTTTCCCTTAAATCTTTTCTCAGAGCATCAATCTCAGTATATGAATAGCTTGAACTCTCTATTGAATTTTGAGTTTGCAAGGTTTCTTTCAACTGCATTGTCATAGTTTAAGTAAAAACTCATTGAGATTTGAAATAAAGCAACAATAGGAAATGCACGAGGGGCTTAACCATCTCTGAGGTACTTTATGGGCAAGTTATAGTATACTGACCTTCTTTATATCATACACTAAAGTTTTAGCATAGTTTTAAAATGCAACCCGACCCGAGACTAGAACCAGACCGGGTTGATGGAAAAACCCGTCAGGGAAAGTTTCCAGGTCATTCTGGACCTTGCATTCCTCCAGTACTTCGTAAGCTGCTCAAGCTCTCTTTTGACATTCCATTTTATACCGACACTCCTCCGGTTCTATGGTTAGATGCCCAATCTCTCTCTTTTGGCATTTCATTTTATTCCTCTCTATCAAGAAAACTAATCTTGTAGTAAAATATTAACAAACACCAAGTCAAGCCATGTGCCCAAAACTGACGTTTCATCCTCTTATGCTTAAATTAGCACTCAATTACATATTTTATTTTAATAAAAGGTTGAATTAAAAGATAAAGAACTAGAATACAAAGGACGGGCAAAATAGATATAAATCAATTTGAAAAATAAGATGATTTCAACGGTACTGATAAAAAAAAACCCCTTCAAATCTTAGAGGAAAGCATGCACCATCACATCGTGGTGACCATTCACTTTTCCTTTTTAGTCCCTAATCTGGCTAAAATTAAGTCGAAGTTTTATTTAAGTTTTAATTTGATTCCTGAAGTTTATATTGTTTTGAATTATTATATTTGAATTTTATTTTACCAAATGGAGTAGAATAAATGTCAGATTTATTTCCTTACACTACATGAAACTCTATATCAAGTCAACCAAAATAAAATACAAAGTTCAACCTTAAATCAACTTAATGCAAAGATATCAGTATGAAAAAAAAAATAGTGAAAAGAAAAGAAGAGAAACTCACAATGCAATATTAAAATCCACAATACACAGTGAGTAAGGTTATAGTTATTTCACAAGCTATTTTAGATTTATTTTTTAATTAATTTTCTATTTAACAGGAGAATAATTTTTGGAGGTGTAAAGCGTGTTTTGCGTGCCAATTCAACCCATATTTGTCATATCATTTAATAAGATGGTATCACGCCAAAATAGTAGCCATGATTTTATTCGCTTACCTTAATCTATAAAATACACTTTTTAAAAATAAAATTTCCTCGAATCCAAAAAAAAAAAATTCATGCCATTTTGACCCACCTGCTGCTAGCTCATGCTCATTACTTTCATGATATTCTATGATATAGTTTTTTTCTAATTAATTGTATTAAAAAATATTAAGAAAACTTAACTATCTCATATTTATTGATAAATTAAATGTGCATTTGTGCTATTAGCGGCATGGGTTTGGTTAAAAGATTCATGGATGGTGAGTAAATAAAAAAAAATACGTGTAATTTCCTTTGAGAGTACACTGAAATAAGCAAATTTTGTTCTTGTAAAATTTATGTTATGCCGAAGCTGACCTGCCTGTAAACCCGAGACCTGTCCGCATGTTTGTCTGGGAGAGTGCATAAAAAATATATTTTTTATTTTTTAAAATTTATTTTTAACACTCAATCTAAAATCATAAAAATTAATTAATTAAAATTAAAAATTAAAAATTTTAAAATGCCAAACTATCGTACTGCGCTCGTGCTGTCTAGAGGCCGGCCAACCCTGTTTCACACCTCTGGTCTTATTGCAAATTTATTCAAGCAGCGAGATCGATCATGGAAATGGAAATTTTTAAACTATAGAAGCCGTAGAGGAGCATTTTGAACTCTAATACTCTAGAGGTAATATACAGTTTGGACTTGTTCACGTTTACTGTAAACAAACGTAATTCAAAACCCCAGGCCCAACCAACTACAGCTGCCCATATAATTTTTTTAGTACAAGAAATCTTTAAGCATTTGACAGAGAATGAAAAATTGCATGTAATTTATCCAGATTTACCTTTGTAGAGATTTCTGGGTTCAAGCATACTTCTACACGTGTTCTTGTCTCGTGACCAAGTTTGATCTCATGTATAAAATGATAAGTAAAACTCAATTTGAATAATCTCAGCTAAATCATGATTCAAACATTCTAAATTGGCCAAATTGATGAAAAGACAATTTGCAAAGATGACTGCTCGTGGTCATTATGCTAAGAAATTATTGCCCATTAAAGAGTTCTTAAAATACAATTTCAGCAATCAAAGGATGTCTGCTGTTTTGCTGCATCTGCAGGAACAAAACTCACAAGCACATACAAGGTTAGAAGAATGTGACCACTACTATCCTACCTTCAGAAAACTGTAAGGTGTATGCCTTACAGCAAACACTGAGGGAATGGACACCTGAAAATGCACATTCTACTTTTTGAAGACCAGGAGGGTCAAACTTGAGTCCACATCTTTATGACAATTGTCCGACACCAATTCCGCATGTTAGCACATGACAGTTTATTCTGAGCAAGACATCCAATGAGAGCGGAAAACCAAGTTCAATATGTTACACAGAATAGGTATCTCGTACCTTAAACCAGCCAATCACTTGGCAGATTGATTTATTTCCTGGTTGCCGGATAACAGGTCTTCCAGTTTTGGGCTCGTCGCTCCATCTCGGCAGTTGATTAGGTCTTTCCTGTACATACCAACAATGTTTCTAGAATAAAACTAATGCCAAAATAGGAAGCTAAGAAAAGAGTATCGTGACCATTGCGTTCAAACCCTATTAATGACCTTAAGGGGTGCCTAATCATTAAAGCTAGATAACCGACACAAATGCAGCATGCACAACTGGTTTGAATTCCTTTTAAATGGTTACCCACATCTTTGCTTGTAGTTTTTTTAAAAACAAAAGGATAGATAATTTTCAATCAGTGAGCATTCCTGCAGGATGAGCTCTGAAAAACATCTCATTCTCTAAATGCCAAATTCCAGTGCTTCCTCTTTTCCTCAGATGCATTACAATCAACATGAGAGTTGAGACAACAAGGACATTATTCAGTTGAGACAGGAGTGAAACATGAAACAGAATGTACCAACCTTCAACCTTCTCTCTTGCGCTTAAGTGCTTTCCATCTGCTCAATAAAAATGAGACTCCCTCTCCCAGGGTAGCCTTTTTCCCTTCTTTGTAGTTCCACAACTCTGAGATAATATATCTGCCACTGGGGTTGTATTCATTTACCTGAATTAAGGATGTCGTCACAGACATGCAAGCTTCATCACCCATCTCATCCCTCAGGCGGCTTAATTTTTCATCTTCTTCATCAATTATTTCCTGAACCAACAATTAAAATTTAGCCATTCATTGTGAAAGGAAGCAACGATCAAGGTGCAGCATACTTGGCGAAGGGATGGGAAAAACCACAATGAGAAAGAAAAAAGAAAATATCAGAATAAAGTTATTCGTACATAAATTCAATTCTTCAAATGTAAATACTACAAGGAAACTTTTTAGCATCTCTTGGATTTCTTGATATTTAAAATAGTTTGACAAATCAAATTGACCCGATTAACACATTGACATGGCCGCTTACTTTTAAGACAGAAAGCAGACATTCATACACCATTCAAGAAAAGTGCAAGCTCGTCATAGATGGTGAAGGATAAATTCAGAGGAAAATTCTGAAACCAGACCACATTGAAAGAAAATCTGTTCAACAAAGAGGAAACTCAATTGCTGAAATTAGATTAGTCCTAGTTCACTATATAGAAGTATACAAAAGGGAAATGGTGCCAAATTGTAGAGAATGTAAACTGTAGGCCCACAAGAAATATATCCTACCATGCTTGCCAAGCTTGTTTCTTGCATTGGAAACATAAAATGCATCGAAATATGCAACATTGCTCAATATGTAGCACAAATAAATGCCAATTAGGAAGACACACCTGATGTTTCCCATCAACCATAACAACTTTGAAAGGATGCCAATCTGGATCTTTAAGATATTCCTCCCACAATGAGCAAATTTCTGAAGCTCTATCCTCTGCTTCTTCATTGTTATATTTTCTCTTCATTGCTTCAAGAAATGGTTTACTATCAAGTTCTCCCATTCTCTTTACACCAATATGAGCTCGACTTGATATTTCTTTCAAGCCCTGCCAAAAAGGGGATTGGTGATATCTAACAACCAAGAGATAGGAACAAGTACAATGAATGAGAGAGCTTCAAAAAATATCCGCTAGGCATTTAAATAATGAATAGAATTGTGTGATCAACATGCTGGAAAATAGAAATTGCTCATAATGAGTAACATTTTGCATTGTCAAATGATAAAGTTCGATATTAACTGAAACAAATCAAATTAGAAAGAAAAGAACCAATGCCAGCAACCAAAGGGTGCCAATCCTTAATTGATAATTAAACAACTCATCATCATCATGGATTTTTAGCACTACCAACCACATGAGGGAAGACGAGAATATTCTTGACCACTCCATTCCATCCCAGGATATTTCATCATCTACAATCCCCTAAACAACTATATGGGTTGAATAGCGTCATCATAATGAAATGGAATATGGACCACACCAAATTATGTTGTCACAGCTGAGAACAAAATATTCCTAGATGTATGATTGTGAAAATAGCTTGTCTTCTCAGTTAAGAATGAAAAGTCATGGACTTCAGTAAACTTGGAAGAGTAGAAACTACTAACATTAATTAGTTCTTTGCGGGCATCCTGAAGCTCGTCATTGCTCTTGCGTTCCCTTACAATAAGAGTTTGGTTAAGAGCTTCTAAATCATTGAGTTCTCCTTCCTTTTCTCTCAAATTCTTTATTATCGCATCCATCTTTCTCAGAACTTCTACATCACCATCATCCTCCATGTGCTTCATCACATTTAATGCGCCTCTGAGCCGCTCTATTTCCAACTCCAATGCTTGTTTTGCATCCAGTTGCTTTTCCAATCTAATGATTCTATTGTGAAGTTCCTCTTTTTGTCTCTGAATGGCATCGAAAATCAAAGGCATAACTTCAACATGTCGTGTTATCAACATTGATAAAGATATGCTCTGCTATTTATCAAAGTACGCAAAAGAATAAACCAACCTTCTGATCTTCAGCTAGTTTTAAGACATCCTCATCAGCCTTTTGTTGCTCCAAAGCAGCTAACTCAAGTGAGCTGTTTCTAACTGCATTCTGAAATAACAAAAAAAAAGGCAGACATGGCAAACTTGTCGAATATTTGAGCAGATAATATCATAAGAAACACTTCAACTGATGCTAAAATAACAAATATAGTTATTGTGTGAAACAGCCTATTGTAATAAATTACACCGGAGAATGCATAATACATTTGGACTATTAAGCTAGGGATCTAAGTACATTAACATAATCAGAAATGCCCCTCGAACAAACAAGAGATAGGGAAACACTATGCACAGAGTCCATCTAGTAGAGTTGCAGAAAACAATCGTTTGAAAATCATACCTTGTGAGTGGAAAGGAAAAGATTTATTTTTCTCTAAAGCATTTATTGAACAGAGACAATGGATAGAACCATGGAATCCCAAAAATATGACCCCTTGAGGAAAAAGGATATAATCACCTCCAACTCCAAAGCACACAAAATCATTTAGAAAACAGCGAGGATGCTTCAATCAATCAGCACTAAAGAACACTGCATGTGAAGTAACAGGTTGAAGTGAACTCTAGTATAAAAAGAGAATAGTTTTCAAATTCTTTGGGGGGGGGGGGCAGGACTTTAGTTCACTGTGACAACATGTTTTTCCATTCAAGCTCTGATAATATCATTAACAGAATGCAGTGTAAGCAAGATCGATCATTTTATATGCTCTTCCTCTTCAACGAAACGATGAAATCAGGTCCGCAATAATAAATAGTTGACACCATTTACCTTCTATTTTCTCCTATTTATGATTTTAAGTTATTGGTTTCACCTCTTCAATGTTCATGCCAGAACATGAGAACATGCATACAAGTCATTCCACTCAAGCACCAAGGAGCGCACCTTTTCAATCTCTTCAGAAAGAGTTCGTCTGTCACTTTCATTTTTGGCTTCACGCTTCTCCAATTCTGATCCACGCATCTCAAGCTCTTTTTTGTGAGATTCTAATTGCAACTTAATCTTTTCATGGTCATTCAATATCTTCTGAAAGTGATCCCTTGCACCCGTTTGAATTTTTCTTATCTCTGCAAATGATCATATGCATGCAGCATGAATCAATTTGTATACAGCAGCATGGTACCAGAAAGAAATAAGCAACTGTTTCCCGCGGATTGTGCACATGAACGAGTATAACAGCTTAAAACCTAAATTATTACTCAAGAAAAAGTTGTATTACTTTTTACAAAGTAGAGAAAATATTGCCTTAAGTGGTATAACAGAACACACCTTCATTATAAGCATGAAGAAGCTTCTCTTTTTCTTGAACCAACTTGTTGAGGGAGGCTGAAGTCTCTGAACATCTCAACTCCATCTCTTTCAAGTACCTATTCTTGGTCTCAATAACATTTGTGAGATTGAATACAAGCTTGTCCTGTTTTCGGGCTTCTTCCTCTATGAGATCAGAAATTGTTCTAACGTCACCAATTTTTCTTAGGTGTTCTCCAATAATATTGTTCGAATTATAATCATCAGCACGTGCAACCCAACAATAGATACCAGATTTTTCCCCACTACTAGCAAACCATTCCTTTTTCCCTTGTTGATCTGCCTCATAAGCCTTTTCAAATGAAATGGCATTGTGCAAACCAGGCCAGTCTTTGTTGAATTCCACAACGGCAGTTCCTGAATGACCACGAAAATTCCACAGAGGATGAACTCTTGTCGGGTTAAACCCTCTACTTTTCAACTCATCCCTGAATTTAGACCCACTTTCTCCAACAAATCGCCCATCCTCAGCCCTCCTAGTAGGTAGGTTAACCGCAATACCTGTCCAGGGCCACACAAACTTGTCGTTCTGACTGCAACTACTAAGATTTTCAGTCTTGCCTGCTGGTTTTGATGAACTGCCTGCAGCTGCTAGATCCTTTTCCAAGTACTTAACTAATGCGAGGTGATCAGCCTTCTCCTTGGCAGTCCTTTTCTCTGACAAACTCTTTCCCACCCCATTAGCATGCTGGAGGAGGTCCTGGTATACGTAATCACGCTTTCTCTTCTTGGTGGGGCAGTACGGACAAGTAAAAGTCTCATCTGAAATTTTCACTTGATGATTTCCATTCTTCAGTTCTTCATAAGATTTATCTTCACAGTTATCCATTTCAGATTGGCTTACATCCATTTTCTCCACATGGCTACAATCACTATGAGGATCAGTCTCACCCACAGGTTTTGATGTTCTGCCTGCAGCTGTTAAATCCTTTTCCAAATACTTCACCAGTGCCAGGTGATTAGCCTTCTCCTTGGTACTTCTTTTCTGTGACCTACTCTTGCCTACCCCCGAAGCATGCTGCAAGAGGTCCTTGTAAAGGTAAGCTTGCCTTTTCTTCTGGGGGCAGAAGGGGCAAGCAAAAGTCTCATCAGAAATCTTCACTCGGAGCTTCCCGTCCTTCAGTTCTTCATATGCTTCATTTTCATACTCATCCATTTCAGAATCAGATCCGCTTGCATCAATCTCCTCGTCTGAACTGTGTTCCATTGAGCTTCGCACTTGGATGTATCAAATGAGTACCTGGGTGCAAGGAAATGTTAAGAAATACCCATAATGTGAATAGAATCTTTTTCTTACTCTTAACAGCAGAAAGCTGGACAAAGATACAAAACGATATCATAAATATCATCAACACATGCCCAAGCAGAAATTCAAAAGCCCAAATGTAAAATGAGTGAAAAAAAAATTATACATGCAAGACATCATATGGCAAGATGTCAATTTGTCAAATAACTTTTAATAAAAAAATTGTAATAGTCAAATAATCACACAAATTACTCGTAATTAAACTCCGTTTGCTTAACAGGGAAAAAAATGTGAAAGAAAAAACAACATAAATTAAAGCACTAAAAATTAGATACAAACAGGAAAAAAATGGCAAAGTGCATTTTATTTCCTTAAATTCCAAACAATTTTCTCTTATACATAAACTTTCCCAGGAACCGAACAGAGCTCGGGATAAAACAACGCAGGCTAAAACAGTTTTTTAAGGACACGGAATCTATAACAACTGTATCTCAATCACCGTGAATAAACATAAAACATGGATAATCAGCAGATCAGTGAAAAGAAACTCTGGGATTAATATTTAATAAAAAAACACTGTTAAACACTAAAACCAAATCAAACACCAAAATGATAACACATTTATGGTGCATGTGAAAAAAATTGTAAAGAATTAAGTCAGAGTGAACGCTAGGAAAATAACGTTATGGAAGCTGGGGAACCATTACCTATGCAAGATCAGAGCTCGAAATGGTGAGATTTTGTGAGTTTTTAGTTAAATTCCACGAACAATGAGTGTTTTGAAGGAGATGGATTTGGGTTTTTGAGTGGAGCTTTTGAGGAAGAAATGACAAGTGTGTGTTTCGGTTAGGACTTGAGTTTCGTCATAGCGCGAGTGGAGTTTGTCTGTTAAGGCGCGTGATGAGGGCAGATATGGGAAAGCGAGTTTTTTTCTCTTTTTTTCTTTTAACAGTGTTAGTTAGCGAGTTGGGTTAATTAGTGTACCATTCCATTTTATTTTTTTATTTTTCTCGGAATTATACAGTGAATTGGATTAGGAAGTGACACGGTTATTGGAACTAGCTTCGGTCTTAGGATTGTCAGTAAATTTTAAAATAATATTGTTTAGAATAAAAAATATTATTCATATATTTAATTGAGTCAATTAAATTTTATCAATTCAGTCCAGATTTATCCGTGTAAGTCACCAATCTAATTTAAAATAAAATTCAATTCAAATTACATTTTAAATCGATCTTGACCATGCAAATAACAGGATTTAATAGATGATGAATGGACAATTTCGTTTTATGATCATAGCAGTCTTTGTTATGTTATTGTTTACTTTCGAGGTTGGGTGAGAAAAATATAGTGTGAATGTTTTGTTGGTTTTTAGCACCGTAGCAAGAGAATTCCCGCTTTGGTTGCTATTGAGATATTGACATGCACTAAAATAACGTTGAGAAAACATTTAAGTGTTGTTAATTTAAAAAAAAATAAAGAAATATTTGAATGTAACTTAGATAAATTAATAGGTTTAAATACAATCTGAATAACCGGTAAAAATATAATTTGATTTTAAAAAAAATTTAAGGCAGTATTTCTTCTCAAAAATATTAATATGCCACCATATAAGATTGATTCGGGTTAATTTAGGTTAACATATCAATTTCACAGCTTTAATTATAAAATCGTGATAACTCTTTATAAAGCAAGTCAAGACAAATTATGAAGTTAAGTTCTCAGTCAACTTAATACTAAATAATAAAATTAAAAAAAATATGAGTTAATCTACCATATTCATATCTTGGTTTCTGAGATTATAATAATCTCACAAAAAATAAATTAAAAAATCAGTTGTTGAAATATGAAACTGGAAAACAAATTAATAAAAAAATGACGTCAAAAACATCCCAGATCAACTTAAATTAACCTGTCAGACTCATAATCTAAATTATAAGATTATGATAACCTCCTATAAACCAAACCAAAAAAATGACTTAGGTCAACCCGGTTATTTTACCGAACCCGCGACTTGGGTTATGAAATTGAAACACCCCCTATAAAGCAAATAAGGATAAATTAAGAAGCACAATTCTTAATCAAAAGTCTGAAAAAAAAAATAAACACGGTAAAATGACCAGAGTCAACCAATATTAACCTGTAAAACTCATGATTTAAGTCATGAGATTATGATAGCCTAGTAAAATATAAATAAAAAAAAATCAAGAGACTTGGTTTATAATTAACATAATATTGATGAGTGAAATCAACAAAAAATACTAGTTTTTTTAAATAAAAAAATTGAGCTGATCAAGTTAACTTGATAAACTTGCAACACGGATCATAAAATCAAAATAACTAAAAAAACAAACCACGATAAATAATAAAACTTAATATAGAATAAACTAAATTTTAAATGATAAAATTAAAAAAAACATATATATTTTTTTTAAAAAAAACTCTTTTATAATAAGTAGTGTTTTGTAAAGTGGTGAATAGTAAAATCACCGACTCTTGTCTAAATTCTAACCGTGGTTGATGCATTTGGGTTGTGTTTAAATGAATGATGGATTTCAGGCAGTACTGGAAGAGATGGATATGCAATCTAGATATGCTAATCATGAACTTGGTGAATTATCCATTGATTTTATGTGATTTTTACCACTAGCTTTTTCTCGTTAAAATACTGAATTATTTTTAATCTATTTACCTTTTAACCTGACACTGTAGAAATATAAAACTTGTCAAAGGGGTTCGTGTTTTTAAATTTCAATACATTAACTTACCTTGTTGAGTAAATTCAGTCTGGAAAATTCAATACATTAACTTACATTGAATTGCCGACTAGTCAAATGCACCACAAACTTGCGACTGGTTGCTCCTCGATCTTTATTATTTTAAGTATTTAAAAGTGCAATAATGATTATTTAAAAAAATATTTTTAATATTAACATATCAAAATAATATAAAACATCAAAAAAATTAACTTAAAGTAAAAAAATAAAAAATATATTTTTAAAAAAATATTTTTGAAACATAAAAACAAATAAATACTTTATACCAGTGGATAGGGCATAGCCTCTTTTTTTTCATTTTCAAGCTGGTTTTCTAGATTCATGCTCCAGGGAAATTACTTCCACACCCAGGGGCATATTTATAAAATTTTATCCAGGGTGCCGTAGTAAAAATTATAAGATTGAAGAATAAATATTTTATTTTCAGAGGGGCTGAATACATAATTATCATGAAAAATTTAGAAACTTAAAGACTAAAATCAAGATATTTTAAAATTTTGGACTGCCGAGCTCCTTCCAAGCATAACTCAGGTCCGCCCCTGTCCCCTCTGTTATTTTTTCGTGCAATGACTTCTATTACCCTCCTCGATATGTTTTTACCTGCTTGAAAGTGAAAACTCTAATTCCAAACCCTTTTTATAACCAATGTACTGGTTTAAATCTGGTTTAGCTATATCGCTACAAATGTTGTTCTTGACAGCTCTATATGCTCTTTTTTGTCATTGATTTAAAACTTTTGGTTACTTGAAAAGGTAAGTGTCAAGATTGACCGAGTTACTGAATGCATGAAATCTGCAACATCTGCTACCAACTTGCATATTGTTTTTTTTTTAATTAGCATAGTAAATTAAAAAAAATTAATGAATTGTTATAAGTTGAAAGATTTAACGAAATAATATAGTTTTACCATGCCATGTTAATTTTAAAGAGCAACATAATCAAACTCTAATATTTTGCCTCAATTGTTTGACCGGTTGGATCCAATTGTATTAACCGATCATCTGTTTTACATAAAAACCATCATTTTATAAAGTTTTTCTTCAAAACATATTTCATGAGTTAAAATATATATCCTTATCCAACTTATTAACCAAAAATAAACTATAAAAAAAATCTCAAAAGGTAATAGTCCACGTAATAGTGGGAGATTCTGAATAGTTAGGTGCAAGTATATCATAACCAAACGAGGATATGCTCCAAACAGATTATGTGGATGTCTTAGCATATACATTTATGGATTAGTGGGATAAATCTAGATCCAAAAGAAGATCTGGTCGCGTCAAACCAGAATAACGGCTCAAAAGAACCATGATTCTTGACCCGACCATTTGATTGGGCTCAGATATTTACAGGAGTTTCTGGAGATCGTTCTTCTTATAGTAGCCATCTGTCTCACTATGTGAACCGTCAGATCTCTAGATACTAAAAATCTCATTGAGGCCCCTTGATTTTGGCAATTTTAAAATTTTCTTTGTTATTTTCAAAATCGGTTGACCAGTTTCACTGACTATTATGAATCGATTGACATAGAAGATTGGAGTTTGACTATGTCAAGCTTCTGAAGTATGACATAGTCAAACTGTGTTATTTCACAAAATCTTTTTTATTATATGTCAATTCATTATTTTTTTTTAATTTATTGTATTAATTTCCCAATTTATCCCTGTATGTCATGAAATATACTTAAAAATATTGCAGCATTCTCAGCTTTTTTTATGCAGAATTTTTAAAAATGATATAAAATAAGTATATTTTAATTTGAATATATTTAAATAAAAACTATGCTAAATAAGATCATATTGATAATAATAGAATAAAAATAACAAAAACAAGGAAGCGGAAGTACCACCATTTCTTTTGAAAGTCGTTTTGATTTCAGCATGTTTAGTACTGCAGTAATAATTATTTTTCAAAATATTTTTTACTTAAAAATATATTAAAATAATATATTTTTTATTTTTAAAATTTACTTTTTATACTAGCATATCAAAATGATAAAAAAACATAAAAAATTATTTTAAAACAAAAAATAATTTATTTAAAAACAGCATTTCTGTTAAAAAATAAACAAGTTCTCATAATTTTGAGGTTTTTTTCCTTACGGAAAAGTACCTTTATCGGAGTTTGAAATGTTTTTAGGGTGATCCTGGGCACAAAAGGAGTTTAATGTGTTTGGTTACCAAAAACAAACATTTCATATTTCTAAAACAAAATACAAAGCAATCAAGGTTAATTATATATAAAACATGTAATCTTATCACTTTACCATAAAAAACAAATTTTATAATCAAATTTTAATTTTTATATATAAACATTCTGTTTATCTAGTAAAACAATAAGTAATATAACTTCGTGTAACACGAAGTCATCGGAACAAAACTAAATGAATTCCTTTTCACCCAATAAAACAATATCTCAATCATAATTTCAGTATAAAGTCAAACTAATTTTTACATGTCAAAGTTTTTTTTTTTTTTTTTGCAAGAACAACAAAATAGGGGAATAAATAAATATCGGTTCCATGTGTCAAGTTTTGTTAATTTTATTCAATAACAATTATCCTAACAGTTTGTTCCCCTTTTCTTGGATAAAGGGAATTATTAGATACTTCCATTAGATTATTCCACCATCCATAGTATAAACCCTAAAATGATAATTTCAAGGATGTAATTTAACTAGTTAGGTTTTAAATTTACTTTTTAGAGATCACTTAAAGAGACGCACCGCTAAACAGACTCTTAGGGTATCCTACAAGGGTTTTTAGAAAACAAAATTTCATATTCTAAAACAAAATCTTATATGATTAATTATATATAAAACATGTAATCTTTCCACCAAAAAAACAAAATAATCAAGGTTAATTATATATAAACATGCTGTTTATCTAGAAAAATAAGTAATATAACTCTAACACGAAGCATCACACTAAATGAATTCCTTTTCACCCAATAAAACAATATCTCAATCATAATTTCAGTATAAAATATACACTTTTACATGTCAAGTTTTTTTTTTTTTTGGTGGTGGGAACAACAAAATAGGGGAATAAAGAAATATCGGTTCCATGTGTCAAGTTTTGTTAATTTTATTCAATAACAGTTATCCTAACACTTTGTTCCCCTTTTCTTGGATAAAGGGAATTATTAGATACTTCCATTAGATTATTCCACCACCCATAGTATAAACCCTAAAATGATAATTTCAAGGATGTAATTTAAACTAGTTTTTAAATTTTTTTGAAATGTACTGATGTCAATTAAATGATTTTTTGACCAAAACTTATAAAATTAAACATTTTAGAGCATGTAAAATTAATTTTTTTAAAAAATAATTATAAATAAAATACACTTTTATGTGGTGGTGGGAATACGGAGGTTCGTTCTGGGTGTGGTGTTGTTTCAAAGAAAATAGATTGGAGTTTTTTTTTCCTGGGTTGGTGGTCCGTGTTAGACGCATGATTTACTGTGTGGGGAATACGCGCTTGAAAAACACGAGGTTAACTTGGCAACTACAGCAGCTAAACAGTTGACATGATCTGTCATTGCATTTTACAGAGGAGGGCCCAGAAAAAAAAAAATTGTTTAGATTAGAATAACAAAAGATAATAGCAGGAGCACTGAGTCACTGGCCAGTGTCCATTAGAAAAAAAAAGCTAATAGTAGCAGCTCACTAGCCAGCGGTGAAATTCGAGGTCTGTTTGGTCAGTTAGTTCTTGAATGTATTTTTTTTAGTAGAAGTTATTTTTTAAATGTATTTTTAAAAAAATGTATGAAAATATTTTTAAAAATTTTATTTTTAAATTAACTTATCAAAATAATAAAAAAATTAATTTTAATAAATTTTTAAAAAAATCATAAAACACTGTTTTAACAGAAAAAACAAACAACTCATTAAGCCTTAACTTATTAATACTTATTTTTAAATGTGATAAATGTTACGTTTTAAACTTTTTATTTATAAATATATTAAAATTAATTAATTAATTTATTTAAATTAATTTTTATATAGAAAATGAAGAAAATTCAAGAATATTAAAAAAAAATAAACAAGAAAAATTTCTAAATTTGGGGCAAGCGGCGAAACCAAACACGCCCTTATTTGACACTCGGGCCCACCGTAAACTCGGAAATGAAAGGGCAGTGACAGCGTACGTTCGTATTTGTTTGGACTGTAGTGACCAATGAGGGAGCAGGCCTGGCCTCTTTTCCCTACTTGGACAGTCAACGATCTTGGATGACGAGTTTGACCTCGGAACAGTACTATTTGGATTTCCCCTTTTTCTTTTCTTCTTTTTTATCGTACCGTGAGGATTAGAATTTACAATGGCTGTGATCAAATTTACTGGAACTTTTATCATTTTACCAGTAATTTCATCTATACAGTTTCATTGGTAGTGAAACCTTTATTTATAAACCAGATTTTAAAAGCTTAGAGTCATAGATTGGGTAGCGTGCATCTTTAAAATTGTTTTTTTTTTTAATATTGATCCATGCTTAAGTAAAAGCTGACCTGGAAGTGTAGTTTACTATTAAAGTCGGTTACGAATGTTTTTTAAAATATTTTTTTAATAAAATATATTAAAATAATATTTTTTTATTTTTTAAAAATTATTTTTAAAATCAACTTATCAAAAAAGTTTAAAATACATTAAAAAATTAATTTTTTAAAAAATATAATTTATACCGCGTCTGCAACCACTTTTTAAATTAAAAAAAAAACATAATTACCAGGTCACGTGGAATTTCTTCTCGAAGTCGTGCAACAGCACGGCACTTGGTATGAATTTTTGGCAACAAGATCAGGCACCCTGACACTATCTTGGTTGGATACAGGAATGAAAGTTTTGGTGTGGGAATCGAGGAATCAAAACAACCTACGTTTCGGTTACTCGATTTCTTCGTTCTTTTTATTTGGTTCTTTGATATTGTTTTGTTTTGCTATCGAACTGGTGATTTGTTTTTTCACGCCTATGTGTGAAGATTTAAAAACGTCGGAGAAATATTTAGTTGCTCAGCTAACGTTTGGTTTTATAAAATAAAATTTAATTATATTAAATTGAAATAATTAGATTTTAGGGAACCGAATTTGAGGTCTGGACAAATATTATGTCATTTTTTTCTTTATAATATCAGGGACTACTTGTATGGTTAGGGGAAGATTTTATGTTTTTTTTTCCCAGTCACTCAGCATTTTTTTTTAGATCTGATCCATTAATATTTCCTGTATTTAATATTTGATTTTATAATTTGTTTTGTTTATTTATATATAGAGTTTTCACAGCATCAAAAAAAAAAATCTAACATTTAATTGATGTTTGATTTTATAAAATAAAATGTAATTTTATAGATGTAGAACAACCAATTTTAAATGATAAAAAAATAAAAATAAATATAGGGAGACAGGGTAAACGAGCATATCAGTTAGGTTGGCATTTGAAGAAGGCTCGTCGCGTCTTTGATAGCCAAAAACAACCATTCGGGTGGCAATTGAAGCTTTATATCGAGTTTTGTTCACCAAAGTAGTGTATGTTGATCAATGATACCCCTCTTTTTTTTTCTTCTCTTTTCCATGTGGAATTTGTGTTGGTCCAATCAAATTTAACAAGGTATCCTATTATTTTTTTTTATCAATTTTTATCCTCATTTTTCTTATTATAATTTCCTGTTTTGAGTTATTTTATTTTTAATTTAATTCTTTAACATTAAATTGATTCAAAATTTATTTTATTTGTTTATTCATGTTGAGTGATCCATGCCTTTAACATCAAAGTTAATCCAAGTTGACATCAATCTTTTTTTTTTGCATTAATTTTTTTTTTTGATTTCGTTCAACACCAAATTTATTGGAAATTGGGCTTCCTGACTTTCTTTGCTTTCTTTTATACAGGGTTAACTCGGTTTTATAATTTAGGTTGCCGGGTTAACAATTTTCTTAGGTTGACTTTGGTTTTTTTATTTTTTTGGGCTTCATCCTTTAATGTTTTGTTAATTTAGAAACCAAGTTTCATAATTTTGCTTGTGTTTGTTTTATTTTGCATTCTATTAGATTGTCCTGTTCACAAGATTAAACTCGCAGGGTTTGGTAGGCTTGTTGATTTTGGTAATGTTTTTTGAGGTTTTTTTTGTTAAATAATTTTTTTATTATTTCACCCACATCTATATTCAGGTTGTTAGAAATCAAATATCATATTTTTTTATTTCTTTTATAGAGTTGTTCCAACTTCACGACATAAGTTACGAGTTTGGTATGCTATCGTTAGTTAACATAAAATGTATTTTTATTTTTTCTAATTTCTATTTTTAATATTATAATATTTGAAAATTGAAGTGCTTGTATTTACTATCACCTTTTCCATACAAATTTAACTCATCTACTATCCTTATTTTTTATAATTAAATAAATTTTTATTTTTATCATTCCAGTGATCCGAGTGATGAATTTTTTATTTTTTTTACTTTCTATAACACACCAACGAAGCTTTGATATTTCTTTGACATTTTTTATTTATTTATCTGCGGCATAACGGTACAACGTGTACTACCTATCCAAAAACTAGAAATTAAAATGAAAGATATCTTTTTTAGTGTATATGTTTTTTTATATGATAAAAAATGACTCTCAACTAGAACGATGGTGATAATAATGACGAAAATTAACAATGACAGCGACAACGACTATAATGACGAAAGATAACAGTGGTTATCACGAGAAGAGTTTATAATATGATATTTGTGACGGTGGCGACACCAACGTGGATGACTCTGTTGATCTTGGTGGAAGAGGTGGCTACAGTAACAACATCAATATGGCAAAAATAACAATAGATTTTCATGAAAAATAAATAAATGTGCCGCGTCCCCTGACAATGAAAATAAATGATCATAGCAGTAATGGCACCATACAATTTTTTCAATAAAAATTAGAAGGGTATTTTCTAGTTTATATGTCAAATTGAAATTAAATTAATTTTAAATGATCTCAAATTTATCACTCTTTATATTTAAAATAAATTTAATATTTTTTCTTGAACACTAAAGTTATAATGTAAGAAACTGGTGGAAAAAAAAAATCTCTCGTAATCAATTTAATTTTTTGAAGAGTGTTTGAAATTGTAGTACATAATTTTTGAAAATTATTTTTATTTAAAATATATATTTTTATTTTTAATGATTCACCAAAAAATTCAGAAAAATTAAAAATATTAATTTATTATTTTTTTTAATAATTTTAAAAACCAAAAATAAAACAAACACTCAATAAAGTTAATTATAAAAAACCAAAAAAATATTAGTTTTTGTCATACCTCTCTTCCTCTTTTTTTTTAAATAAAAAATAAATATGATTTTTTTTCAAACAATCGTCCAACTGTTATTGGTGAAAACACCGAAGATAATCTCTCATTTGTTTTTTCTTATTCATCTTTTAAATAAACACTAGTAAATGAAAGTATACACTCAATAACCGCAGTTCTATATACTGCTGATATTATAAATTATTTTCTAAAATAGCGAGGTATAGTTTTTCTGGATATAATATAAAAATAATAATATATCTGGACTTTATGAAACGACTGTTTTTTTTTCCCCCGTTAAAAATGGGCTTCACGCTCAAGTCTATCTACAGCAAATGGCACCAAGATGAAGCATTATGGCCCACAATGAGGTCCCCACGGCCCAACAACACCCATGCAGTTCAATTCCAAAATCCAAACAAGCACTCACTCAGGCCAGGCAGGATTCATATTCTCAAACAAGTCTCCACTAAGACTCTCATCCAAACAGGCCACTTCTCCAATTCCAAACTCCGGCAAACAGACTGTCCATTCACAATCCAGTTTCACGTCTACAAGAACCAAATCACCATCTTCCTATACAATTCATAAATTTGAAGCAAAAATCCTAAGAAGACTGAAAAACACTAAAATATGTTTACACAATTTGGTGCCACAGCTGACACACTGAGCAAGGCATCGACACTCATGTTTCGGTTCGGCACCGACGCTCACTTATACGACGATCCAGAAGACGTGAACATCGCACCCTTACTCGATAGCAAATTCGACTCCGAGAAATGCGAAGCTCTTAAACGCCTCCTCGCTCTCATCGCTCAAGGCTTCGACGTTTCCAATTTCTTCCCTCAGGTCCATATAAATTACATCTATCCTCGTTCTCTAGTTTAAAAATTGTTAAAATCAATTGGAACTGAATTTTCAATGCAATCGCACTAATTATGCTTACATTTTTAAATTGCGACATGTTAATCTCTGCTTGGAAATAAGAATTTGGATATTGAATCTTTTTTGTTTTTGTTTTTTTGGAATTTTAAGTTATTAGCTCTACTTGTTTGAGTGATGAGTAGTCAATGATTCGCGTTAGATTTAGAAGAAACGAGAAATTCGATTGCTTGGGAATCTATTTCCACGATTAATTACATATTCTAGATGTAGATACTCATTTTAATTTAATTATAAACCAAAACTTCAGGGGAAAACATGAGGTTTTCTCATTTATCATTCCATTCGAAGTTTAATTTTAAAATATAAATTGTTAAAATTCTTCTTATAATAGGAGTACAATCCAAGACTCATTGCTTCTGAAATGCTGCGTGCTCTACTGTTTTACTGTGTGTTAATCGAGTAATTAGGGCTGAATTTTGGCTCGAGGATTTAAATTACAATTTCAATACTCTATCAACGGAGAATATATCTTATCTCATCTGCTCTTCTTTAATCAAAGGGAATTTCAGGTTGTTAAAAATGTGGCATCTCAATCACTGGAAGTTAAGAAGCTGGTTTACTTGTACCTGCTACACTATGCTGAGAAGTACGTAAGCAATCAATTTTTATTTCTATTATGCTTCATGCTTCTCACATCTGAGGATATAAATTGAACTTATGCAACAATAAACAACCACGTAAGGTGGACAGTGCATTTTGGCATTACTTCAATTTTATTTTCAGGCGTCCAAATGAAGCATTGCTATCAATCAATTCCTTCCAAAAGGACCTGGGAGATACAAATCCATTGGTGAGAGCATGGGCATTGCGTACTATGGCTGGAATTCGCTTACATGTAATAGCACCACTTGTTCTGGTGGCTGTGGGAAAATGTGCCAAGGATATGGCTGTTTATGTGAGAAAATGTGCTGCCAATGCTCTTCCTAAGTTGCATGATTTGTACCTCGAGGAAAATTCCTCTACGATTGAAGAGGTTTGTGTTTATTAATTTCGAATTCTTCCGTGACATCGCTCTTTTATCCGTGTAGTAAAATGTGTAGGAAATTCATTTAATTTGTAAATTGGGAGCTTGTAATTTATCTCAGCCATGGAGGTGCTACATATTACCATTATGTTTAGTTGATGAGTTCATAGTTTTCTGTTTTATGCAGATTGTTGGAACATTGTTAAGCGACAGTTCACCTGGAGTAGTTGGAGCTGCTGCTGCGGCGTTTACTTCTGTGTGTCCAAATAATTATTCTTTGATTGGGAGAAAATATAGAAGGTTATGTGAGATTCTTCCTGATGTGGAAGAGTGGGGTCAGATAGTATTGATTGGAATACTTTTGCGCTATGCCATAGCAAGGCATGGCCTTGTGAAAGAATCCATAATGTTCTCTTTACATGGAAGAGAAAGATCCCATTCTGAAAAGGATGATTCAGATGATGACTTTGCATTTAAAAATGATGTCAGTGGCACGAGCGGGAAGTATGATTCTGATTTGGCACGGACAATCTCGAGATGTTATATTGAAGGGCCTGATGAATACTTGTCAAGGTCAAGTTATGCTAACAGGATTTCCTTTGAATTCAATGAAGCAAAATTTACGTCTGGCAGAAGTAATGATGAGGTGAAAATCCTACTTCAGGGTACATCTCCTCTGCTATGGAGCAACAATAGTGCAGTGGTTGTGGCAGCAGCTGGTGTACACTGGATCATGGCTCCAAGGGAGGAAGTCAAAAGAATTGTTAAACCACTTTTGTTTTTGCTGAGATCATCTAACACTTCAAAATATGTGGTACTTTCAACTTCCTGTGTTCATCTGTTTTATTACGTGTTATAATGATCATTGATGTGTGTACATGCTAATATATAACTCTCATGCTTCTCTGCTTTTGTTTCTCATAATGCACACCTATTTGTCATCAACTTCAAGAAGGTAATCCATGAGGTGTGGGCTGAGATTGTGATGAGGCGCCTTGGTTGCTTACGTTGAGTGTGAAAATCAGTGAATTTGTTAGAGAGAAAAGGGAGAACATTGTGTTTTTGGGAAAATGAGATCCATGAAGGGAATTTTATTAGAGCTTTGATTAAAACCCAACTAATGTGTATCATTTCTGCCTTTTTGCTTGCTTGTTAATCGAGTGGGATGGTAGATGGTATGATTTTTTCATTTGCTAATTTGGCATTGATTCAATGTGATTACTAATCAACATTTCAGCATTTAAGTAAAAATATTACATTGACGTTTACAAATAGGTACAGTGCTTGTCCAAGGGAGCCTTTTGCTTTGATATATCAATCAGCTATTTTGCTCTTGACATGCCTTTGTTTTCTGACTGTTGGTTCTTTGTGGCGCTACTGTCTTGGGTGATCCATATTATAGTCTTACATATAAAATGATATGGATAATGTACTGGAAAGTCATTTAATGCGCTATACAAGTAGGTGATTCATGATACCATATATTTTTCTTGGAAGATCCTTCGGCATTCAAGATATGCATGGATGTAAATGTCCTGATAGTACATGATTGGATTTTGTCAAATGTTTGCTAAAGTTTTAGCTTTAAGCAGTACTAAGGTAAGAATAATTTGGTGATTACCTTTGCAGGTCCTTTGCAACATTCAAGTGTTTGCTAAAGCAATGCCTTCTCTCTTTTCTCTGTACTTCGAAGACTTCTTTGTAGTTTCTTCAGATTCATACCAAATAAAAGCTCTGAAGCTGGAGATTCTTTGTTCTATCGCTACTGATTCATCTATCTCATCCATCTTCAAAGAGTTTCAGGTATTTCCCCACTTTTTAATTTGTCTGATAGTTAGGTGTCTTCTCCTAGGAAGTTTGTCAGTTTGACTTTTCACTCCCTTGATATGATGATAGAATGTTAAAATCACATTTTTGCGTTATTTCATGTGCTTTATAAATGCTCTTGACCTCTGAATTTCCTCTTACATAACTTAGCCTTTTGTTTATGGGGAGAAAGAAGGGTTGCTTATGGTGTTTGCCATTTTTTGCAGTTCATTTTCATAGTATTTTCTTAATGACCCTTTGCTCTGTTTCCTTGTACCACTGTCTTAATGTTTGCATTCGTAGGATGCTTTAAGGCATCTTCAGCTAGTGCTAAGTTGTCTAAATCATGGTGTTTCTGTATAGTAATGTAGTGTTGAGGTTTGAATTTGCAGAATAGGGGTAGTGCCAAATAAGTCAGATGAAATTTAGCATAGGGTTGTAAGAGTACTTGTATCACGCAATCAAAGCAGGAATCAATTACAATGCTCAAGCAGGTAAATAGCATCTCAATCTTTGAATTATATTTCAAAAGGAATGAGAAAGAACTTATGTGATCACACTTACATCAATGTATTTCATGGACTTGTTGACATATTCACTTCTTCACTCCTCAGTAACAAAAAAAAAAAATACATAAAATAAAAGGAACCTCATGACATACCTGTGCGCACATGTATGCACGAAAACATTAGAATTGGTAGGATGCTTAGGCCTCTATTCATTACCTTTTGCTTTCATTTGCAATTTTTTGTGTCATAAGGATCAACATGGTCTTTCAGTGCTTGAGGTGATGCTAATTCTTTAGTTTATTGCCAGGATTACATTAGAGATCCAGACAGGAGATTTTCAGCTGACGCTGTTGCTGCTATTGGTTTATGTGCAAAACAAATTCCTAATATGGCCAGCACATGCTTGGAAGGACTGTTGGCTCTGGCTAAACAGGGTCAGTTTCCACAGATCTTTCAAATGAAAAAAGATAATCTATTTATTGTTTCTTAAGCAACAGCCTTTCTGCAGATTTGTCAACCTGTGACCCTGGGTCCACTAATGGAGAAGCTGGTATTCTAATTCAAGCTATAATGTCAATTAAATCAATTATTACACAAGATCCCCCCGCTCATGAAAAGGTATATTGCTCTTTTCCTTTTCTTGCCTATCTTCCTTTGACTGTTCATTCTGTTGAGATATTATCATTTATAAAAAAGACCAATGCTAGAAGCAGTATATGTGGTTAGTGTTTGCTGTCCTGTTTTGTGTTACTTCTCACATCAGTAATCACGTGATTCTTTCAATTTGTTGCTTATGCTAATTTATGTTTGGATTTGGAAGATTTGATTCTAATTATTAAAGGGAGCTTTGTGTTCAAGTTTTCCATGGATGTTAGTTTCTTCCTTCATTTGCTTGACATCGGGGTGGGGAAGGGTGTTTGGCTTCTATACTGTAGTTTCCTCCTGTTCTCTACTTTTCCACTTATTCTGCAGTAAAACTAGTTTCTTTTTAAAGTTGAAAATTTCTACCCTTCAGGCTATTGCTTCATGCCTGCCAATTATCATCAATTTATTCAAACTGTATTATTCCTCAATCAATTAGCTCAACTGATTCTTCACACCATCGTTACTTTACACTTGCATGATGTTATGGCATATTTTTGAATCACAGGTTTGCTTTTAGATATTTTCTTTTACCATTTTAAAGTGACGTCTTTTTGCTTTTAAAGGTTGTAATCCAGTTGGTCCGCAGTTTGGATTCAATCAGAGTGCCAGCAGCCCGTGCAACAATAATTTGGATGATAGGAGAGTACAGGAATTTAGGGGAGATAATCCCAAGGATGCTAACCATTGTACTGAAGTATCTTGCTTGGAGCTTTACTTCAGAAGCATTGGAAACAAAGCTTCAGATTCTTAACACTACCGTTAAGGTATATCAAATACTTTTCTTGTACTTCTCTCAGAAACTATGATGGACTTGTGCCTTTTAGTTTGCTTTAGTGAGCTACCCTTCCCACATATTTGTAACAAGTTGCTGGGTATGCCACATGTAAATACAAACCAGGACTCAAGATTTATTTATTTTTATCTTATTGTATTTCTAATACTCTCTTAAATTTGCTGTAACCTCAATGTAGATGAATTAGTTTTGGTCTTCAGAGTTTAATGCCTTGAAGAAAACATTCTATTCAAGTCACCTTTTCCTGTAGGTGCTATCAGGTGCAAAAGGGGAAGAAATGCAGACATTCAAAAAACTAGGGAGCTACGTGATTGAACTAGCTGAATGTGATTTGAACTATGATGTTCGCGACAGAGCTCGCTTTTTGAAAAAACTTGTGCCGTGCAGTTTAGATAGTGGAGAGCTGGAGCTAGATACGGACTGTCTACCCAAGAAGCAGGACCTGCCACAAGTACTTGCAGAATGCATGTTTCAGGGACAAGCTAGACAACTGTCACCTGAAAGTATGGATTATCGGGTCTATCTTCCTGGATCTCTCTCACAGATAGTCCTTCATGCAGCTCCAGGATATGAGCCTCTCCCAAAACCTTGCAGTGTTCTCGATCATGAGCTTGATACAAATGTGATTCGTGGTGTGGACACACTAGGTGAGAGGGCAGATGGCACTGACTCATTATCTGGATCATCATATGAGGAAAGTGCTTCTGATTATAGCTCTGAACGTTCTATGACTGTTTCAAGTGGGGATGGTGGCAGTGATGAGACTAGTTCAACAAGTGAGGTTGACAACACTGATCCATTGATTCAGTTGTCAGATACTGGTGATGCTAACCAAAATCAGAATGGAGCTCCTCAATCTGCTTCTACTGATTTGGAGGAGCTGATGTCAAAGAGATCTCTAGAGACATGGTTGGATGCGCAGCCTAGTTTATCAATCCTGAGCACATCGGAACAAAGTCAACTCCGTAAATCTTCAGCTAGAATCTCCATAAGGGATATTAGCAGTCGAGTTAAACCTAAAAGCTACAGACTCTTAGATCCTGCTAATGGAAATGGATTAAAGGTGGATTATTCATTTTCACCAGAAATTTCAAGCATATCACCCTTACTTGTTAGTGTAGAAGTTTCCTTTGAGAACTGTACCGATGAGACCATTTCAGAAGTAACCTTGGTGGATGAGGAATCAAGCAAAGCTTCAGATTCTTCTGAGAGGTAACTTTAATCTTTGCTTGTCTAAAAAGTTCTCTTATTTGTGTATTCTGGTCAACTGGTCTAGCTATTCAGTTGAAATCCGAGGCCCTTTTAATGTTGATTCTGTTAAGCGATCACATGCCTCTGAATTTAACTTTTCAGTCAATTTCTTTTTTCTAGTTTGTTGGTTGAGATCCCATAGCCAGCCCATACCTGCATACACATGCATTGTAGCCAGGATCTGAGTGCGATCTTTTCTTACCAAGGAAGTAATAATTCATGGTTGGGGAAGTCTGTGCTCCCATTTAACTCCACAGATTCCTACACAATGCTTTGCACTTCATTCGAGCAAAACTAAAATGTGTTAAGAATCAGATTTACAGTCATTCCTAAATCACACAATTAACATTAACAAAAAAACTACAAGAGGGGGGGTTTTACTGTACCCCTCCTCACAAATCACTATTGCAATGAATAGTGATTTGTTTCCTTCCTTTTTTTTCAATTTCTGTTTTTTTTTTAAATTCAATAAAATCTTTTAATATTAGGTTTATTGGGGGATTGAACTTCATAGTTTTTTGAATTTACTTTCTACGAAGTTGTTCTAGTCTCTTAACTCGAACCACAATTTTGACGAGTTAATTCAATTGACTCAAGTTTTTTTTCTCTTTTCTTAATTGATTTTTTTTCTCAATTTCATCCTTCAACATTTGGTTGATTAGGAATTAAGATTCGTGATTTGTTTTGATTTGCTTTCTATGAGATTATTCACATCTCATGACTCGGGTCACGAGTTTAGAGAGTTAACTCAAATCGACTTGAGTCATTTATTTGTGTCTTTTTTAATCAAATTTTCAATTCCAATTCCATCTTTCCAATTATGTTCATTGGGGATCGAATTTCATAATTTTTTTAATTTACTTTTTATGAGGTTATTCTAGTCTCATAACCTAGACCGCGGGTTTGTCGAGTTAACTCGAGTTTTTTTTCTTTTTTTCAATTGACTTTTTTCTAATCAATTTCATCATTCAACATTGAGTTGATTGAGAATTAGGCTTTGTGATTTGTTTCGGTTTGCTTTCTATGAGGTTATATCCGTCTCATGACTCGGGTCACTAGTAGTAGATTAACCTGAGTTGACTCAAGTCATTTTTTATGTTTTTTTAATCAATTTTTATTTTTTTAATCAATTCTTAACCTGGTTGATTGAGAATTGGGACTCGTAATTTATTTCAATTTGTTTTTATTGGGGGTTGACTCGGGTCATTTTTTAGTTTTGTTATTGTTTTTTTTCTAATTTTATCCTTCAACATTAGGTTTATTGGAAATTAGACTTCGTAATTTGTTTTTTTTTGTTTTCTATGGGGTTATCATAATCTTATGACTCGGCATGCAAATTGACATATTAATCTAGGTTGACCTGACTCGATCTTATATGTTACTGTCTCAATATTTATAAAAAAATATTATTTTTAATATTTATTTTGAGTTAAACTATTTTTTTACCAATCATCCGAGTTGCCTTTGGACCTGCTAAGTTGACCGGGTCATATTGAAACAATCCCCACACGGTTTAAGATATTTTATCTACTAGAAAAAATATTTTAAACCGTGTGGGGATTGTTTCAATATTAGTAACACATAGATGTATTTTTATATTAATAACTTTTTTGATCCGACCCGCAGCATAGCATGGGCCAGTGATCTAGTTGATTTCTAATTCCAAGTATTCGTGCAACTAGGAGTTTTTTGGGTATCCTATTATTGTAAATGTGGATTATTTGTTAGATTTGTGTTTGTGATTAGTAGACTTTCTTGGGTTTCTGTCATGTTTCATACTTAAGTCGTCAGGGGTACCCAATCAACTTGATCTTTAGGCAACCATAGGAAGTCTGTCCCATCTAACATAACTCCAAGGTTTCTTTGACCATATAACATGCCCTTCTGTTTTACTGGATTTTAAGCACTAGTTACAGCCACCTGTTTTTATCTCAATACTGCAGCTCACCATCTCATAAGGATGTGCCAACACTGGTTCCTATGGAAGAGATTGCTTCACTGGAACCTGGTCAGACAGTAAAAAAGATTGTCTATGTTTGTTTCCATCACCATCTATTGCCTCTGAAGCTGGCGTTATATTGCAATGGCAAGAAGCTTTCTGTTAAGTTGCGGCCTGACATTGGATATTTTGTGAAACCACTTCCAATGGATGTTGAAGCTTTCACAAATAAGGAATCACGTCTCCCAGGAATGTTTGAGTACACCAGGAGGTCAGATCATTTCTTTTTGGCATATTATTATTCTTCATAATTGATATTTAGAGAGATAAGGAAATGAAGGACTCATATTTCATACTCAGAAAATCTGCTTATGCTTTTTTTTCTGCTTTGTCATGTTAGCATCATTTTTGTATTGGTGATCTAATTGTTTTTGGTTGTGAATCTAGAAAAGTTGTCTAAAACATCTATGGGCATTTTTTTTTTAGCTTTGAACTTTTGGATTTAGAAATACATGGTTCTCTCACAGATCACATATCTCCTTACAGTTCATTTTGGTAAATCAAAAGTTCATCTCACATTCTCTGGGAAGATGCAAGAAACAGTCTATTCTTCCTGGACTTTGAGGGTTTGATGATTGTTCAAGTATAATGATACGAGTAGGAGACTTCTATTATCTTGAAATTTCACCACCTCCTTCCTGATATAGCACAGTCAAGATGAAATAACACAAGAAAATGTATGTATAATGTCG
The DNA here is from genome assembly GCA_015852605.2 of Populus deltoides. Lineage (NCBI taxonomy): Eukaryota > Viridiplantae > Streptophyta > Magnoliopsida > Malpighiales > Salicaceae > Populus > Populus deltoides. The sequence goes on from CM027579.2 coordinate 19,207,546, forward strand.
GTTATACTGATAGCTGCTGTAAAATGTCATTACATGTTGAAAAGCTTCACTTCTAACTCCCCATGATGAACTGAAGCAATTGCAAAAGGCGTCGTACACACACATAGAAGAAAGGAGATTCTTTTATACTTGGAAATCTCTTTCTTTGAGTGACAGCGCAAGTTTTTATCTTCCCTTTCTTTTTTAAACCTACATTGAGCATTCTGAACCAAAGTGGATTTGTTTTTTTAACGTGCCAGTTTCACCTTCATAGACCACATTGGGGAGCTCAACAAGGAAAGTGGTGACAATGCGTTAGTGAAAGACAATTTTCTATTGGTCTGTGAAAGCCTAGCATTAAAGATGCTTAGCAATGCAAATTTTTCTCTCGTATCTGTTGACATGCCAATTTCTGCCAAACATGATGATGTCTCTGGTCTGTGCTTACGATTCAGTGGTGAAATTCTGAGCAACTCAATGCCTTGCTTAATTACCATTACTGCTGAAGGTAAATGCCCTGAACCGTTAAACGTGTTGGTAAAAGTCAACTGTGAGGAAACTGTATTTGGCCTAAATCTGTTGAATAGGATCGTCAATTTCCTTAGTTGAGTCCTCTTTATATTTTCTTGTAATTGTTGATTGTGATCAAAATAGTGAACTCATTGATCATTGGGTTTGATAAAAAAGGTGAAATACTGGGAATTTGATTGATGCCATTGTGTTAAACTGTAATTGAACTTGCTAATTTCTGTAGCTGCTCACAATACTTTGAATATTGCCTTACAAATTCTTTCATGTCAGACAAATGTATAGCTTTGAAATCATTTATGTAACTTGAAATCGCTTGGATCCTTGTCACTGTTATTATTGATATGATACTGTTGTTTTCCCTTTGAATTTCATTTGCTGTTTCTGTTTCTTATGGACGAGAGATTCGTTGTCTCTACTAAGTCAAACCTTTGTTGGCGGAATTTTCCCAGTGTGATAAAAGCATTAGTTGCTCGGAGAAACCCAAGTAGTCCAATGTTCTGAACATGCTGCTTTACTTCTTTGTAGAACAATGTGGTTTCATATAGGTGGTCGTTGTTTGGCATCATGATTTATTCGGTCTCGACATATTACATTATGGCTGTTGTCTAGTATTGATAAATGCTAATAACCTATTTATTTTCCCACACGAGAACATACAAATTTATAGAATTTACATCAGTTTTGGCTGTCGAAATTGATATTCATTTGCTAAAAGTCTGATATTAGTTCAGTCATTCTAAATATTTGAAACGAGCTGGTTAGATCTCAAGCTAGTTACAACTTATCCTTGCTCTTTTGCTCTTTGAGATACTAGGCACTGATAACTCACGTGCAGACATTAGCAGTTGTGATAGGACTTCTCACTTTCTGTTTGAGTCTTAAAAGGGCAGCAGGTAGCGAAACTCTGATTCATATGGCTGAACTTCTACCATCTTTGTCAACGGAAATTTTGATTCTCCATTTAGGCACTCCATCATCAGTCTTTTCAGTGATCCAGATCGTGGCAATTGGCTATAAATCCATTCTAGTAGTGATTCCATGTCATCTGCAAAATCTCGCATGTGCCACTGCAAAAGCTTAGGCACCACGATCTTCCTCTTGCATGTAACTCCCACTGAAGCTTCCAGATACTCCACTTTTGCTCTTCCCAATTCATTTACCACTTCTTCTGGGGTATAGATCCTAAGCTGAATATCAGATCCCATTTTGTTAAAAAACACTTACAGGTCTACACTCGTGGTTCGAAGTAGATGGATTTTAGAGATCAAGTGTTATGCACTTACTGCGGGCGAGGACCAACTTCCTCGGCAAAGAGCGAAAGTCACATTTGGTTCTGGATACCCCAGACCATAAGCATGCCGTAATAGCATTTCCTTCTCATCCGCATGGCCCTTGTAAGCGAAAACATAACCTTATCAGCTATTATATAAAGCGAAGGCAGGAGATGCGTGTTCATCATGGCGGGAAATCGGATGTGATATCCTTTCTGTTGCTGTTGACCTTGAAATGGAAAATCTAAGCCTTGCGGTTTTAACCTTATTTAGGGTGTTGTGAGTGTACGATATACTCAGATGAGAACATTGAAGTTTATAGGATCAGCAATTAAAGAAGAAGAAGATGGATTAAGAGGCATGCAATTTTGAAAATTCTGAAACGTGGCAGGGAACCATCAATCTAGGTCCATGCACAGAAGGATTAATTAGATAACTATGAACTTACGTGGTTTGGTTCACATGGATGCCGGAGAATAAAGTGTTCAATGGCTAAAGCATTCAGCACTATCCCACCCACATTCACTGCAGCCTGGATTAGAATAGTCCCATTAATTTACTAATGGTTACCGTAACTGGGAAAAAGAAAAAAAAGCTGGTGGTCATAGTTGAGCACAACGCCATGTCAATGTTTGTGTAGCCGAATATTGGGCACTTCAGGCTTTATTTTTTAATCCATGGTTTGTCTACGAATTGACATACCTTGTTCATAGTTGCCAGCAGATTCTCCTGTGACGAAGGTAGCCCATGTTCTAGAAATCCCTGAAATTTTATGACAAGCAGAATCTCATTAAATATTTGACAGACATGCCTCTCACTTGCTAGATGAAACTTGAGATTTCTTACAGTACATGCATTATGCAGGCGTTGTAGATATTGATCCAAAATGCTAGCTTCTGCTTGTAGGTCAAGAATGTCAAGTCAACGTTACATAGTCTACGGATTAAAACCCTGAAAGAGGTACAGAAATAGAACATGTGAGGAAGTCTGAAATTTGAATTATCGGTGTCTAAATAATCATCATGCCCTGAGAAAATCAGTAAGCACCTCAGTTTTCCGGCCATTGGTAAACACTCTGGTAAACGACGAACATCTAACGAGTTTCTTTCAATCTGAATGAAGTTCTTGTAAGGCCCAATGTCCCTGACAGTGCTATCTAAATCTGGCATAATGCGGTAAGGGTCGAGGTTTGATTCATTGCGGTTGAAAGGAAAGATAGATGCTTTATAGCTGAACAAGGTCTTTGGGCCCTTTGAATTCATGCAGGATAGGCTAAGTTTTGGAACAATAGCTAATTCTTCTGTATCTTGTGGTGGTGCCTGGTGTAGCTCAAGGAATATTCCTATTAGGCTTTTGACAAGTTCTTCTGACAGTTCATTTGGATTCTCATTACAAATTTCTTTACGTATATGGTGTTCATTTTGTATTCTTCCTGTATGCCTCCTTGGTTTCTCATTTTCTGTGCAGTACAAGAACAGAGGAGACAATAAAAAAGTGGATTTTCCTTGTATTTTTTTTCCTTCGTATCCTTTTGGACAAAACTTAGAAAGTAAAAAGACTCAACAACTTGAGCCAGGCTCAAGGAATGTTCATGCAAGCTTACTAGTGGAACTTGTAGACAACATGCTTAACATTTCTGCTGCAGAACCTACAGAAGGTCTTCTGAATTTCATTTTCTCTTTTCTGTATTCGTCATAATGTTGTGATCTGGATAGCTGATTGAAATCGTCTTCGAGCACTGATCGATTTTCCAGTCCGCTTGGTGGTAATTGATTTTGTTGCTTCATCTTCTTTTGGTGTTGCGGCTGCCTTTTCCATTCCTTGTTCTGCTTCACCTCCTGATACAAGTTGAGTTTCAGCTCATCAACTTTTCTTTCAAGCCATACGATCTCCTCCTCCACCATTGCCAGTTCTGCAAGGAGGCTCTGAACCTGCACACGCACCAATCCTCTTTATGACATCAATTCAATAGAAAGAGTAATAGTACTATCCACTTAATTGCTCTTACTTGGGGTGGTATCAGCGTGGCAAGACATGGATGGGACGACACTGAACCATGGAGTGCACACTGCAGAACCTTGTTTATTGCCTGTTCCTCGTCTAATTCTGCTTGCAATTTCTCAACCTGCAACGTTTACAAGCCAAAGCCACCATTAGTAATCCTTTAATGACATTTTTTTTTCGCTTCTACTCCTATATGCTATACAGAACAAAAGGCTAGGTGGAGAAATGATCGAAATAAGGTTCTTCACCTCCTCCTCGAGATCGACTCTTTTCTGTTTCTCATCACTCTGTTGCCCAAGGTAGTCTTCAAATTTCATTGTTCTTGCAAGGCCAAAAAATGAAGAGTAGTCTACAATCTAAGAACAATGGCAAAGGAAGTTACAAGAAGAAGGTGCTTATTAAAACAGAGAGATAGAAGGTTCACCTGGACAGTCGTGGGTGCCATCAAGGAAGTTAGAAGATATCAAACGTTGAAGTGGAAGTGAAAAAAATGGGGGGATGGAGGATGGCAAAAAGGGATAGTGAGGATCTGCGGTGGAAGAATCTTTAGCTGTGATTGGCGGTGGTTGCAGTCGTAGTTGTTAATGTTATTAGTGAAATGCATGACCATCCCATGAACCTAACACCATCCATACAGGTCATCCGTTAATTTCCACCTATTTGTAAGTGCTGTAGTGGCAGACGTGAAACCCATGAACAATTCGAAGCACTTTTTCGAAAAGTTTCTCTTTCCCTTCCATTTTCCTGCCTTATAAGTTACTGGTAGTAATTACTAATTGCTGTCATGATTTATTTTAATGAGAATATAACGAATTGCAAAAAAAAAAAAAAAACAGAGAGAGAAGACAAAGAGCGAGCGACTTTAACTAACAAGACAGTGACCGATAATGATGGGAATTTTATTTCATTTCAGGGAACACCAACATAGCATTCCTTAATTCACCAGAGGTCAAAGAAAGAAAGAAAGAATATTACCTAAATTTTAACTAGAAAAAAGGGAAATCAACAATTCCTAAGAAGAATCTACAGTTTTCCTAGCGAGTGTTCAAGAGTATAATAACTTTTGTTTGTAGATCTATTTCAAAATTATATTTCATTTAAAAAATATCAAGTTTAATAATTTTTTAGTATTTTTTTATGATTTTAATTTGTTGGTATCAAATATAAAAAATCTTAAATACAATTTTTATTTTTATTTTTTATGTATGAGCATATAATTAAATATGAGATTCCATGCCAATAAATTTGCAGTTCAATTAACACCTCGTGTTCTCTTCTTCTGATAAGTCTCTTGTTAAAGCTTCTCTTTTATAACCAAAATAAATAAATACAGTAAAATAAAATAAGCGATTCCATACAAATTCATGTAGCAGAACATATCAACAACGACAAAAATCTTAAAAAGAACAGAGAAAAATGGGAAACTTCCAAACAAACACTACAATGCCATGAAGCCTTGAGCTGGAGAGACTCTCATGTGCAGTATACGAGGAACAAGATTACTGAGTTCCCGGTTTAGGGTTGCAAAGGCTTCCAAAAAAATTACAAACCACAGAAGCTAGTGCTAGCTTAGGAAGCTTATCTGAAACAGATTAGCAAGAGACCTAAAAACTGCTTTGGTTCCATCCGCCGTACTCTTCCCCCTCATAATCCTTTTCCTCCTACAGAATCCAACAAACAACCACAGTATTAATCAACCAAGATAAACAATGGCAGGCAACATTGCATGTACTTCTGTTATTCAATTTCTAACACTGATTTGATTTGATTTTGTCTAGACTTATAGCCAACAATGCTCATTGATTGTTGCTTCATGCATCGCTTGGGCTAGCTAAACTTTTATGGTGCTTATAAGATCTAAAGTAGTATCATTTTTTCCTTTTTATGAATCATTTTCTGGGGCATCATCATCTGTTAGCTACCATAAACCACTATAGAATTCTAGAAAATTCGTTAGTCAAGGTGGAAACGGGCTTAGAAACATTGATGCTAGCACTCGATGAGACAAAAACGTTTCAGTCTCCTGCTAATTAAGAGAAGTGAGAAACCAAGAAAAAGAAAACACCATGCACTTATGCTGGAATAAAAAAATATAAATATACCTTGAGGGTAAAAGTGACACCGACTTGAATCTCTCCAATATATGATTGCGTAGCACTAACCACTCTATACTTGCAGGGATGTAGCTCAGCAGATCCATTTTCCACTCCTGATGTCAACAAATCCTTCACATAGATCCTACATGAACAAAAAATGGAGAAATAAACATAACAATATGCCTAACATACAACAATTCATTTATCAATATTACTGGATTTATCTGTGAATAAAAATAGTAACTCTGTTCGGATTCTTCTGTTAATTCATTTTTCTTGTAGACACTTTCTCATCCCCGGTACATCAATCAAAAGTCTGCCCCTACAGCATAAATTGCATAATAATACTTAAGAAGCAACCCTGAAGCTTTTCATTTGTCAGTAATGTCATGGTTTGAGGCATTTTCTCTGGCAAACGAATTTAGTGACCTGGCTCCTATGACATCTTCCTCCTTTTTGTTCAAAGCAAGCTTTATATGCATGATTTCTAACGGTAGATAAAGCGCATAAAACGACCCGAAATGTATTACCTCAGTAATTAGCTTTATATGTAGGGGGAGGTTATTGAAACTCAGAATTGTAATCGGTAAGCTAATTCTAATTACTAATGTCTTACGTGGCTTCACCAATGAAGTCGTCGGCAGAGAAGGTGTCTTTGTCCATGATTTTAAGACTGAGCTTATATTCGCCAGCTTGTCCTGGATACTCTACCTTGAATGTGAGCCTCTCATTCCAAACTGGATGACCTCCTTGACCTGGACCGTTGACATGTTCACAAAGCAAAAGTTAATTTAAACAAAAATCCGGTTGTAAATATGGTGCATACCATATACAATTAAATTCTAGGCTTGCTTCTTTCTATCTGTATGATTGTTTAAGATTCTTGATTGCTTTTCCGTTGAGCAATCATTGAAATAAGTACAGGTGAACTTAGAATATGATTGCACATGAATGAGTGAAAAACTATGGTAAAATTAACATTGCATCGCCTTCGCTTGCAATGCTAAAAATGCAGGCATTGTTGCTGTTCGAATATAATAGTTGCATATAATGCAATGCAAGCAATGTTGAAACACACACCCTTATTGCAAGAAGAATGGTTAATTCTAGACCTTGATTTCTCCAGACATTCTCTATTCTTTGGCTTGTTTCCATTTCTTGCCAACTGACTCATGAATAATTGACCTCCCTTTACCAAATTGATCATGAATCATTTACTTTTACTAATCAATACAAGGATTCATTCATGTACTAGTTGCTGTAATTATGTAGCATTTTTCTTCTGTTATATACTTTTAAAGGTAATAAAGAACTGCATATCCCTTTAGGCTACAGATATTGATTGGCTTAAAAAACTCCCTGTTGACATAACTTATTGGGACAATGCCGGCATTGATCAGTGACCAACTAAGTTTTGTGATTTGGAATTGGTCCAAGGAAGGATTATTGGTTGTTTTGACTTTTGAATCTGATAAGTGCATATATATATATATAGAGTAAGATGATTATTAAATATCAGTTTGCGTAAGCAAAGCACCAATTACCTCTAGCTACACTGCTCTTGCGCTCTTGGCTTTTGTATTGCACGATAACATATGGGTCCATATCACCTGCCATCATATCAAATATACAGAAATTAGAATCTTCAGTTCACAAGCATTCAGAACTTTAAAAAAGGAAAGACTTTAGTTGTCAATGTATTTCATTTTACAATGAGAGGATTCATCCCTGCACAGGTCTCTGCCTTTGGCATAAGCGTGTGTGTTTAATGGTCAGATTACAGAGTGGGCGTTGATCCTCCCCCCTGTAACTGGATTGTATCCATGTCCCTACACAAGTCTACCAAAGACATGCGATGGCTATTATCACATTATTTCACTAATATATGTTTAATTGTTCATGATATACGGTTATGAATGGCAATTGTTCATCATTTCACTACTATGGTCTGCTCTACCAAGTTGCAGCCCATTTAATAAAATCACAAAACCACCTTTATCTGAATTGGAGTTGAAACTAGACATAAAAATGGCAATTCAATGAAAGAAATGAGATTTCTAGCCAAAAAAGGAAAAGGAAAAAAAAACCCAAGAAAATAGGATGATGAACAAAAAAAAACCAGATGGAGCCAGATATCACGACACGCATTTCGGTAACCAGAACAGCAAGTACCAAGAAAGGGACGATAACAGGATCACAAACACAGAAAAGAAAAGAAAAACATGATATTTGACATAACTTGGAACTCTAAATAAAAGAAACAAATATACAAAGAAACACAAAAACATGGAGTTGTACCTATGAAATCAGTATCTCCAAGGCCTTTTGCATTCACCAGCAGCACTTCCAATATCCCACTAGCCATCTCTTTGTTTCTCTCTCAGGCTTTGAGCTAGGATAATTCTATATGTTTCCGATTCAAGGGTCTTTGGCGATGACTTGGTTTAAGCCTGGTATTTATCGAAAAAGAGTCCATCATGGACAAATATATAGCACTTGATGATACAATGACGGACTGTGAAGATTCAAGAATGACCAACAATTGCCTGTCTACGGTCAAATCATTTCATCGTTCTTTTTTTTTTTTTTCTTTTCCAAATGATGAGAGCTAGTTTTTGTTTTTTATTTCCAAATGAACGGTTGTTTTTTATTTGAAAAAAGATATTCTTCTATGTCAACTGAAATTTAGTTTTTTTTTAGCTTTTATTTTTACATGTTTTTAAAGGTATTTTTTATTTAAAAATAATACTTTTCAAAAATAAAAAAACATGAAAATGATTTTCTGAGTTTTTTTATATTAATATATTAAAACTATTAAAAACTATTAATTTAATATTTTTTCAAGTCAAATATATTTTTAAAAATTATCTTTTAGTTGGAGTAACAAACACCCCTTATCAGCAGACTTTAAGTATTCAGATGAACGATTATTGAAAGCTACAAAATACAAAAAGACTTATGTCAAGTGGCGGGTGTAGGGGTGCCGTGGCGGTAACCGGAGCTAAAATGATGAACAACCTATTAAATAATGTTCATACGTAGTTAGAAGATAATCCTTTCTTTCTTTCTCTTCTAGTTTTGCATGGGCCACCAGTCCGATTCATAGATCTAGTTGCTCATCTACATTAAACTGTTTTTATCTGATTTATATCGAAGGACGTGGATCTAATAATGGCTTCATTAATTAACTGACTATCGAAGCAGGTTTGCATTTGACATGGGCATTTTTTATTTTAAAAAAATATCTTCTCCGTAGTACCTCTTACAAATTTCTGCGACGATTTCTATGATTATTTTGAATGGTTATACCAATTTAAACCAGTTATGAACACCGATGTTCCCTGGCAGCAATCCGCAGGAAATTGGATGGCGCCGTCCGATTATATGCCATTGCTGAATGCAGCTGAATGCAGCTGAATTTGACCAAAACCGCATGTTTCCTTTGACTTCCATATAAAACAACCCTCTCTCGAAAAAGGGATGTTCTAACTTCTACGAAGGTTCTTCGGGATGGCTGCCTTGAAAGGTGTGGGAGTGCCCGACTATTCCTTGAAGAGCCTTTCGGAAGCTGCTTGATACGAGCCTATACTTCGTTTTGAAAGTTTTTCACGTCAACGCGTCATTAATGGCTGCTGCCATTTTTATTTTCATTTTCGTCGTTGCATCATTAATAATACCGCGTATTAGATGACTTTTTTTATTTGGTCACTAGAATTTGATGGGATGAATTCACTCGTTCATGATACAAAGTTGTTTCATAAATTAAATTACTAGCAAGTAGCTCAGCTTGAGATCGAAAAGAATAATTGGGAATCCTACATATAATTAGAGAAATAGATACATGGTTCAAGTTTCCAAATGTAATGTTATGTTTCTGTATAGTTTTTTTTTTTTCTTCCAAGGTTTTAATAACTTAGATCCAATGTATTTTAATTTTCTGTAACTAAACGATGTAATAGAAATTAATGCTTTACTTATTTTTTTTTTATAGAACAAAAGGTATCAAGTCATTTTAGCAATTAGCAATCACTACTTTATTTATTGTGCTCCTATTGTTGCCGGTTGGACAAAAAAAAAATAGAATGTAAAAAATTATATTTAGAACATGGAAAACTTTTAGATGTTGTCATTTGATATAACAATTTAAGCTTAAAAAATCTTGATTTGATTATTTATTTAGTTTAAGTTTTAAATTAAATCGTGTAAAAATTATTTCCACATAATTTTATTGACTGATCAAGTCCAAGCTAAAAAAAATCATGTTAGGTTAACTTTGATAAATATGTCAAACCCGTAACTCGGATTATTGACTCTGATAAATCGAATTAATTTTTTTTAATTTTATTATATAATAAAAAAATACAAAAATAAATTTATCATCATCTCAATAATAAAAAAAATTAAATTAAATAAAAACCGCACAAAAAAAGCCAATAAAATTACTCAAATGAGCTGTTACAACAAATCTCATATATGTGCGTGCCTACAAGGGAGGCTCACAAGCTCTGGCAGTTTGTCTATTTAAAGAAAATATAGCTGCTTGCAGAAATCCAACCCATCACACCTACCTGCACACTTACCACTTGAATTATAACACAAAGTTATTAATCAATGATTTTTAGTTGTTTTATTAATTCTTTTTATATTGACCCGTCTAAAACTTAAAAGTGCTCGTTATTTGACAAACCTCAGGAAGTTGGCCAAGTACAGATTAAGAGGACACGATCTCAGGTCTTTCCCTCCTCTCTCTAATTATAGCAACCATCACCTTCAATATCACAGCTTGTAGGCAACGAATATTGGATTCCAACAAGGAAAATCGATCATGGTAAAAACCTGAACGCCACCACTGCAAAAGCGAGAAAGCCTGCAGATAGATCATGGTGACTTGCTCGTATGAATAGTTTGTTTCTTACGCGTGAATTGATGGGCTGCCACGTTGTGTCTTCAAACATCCAAAATCCCAAGTGATGAAGTGAAGAACACAAAATTAATAAGGCAATGTCCTGGCCTGGCCTTGCCATGCCTGAAATGTATATGTATAGCATATATTACATGCGTGCAGCACGAAGCTGAGATGGAATGAGGCCATGTATTGCAATTTTAATGTTTTACTTTTACATGGATTTTCCTTTTCTTTTTCTCACAGTTTTAAAACCCGGACCGGCCCGGGGGTTGACCCGGGCCTGAGACCGGTCCGGGTGGAGATAAAAACTTGCTTGGGAGTTGGTCTAGTGAAACCTGGTCGACCCTCGACCTGATAAACCGGCCGGTTGTTTTATATATATATATATAAGTAAAAGGATGTCGTTTTTGGCTTTAGCTTTTCACTATCAATTAACTAAACTGTTTGCATTGCAACATGAAGACAAAATCACAATTCACCGAATTAGAAAACCTAATCTCCATCTTCAAATCTCATAGCCCTATCAGTTGTAGAGAAATTTAAGCTACACACAAGTCATACTAGGTAAGTCCTCGTCTCTCTTTTGGTTAGAATAACAAGAAGAGGCTCTCAGCAAACTTTAAATTTGTTTTTGCAGGGTGTTTGTGTTCTTTTTCTTGATTTGGCTCTCTTCAGTCAAGATCTGCAAATCAATGTCAGATGAAGTTGTTGTTACTTGTTTCTCTTTAGTTTTTTGTTTATGAAAGCACTGGTTTCATATAAGATAGTTTTTTGTTTCGCTTCGGTTTTCTTCTCTCTTAGATTTTTGTTCTTCATTGGTTTCGTTTCTCTTCATGGATGTAAGATAAGTTGTTTAATTCACTGCCTTTTATTTATGTAAGATAGATTTCTGTTCCTTACCTTGTTTCTGCCCAGTTTATAGGTCAATCCTTTTCTGTTCCTTGCCTGTGTTTTGCTTGAATCTGGGCTCTGTTTCTTGCCTTGTTCATGTTCTTGTTAACAGCAGATTGAAAGAATCTAATCATCTATGATTATAATCAGTAGATGATTAGATCCAAGTGGGTTTAATCAATGAAAACCAAGTAATAAAACTGATGTGATTGTAGATGCCTAATTGATAAGAAAGAATGCATCATCAACTGTGTATAATACAGATTAGAAAGGCAAGTAGAGAGTGGTAGATGGATGGGTGGATGGGTAGAAAGAAAGAAGAATCACGATGATTAAGATTAGCAACAATAAAATAGGAGTAATTAATGGGGAGAGTAATGGATGGAAAAAAGAGCAGAGACCTTGGTATCGAGCATGACAGCAGAGAGGATGTTAGTGTTTTGCATAGCAAGGGATTAATTAAGGACAATTATAATATGCATCAGAGAGGATGTTGGTGTTTTGCATAGCAGGGGATTAATTAAGGACAATTATAATATGCATCACTTACACAGAGTAAAAGATATTGCTTTGTAATCTTGCCATGTTAGCATTCCTTAAGAGTTGTTGCTAACCAATATTTTAACTAAACAATATGTTTATTTTATTGTTAATTAAGTGAACATAATATGAATTTTTTAGGTCGACCCGGGTTGACCCCGGTTAACCCATCTGACCCGGGATCCAATCATTATACCGGGTCAGATGGGTCATATTTAAAAACTAAACAATTTCTTTGGGTCGTATTTAAAAACTATGCTTTTTCTGTCACGCCACACAACATTCACAACACCAACATCCATTTATTTTTACATTTTAAAAGTAATTTTTTTAAAAAAATTATTTTATTTTTACTTTAAATTATTTTTTAAAATGTTTTTAGTGGTTTTAATGTTAAAAATAATTTTTTAAAAAAAATAAAAAATATTTTAAAAAATAACCGTTATTACAACAACAAACAGAATCTAAATGATGGGATAAATAATAACATCTAATTTCCTTTTTCTCAAAAAATTTCTTAAAAAAAATAGCTTTTAAATTTTTAAAATTCTGACCTACTCTCCAAAGGTATTAATTGCCTTCTATTATTGTTGGAAAGATGATTACAAACATGTATTTTGTCAATTTCCCTCATCCATCTTCTAAAACAACGAAATTATTTATGCTATATCAAGCTCAAAGAATAATTAATTGTATATTATTAGCTATTTTATGTATCTTAATTTTTTTAAAAGAAAAAAGAATAAAAAAGAGAATAAATCTATAACACACCAAAAATGATAAAAATATTCTCATTTATAATTTATTTATATTACTTATATATTACTAATTATTTGCCTAGCACTATAAAATTACTAGAGCTACATCCAAAATACTATTACTTTTTTCTTAGATTTGAAAGTATACATCCTTTCAAATCAACATGGACTCCCGCCTCCGAATCCGTTTGGCTCCCCTGTATATGTGACCATCCTGAGGTCATTAAGATAGAAAAAACGTTCGGAGTGTCGAAGATAAAATGCACAAGTCCTTTTTAAAAAAAATTCCGTGTTGATAAAAATACATGTGCAACGATCGATAACACTTACAAGGAAAAAATAATCTTGTCCAATCCGAGATAACAAATAAAAAATTTACAAATCACAGAGTGTTGCAAAACATGGGGATTCATTTATGAACAAAGTGGCAATAAAATCGAACTAAACAGAGCTTTGCTTCCATCCACCATAATCTTCTCCAGCATCCTCCTCTTCTGCCTGCAGAGAATCCAACAAAAAAAGGTGCATTATTATTATTTTTTTATTCAAGTTTTAGTACTGTCCAATTAATTTTAATTATATATATATATATATATATATATATATAGGTATATATATATAAACCCATCATGCATCGATCATCTAATCATCAAACGTATGGATTATACCTTGAGGGTAAAAGTGACGCCAACTAGAATCTCTCCACGATAAGATTTGTCAGCATTAACCACTCTATACTTCTGAGTTGGTAGTTCAGCAGTTCCATTCTCCACTCCTAATGCCAACAAATCTTTAACGTAAATCCTGCATAAAAGAAAAGGATTGAAATAAATCTAACAAGATTCATTCAGAACAGATGCTGTTATTGGATTATTTATTTTGCTTGTGGGCTATCCCGTTGATAAAATTTAAGAAAAAAATCGAACAAGTTTTTTCATGCTTCTTTTACTTGTTAGCATCAAACTCCTGGTATTTGCAAGCAACCAAATAAATTTAATGACAAGCATTACTTAGGTCTGGCTCCTGCTAGTTCAAGTATATTTTCCTCCATATTCTCTGTTAAAGCTATGCTTGCTATTTGCAATCAACCCAAAATGCATCGCTCCACACTAACTAGCTTTGTATATAGCATATGGAAATCAAAAAAATACTGCAATTGGAAATTTTAATCTATAAAATTAATATACATTCGCCACACACGTACACACATATAACAGTGTCTTACGTGGCTTCGCCGACAGAATCATCAGCAGAGAAGGTGTCCTTGTCCATGATTTTAAGAATGAGCTTATAGTTGCCACCTTGCCCTGGATACTCTACCTTGAATGTAAGAGTCTCATTCCACACTGGACGCCCACCTTGACCTGCACCATTGATATGAAGTTACTTAAAGAAAGCACTTCGTCTGTAAAACAGCTGTGCATGCCTTGTACAGTTACAATCTGTCTTTACCAGGGGCTTCTCAGTTGAACAATCACTAAAATAAATCTAGATCAATTATGGAATTTAATTAGAAATCGCATGCTAAGAGGTAAAGAATATTATACAGTATAATTGACATTGCAATATATATTGCCTTCACTTACAATGTTAATTTTAATCTATAAATTAATGTCAAATACAAACCAAAGTATACGTTAACCAATTTATTGGCAACATGAGCTGTGAATTGTGATTTCATTAACATTGCTTACATCCTTGCCAATAACGACATTTTAAGGACAATTATTCTTTACTACCTGTTGGCAATAATGGAGATTCTTCTGTAATCCATTTACAAATTAAGATCAATGAAGAATTGCGCATTCCTTTATGAGACGGCTACAAATTTGACTGTCAAAATAAGACCTTATTGACGCAAGTTGCTGGGGAAATTTCTACACTGGTTGGTCACCATCTAGCACAAGGAACTTTCGTGATTTGAAATGGGTCAAATCAAGAAACTAATCCTTAATTGATTTGTTTGAGCCTAATTAATTGTTCTCAAAGTCTATCTATCAAAGGGGTTGATAATGCTTATAGGCTAGTGCATGCCATCAACAGAAGATAGCATATAATAAGATAAGATTAGGGTTTTTTTTTTTTCATTTTGATTTTCTTGCGGAGCTAAGATATATTAAAATACACATCAGTTTGAGTGAGTAAAGAACTAACCTCTTGCTACTTTGCTCTTGCGCTCTTGGCTTTTGTATTTTACCAGAACATATGGGTCCATGTTAGCTGCCATCGTATCAAAATTAAAATCTTCGGAGCTCACATTCATAACCCAAAAAAAAATTTGCAATTCATTTTTAATGAATATTCAGTGTTCAAGGAAAAAAACTCAATGATTTTCTTTTCCAAGTCATGTTAAAAGAATTGGTAAATACAAAATTGAAAAGTTAATGTTTAAAAATTGGAGTCCCTTTTTAGCTTAGTAATGTTTTAATGCCAACCCATTTAGTGCATGCTTTTTTAATTATGTTTTGTCCAAAGAAAATTAAATTATTTTTTTATTATTTTGATTTTCTAATATTAAAAATAAAAAATAATTTTGAAGTATAATATTTTTTCAATTGAAAAACACTTTTAAAAAAGTACATTATGTATTATATTACTAAAAATACACTTAATAAAATCTCAAAAGCATCTAAATTACTTTGAAACAGATTTGTTGAGAGTAGATATACAAATGGTATAGAAATTTAATTATGAAAAATAGAAGAAAGAGTTTTCTTGCTAGAAAAAAAAATCAAGAAAACATCACGATGGACGAAATTAATGAAATCATCAGAAACTACTCCAGATGAATTTGGACTACGAACAAGATACACACTCGTAGAAGTGCAAGAACACCATAAATCAAAGATATTAGAAACAACTCAACTCGAGATCATGAATTTGGAAAAAAACAAAGAAGATACATACTCAAAGAGCTGGAGCAGTAACATGATAAACCAAAGAAATCAGGGTTTCCAAGGCCTTTTGCCTTCACCAGCTTCACTTCCAAAATTCCAACGGCCATCTCTTTGTTTCTCTCTGACTAGCTTGACGATTCTATAAGATTATATATTATCTCAGTGTCTTCTGCAATACTTGTATGTTCAAGCTAGCGTGGTTTATATCGAAAGAGTCCCATCATGCATGGACATACATATAGTGATCGATACAACGACGACGGGCTGTAGTAATCAAGATTGACCAGATCATATTGGCTGTCTTCGGTCAAATGTACGAAAGCAAGATAGTTGTTGTTTCGTTCCCTGTTCCATTCTTAATCACATGGGCAATTAGGGTTTAAACTAAACTATATCAAGTGGCCGATGTCCTTTATTTATTTATTTATTTTCTTTCGAAAATAATTAAGAAAGCATGGTGGCAAATAAAGAAGCAAGACGTGTTGTTTTTATTTGTCTGCTTGAGTTCAAAAGTGATAGAAATCAATAGCTTTAATTAAGTTTGTTGTTTTTTTATAACAAATACACACAATTAATGGTCATCATGAAGTCTTAATTACAATTAATTAATTAATTAATTAGATTTATATATAAACTGATCCGAGAGTATCAAAACTAAAATATTATATTCATAAAATTATGACTTATTTGTGAAACAAGGATATTCCTCGCACCATTAATTAATCATTTCTTATGGATAACGATATATTTTTTGTTACAATGAGATTATTGGCAACCGGTCGATATGGGATTTGAAATTGCTCTCGATTTGAATAGATAAATCTTTTTTTTTAAATAAAGTATTTTGTTTTCTCTGGTGGGTCTCTTGTAGAGATCAATTCGAATCAGTTCATACCATAAATCAGTTTGATATATAGCTAGGGATTCAACGACGTATAAGAGAATCGTCTAACAAAATAATGTATAAATTAAAGATAACTCGTAATTAATTAAGGGGGAAAAGACAAAGCAATAAAAAAGGAAAATGACGGTTAATGAAGAAGTGTTCTTCACGACGGCTGCCTTCATGGCATGAGAAAGCATCGACTTTTCTGGCCATTAAACTAGTTTCCTGCCTGCCTTAGAGCTTGTCTACAGGCCTAGATTTTCTTAACCTAATTCAAAGTATTTCAAGGCCAAGTTCTTGATGATACATCATCAGTGGCTGCTACCGCGTTTTTTATGAATTTTACTTGTTCATTAATTATGTGCCTTCAAAAGTGACGCCGTTTGACTTCTTCATAATCACGCCGTTTGACTTCTTGAAAATCACGAATCTTATGGTCGATGGCTTCTACCTACCTAGAGGTTTTTAATTCAGTAGCATTTTATAGGGTGCAACTTGACAGAATTTTTAAAAAGCTTTAAACAAACGTTTCTTTCTTTTATTATTATTATTATTAATAATATGGGTGTCCAGGTCAACTTGTACGTTTTTTTATTAATCTCACGGATCTTAAAGTTAACGATCATGTAAATCTCCAATGACCCTGAGATTTGTGAGACTTAAACTGATAACCTCTAAAAAACAAAGTTGGAATCTGATAAGTTAATCTACACCCTTCAGAATTAGGACAAACATTCTTTACTCCCGATGGTTCTGGTAATGCAGACCTATGAGTTTCTTAATTTAGAGCAGTATGGAAAGCAATTATGTTTATTTAGTAATATGGTTGTTGTTATTTTTTAAATTGTTTTTCATTCGGAAATACATTAAAATAATATTTTTTTTTATTTTTTAAAAATTATTTTTAATATTAACATGTTAAAATGATCTGAAAATATAAAAATAAAATTATTTTGAAGCAAAAAAAAATTAAAAAATTAATTTTTTTAAAAAACATTTTTAAAACACAAAAACAAATAAACTATTTCACAATTGCTACTGCCGATGCATTTTGAAGGCACAGATGACATTTACCATAGTATTGTTAGTATAATTTTTCGCAACACGACCAGCTTGGTGGAGAAAAAGAGAGCAGCAGCGATGACAAAAGGAACACTCCTGAGTTGCAAGAAGCCCTCTAGTTTAAAATTCCTCCATTTTTTCTCAAGTTCTCGACTGGATTCGTGACACTTCATTTAAAATGATCCAACAATAAGAAAATTCCCAACTCATTACTATCTTTCTTTTAACTCCTCCTCTTCTTTTGAAATTCTAACTTCTTGAATTCTAAAACGCTGTTACTGAGAAGGATGAAATTGCTTTTAAGATCTCTTTTCATTTTTTGAGCAGTTGATTCACATGCTGCCTAAGAATTGATTTGAGATCGCTTGTATTATCAACCGATTCCTTAAACTGGTTGTCATGAAGTACAGAATGGCCTAGATGGCTTGGGTCTCAAGTATTAATGAACAAATTAATGGGTTGCAACAGTCCAATACCTGGTTTCTACTTGTGTCTCTGTGTCGTGTTACTGTGGTTCTTTATGCACACACATATATACACGCGTGCTTTTTTATTTTTTATTTTTATAAATTTTAATTAATATTCAATTCAGTATAACTTCTTTTTTAGAAAGAGGATATTTGCAAAATTGTTTTAGATGGCAGGTCAAGGAAAAAGGAGAGGGAGAGAGGCAATCGTTGCAAATTTGCTTGCATTAACCAAGTTTCAGGGTTAAGGAGTTGAGAGAGATTAAGGAGCTGGAGTTCTATTTATGATAATTTTAAAGGGGGTATCGTATGTGTAGCCAAATCAACAGAGAAAAATAGAGGAATTTCAGACTAAAGGGAAGCATGACCCATCATAACACACACTCAGCACGTCCGGCACAACTGGATGCATTCAAATATCAAGATCATATGGAGATAAAATCTGGAAAGCTGCGTTGCATCAAGCCAGTTGAAGTGCATAAACGATTAAATCGAAACATAAGTTTACGTGGGTTTTGGAAAAAAATTAGATATTCCAATTCATCCACTAGAGGCAACATAGGCCTACTACCATCTGATGCATGCTGAAAACCATGTTAATCCTGGTACGCATCAGACTCATGACCATAGACTAGATTCTACTTCATTTGCCTTATCTAGTATGCCTTGGTGACAAGTCAGCCGACCTAGATCTTGATCCAGAAGGTGACCTTGATGCTCTACCAGGTGACGGCCTCCAAGCTCGTGCTTCCTCAAAATCATATGCCGATTTCCTACAATCAACATGTTTTCAAGTAATGCACATGCCTCTTAAGAAAATTGAGTCAACTGATAAGCATAAACAAATTTCAGAGTGCATTCATCCCCTACTAAATTAACTTTGAACTGAAAGATGGCATATTAACTGCTCGGTTTTATAACAGGGTCTAAAACCATGAACAGCATTCCTATCATTACCAGCCTGGCATTGTGATTCTCATAAATAATTAGGAATTTTCTGTTATGAAAGCATCATAAAACCCATGCTTTTCAATGCCTGTGCTCAATCACTTCTGCATGACAGCCCACTACAAGGGCATGGAATGACATAAATAAATGGATGACAACAGTAGAGAAGAGAAATCTCCACTTACTCGCCAAACCCATTGCCATTTTCATTAAGACCATCGCCATGGCCATAAGCTGGAGAATACGACCTGCGGCTGTGGTCACCATCTCGCTCTGGTGGAGGACCTCTAGGAGATCCTGGATGGCCTGCATGCCTTCTATCAGGGGAAGCGGAGTAGTCCCGCCGTCTCGGGGCAGGAGAGTATGACCTACCAAAGTTAAAAAGCACATCTATCAACCTGTTTCAGATGTAGATTAGGACAATATGATGGCAAATTTGTAGCCATGGAAGCTTACCTAGAGCGATATCGAGACCTAGAACCGGGATAATGGCGAGGGGACCGTGATAATGAACGAGAACGAGAACGTCCTAAAACATATTTGATAAAGAGCAGTGATTAATTTTGTAGCAAACCAATTCAAGATTTCAGCAGTGGGAAAAGAAAGGACACAAAGATTAACACCAATGCAGTAGTTTGATTGATAAAGGAAATTTGCTATCCTCATGTCATCTCGCAAGATTAATAAACCTTGATAACTCAACTTGAAGCTCCCCACCAGGATATTTTCTAGGATGATTTAACCGCAAATTCCTCCCTCATGAGCCGAAAATTCAAAAAAAAAAATCGATGCCACTTTTCTGAAGAAAGTGAGCATGTTATAGGCTAGTAATCTTTTATAGACTTATAATCATAATCCTACAAAAATAGCAATGGATCCATGTTATGAGAATCATTGATGATCCATTGCTTCAACATCACAATCACCATTATTTCAAAGACTTCAATTTTTTCCAAAGAACATATTTTTACTTTGGAAATATGCACGACTTCCAGAACCATACACAAAATGCAGAAAAACTAGTCTTCAAGCAATGCAAGAAACAAGTCGTGCACAGGGTCATTATCAATTTAGTCAGCTGAGCTGAACACAGTCATTTGTGGACAACAGAAAATGTGGGCAAAAACTTCAATAAATCATGGTACTGGAAAATAACACTATAATGAGTGATGGCTTACCATAATTGGAGGATCTTCCTCCGTGACTCGATGGTCCTCTGTGGAATGTACAAAGTAAGTGTAGAGAATCTAAGAAAACTAACAATTATAACAGTAAAATCACAAGGTTTATGCACAGGGGAGAGATATTACCTAACCCTAGCTCTATGGCGCATCTCCTCAGGCCTTTTTCTTGTCTCTGCAGCTAACACCACAGATATCTGCCTCCCCGCAAAAATCTGCCCATTCATACGATGCTGAGCTTCCATAGCTTCATACGGATCCACAAACTGCACAAATGCAAACCCTCGAGGTTCCCTGCATATAAGACACAGCAAAGCATCAATCAAAGTATGGAAAGTTGTGTATGAGCAAACACGACTTTCTGAGAAGAGTGACTTACTAAAACAGCTTGCCTAGGGATTGTCATAATATCACTACCTAGTACCTTTCCTTACAAATCTACAATCTAGCTCCAGAGCACTTACACATACGCGGACATGATTTTACTGAAAGCAGGCTTAATGGCTGACCTTTTCTTTAACAATCAAGTATGAAAGGCAACTTCAAAAGAGGCAAGTCACTTGAAAAATCTTCACATTCTTGTAAATATAAGATGCACTTCAATTCAACGTTCCCAAACTTAAATTCTCCTCAAGTTGCCTTCAGTTGTCAAGAATCAATCTTCTACCTCATCAAACTTTAGTGGTTGTTTTTTTTTTAATCTCTCTTCATAAAGGAACATTCTTCATTGAACATTACTCTTGAGACCAATATGTTAGCGAATGATAAACAGTAGGTCTTCATCAATGGTGGGGCTTGGTCTTGATTTTTAACTTCAAACCAACATACCCCCTGACAAACCAGTTCAAAATTTAATTCACTGTGAAAAAAAAAAACGAGTACCCTGATAAATAGTTTGGAACGCAATTCAAATATGCTTTCCCATCCCTATTTACATGTTGTAACTGAAGTAGCTTGCGTGATTGAGGAACATAGAATCAGGAGGTAAAATCCAAAAGAACAGCATATTTTCCCTTTCCGGTAAAAATGAGGACTGCTAACTTACACTGTGATTAATAACTCCCAAGATTTCTCCTCACATGACTATCGACTAAAACAAACAAACAACAAAGCCATAATCCTAAAACATTACTATCAACTGGAAAAAAAAAAAACAAAAAACAAAAAAACTTTATTGCAAGTCAAACACACATAGAAGAACTCCACACCATTTGTGCTCCTATTGACCACTCGTGCTAACCACATTCATTTCACCAGTCAAAGCACTACTGCTCATGCTTATTCTTAAGCTTGGTTATTTAAAGGTAGAGGCAAATGACTGACTCTAACACGATTGTGAATAGCTATCATAGGCATTGCATGAATAGAATGAATTAATAAAGTATTTCAATAAAAATAGATAGAGAAGAGAAGTACAGTGGTAAACAAGAAAAAAATACGACCTACACTGTAAGTAACAATGACAGAAACATAAAATAATTGAATAAAACCATGGCAATTTTTATTTTTTTTTTTTTTTTTTTTTTTCTGCTTTTTAAATAACACTAAAATACAGCTGATGATTTTTTTTTTTAAAATCATTTGGCACATCAAAATGATTTGAAAACACTAAAAACATATTAATTTGAAGTTAATAAAAAAATTTCAAATTTTGTCAAAAACACTTTTGAAACGCAGAAACAAACAGGCCCTAACCAATTCCCTGTAGGGAAAAAAACACTCACCCTGTGTAGTAGTCCTTAGGAATATAGACGTCTCTTACGACTCCGAATCTCTCAAATGGCCCTCGAAGTTCATCTGGTCTGGAAAAAAAAAACCCTCAATAGGGTATCTCTTAAAAGCTCAAACCCAATTCAGCAAAACAAATAAAGGGTGAAATTTCAAATACCTGCAATCAAGAGGAATGTTCCGAACCAATAGGCTTCCACTATTTTGGTCCTTGCGTCTCCCATATCCACCACCACCTCCATATCCTCTTCTTGGTGGGCTTCTTACACGCCCTCCATATCCCCTCCTCGGAGGACTGTAGTATGGTGGACTATATCTCCTCATTATATACCTATCAATTCAACCACGTCATAATTTATGTCAATCTAACACATAAATTGCATCTTTTCAACAAAAAGAAGAAAACTTCTTGTCCCGTTACATATTCTTCTATTATTGGAGTAAAATTAGGCCAGCCCGTTGTGTAACTAGTAAAGAAAAGTAAAAACAAAACAAAATCAAACTATAAAACACAATTTAGTTCGAATCCCCCCATTTGTTTTCTGCTAGTCTCATAATCAATTGAAGTTAACTACACTAGCTGAGTCCATTAACTTGAATGAATTAGATAAAAAACAAATCTTACCAATCAGAAAGAGCAATCGACCTTCGCTTTTTACAGGATCAACTAAAAAACCCCAATTATAAGGACTATTCCAGCTTCAATTTTGGTTTTCGACAACTTAATTGTGAACTAGGGTTTTAAGCTTCTTTAATGAGATTTGGAGAAAAAATAAAACAAAAGAAGAAGAAGAAACAAAAGATTAGGTTATTACCTGTACAATGATAACTTTTACGATGAGAGACAAAGAAGAAAAGTTTTACTTAGATCTGAAGGTGTACTTACTGTAGTAAAATCCGATGATCTTGTCTTTAATTTTTGTCAGGCTTTTATTTCTGAAGCGATATCAGGAGGGGATTTTCTTATAAACCCTAGATGGACCGGAATAGTGGCGGGTCAATCCGGTTTTTTATAGGACTCGGGAGGACGAGGCGTCCCAGATAAATCCTACTTCATGGCAGTAAATAATAAAATAGTCCCTCTAGTTGTACAGAATATATTGGAATGGTCCCTCTAGTTGTACAGAATTAGTTGGAATGGTCCCCCTAGTTTTAAAGATTAAGAAACTAGTATTTCTCTTCCAGTTCATGTTCTTTTGTAATTTATTTTGTTATTTTGTTTTAAGATATAATACGAAAATATTAATGAGAAAAACGAATCTTTTTAAGTAAAATAATAGTACATAAGCATGGTCAATATTGGTCAAGAGACTAGTAATTCGTTTTTTTAAAGTAAAGAGACTATTTAATGTATTTTATAAAACTATGGATTAATTTATAATTAAATATTACTCTAAAAGACTTGATTTTTTTTTTACTATGCAAGGCTTCACTATTCATTCTCTTACATATTAATACGGATGGGTCATGCAAAATTTTTATTTTCTTCAATTTGGTCCTTGAATTTTTTTCAGTGATTTAATTTCAATTGAAGATCAATTGATTTTAATTTATAATAGAAAGATGGAATTGAAAGAAAAGGGACCGAGATGAAAAGGATGACAAATATGGGTGGTATGCCATAAGTTTCATAAAAGATACACTTTGGTCCTTAAAACTTTAAACATCATACAAATTATAAAATTTCAGCATCTCAATATTTTTTCAATTCAATTTTGGTACAAAAGTTCATTCTTATTATTTTTTTTAGTCCCTAGTTGTGAGATGAGAGAGAGAGGTCGTCGAATTCCGGTGATAAAAGGAGAAAAATGTTGTTAACACTGATTTAGACTACCAAAACAAATGATATTTGTGTCAAATGGTTCAATTTGAAGAGAAAAGTTCATATTAAGTGTTTTTTTCTCCTTTAAAGTTCATGAAAAATTAGATGTAAACTCATGTTGATTTTTGGATTCAAATTGATTTTGGTTTTTAGGGCGAGTCATATATAGGTTTATCACGTTTTTTACAGTGTTTTACAGGGTTTTTGGTCAAAATGGGTTGAAAAATAAGTTTTTTGATAAAAAAAACCCCTAGCCCTAATTTTCTGGTCACCACAATGATTAGAATCTGGACAAAACAAAAAATGTGTTATTTTTTTTTATTTCAAAAAGATTTAAGACAAACGATATGTCATTCGTCTCAATTGCAAACAAAACAAACTAAAAACCCAACCATGTAGGTCCTAACAAAATGGGTCAGGCGGGTTTACCTAACATGCCCGGCCCAACAACGCCTGGTCTTCACTCTCTTTTTTTCTAGTGTTTTTTAATTAATGATTTTTTTATGGTTTTTTTTTCTATTTTTTAATTTATATTTAAATTAGCACTTATTGTTTCTTTTATCTTCTTTTGAAATTCTCTTTTAAATTAGATTTTTTTTTAGTTATACATTTAAATTTGAAGAGTTTTTTTGATTCATCTATGTTTTTTTTTTAATCTTTTGTATAGATGAATTTTATTTTTAAAAATAAAAAAATATTTGTAAAAAATATTTATAATACATGCAGCTTTACATAATATTTTTTTTGTTTTATTTTATTTGATCAATTTAATTTGTGTCTTTATTTCTATTATCTTTTGCTTAAATAAAAAAATATTAAAATAAATAAATTTAGCAAACACAAACCAGTAAAAGTCTTGTTTTTTGAGATTAAATAATTTAATCTATATTTGCTTCTTGATTTTTTAAGTTTTATTTTTAGATATCATGGATAAATTTTTATTTATTTATTTATTCACACATATGGTTTTTGATGTTTTTTATTACATATATGCATAAGAGTTTTTATTTTAACTTAAATTTTTAAAACTATAAAAATACATTAAAAAACCTATAAATACAATTTTTTAATAAAAAATAAAAATATGTGGCCTGCGGCGAACTCAGGTTACATAATTAGTCTAATCACTCCAGGGATTTGATTTTGAGCTTAGATTTTTTAAACTATAAAAGTATATTAAAAATACCTATAAATATAATTTTTTTATAAAAAATAAAAATATGTGTCCTGCGGCAAACTCGGGTTATATAATTAGTCTAATCAGTCTAGGGCTTTGATTTCGAGATGGGGTCTTCTGTGGGTCAATGATGAAAAGCAATATGGGCTTATTGGTGTGTATAAACCAACTACCCACCAAAGGTTTTTTTCGTTCTCCTGGTAAACATTCATGAATCGTGCACTGGGAAATTTCTTTTTTCACGATAATTTTTTTAATTCGAACTTGAAATATATCACCCGAATCATGTCTTAGGTATTAAAGTTAAAAAAAAAAATATGTAACTGTTAGCCTGACCTGTAAACTTGCTTGGTATGGTAGCGTGGTACAAAGCAATCCGAGATCAAATGTAGCTCGCTCGAGAAAAGCATACAAGAAACGGCATGGCTCCATGTTCACCGAGCCTCCTAACAAACGAAAAGCTAAGGCTAAAATGCTGGAACGGAGATTCCAAAAGAGTAAAGAGAATATCGGAGTAGAGAATGAAGACCGCGGATCTGCGATACAAATTTTAACGATTTTGGCATTTGCACTCATGATTACTGGAAAGATTGTCGTCAAGAAATTAAATACAAGAATTGATCTAAAAAACTACTGGAAAATACCATGCCACCGGACTGGAAACTGACTCGGCAGAGATTTCAGGTCTTCGGGTCATCTGCTGACCAATTTGGTTAATAAATTGACCCTTTTTCAATAATATAATATAAATACATTAAAGGTGATTTCTCAGTAAAATTTCAATAATATAACCCTTTTTCAATTTGGTTAGAAAATCTCTTATCAATTTGTTTTTTCTCAACAATTTTGATATAATTATTCTATGCACAATTCATGCCACAAATACACATGTAGATTGGTTGTAGCCTCTTTTCTTTTTTTCCTTTTCTTTTGAGTTTGATCCGCAGCACGGACATTTTTTTAGATTAATATGAATGTTCATGTTATCTTGTGTATATTTAAATTGATTCTAAGGGCCTTGAAGTTAATAATTATATAAGTCTCTAGCAGTTTTGGGATTTGTGAAACTCGAACTAGTGATTTCTAGAAAGTAAACTCAGAGTCTGATCAATTAAGTCACACCCCTCAGATTTAACACAAAAATTGTTAATCGTAGTTTCTTTTTATATTAGACCGTGTAGGATATAAACTTATTTGATTTGATGAACCAAGCTAATTTAATTTAATTAAATCAACTTTTTTGATTCATAAAAAAACCTCAACCTGAAATTTTTTTTTAAATTATTGATTTTTAACGTTGATACATCAAACTGGATTTGATAACTACAATTATAAAAAAAATTTATTTCATTATTTCATGATAAAAAAAAACCTACTTACCAGTTATGTACTTGTAACAATTTTTCTTTCAATGCAAGCCATGGTCCTCTTCTTGGTTACAGTTGCCAGAATCACTTGAAGACTGACTCAAAAAATGATTTGGTTCATTGAGTCAACCCAGTAGATCAATGACACTCTACATTAAAAATGATTTTTTAAATATAAACATGTCTCAATTTCAACACAACTTTAATTAATAAAAAATAATAATAATTTAAAGACCTAAATTTCAAATTAACAAATATAATTCAAATAACTAAAATACAATCTAAATTTAAAATCTTGAATATTTAAATGACAACAATCACAATTCTATCTAAGAAAACACAGGTTTCTTCATTTTTTGAATGAACATATTAAGTTTTTTGGTATCTAAAGAAAAAATATATATTTTTTCTTCTTACAATTCACCCGGCCACTCAAGTCATCAAAAACCTTGACCTGACCAAATGAGTTTTACAGGTTCAATTTTGGCTAGTTAACCAACAACCCAGACTAAGTTAGACTCTGGATCTCGTTTTCCGAATCAATCTACAGCAGGATTTTACAATTATGCTCCAGACTACACATGCATAAGATCAATGATCCCTTTCTCATTACGATCAAAGATGGAAGCACGTTATTAATAATAATAACAATAATATTAATATTAATAAAAAGAATGGATGGTCGTAGGTTACATCTTTAATTCTTTACAAAATATAGCTAACACTGTTGATTGTGTTGTGTATAAGATAATTGAGAACTCCTTTCTTCATCTCCTCCTTTCTTCATCTCGTGTTTCAGGCTATTGACGACCAAAAACTCTCCGAATAAATCAGCAAAATGAGCCCATTCATGAACCCCCTCATTTTTTGCATCATGTATGAAACGAACTTCCACTTCTGCAGCCGCACGGCAGAAACAAATTCTACATGATGCCATAACGAGCATGCTTGGAGACACCAACTAGCCTGGTCGTCAAGCATTCTTGCACACCAGGGAAGAAAACAAGTGTGAAATACCATCAGAGAAGCAACCAACCAGAGACCTCAAGGCACCAGCATGCAACCGCAACTTTCTCTGATTGCAAGCTGTCAGAACTCATGACTAAAGGACTCTTTTGGAATTCATTTCTTAGCTGACCACAAGCTGCACTTGCATCCGGCCCTTGTTTGGCACACCAACAGTTATTTTGCGTGACTCTAGAGCAGCTGCAAATGCTGGTGCCAGCCAATTGGAAAGGTTAAGCAAATTAAAATGGTGATGCGTGATTTGAATACTCAAGTATTCTTACTGACAGCAGGGGAAAACAGTGTGTTTATGACTGGTGTGCATACCGCCTTTTTGTGTGGATGCTTGTAATCAGAACCTTGAATTGGGTTGAAAGGTATCAGATTCACATGATGACCACATTCCCACTGATGAAGTAGGTCGGCAAGTTCTTTTGCATGCTCTACTCTATCATTGATCCCAGCTGCCCTAACAAATTATAAATTTATGTTCCAGAATAGAATAGTCCTATCAGTTTTCACCGACAAGCTTGAAGTGAAGCAGAGAAATATTAAATGAAATTTCAGTACCTAAAAGTGCATACTCAAAGGATACTCATTGAATGGTTTCAAGGAAGTACTCCTTGCAATCTTTCATAATTGCTTCTAGAGGGTAGGATTTTGCACTTGGAACAATTGATTCTCTAAGTTTCTGGTTCGGAGCACGTAAGCTGGTGTATATAAGAATAAAGAATGAGTAAATGTCATCAGAGGCTAACATAAACTTTTGGCATCAAAGGGATGCATTAAGAGAAAAATGCATCAAGACATGCACATCACTGGAAATGACCCAATTTACTCAGAGACGGATGACAACATTTACAGTGCCAAAGAATTATTCAACCATATATTCTCTGTTTACTCTTACAGTACCTGAAGGCCAATGTTGACTGAAGTTTATGAGAAGCCAGCTTTTGGATAGTGTTTGGAACCCCCACGATTGATATTGTGATCATTCTTTGCCCAATTTGCACATCCTGATGAAATAAGAAAAGACAATTGTACATGAGCTTATTACATCTGAAACCTATGTATAGAGATCTGTTGAAAATTTACAATAAACGGGAGGCCAGTTGTTTCAGAAGTAAATAGTATATGAAAATGGCAGAGCATTCATGTAGGCATCTAAGAGTATCTTTGCAGCTCTCATCTTCACTAATCTTTGAACTAGCAAAATCAATGTCAAGGGACTCATTTTTTTCAGCCAAATCTTATCTTAATTCTTTTAGGTCACTGTTTCCACTTCCAAGTAAGCTTAAAGATTATTCTGGTCAAATTTATCATTGATCACGGCAGGTAAAACTAACCAAATCAAGAAAGGGGACACGCAACAAAGACAATAGCAGGTATTAAAATAATTAAACAAAAGATAGAATAGAAGCAATGGGATAATCGTTGACAAAAAGATTGAAAAGGCACCACCTTATTTGAGCATTGGTGTGCTTCAAGTTCAACATTGGTTCACCCATTCCCATGAACACCATATTTGTCTCCCTGTGCTCAAATATCTCCTCGACAGCCAAAACCTGAGTGTATAAAGCATTAAGCATAACTTTGAAAGGGATGGAGTAGTTACAGAACTACCAAGTCTATATGTTCTCAGTCATACAAACAGTTAAACACTCTCAACAGTCCCACTTGATAGTTGAGTTTGAAGAACAAGTGCACAAGACATGCAACACTGACCTGCTCAGCAACTTCATGCCTTAAGATTCCTTGAAAAAACACCCTTTACAGTGGCACAAAATGAGCGGCGCAAAGGACAACCTACCTGAACTATAAAAGTAAAAAGGAACCACGAGAAAATTATCAGCAACCCGTAAAAACACCATGACCAAGAAACATTTTACTAAGGCTAATCCTTGATATGGAAAGTACCTGAGATGAGACACAGGCAGTGAGCCGCCTTGAACCTTTCTTATCTTCAACTGAATACCAACAGTTTCAATCAATCTGTTATCCCCCAGTATTATCAATAACTGCATGATCATTAGCAAGCTTGAGTATATGACACCATACACTTCAAATTAGAAAGGGGTGAGTGCAAGTGTTCGCTTCCCTGGAACTATAATTACATTGAATGATAAAAAAATAGAATTTCCTATCATATGATACAACATTCGAGACCTTATCATATGATACAACAACATTCGAGACCAAGTATGTCATGCAAATAAAGAATATGACACATAGCAGCAGTAAAATTGCCCTGAATATACCTTTCATTTAGCAAGAACCATGTAGCAATATTAAAACCACCTCGATCAACAGAGCTAAGTTTGGCACAAAATCAATAACAGCACAGAACAACAAATTACAAATCAAGCATAACAGCATATCAACCTTAACCGTGCCATCAGCTGCGGTTACAGTACGAAAAATTGGTGATCGCCCAACTTTCCATCCAGCTTCTTGAAGATCATTTCTAATTGCCAGTTTGTTGGTGTGGTGCACCGCACAAACAAACGAACCATGGCGGCACTAATTCCCTTGGAAAAAAGGGGACAAATAAAACTAACGTAAGCTACAAGAATACCAAAATTGGACTTAAAAAAAAAGCTGTCCTAAATTAATTTATGAGTTCAGTACTACTTACATTGACTAAAATCCTGTGTTTCTTTTACTTTTTTCCGGTATATTAGATGGTGGAGCTGCTTTCCTCTATAGCGTTGCTATTTATATATTTTTTCAATGGAAGAAGAAAACAGCGAAATTGAAATATAAAAAAATTAAGTTTAAAAATAAATAACTAAAACTCAATTTATTTTCTCTTCAATTACTGAAGTTTCACAACTAATTACTTTCTTCTGCTCCATTATCTCAGGAACCAAACAGAAAACAAGTAACTTTCAGCTTTAATGATGATTACCTGGCCGAGTTCGACGGCGATTTGCTGAAGCTCGGGCTCGGACATGCCGAATGGGTCCAAGTGAGAGGCACGTGATGAAGCGGAGGAGGAAGCGGTGGTGGTGGAGAGGCTGCGAGAGGATATGATGGTAAGAGAACGAGGTCGCATGGCACGTGCGATTGGCACGGAACACACGTGCTGGAGCAGAGACATTGAAGTGGCAATCATGATCGCCGGTTGTCGCCCACGTTAGCTGTCTCCGTTAACACAAAACTCGAACGCTAACCAAAACCCCGGTTTTTGGATATCTAACAGCCTTTACGAGCAGGGACGAAAATAGCCTGCATAATTTACTTTTAAGATCTTCATGTTTCAGTGAAGTTATACTCTAGTCCTGATAGTTGTGAAAGCAACAAATGATCCCTTCTGAACTAAGAATTCAGGGACTTGAAAGAAACTCGGTGGTACTCTCATGTTAAGAGAAATTTATGATTTTACTGTCACCAAATGAGAAGTGGATGAGTTTGTTAGGAGATGTTGTTGGCTTTGCGTTGTCATCTTAAGAACAATTGAAAGCATTTGAGCTTGTAAATGTTACCGAAAATTGCAATTTTGATTACCAGGAGTTAAATGTTACCATAGAAAAATGAATTTCTCCCAAGATTGAACAGTTTCTGACCTATTTCATATTGCCGGGGGACATTGCAAGAACAGGGCTTGTTCCTGCTCTACTCTTGGACATTTGGTCTTTCAGTAATTACAAAATCAGGCAACTTAAGAGCCAAGAAGTAAGAGCTGCATCTACATTTATTAACGTTGTCATGTTTTTAACCATAATCGGTATGCAGGGTCACTTGAGCTTGTTGATAGTCTCTTGAGTTTTGATGGTGAAAAAAATTTACTATGCTTTCTTTGCTTGCCGTTCGGCAGCCTAG
This sequence comes from Populus deltoides, assembly GCA_015852605.2. Lineage (NCBI taxonomy): Eukaryota > Viridiplantae > Streptophyta > Magnoliopsida > Malpighiales > Salicaceae > Populus > Populus deltoides. The sequence goes on from CM027579.2 coordinate 19,238,884, forward strand.
GACAGCTTGCCCGGTAGGTGCAAATCAGGATATACTTCTTTATTATTTGTACAAGGGTCTCGTGTTCCAATATGAGACTTGATTTTCAAGAACAATTGAGTTCCAAGCCAAGAGAATGTTTTTTTAGGTGAACATTCAGTGGACCGGGGCCAAACCTGGTCCCTCTATCAACTTGTAATCACAGCCATGAAAATTCCATTTCAATCCTAGAGTTTCCGGTGCTTCATCAAGTTCCTTATCACCTGGTAAGTAAGCGTGACAAAAAAACTGTCATATTTAGATGTTGAATTGAAGAACTGTACAGTAAATGTCATGTTTCTAATTCCATGCTTTACGGGATACAACGCTCTATCAAAATAAAATCTGTAGCTTCCTTGGGATCAATATACAATGTAAAGCATGTACTGAACATTCTTCCTCTTTTATGTACGAAGAGGTGAAATATATGGCCCGGCATAAGAGGCAGGTTTTCCATTGGAAACTTCATTGACATTTTTCCTGTGATATTTAGGACCATTGCTTGAACTTCGATTAACTTTTCGGGGGTTTTCACCACGAGGGCCCTTGGATCCATCGTTGTCATTGGAATTATGAAGTTGTTCCAATGCTTTTACCACTGCTTCCATGTTTGGCCTGTACTTTGGTTCGGTTGATAGGCATTGAATTGCAAGGTTTGCTGCTTTCAGAGCATCACTAGATGAATACTGGCCTTGGATGCGAGCATCCATAACTTGGAAAATTCTGCGCTTGCTGCTAAGGTAAGGCCTCGCCCATTCAACTAAATTGTGTTCCTTGGAGGGCCTGTTTTTGTCTATTGCTCGTCTGCCAGATAACATTTCAAGGAGAACAACCCCGAAACTGTATACGTCACTCCTCGCAGTTAGATGACCTTCATAAAGACAAACAGAAGTGAGATGAAAGCAATAAAAAGCCATAGTTGTATAAAAATAAGCATTTCGTTCAGGAGAATAACGTTGAGAGCATATAGCATAGGATTGAGTTGTTCCACAAGAAGCAGGGACGACAAAAGTGAACATGACCAAAGTGGTGATTTGAAAGATACCTGTTGCCATATATTCAGGAGCTGCGTAACCATAGGTACCCATGATCCTTGTAGATACATGGCTTTTACTGCCTGTTGGCCCATCCTTGGCCAACCCAAAATCAGAGAGTTTGGCTCTATAATTCTGTCATTTCACAATGTACAAGGAATGTGTAAGCGAGGTGCAAGTAAAGTGAAAGCTCATGAAGCAAAACTCAAAAACTGAAACATTGTCACATACCGAATCGAGCAGGATATTAGAAGCCTTAAAGTCTCTATATATAACTTTCGCCTTGTCACTGTGAAGATATTCTAGACCCTTGGCAGCATCAAGGGCAACCTTCATGCGGAGATTCCACGAGAGTGGTTGAAAATAAGAAGCCCCTGTTCCAGTAAAAGAAACTATTTCAATGATTTTTATCCAAGATATTCGAGGTCATAGAAAATACTACAACTTGAGTTGAAAGGTCGATATCGGATGATATCAATAGCTCACTTCTGAAAAGATGATTCTCCAAGCTTCCCTTGGGCATAAACTCATAAACCAGAAGCCGGTGGTCCTCTTCTAAGCAATAGCCGATCAATTTTACTAGATTTGGATGATACAGCTGGCCCAGGTAGTTTATTTCTGCCTGCAGTCGAAGAATCAGCACAAAATCTATTAATCATACAATCTTTAAAAATTATCATCTATGTACTAAAACTGCCAAGAGCCGGATCATTAAGGATGTTCTAGTGAATCTGTTTCAATTCCACTTGGTTAATCCAGCTCTTTACAAGAAGCATTGAATACCAGTTCATATTGGACGATTGATTGTATCTTAACTTGTCTCTGGACATTTGTAAACCTTTCTACAAAATTCAAGAGAGAGTTTTAGAAATAGGCAGGCAAGGAACGAATGGAAAAAGGGATACTCACCAACCATTCCTGGTGACCCTGGGAACTCTCCTGGTTAAGCCTCTTTACAGCAATAACTGTACCTGTTCCAGGCTTGGCAGCTGTCAATGAATGCTCATCAATCCACCCTTTGAAGACACAACCAAAACCACCTTCCCCCAACACACTATCAGGACGGAAGTTCCTAGTGGCTGCTTTTAATTCACCAAAGGAAAAGCTCTTCAAATTTGAGGACTGCAAGATCTCACCCTGTGTCCGAGGAGTTGAAGGCACTGTGGAAGAAGAGACCTTGCTGCTTGACCCACTCTTGTCATTCCCACCTTTGCCAGCATATTTTGTGTTCCCCCCTGAATAATCAACGCATCATATCTTATAAATTCATCTAGATGTCTACAAATGCAAAGCAAGAAATGAACCGTCTACTTTCAAAAAGACTTGGAAAAGAAAATAAAGGAAAGGAAAAATTTCCTGATCAATGGCAAATTTGCCAAGAAAAATAGAAAAATTACTACAGATTAAATCTTTCAAATGGTTATGTTTGATCTTTATTCGTTCAGTAACGAAGCCCCATGTAAACCATTCCTAATGGTTCTATTAATTGAGATTGTTTTCTTATTTTTCTTTTGCTACATCAGCTATCTTAATTAGCCTAATGGAACGCGACAAGATGGATGATTTCTGTGATCTTCTTTGGTGGTAAGCTGAAAGTTTCAGCGACAAGAAAGTAGTGAATATTAGTACGTTATAATTAGAAGCATGGTTGATCTTAGAATGGAGGAAAGACATGAGAATCAAAATTCTTGATTCCCTGTTTACTCTTCCTTTCTCTTATCAATCAAAATTCAAACAGAGGTCCATATCCTAAAAAGGAAAACATTAAGAATCCAAAATAATGCTACTTTCTAAAAGGAAAAGGCTGAAGCAAAAAAATAAAGATTCCTTTTCAACGAAAGATCAAAAAAGGAATGAACAAAAATTACTACCTTTGGCAAACAGAGAGAACAAATATCCATCAAGAACAGGATGTGTGTGGATGTGAACATACCGTTTCGAGGAGGACTCTCAGCTTTAATTCTTGCACTGAAGCACGACCCCATTGACACAAAGACGTCGAAAACCCTTCACTTTGGTCCCAGGTTGCAGCTGCTAAAGATTGAGTAACTATTGAAACCCAGCTCAAGAAAGCTTTGATAGAAACAAGGCAAAGACAAGCTTGAGACAGGGAACAAAGAGAGAAACAAGTCAAGTGTGAAAGCAAGAGCTTTATATGTAAAAAAAGCTAGCTGTAGCCTGTATCTCCTACGATCATGACCAACTAGTAGCAAAGATTGAATGATTAAAAGAGACACGAAAAGGAGAAAGCTAAACAAGAATGAGTAAGAGGCAAAGATGGACAGATTATGGTGTTCTTTTGTGTTTTGTTTGCCTTCTGGGAAAGTTCTATTTATTAGAACTTCGCCAGGGACAAAAGTGAAAGAGTTGTCTTGGCCTACATTTGCGTTTCCTTTTATCTATCTACCAGGGGGAAATAAAGGGACCTAAAAACGAGAGAAAAAAAAGATTCTTTTATCTACGAGTGGAATAGAACTCGTCACCGCATATTAATTCCAATTATATATTTATTTTTTAACCTCTTGGTAGTATGTAACGGAATCTTGAAATCCTCTAAAAGTCAAATGCGGTGTTTTAAAATACTTCTCAAATTATTTAATCCAGCATTAAAAATAAAAACTAAATTTAAAAAATTATTTTAAAAAAAACATTATTAACCTAGGATTATTAGATATTGCTTTCCAAACAATATTTTTAAGGAATTTAAATTTTTTTTATTTAAAATTATTTTTTTATGTTTTTAATTATTTTAATACATGGATTTTAAAAATATCTTTTAAATAAAAAAATATTTTAAGAATCAATCTGTCACAGTAGTAAATACCCTAAATCCATCAAGTCTAGTAGTGGTTTTTTATGTATTGATTTTCATAGGCAAACGGTAATAAAAATAGAAGAGGGGGGGATTATAAAATGGCATTGATTACGGTCGGCTTTCTTGTCTAAAGGTCAGAAATCCTGTCCCTGTGTACAGACATGCCTGATTTCAATTATTCTTAGCCGTTGGATTGGCATCCGTAATTTATCAGACAACCAATGAAGCAATCCTTGTATTAGTTGATTATGTTCGAATTGGGTAGCGTGTTACTTATTTGCCAGCGGGAATGATGGGCGGTCATGCGAGCTTCTCGATCTGCCTTGGTAGGGCCCTGTTTGAGAAATCAACATTCAGCAACTCTTTAAAATGTCTATGCTTCCACACGCGATCGAGATTTATCGTACCCATACAATTATTGGCGGCGTTTGTTGTAATTCCCGAGAAAATGAAAAGAATAATGAGACATTACATGGAAAATTATGTCGTGACACGTTGCTATTAATTTCTCCTGAGATATGTTAATTAATTCATCAGTAAATGCCTCCTGGAGAGGAAAAATAAAACTAATTAAATAAATGGCTTTCTTTTCGCATACCCCGGTGACGGGCATCCACCACAAGGAGAAAAGGTACAGTACAAGCATCCGAGGGGGATAGATAGTACGTTCATTACCACCGGGATTTGAAAAAAGCAAAGAGACTTTTACCGGCATCCTTTCAAGTATCTTTTAGCTAGTCAAAAGCAAATAAATAAAGTAGGCGTTCTACTTGCTTTATGCAGCACAGTATATCTATCTATAAAAAGATGACAGTGGACGGGAATTGAATGTGAAAAAGAAACCAGACAAACCCGTGACTGTTGTGCCTCTGGCCAACTTTGCTGTTGACTTGTTGCAAAAACAATAAAGAACGAGAACTTGTTTTAATTTTTCTCCATGGTTGCGATTACAAGATTCACGTACGCGACACCAGTTGTTCGGTATCCATTGACCCTTTACCCCCATCGAGCAATATTTCTCTTCAGTGGAGTAGAGAAATTCTTTTTTCTTTTTCTTTTTTCGTTTTTTGAATAGCTAAAAGCCCTTCAAGCCCCTTTCTAGAAGTTCACTGATGAAGCACACATACAATGTACACACTCGCCCATTCAATGAAGCATTGCACGAGAATCCCACCTTCGTCAAATTGGTTTGCCCTGTTTGCAGCCGGCAGTGGATGAATTTATTAGCATTATGGCAATCACAAGCTTGATATCTCTGGGAAATGCCATCACGTTGAACGAGAAAGGTGATTTTGTTTTTCAAGATAGGCATGGAGGGCTATAGGCTTTACCCAGACTCTTCTTTTATTATTATTAATATAAGTATCCGGACCGGCCTGCGTTAATCTTGATTAATTTTATAAGCCCTGAAGTTAATAACCATATAACCATCATATTAGCAACCACATGACTCAAACCTGAGATCACGGGGAAAAAAAACTCCTTAGTCCCGACCTCTTACCACTGGACCACCTACTAGATGGTTGCTTGACCCAAGCTCTTGATAGGATACACTATAGTAATTCCGTGTACACATATTTAAAAGGATTTTTTTATGATATCCTGAAATTCAATACATGTAACTAAAATATTGATTAGTGTTTGGGATAATAATTTATTAATATATTCAAGTGTTTTAATTTTATTTTTTAATTTAAAAAACTTTAGGTTATCAAAAGAAGCTTGAATACTTGCAAAAATAGTACCAATCGGGGACTTGAAGATCATCCAATGATAAAGTTAATATATTTATGAAAATGATATAAAATGACTTGAGGTAATAAATGACTTAAAAGGGTTTTAAATTCAAGAAACAATTATGCTTGTTTTTTTAATTTTAAGTTGGTTAGTGCTATTAAAAATAAAAAGTTATGAATCTTTTACCTAGATGGTTCAATAAATATTTATACATCTTGAACCTTGTCGTATTTCAGATAAGAGAAAAAGTGAAAGTCCTCTATTTTCAGTGACATTAATAAAATGCATATATCTCCTATATATTATTAATGAGACAGCAAGTATATTGGGTCACTTAAGAAACCTTATATACACCTGTAAGTATAGAAAAAATATTATTTTAATATGGATGATTATTATGCAAAACGGTTTATCACATCTTTTATACTTACATTATAGAGGATAGTACAAAATCAAACATATAATTTTAGTGCTTGGTGATGTCTAAATTTTTTGGATTTAACATGTTTGCTAGACCCACATTAACTTGGTTTAATTAACTATCAAGTCCAAGTTCTTCAAATCTGATATGTTTGTTAGAACCACGTTACCCCGGGTCTGACTAGCTGTCAAGACCAAGTTCTTCATGTCTAATGTGTTTACTGGACCTATTTTATATTTAAACATGGTTGATTCTCAAATCTAAATTTTTTAAATCTAACATGTTTATCATATTTATTTTATTTAAAAAGATTTTTTATAGATAAAAATCTTAACCAAAAATTATATCATCTATTTTATTTCATTCATGTGGTGGAAAACGGTAGAATTGTAATTTTTACATCGAAGATGGCAGTTTGAAAAAAAAAATCAAGGTAAAACTTAAAAACAAAACAAGTAAGGGAGAACTTAAAAGTGCAAACTATGTATTTCGTATTAAACAAGTCTCGGATCGAAGGATATAATTAAAAAATCTCAAAATGTTAGACTTAAATGTAAAAAATTTCATAATCTCGGTGCCACCATCACCACTCACGGCCCATAAAGCCTGGAAGAAAAAACCTCACGTGTGAGTTCCTAACACGCAACGAGATGACCAGTTACATAATCATGATGTAAAGGTCAAATATAGCATGCACAATGACTCTTCATGCCCGTCGATGTGTTAGTCTTTGACTAATCTCCTATGCAGTTAAGGATAAGCTCATCAACTGCTGGGTATATTCAAATACTATATATATATATATATATACCCAGCAGTTGATGCATGCTATATCCTTAACTTTACATCATGATTATTGTGTGTTAACAATAACAAATAAATTAATTAATATTTAATCATATTAAATAAAATATTTTTCAATCGAGTTTATTAAATTTATTTATTTAAATAAATAAAAAATAATATAAATAAAAATACAAATAAAATGATTAATTAGATAAAAATCATAACAACCATTGTTAATTTTGTTTTTTGTCATTTTGATTAGAATAATATTAATTTAACTTCTTGTATAATAAAAAAATCTAATTGACCTTGGTAGCCCTAATTATTCAACACAATCCGTGACCAAAGATATGATGAGAGTTGACTCTCGAATCCAGTTTTAAAAGTATGATAAAAAAATAAGTATCAAACATTATATGAAAATTCAATGATATTAAATAATAAGGGATGACATTGCAAAAAAAAAAATTCAAGAAAGGAACTCAAAATAAAATGAATTACAACAATAAGAATGAAGATCAAATTCAATAAAAAAAATAAAATAAAATGATTAGGGATTAAATAAAAAAATCCAATTAAAACAAATTAAAAGCAAAATAAATAGGAATCAAAGGCATGAGGATTAAATTTGATAAAAAAATATAAAAAATCAAATAACAATGGATAAAATTGAAAAACAAATAAATCAAATTTCATACAATTAAATAATCAAGAACCATTTTGTAATTTTTCTAGGCCAACACACCTTTTGAAATGAAAAAAAGAAAAAAAAAGGAGAAAATTGTAACTGAAGCTCCTTCGTGCCAAGAAGATCAACACGCGTCGGTCCACCGTGTAGAGGATGGCGTGATGCTTTGAACGCAGCCACGGAAGGTTACTAACCGCTATTGAGAAGCGATGCATGTATCAACCACTTTTTTTTCATTAGAAAGAGTTCAAAACACCCTTGATCCCATAGGTTAATTCCAAAAAAATCAAAGTTAAAAACTTAAAATGCCGGTTAACCTTAGACAAAAAAAAAAAAGTTGACCTCAAGAGTTATATGATAATTATACTGTATAAAAAGTATAAAAATCTAAAAACACCCCTTAAATATTTCACTTGTTGTTTTTTCTCAAGGACATGAAAATAACTATACTGTATAATAAATATCTGAAAATACAATTCTACCTCAAGTATGCGTTATTTGATTTTTTTGAAATAAATCAAATTTTATATAATTAAATGATGAAGAACCATTTTGTAATTTTTCTAGGCTAACACACCTTTTAAAATGAAAAAGAGAAAAAAAAAAGGGAGAAAAATTGTAGCTGAAGCTACTCCGTGCCATGGAGATCAACACGCGTCGGTTCACCGTGTAGAGGATGGCGTGATACTTTGAACGCAGCCACGGAAGGCTATTAACCGCTATTGAGAAGCGCTGCATGCATCAACCATCTTTTTTTCATTATAAAAAGTTCAAAACACTCTTAATCCCATAGGATAATTCCAAAAAAATCAAAGTTAAAAACTTAAAATGCCCGTTAACCTTAGACAAAAAAAAAAAAAAGTTAACCTCAAGAGTTGTACGATAATTATACTGTATAAAAACATATAAAAATCTAAAAATACCCCTCAAATATTTTACCTGTTTTTTTCTCAAGGACATGAAAATATAACTATACTATATAATAAATATCTGAAAATACAATTCTACCTCAAGTATGCGTTATTTTTTTTAATCATTAAAGGGCTGATAAATCGTTTTACCGTGGATTCCGGAGTTTTAGTTTTATTTGTAATAATTCAGTCAACAATTGACCGCCCCCCGCCCCCATCAGAACAGCCTGGAGACCTATTATTCTATGCGGCAGATGATCTAATTATCAAATGAAAATAGACTAAAAACTAATATAGTGTCACCTGACCCGTCGGGTTAAAGCTCAACCTGAAAAGAAAAAAATAAAACACAAATTTCCATTTCTATTCGTTCAAGCTTGACCTCGAAAGATACGAGGATAAGAAAACGCAATTTTCATGCTCAGCTTACCAATAAACAATAAGAGCACTCCTGAAATTCCCATATCCCCTTTTTTTTCCGCCATCAAACGAGTTCCAACAGACTTACATACAGCATGAATGATGTTACTGCTTATATAACAACTATTCCCATGGTGGTTGTGTTAAATAACCAAATAAACCCACTCCTAGACGGGAAAAGATCAGGCCTCAGGACAACCAAGAAAAGACACGAGAAACTTAAGCCTACCTAGACCCATAATCTGCGAAAAAAGATCCATCAAATGATGTGTGGCAACCTTTTCTTGCATAATGAGCAATAACTTGCCTTGAAAAAGGCCGATCTTACCGAAGAGAAACTGAGGAAAGGGACAAGGCGGGAAGAAGACGAAGTGGAAATACTTTTCCAGTAGGGCTTTACCTGTATTTTTGGTTTATTAGGCAATATAGACTGGAAAGCAACAGAAAAACACCCACTGCAGTAGTTTAGTGAAACATCTGCTCTTGGGTGAAGACTCAAGTCAAAAGGACACCACACTTTGATGTTTTCCCACACCAGTCTTAAAGAGTATTCCTATCAGTTACAACCTAAGCCACTTCAAAAAAGGTGAAGAGGCCAAATATAAAACAAATAAATGGATTGCATTCATGCAAACATGTCAAAGGCATGGAAGTAACCAAGAACTCAAAATGTAAATGGCATTGGGAAGGAAATAGTATCTTTATTCAAACATAAAGCCGGTTAAAATGCTGATATCATTACAGAAGATTGAAAACTTATTTCCTCGAAAACATGTCTAAATTGTACATGATGGATTCTATACCTCCCCAAACATAAGCATCAAAGAGTCGCCCCCAGAGCCCTGGTTCTGTGCTCAGGCACTTTTCTTCACTTCAGCAGACTTGATAATGTCAATGAACTCCGGCTGTAATGAAGGCACAATGAAAGGGAAATATCATGAAAATCAACAGGCAAGGAAAAGTCAAATGAAATGAAAATAAATAACTAGTAAGTTTTGCTACCTTTAGGGAAGCACCACCAACCAAAAAGCCATCAACATCAGGTTTTGCTGCCAATTCCTTGCAGTTTGCACCATTAACAGATCCTGGACCAGGCACCAAATTAATGAAGCATAAACATAAAAAGGGGAGAAAATTAATCATCATTCTATTAATTCCCTCGCCACCCCGTCAAGAAAACAAAATGAAAGCAAATATTATCCAGCAGCATGAGAAAAGCACATTATCTTTTTAGATATTGGTTCACGATACCACAATATCTTCTATCTCTGAATGCAAACAAGGGATGCTCAACTTCGCAATAAGGTTCGGGTTCAATCAGTTCCCTGAGTATGATGGTGCCCACGCTATAAATAGATAGATCAAGGAAGGCAAATTGATCCATCTGGACCAAGCATGGTGCACAAGCCTTTACACTTCATCAAGCATGTTTCAATGAATTTGTGTTGAAGAAAAATGCATAGCATGTTCTCTACTCAGCATTTTATGCAAGCATCTGCCTCACTTTACAGAATGCAGTATTTAATATGCAAGACTCCCCCCCCAAAAAAATAATAATAATAATAATAATAAAAATAAAAAGCACTTAGAATTTTCAACCAGTGTATTCATCTTATAGGTCTGCAAAAAAAGAACAGAACAAATCAAGAAAATAAACTGATTGCAAGTAGCATTAACATATGAAGATACCTCCATAAATAATCCTGGTGGTTGCAGCAACTTCAGGGCTGGTATTTGCATGAAGCCATTTCCTCAGTTCAAAATGCACCTGTTACATTAAAAAAACCAAAATCTCAAAAAACTAGTCATGCGAAACCAACAGGCAAGACACAATCGTAGATTAACTGGTGTTTAACATGCAGGAAATAACCTGAGAAAACAGGCAGATAAGAAGCAACATAACAGTTATGGGGCAAAAACATCATTCGCCTGCTATAAATGAGCTAATACTGTGAGATTGAAAGTTCATAGAATCATAAAAGATTTTGAGTTCTAAGAAAACATAAAGCTCAGCATGTTAATTTGAATTATTTATGTTTTCTAGGTACAGGAAATAAACAATGGGTGTTAAATGCTCCTTTTTCTTTCTCGTTGGTGGAAAGCTCAGTGCATATAATGAGTGCAACCTAAACAAGAAAACAAAGTTTGGACTTGCCTCCTGTGCCTGAGCAGGACTTGCAACCTTTCCTGTTCCAATAGCCCACACAGGCTCATAGGCCAAAACAACATCAGCCCAGTTTGATACTCGCGCTGCAATGAAAGCAAAGTTTAAACAATTATTGATACTACTATAAACTCTTTATGGTTAGGATATAGTGAATGTAACGAGATAAATTAATGAACCAGCATAGTCATATGTTCCAAATTGATGAGCACATCTACTGAAATAATGAAGGTATGCATATATGAAGCCCCTTGATATGATCAAAATCCAATTAAAGGAACGATAAATACAGCAGAAGTTTTTAAAACGTTCATTTGAAGGTGCATTGCAAAACTTGGAACCAGGAGGAAGAGACAGTTGATTTCAAGCTCATCTAATATGTGTTGCCATGTGATCAATTACCTCCCTTAAAACAAAGAACACCGCATCACTGTATACAGGAGTACAGTGTTTCAGTTAATAACAAACAATGATTCTACATGCCCAACTAGTAACAGATTAACTTAATCAACAATGTTCCACCACTGTATGAAGGCCATAACTTCTTATTTGGAAAAATAAAGCATGTGTACAATATCATAAATCCAAAAAAGCATGGTTACTATATGCTATACCTGCAATTGCTTTGGTTTGTGCAGCAACAACCTCCATGGTAGATCCTGCTTCCCGCTGCTCAAGAGTCTCACCAACACAAGCTATCACCTTCAACCCTTGAGAAAGTGCATATGCAACCTTGTCGCCCACAAACTAAAGGAAATACCCCCCAGAGTGAGAAGTTATTACATGATTGAAACTTTAAATAGTTATGATAAAAAGAATCACTTGTGAAGCATTGACAGTACAAATTAACCACACATAAGTTATTGCTATACCATGTAACATAAACTTACCTCATTTGATTCATTCAGGAGACTTCTCCTTTCGGAGTGACCAAGAATGACCCAAGGAATACCCAGATTCACAAGCATCTCAGCACTGCACATAAGCAAGACCAACTTCAGCATTTGGAAGTTCTAACCCACAGACAATAAATATTCATCAATTCCATATGTCTAATAGTCAGCACAAACAAAATAATAGGCCAGCTAATAAAGATCATTAGCGCATACCTGACTTCACCGGTGAAAGCACCTCCTTTCTTAACCCAGCAATTTTGAGCCGCAACATGAAAATCAGGCCTCAGCGAACTTTTCACCAGAGGAAGAAACACGTATGGAGGGCTTACAACAACCTCTGTAGAAGAACATACCAGTTCTCGATACATCAGTAGGTTAAAGGCAGATCATGATTAATAATCATCAGTTTCTTGTGATTTTTGTAAATCCAATTTGTGTAATTACATTTCAGTTGTGCAATCAGGTTAACAGCAACACTTGAATTGAACTAAAGAAAGCGAGAGTAAGAAAGACACACTTACCAACAACATCAGATGAGGGCACTTGAGCATCGTTGAGAGTTGACACTATCTTCTTCACTTCTTCGGTGGTTCCAGTCTACATCCAGAAAAAATTAAATCACAAATTCAAATAACTGATTTGATTGCTTTAAAAAAAAAAAAAACCTGATCTGAATCAGATTTCGATATCAATAACGGAATAGATAAGAATAAAAACGAGACTCACGCATTTCCAGTTACCGCCAACGAAAAACTTCCTGCCCATTGTAGATTGTGGAGTGACGGGTTTTGATTTTTAGTTTTTGTTTTTGTTTTCAGTTTCGGGTTTTTGTTTGATATTTGTGGAGTTTTTATGGTGATGGGGATCCACAAATCTGTGGGTATTGTATTTACTTTTTTAGCCTCGAATCTGTTTCGAATATGCTTGGAGGAGATGGATTTGATAAGGGTGGTTTTGGAAATGGAAGTGAAAAGGGTCTTAGGATTAACGAAACAGCTTGGCAGTTTTGTGATGCTTATAGGCCCATGGATTAATACGTCATGGTAAGCTGAGGGATTGGGCCATCTAATAAATTTTGGACCACTCATGATATTAACATGATAGGAATCGTGATTGAGGTGTATTGAATTTTTAAAAAATAATTTTAAATTTTATTTTATTTAAATTATTAAAAAATTATCATTTACTCGGATTATTTTCATTTTAAAAAAAATCCGATCAATTATACGAGAGAGATGGAGAGATGATAACGTTACTAAGATTAATTTTTAATGTGTCGACTCTGAATATGATTTGCAAATTTATTAAAATTTATAATTTTAATTGTTTGTGTCATACTTTCATTCATTCGTGTTTTTTCAAGTATTAAAATTTAATAAATAATGTGGAAATTATTTTATTTCTACTCTTGAAATTTTCAAATAACCTGTAAATCCTTTATAAAGGTTTTTTTTTACAGACAACTATAGTTGTTGCGAATGCACTGTGTTTGATTTGTATAATGCAGGGGATACGTAGACCGATACTTGCAACGTTAAAGTTGAACTTATACTGTACTAGTTATATTATCTTTTTGAAAAAAATGTGATGGCTTATTCCACACGTTTTTTATAGCAAATTTTTTATTTAAAAAAAATGATTGTGCAGGTTTATACTGCTTTTTTTCCCATCAAATACTGGAAAAAAATATATAAAAATTAAAAATAAAAACAAAATCAATCTAAAAAAAAAAACTTAAGTTAATCAGCTATACCGCCAATATATAAACTAGAAATAAAAACAAAATTAATCAGCTATACCACCATCTGAATTCATAGTCCTACTAGATATAACAATTTTTGATATAAAAAACCATTTTCATGCAAACACATGCTAACCAAATGCATGAGATATTTTCATACCAAATGACAACTTGCTTATTTAGAAGACAAAATATAGAGGTGGTGTGCGACCTTGAAAAATAAAAAAAGTTTGATTTTTTTGAAAGTACAACCGAAAAAAAGGAGGATTTATTGTCTAATTAAAAAATATATATAAAAAACAAACAAATGATTGGTTAATTTTTAAACATCAAGGGTCAAAAATGTCTCAAATTAAATAAGTGTTTTTAAATAAAAAATAGCTTAAATAACATTATAATTATATTCTCACCATGAAATATATGAATGGACCCAGAAAATGAGACTCGAGCACGTTACTTGAGCCAGTCTAAACCACACGTGATAAGCTCGTGATTTCGGTCGTATGGTCAGACTGCCTTCACAAAAAGCAAATTAAGAAAAATAAAAAACCAAATCTTCAATAAATATAATGTTAAATGGTGGATTTGAGAAAAAAAGAGTTAAAAACAAAAGGGTAAAAAAAGACTAATATTGATCCAAGTTAATATCTCACACTTGTCCCTTAGGCATGAGACTGAAATCTTCACATCGAAAAATATTACAATCCAAGCTACAAATAAGTGAGATATTCATGAACGAAACTGAAAAAAATAATTAAAAAAATATGAAAAGAAAAAAAATTGTTAGAGGAATTAGAACAAAATTAAAAATATATAAAATGTTGAGGGATAAAATGGTAAAGCAAAAGGGAACTATAAAAATGATATAAAAAAACAACAGTTAAAATAACGACGACTAAACTTGGTATAAAAATAAAATCTCAAGGAATGAAATTCAAAAATAAATAACTATTAAAATAACGATGATCAAATATAATGTACAAAATAAATCAAATTAAATCTCAATGGTTGAAATTGAAAAGAAAAAAATAACAATTAAAAGAATGAGAATCAAGTCCAAGAAAAAAATCAAATCAAATTAATTTAAAGAGATGAAATAGAAAAAAAAATAACAATAGAAAAAATAATTTAAAACAATAAAGGACTAATTAAAAGAATGAGAATTATGACTAAAATAAAAATAAAACAAGAGGACACATTTATTTTTTCTTGCCTGGTCAAATCACATCTCGATGCCATAAAAAGAAAACAAGGGGGGAAGAGAAAACCCAAGCACTACCAGCCCGTCGAGAACCATGATACACGTGACAACTTGATGGAAGTGTCGCCACTCATCGGAGTTGGTGACATGACGATTTGGTGTTTCTGGCTACCAGAAAACATAACACGTGCCGCTTGCATGCGACGACTCTTCCATGTGCCCATGCTTGTTTTCTCCAAACGATTAACATAATTTTTTTATATTTTATTTTTAAAAAAATACCAAACAAACCTTCACCCATATCGTATATAATGAAAAAATCAAGATAAAAAATCCAAAAAGCCCTCGGATGATAGTTTGTAAAATTTTGTATACAAGGATATGCAAAGTAATTATACTATATATATATATAATAATTTAACAAAAACAGCCTTCCATGATAGCCTATAAAATTTTAGTCATAAGAGTTTGATAGTAATTACAATATGCATAAAAAAACCTAAAATGACAAAAAACCCTTTAAATGCAAATTATTTGTTGACTTTCTTTCAAGGGTGTTATAATACTTAACTGTTGATTTTTTTCACGTAGAAAGACTAATTCGACCAACTAAAATCAATAATGATCACTATATCCATTTAAAAAGACGAACCTACTCCAAAACCAATGCTGATTTTCTGTGAGTCAAGGAGTAAAATAGTCATTCTATTACAGCAATCTACAATAATATGTGTTTATTGCTACAGTAATCGTTAATATTTGTTGGTTTAAAAATGGACGGTGCCGGATTTTGTTTTTCTTTAATCATTATCGCTTTATTATTATTATTATTATTATTATTATTATTATTATTATTTTCTGTACATCTCTCCAGCCATACGAGCGAAGTCATTGATTCTCTTCCGTGATCGACAATGTTATCGTTCGAAAAGAGCAGGCCATTGACTACACCGGCACGAGAAATTGGGTATAACCTATAAGTATAAAACCACGTGGTTGGTGGGATTGATCTTAAGTGAGTCCTAGTTGCCCGCCGAAGTGTGACTTTTTGAAATACCATTTGGTTGACACTCGAAAATAAAACAGACGGCGACAGATCCTCGAGCTGCCAGGACTTTGTGATTTGGATGAGTTTGCGGTGGAGTATTATAATATCACACCATATAATGGCAGCCACATTCTTCCTGTGAAAAATAAATCTCGAATGCAATAACAATGCCTGAATTTAAAATATCCAGTATTGATTTAAAATATCACAGGCCAGAAGAGTCGTGGGAGGGTTGGATTTATATCGAAACAAGGCTGAGCCTTTGGCTCCTGGTCCCGAGAGCCACCTCATATGCTACATGGATTTACACCCATACAATCTTTGATTAACAACAGCAAGAGGTAAAGATCCAGCATGGATGCTAAAATTGATCTCCTCCATCGACGTCACCGGTGTCGAGATACGCGGATTTGTTAGTTTCAATACCGAAGTCTGGCTCAAGAGACGATGGCACAATAATAAGATGGAAATATAAAGAGGATGAACTAGCACCGAACAGAATACTACATGGCACTACCTTCGAAGGAGCACCGTCAACCAAAAAGCTCCTAACACCAGGTCGTGCTACCGATTCATTGCAGCTTGCACAGAAAATGGAGAGAAAGTTAAACACGACCCCGCCTTAATTCCCTCGCCCCTCTGATGAATCAGTGCGGAGATCAGTTTTCCAATCAGCACGCGAAAATGCAGAAAAATCATCTTCTCGGACATTTTGTTATGTTAGAATAAAATCTATTATTTTCATTATTGATATTTTATCTAACAATTGGATTTTTTTTAGTTTAAATGATTAATTAATACAATAAAAATTTCAAGTTCGTATTTGTGCCATCTACATTTTTTAATCAATTAAAAAGAATTAATGCAGAACGGGTTTCCCACTAAATTAATTTGGGTTGGGTCTAATAGAAAGATCAAACAAGGGGAGGACCATTGCAGTAATTAAGCCGCGTGCAAACCATGATTACATAGATCAAGTACTGCATCTGGACCAAAAATGGAACCACCGCAGGGGTTGCAACCTTCCTGGCTTCCTAGGCTGCCCACATGTGATTAAAAACTTATTTATTTCTGTGTTTTAAAAATATTTTTTTAAAAATTAATTTTTATTTTATTTTATTTTTTAAAATCATTATAATATATTAATATAAAAAATAATTTATTTTTAAATAAAAAACTTTATTTTAATATATTTTTAAATAAAAAATACTTTTTTAAACAACTTTCATTACACCTATCCACACCCCCACACCCCGAGTCAAAGGTTAAAACATGTACCAGGCCAACTTGACACGTCTTCTTCAGTACGAGGGAAGTTAAAGCAAGAGTTGCCCAGGTGTGTTGTCCTGTGTTCCCATGTTTTTGTGGTCATATTGGATTACTGAAGCAAGCCTGCCTTATTTTATATTGCGTTAAAGCGTGGATGAAATTATATTTTATTTAGTTAAAATTTTAAAAAATATATCGGACAATTGAATTTTTTTTTAATATATTAGTTACGGAAAAGCGAAAACAAAAAAATACCATAATATCAAATGCTATTATCCTAAACCACGCTTGTGTTTCAAATTTTTGCACGTCCATCATTGTTTGTACACCAGTGGTTTTCGTTGGTGTGTTTTTTATCTATTTAAATAGTTTTTTGGTGTTAAAATATATATTAATAATTTTTTTTTTTTTTTAATTATTTTTTTTTTTTTTGCATATAAATATCAAAATGATTTGAAAACACTAAAAATATATTAATTTGAAGTTAATAAAAAATAAAATTTTTTTAAATTTTATCAAAAACGCTTTTAAAACTCAGCCCCAACAAGTGTGTTTGAAAGTATTGTATTAATTATTTTTTATTTTTTAAAAGTTTCTTTTAACATCATCACATTAAAATAATCTAAAAATATAAAAAATATATTAATTTAAAAAAAAAAAAATTAATTCTCTTTTAAAAACACTTCTAAATCACAATGCCAAAAACTGCCTTAGAATCGCATCTCCGTTTCAGGGCTCGCCACTGTCTCCCCTGACTTCTCATGCTAGAACAGAGCAAATACAATGAGTTTCCATGTGAAATTTGACTGCTTATACATGTTTCTCTGTTTCAGCAGAACAATTGTTAGACTACTAAAGATATTTTCGGAAAAATTAAATAAACTTATCTACTGACATTAACACAAAAAAAAAGCCTTTTATATCATCCAGCTTGATACATGAGAGAATGTCACCTGCAGATATTTTATTCAATTTTTTCTCGGCCAATACGGGTTCGGGTTGCCCTTTCGCTTGAATCTTAAGCCAGTTTGCCCTCTTATTTCTTATTAACCAAAATCAAGTGGATGACCGGAAAAAAAAAACTAAGTATTTACACTGTTTAGGCTGAGATTTAGTATTTTAGAAAGAGAGAACCTTGTTTCGTTGCCTCTTCAAGCTCTTGATTCACGAGTTAAAAAAAAACTCTTGTTTTACAGACAAATCTTATGATTTACATTGATAATTTTAATTTTTTAAAATCTGACAAAACTTCATCCTGTTTAAGTAAACATTACAATTTTTTTTTCTAATCCATTACATCTTTGATATTTTAAAAATCATTTCCAAGTCATTTTGAAAATAAAAAACATCTATAATATCTATAATTTTTTGTATAATCACCATGGTTAACTGTAATGCGTCATACTCATAAACAAACCTTTTCTATTTTCCTGTTTTTTTTTTTTTTTTGCAATAAAAAGGATGTATGTAATAGGCATGGTATTTTCTCCAAAACTCGTAACTGGAATGAATTATATATGGGTTCGGCTTCATCCATTTACATAAATTACGAACGTGGGGGTCCGTCAGTTTACGACTGGGTCAACTGCAAGCCTCTCCCAGAGCCCTACTAGGTAAAAACTTTTTAAAAGCCAACTCAAAAAGCAACCACACTCACTGGACCAACGGGCCCCCATCGATGGTTGCTAGGGGAACCCAGTGATCCAATGACTGGGATCTGAGCTCATTCGAGGAGGGTATTCAACAAAAACATTTGAGTCCGTGGCGGTCAAGGGTTTTTAACCCAAGTGAATTGTGTAATTTTTTTTCACGTGCCAATTTTATCTTACATTTAGGGATTACAATTTAATTTAAATTTGATAGATATTAATAGATGAGTATTTTTTGGATACCTGATAAAAAATAAATAAAATATAAATATTATTAAACCCAACTCAAAATCTGGCATAACCTAACTTGAAATATATATTTATAAAATATATAGATTTTTCTTAATAAAATATATAGATTTTTCTTAATAAAACAAATTCCTCGACCAAACCATCACCAATTGAAAGCGGGCGTTAATCTTGTAATGTTATAAACGTGGTTAATGAGCAAAGAAATAGCAACGACACCAAACAGGCTCTTATTCATCTGATCATCTAACTTTAGGCGTTAAAAAACAATACCGACTGGGCCACCAATCCGAAACCCAAACTTGCTCAACGCCCGCCAATTTTAAAAATTAAACCCAGTTTTAGCGCCCAGCCAAAAAAGAAGTAAAGTTCACACTTCACATCTCGCAGTCGACACTTGACAATCCCTCTCTCTCTCTTTCCTTCCACATCGCCACCTCTTGCCTCTCCTAACCTGCGATTGCTCCAAATAACTATCTAGCTAAACCCTCGATCCGCCCACGGTCGCAGAAATGGCTGGTCAATCTGACTCTACCATGTCTCTATTTTCTTCTGAAGAGGTGCCTTTCCTTCTCTCTATACACGTTGAATCCGTGGTTGGTTGTTTATGCTTGCCTGCTGTTTTGCTGTGCAGATTGAATTTATGGCAGAAGATGAAATGGTGGAGATTGTTCCAAATTTGAGGATGGATTCTCTCAATTTTATTTGTGTAATGCCTCCCTCTCTCCCTCTCTTACACGCACAAAAATACTTGTATGCGTTTTTTTTTCAATTTTGTTTGATTTAATTTTTCTTTTTGTAATTTATTGATTTGGTGTAATGGCAGGGGGATTATGGACCATTTTATCCACAATTGGCAGCTCAAGTGCCGCTTTGGTTAGCTCTAGCTTTGAAGAAGAGAGGGAAATGCACAATCAGGCTTCCTCAGTGGATGTCAATTGGTGCGTTCTGGACCTTGGTGATATTAGTTTCCCGCTCTTCTTTCAATCAGATGCAGCTATTTATTCCAGCGTTATCTCAGGCTAGGAATTT
Organism: Populus deltoides; assembly: GCA_015852605.2. Taxonomy (NCBI): domain Eukaryota; kingdom Viridiplantae; phylum Streptophyta; class Magnoliopsida; order Malpighiales; family Salicaceae; genus Populus; species Populus deltoides. The sequence continues at coordinate 19,258,963 of CM027579.2, forward strand.
AACTGTTCTTGCTCTATTTCTATCAGAAACTAAGTTGTAGATTGCAGTCTTTCTCATTGTTCTTTTCGCTTTGTGGACTAGAAAATTTGACTCAGGTTTTGGAAGCAGAACGGGACTCTCACGCATTCCAGCCTTTACCCTTTCATTACGTGGAAATCTCAAGACTTCTTTTCGACCTGTAAGTACTGAAACAATCCTATTTTACCTCGCACTTCATTGATGACAATATTGAATGTCAACTCTAATTTTGTGAATGCAGTGCACGTGAGGATATTCCTGACATGTATATGGTGAGCTTTGACGATTCCTTCATCTCTTTCAGTTATGTTTTTGTGTTTTTGGCATAAATGCCATATTTACCCGTTAATAGGTGAGGTCACTTATCGAGGATATCAGAGATGTAAGATTTCATAAAGTGGAGACTAATCTAGAAAAGTTTACTGCATCTACGGTGACGGTATGCTTGCTGTCTCTCTTTACCATTTGAAAGTTGTATATTCTTGTAAAATCTGATCTTGGTTGAGAGGATGATCTGGCTTATGTTGGGCAAAAGTGAAGAGTAAATTGTTAATATGCACGTTCCGATAAAGTGTGCTATTTTTATTTGGTCTCTAACAACATGAATGTGAGCTAAACCACTGCATCTAACTGGACAATGATGGACATCAATAAATTAATTAAAGTGCAAGAATCAGAGCATTTGGCAGTGTGCCTAAGTGCGTCCATGGGAGAAATATAGAATGTGAAATCAGGGATGAAAAGCACCCTTCTTATTTCAAATACCAGTGTTCTGAAAAAATTACTTAACCAATGAAAGGAAAAGAGATAAAAAGTACCCCACCTTTTCCACTTAAGTAAAGATGTAGATATAAAAGAAGCTTGTCACTCTGAAAATTGATGCCGTTGTCTTGCATGCTTGAGTAGCCTCCTTGCGGCCCCCTTGCTGCCCCCTTGCAACCGGCAATCAACTTCATAGTTGAGAGTTGAGTAGATGTTGAGACTTTTAACTTAACATACAACATCTTATATCCTTTCTGGAAAGGAAGGATGAATTGTTCTTAGGAACTTCCATCAAGAATATAGGCATTGGGTGATGCTGTTAACAGAGACATTCTCATCTGCTTGTTGGATTTGTCAAATGGTGTCAGCTTTTGCGTTTGCCTATTAGTAGGATTGTTGGAAAGCTCTTTGTTAATTCTTGGATTTTGATTCATTCTTCATCATGTTGTGATTATACTGTACCTTTGTTAGATCTTGCATTCTGCTGCTCTGTGAAGTGATGTCTTGAATTTGATATTGCAGTGGAAAAATATGTCTGCAATGGAAGTCAATGTAATCCGTGCATTTGCTGGGAGAGCTCTGCAGGCATTTTATAAGCATGATAATGAACAGCAAACACCAGATACAGATAGAACGCTGGATAAACAGCCACAAATACCTACTGACAGGCCAAAAGTATGTCATTTCTTAATATCAGATTTATATGTCTGTGCATTGGCGGACTTATGTGTTCATTTTATTTCATTATTATGAAATCGAGAAATGTATTGGTGCAGTGGTAAATGATGGTCAAACTTTTTGTGCAATGCTCAGTGCTTCTTTACCTCCTAACCATTGAAATGAAAATTGTGTAACAGTGAAAAAAGAATTGGAGGACTATTATTTCAAAAGTGCTACGCCACCGGCCTAGGTTTCCTTTATTTAACTAATTTTCTTGTTATGCAGCGAAATTTGAAGCCTCGATAAGAAGTCATCATCTTCTCGAATTCCCTTCCTATCTCAACCTGAAAAGAGTACATTCTGCAGGTGACCACAGAAGGTATTTCAGTTTCTTTGACCTTTCTCACAAAAATCATGTCCCATGCTCATCGTATTGATGAAATGACAGTAGATTTTGCGCAGAGCCTTTTTCAGCACTATATGTATAAGCTAATTTTATTTTTTTCTTATTAAGCACAATAACATGTGAAGGTTCCTCGATATGTAGAATCCAAATGTCTCCCTCCATGTTCACAGCTATCCAAAATGTATTTGTCAAATTGTGGGTGGAGTGATTTCAGGGTCTTTTTTCACATATAACTTGTGTAAGGCAAATCTAGGAGGTAACATGTTAAAATTGATTTTCTGGGATGTGAATATCTTGATGTCTAGATGAAAATATTTACATTTGTTAAAGGTCTGACATGGCAGTGAAAGTGTGGTAGAAGATAGCTCGATAGAGATGACTCAGATGCATATTAGGAAGTCTGAATCAGGATTGCGTGCGCTTCCAAACTCAACCTTGTCATGCTAAATCTGGTCATATTGTTTAGGTTTCTATCTAGTCAGCATATTATAAAACTGAATCTATAGTCTGACTGTGCGGGCATTAGGATAGAATTTTCATTTGATGTTGTAAATTGTTTTGATTTTGTCCCATGTTCTGAAACAACCATGGGTCACGCAAGCAATGGTTTGGTGACTGATTGCGGTCTTAATCTTGGACTTCTAGATTTTCTGATGAAAGTTGCCTGAATGCTAATTTGGATTTATTTTGGTCATGCATTTTTCCTGGAAAGAGGTGCCATTATTCAAATTGATTTCAAAACTTAATTTGAGAGTAAATATTTATTATTTTTTTGTGGGCCAAAGAAGTTTGGAAAAGCAGATGTTAGGTACTCATGGAAATGCACTATTTGTTTAGAAAAAGCTCATTTTCTTGGGATTCCTTATTGGCATTTCACAAGACATTGTTTATCTACATATGCTACAAAAAATTCTGTGCTCGCTAGTCACTACCATTTGTTAAGTCCTGCCGGTACACATCTACCTATTTGCTTTCTGTTTGGCTGTATTTTGTTCCTAGATACGCCTCAACGTTTCCTGCTCGAGACTTTTGTTTGATGACTTCACGCTTCCTGGGTAAATTATATGTTCTAAAATAGACTTTAACTAGATTGGTGGCTGCTGTGACGCTGCCCGCTGCACCAAATTTCTTTTACCTAAAATAAAAGTTCAAAGGACTATTATATTTTTTTAAAAGTGAAATTTAATAACTAGGTGAAATTTTGATAATATAATAATAAAAAATATATTTTTTAAAATATTGCTCTTGGCAAAGCTGTAAAAAAAAAAAAAAAATTTCAACTTTTGTTAACTTTTTAAATCCGTGATTCATGTATTATACATAAAAAAAATCATAAAGCTCAATATTTAGGAAATAAAAGGTTGGATGATTAAATTGAAAAAATAAATACACAAAAAATTAAAAATTAAAAGAATGAGGGTTAAAATTAAAACAAAAAATAAATTAAAGTACAACAATAAATTTTTAATTAGAGTTAAATTGAAAAGAAAAAAAACATTAATAAAAGAAATGAAAACTAAAATAAAATAAATAATTCACTATAAACTAGGATTGAATGATGAAATTAAAAATAACAAAGCTTTTATAAAAAGACCAATAAAAAAAGAATAAATAATCAAGTTTAAAACATCAATACATGATACAAAAAAATTGAACCTTTAGAAATTTTCAACATGTTTTTTAATATAAAAAAATTCATAATTATAAATTGAAAAAAATCATGCATGGATCTAATCAAATAAATTAAGAACCATCATGTAATTTTTTTTAAAAAAAATTATTAATGATAAATGAAAATAAAATTAAAAAAATTAAGAGAAAAATATATATTAAAATATTTAATATTGCAATACTAGTCATTTACTTGGTTGTGTTTAATGAATTTGGTTTTAAAATCAATTTGTAATAGAAATCGACACATAAAATTTATTAACCAAAAAATCTTCTCGATCTCATATATGTTTTTTAGTCACTTTTCAGGTAAAAAAAACATTTAATTTGAATTCTTATCATATGAAATTATTTGGCACAAAAATTAATTGTTTTGGTGACCGTAATTGTTGCAATGACATTTTTCTTACTTTAAGTCGGAATTCGGCGAGCCCTCTCTTTTCTCACCTAAAAAGAACTTGAAAATGAAGTTTAATATTAAAATTAATATTTCTAAAATTAAAAAAACCGATCACCTAATAGTTAAAAAAATAGAAGATTAAAATGTATTTTCAAACAAATTTGAAAGTCACCATTTATTTTACCTGTGTTTTTCATTTTAGTTCTTTATCTTTTAATTTAACAATCTTTTAAAAAAAACATGTAATTAAGTGTTAATTTGGGTTCAAAAGAGCTCAATTATGCCAAAAAAAAAATTGATGATTAAATTTAATTTTTTTTTAAAATCACTGCTACAATCTATATTAATGTGAGAGTGAATAGTGTTAGCAGCTACAATTTTTTCACCGCATGAATTAGTTTCTATGAAAAAAAATAAGGAACAGGTCTGAGGCATCTCCCCTTTATTTTTAACAATAATACCTGTCAATTATCCACAAAATGCACCTAAAATCGCAAAAGAGAAGCCTTTCATATTGAAATTTAAACGGATAGATATACGTAGGTAGATTCCTTGATGTCCAAACTAGTAAGAAGCAGAACACGCCTAGCGTCCCAGTTAAGTTCTGGCCTGTGGGGCCGTTAAAGCAGTGCTTGTTTGCAGATGCCGTGACTTTTATGGGCTCCGTTTATTGTGAGTTCAATATATCAATTACAAGCTAAATGATGGACAAGGTCCGGTCCTCTTGGATGCCTGACATCCATAAAATGGCTGATCTTTTGAAAAGTTTTACAACTTGTGTGGAAACAGAACCTTGGACCAGGAATGCGGGTGGGAAGACAGCAGTCATCATGATTTTCTTTTGGTAAATTAGCCTTAAATTAGAGGGAGTCTAAAAGTTTTAAGCCTTTAGGTTTTCTTGTCGGGGAGTGGGAAATATAAAACATGGTTCCGCACTAAAGTTTCTAGTACTGCTGTTTGAAGAGTTTAATGCACTGGAAGGCTAGCCTTTAGGCTAGTTTTAGGGGAGACAGACATGTAAGTGACGTAAATTAGGATCCAGAAAAGCATGTTTAAGTAAATGATGAATGGATCTAATTTTTCGAACCATGAGGTGCTGGTATTGGAAGTTGACTATGGCTATTGGAGATTGGTCTGCTTTCGCGTTGCATCAAATCCATCCAGTTAATTTGTTATTAGATGATGAATAAAATATTGTTTCTCGTGCACCATCAGAAATTAGTTCAACATATAATGCTGGTCTGAGTTGTGATTTATCATCCTTTTCGCCATTGTTTTGGCAATTATTAGATTCCTTCTCTCTCTTTTTTCCCAGTTTTTAATTAAGCCATGATTAGATTCTCCTTAAAAGTCGACCCGTTTAGCAATTATTAGATTCCCAAAGAGGCAGGAAGAAAATTCTTTATTGCACAATTGAAACCCCATTGCAGGGAATGCTTCCAAAATTGGGAGAAATGGATGGTTCTAGCGATGAACGGGTATGAAACTGATTGACTCGCTAATATTTCTAACCACAATCCTAGGCTAAGCATGTTATGAATTTTAGTTTGAAAATTATCCTCGACTTTATCATAAATAATGGTACCATTTTCCTGAACATGGAACATTTTTAGCGTTTAACCTTAAAAATGGGTCCGGAGGCCATCGCCTGGCGTGGACCAGTAGGCACTTAGAAGTCAGAATGAGCAGTTAAGTTTTTGCAGCAATTTAATAAGCGAGGGTGCTAGTCACATAATGTATCACATTTTTTGTGCAAGTGTGGTTTGTTTTGGCCTCGAGGTCTTTTGATAGTCAAGGATCATTAAGATTATCAGAAAGTGTTGATGGTTAATTTCTCATCATGACATAAGATTGTTGTGAAGTCACAAAGTTTAGTCCTTAATGATGTTTATCTATCTCAAGTGATTTTGACTTCAATATCCACCTTTTATTTATTTATTAATGCTTTCTTATATGTTACATTTTTATCATTTTTGCACCCTTTTGTTATCACATTCTTTTATCATTTGATGTTATCAATGCTGATAAAAATAGGTATATGATATTATATGAAATAAAAGTTCTTTTTCTTAAATAAATACATCTATTTAATTTCACTTTTACTTTGTCCATCTAAAGAAATGAATAGTTTTTTTTTTTAACAAAATAATAAGAAACTAATTACTTTTTATGAAAATATTTTTTGCAAAACAAACACATCTCCAGTTAGTTTCATAAAAAAAATTAATTTTATTGAAACAAACACATCTCTAGTTAGTATTATAGAAAAAATAATTTTAATGAATTTAAATTAGCATGTTCCATTTTTAATGTTAGTGAACTTAAGTTAATATGGTCAATTTTTTTAATTAATTTCAATTAGTGTTAGTATATTTTTTTATATATTTATTTGAAACTGAACATGTCTTTATTTATCTTATATTGTTGTATTTACAACTCTTCTTATAAATATAAAAATAATTCACCTTTATATATATAATCAATAATTTAGACAAGTAACCTATGCTTCAACCACATGTGATTAACTTTTGATTTACATAATCAATACTTTATGTTGGCTACTTATTTAACCAGTCTAATCATATATTTCAATAAATTAAATATGACTTGTGACATTATACACATTAAAAAAGTAGTTATTGTAAAGTAAAGTATGGGAAGATATTGTTTAGTAGTGCAATAGTTTTTTTTTTGTTTTTTGTTTGAAAAAATATTAAATCTATAATTTTTCAGTGTTTTTTGTGGTTTTAATATGTTTATATTAAAAATAAAAAAATCTTAAAAAACATGCAGTAAAACTGTATCAAATATACACTTAGTAATGCCACGAACAATTAGAAAGTAAAGTCTAAACAACTTGTTACTCTTATGCTGGCGCCTGGACATCCCATAAGAAGGCATCGAGAGATAATCTTACCAACCAATTACTTAAAACTTACCAGTTGACAGCAGCCTAACACCGAACCCAATGTAAAGATCTCTCACGAGGTTATAACCATTTTTCTTCTCTTACCTAAAATGGTCCTCTTCCCACGTGAACGAAAACGAGAGAGGTCCAGAAGAGTTCAAACTTCTTAAGAACAGACCTCATAGGATTCTTGCCGGGTTGGCCGACCAGCTTTTTAAAGCTTGAGCTGGGTTGGTCCATTATTGGCCAATGATTAATTGCAATTTGCAGACGTGGCAAGTATTCTAATTTTTTAAAGAGGGCGGATGCTGCCACTAACCTGCGGACCCACTATAGCCCCGCGTGCGCAGGGCAGGGGAACCTTCTCTTGTTTCTTTTTTCTTTTATTGTGCTTTTCTTAAGCAGCTCCGCCTGAAAAAAATGGGAAAAAGGAACATGCATCATTGGTAATTTTCAGGAACTGTATATAAATAAAATAATAATTTATTTTTGAAAAAAATAGAATTAAAAAAGAAAAACTTAAAACTTTCTATTCAAATGTAATATTTTTCCATTTTGATAAATAAAAAACCGATTTTTTTAATTTATACTAAGTTTGGAAAATACATTTTTAGGTTCTTCACAATTTTTCTTTATGAGTTTCTTCATTGTTTTTCAAATTGAAAAGAAATTAAGATTTTCAACAAATACTATATTAATATCTTTATATTTGGTAAGTGTCATAAATTTATTTTTGTATTAAAACTATAGCACTAGATATTTACTTTTCTTTTGAGCTAATAAGTATAATGTTTTCATGATAATTTTTAATTTTAATTTTAATTTTAATGAAATAAATATTTTATAATTAGATTACCACAAATACAATTATTAAGATGATTATTAAAAAATATGGTTTCATTCTTGAGAAAAATAGCTATAATCTAGATATATATATTTTTAATAGAAAAAGATTATTTTTTATTTTTTAAAAATAAACACATTTTCACAAAGAAAACTAGAAAATGAGAAGAAAACTGAAAATGAAAAGGAAAATTGTGTGTGTATATATATATATATATATTTTGTTAATAAACAGGCTCCCAATATCCTTTCCTCAAAATAAAAGATTTTCAATAATCAACTTATACCTTGTTTCTTTCTTCCTTTACTTTTGAGATCTCAATAAATGAATAATATTAAATTTAACTATCAAGATGTTTTTCTAATTAGTTGTACTTTGTTAACTCCTCGGTTAAAATACTTTTAAAATAATTACTAGAACTCTTCTTCCCAAAGTAACGGTTGCCCTCTCTTACCATATAGTCGATGACAAGCTGTGCATGCGAAGGATATGGTGAATGTAATCTAATTTTAGTATATTGATGAATATTGACTTGTCATTTTTTTTATTACTATTGATTTCGACCCGTTTAGTTTATTGGGTGGATATGCACTCGTGTGAAGACCAGAGGTTCGGTGGAGAAGGGAAGAGTGAACGTGATTGATCATCTGCAAAGCGTCATTGACAACGTCCGGCAATTAACCGAGGATGTGTATAAAAACATCATCGTCATCCTAAAAGTTTTAAGCATTTTAAAAAAATTTAATTTTTTTATTAATTTCAAATTAATATATTTTTAGTATTTTTAAATCATTTTGATATCTGCGTTTTCAAAAATGTTATAAGCATGTATTTTAGCAGAAAACTATTTAAAATCAACCAAACCACACTATCAAAACATTGGTTTTCAGTTTGATCGTACAACTGGTAAACTTTTTTTTACTTTGATATGTTGGACATTCACCCGTCTCTGTTATTAAATGGACTTCAAATGAATTTTAAAAAAAAATGTTTAAAATAGTGATGAATGGTGTTTTAATTTTTTTTTTGAAAATATATTGAAATAAAAAAAATTATTTAACATTGACATATAATTTAGAGTAAAAAAAATTAAAATTTTGCGAAATTTCGATCAAATATCCCTTAGGGAGGGAGGAGGAAAAAGAGCCAAGTCACCGGTCAATTATTGGGTGATTAGCGGCTGACGTAAGAAGAAGTTATCCGTAAAAGTTACGTCATTTTCCATTCAGGCAATGACCGTGAGTACTTTTGATTTGTTCAGCTGTTTAATCCAAGTTGCATGGTGACTTGGTCCTCGAGCCCGAAATGCTGTTTCCTTGATAAAGCGTCGTTCGTACTTTCCCTGCCATTTCTTGTTCACTTCTTACATAAAAAAAAACTTAGAAATCATTATGCAGTTTTATTTTTTATATAAAGAATGAAATTATTTTTTTCTTCATTTTTTTAAAATTTTAATTCTAGTTTTTTAAAATATAATAATATATATATTATATATATTATTATTATTATATAGAGTGACACTAGCTAGTCATGATTTTCTTATATTTTGTTGGTATTTATATAATTATTTAATAAATGTGCCAACAAACTCCCAAAGGACATTAAACGAGACACTTAGTTTTGCTATTTTTAACAAATAAGAATTTCATCTAATAAATAAAAATTGAAATACTCAATCATAAAACTATATAAAAAAAGCATAATATGTAGTTTTCTTTTAGTATTAAAAGCTCTTTTGAGCTATATACGTACGGGAGCTGTACGTAGTGCCAAATGGGATTTGAACACCTTGTATAATTTTATAAAATTAATCAGCAGACGACATTAGTAGGTTTCGAGAAATTAAATTAAATTTCATGAATATTTGAAATGCCAGAAGGCTACTACATGCATGCAACACTTCGATAAAACTATTTGCAAGGAAGATTAACATCTTAATGAATTGCTGGGTCGACAAAAAAGACACCCACCCAGCAAATTTCAACAACTCTACAACGTTCGGTAATGTATCTACATTGTATTTTAAAATGTTTTTCAGTATACATTTTGATTGTGAAAGTACTAATTTGATATTTTTCTAGCTTCTCTTAGATAATTTTGATATATTAATGCTGAAAATATTAAAAAAAATCTAGAAAAACATTAACCTAGTGCCTTTTTTTTGTTTATTTAAATATATTTTTGTAAAACACGTATCCATTATAACATTAAATAGATATAAAATATTCAATAAAAAATATGTAAAAAAACTAAAACTTGCAACGACTCCCGTGTTTTCTACAAGGGAAATACAAAAATCTATCAGCATGCCGTGTTTTTTTGTTTAAAAAGATGGTCCGGATATTAGTATATTACTGATTTTTTTTTTCATAATAAAAATTATATAATAAGACAACTCATTATTTTTTATCATTAAGATGCAAGTATCAATCTAGATGGATATTCCCGTAATTCCATCCCCACCCCCCCGACTCTCTCTCTCTCTCTCTCTCTCTCTCTCTGTATAATGTCCGAGGAAATTTTTGCCTATCAACTCTTGCCCTCCTTCCGAATTGCAATATATTCACGATAAAGAATAACAAAACCTCCGAGTAAAAGAAATATACGATCAAGATTCACTTGCCAAGGAGAAATGTAACGGGTAAAAAAGACCCGAGAGAATCAATTCATAATTTCGTTATCATTAAAACCAAGAGCAGCAGCGAATAAAGTACTTAACTCCGTCCACATCCCGAATCGATTCATCATTAATTATCTATCCTCTTTATCCACTTCATCCCCCCTGGAAATCCGAGGAGTGACTTGGCCACAAAGTAAAATAATATCTAAGGATATTCCCGTAATTCCAACCCCACCCCCCTGATTACCCCCCTCTCTCTGTATAATGTCTGAGGATATTTTTGCCTATCATCTCCTGCCCTCCTTTCAAGCTCCTCTTCTTCTCCCCTCTCTCCTTCCTTCTGGGTTTTAGCTTCACCGCAAGAGAAAAGAAAAAAACTCAATCCTCTTCCTCTCCTTGCGCCTTTACCTCAACCAAAATCTTAAACAACTTCAAAACGGAATCGTTAGGCCTCGTTTTTATGACCACAAAGCGTGGTCATATAAGCATCATCGCGTTTATGTTTCTATGTAAACATACAAAATTATAATTTTATTTATAGATTCCATAATTCGGTTAGTTTTCTTTCCATACTTATGGTGAGTTTGAAATAGCGAAAAAAATATACATATATAAGGGGAGAAAACGGTGTTGTTCTGGATTGATGATGTGTGCGGCGACGGCGACAGGAGATTGGTGGGCGAGAGGGGTTGTGGGAAAAATAGGAGGAGGATTTAGCCACGAGAGTGAACATGATTTGGCTCTCATGGTTAGCGATTTTCTCGAGAACGGCTGTAGCTCCGGTGCCGATTCCAGGTGTAGCAGCGATAGCGATTCTGGTCTCTCTGATCTTCACCACCTTGGCGACAAGATTTCGGTAATTTTTATTCACACGTCTCACCAATTTACTGCCTCCTCACACCAGAATTGCATAGAATCATTCATAATTGCTTAGAATTCATTGAAGTTTATATATATAAAATGAAATCGAGCTCAATTCATAAAGAATTGAATTGTTTTAATTTTATTTATCTTCTTCTTTTGCCTGTGTTGTATTCGTGGAAGTCTGAGAAATCGTTTCTATTCTTTTAAAAAAATAAATTTGTTATTTTTTCTTCGTTCTGTTAGGTTATATTACGAGGAAGAGAGATAAATTTCACTGGTTCTGTTTTCCTTCGAAAAATGGAGGAATGAATTGGAGTAATTTTTATGTTATAATTTCTCACTAAAATTGAGTTGAATTTTGCAATTTGTGAGGAAAAGAAAATTTAGATTTGACAATTGTAGATACTTGTCTCTCGAGAAATGATTCAGCTCACGAATTCGTGAGAATAGTAAATGGTGCCATTTTTAGGTGTCCGTGTCAAAAGATTCGTTCTATATAGCATAACTCCTGTCTCTCTCTTCTCGGATCACCACAACATTCTAGTTTTGTGGTATAATTTCTGTGATTGCTTGTAAAATTAATCAAATTGGAATTTTTGTACCAAAAAAAACAGAAATCTCAATTACATCCTGTGAGATCATACACTGAAGTGCACGAATAGCTAATCTCATGTCTGCCTGTGTGAATCTCCTCTAGTATATACCGTGATGGCTGTCTCTGGAATCAGCAATTTTATTTAAATGGCAACTCTTGTTTTTTTCCCCCCAGTATGGTTTCAATAGGTGCAGTTGACGACTTCCTCGTGAATCTTGGAATTGTATTTAAATTACAACATTCAGTCTATCTACCAGACTATATTGATGCATTTTAACTCCTGTTCTCGTTCAAGATTTTACTATTTGATCATATAGAATTTCCCTGATTATTTGCTGCTCTTGCAGTTTTACAAGCGCACTGTAGCCCAATATGAGAGTGACTTGTTGTCCATAGTTCATTCTCTTGTGCAATTGATCAAGGAGTCAGACCTTCATCATGTCAAGTCAGGTCCTTGTAACGCAAGCTGCATCAATTTTTCTCTTGTGAAACTGCTGAGACTTTCAGGATATGATGCTGCTGTTTGTGCATCCAAGTGGCAGGGTAGTGGCAAGGTGCCAAGAGGTATGCGATCTTGTTCTTAAGTTGTAGTTCTAACATTTCTTTGAGGGGCTATAGGTGCAGAGGGTTATTGTGACTTGACTAGATTTGATTGAGGGAATTGCCCACCATCATTCACCACTAATTTCAAACCTTTAAGATCAATGCAAATGAGAGATTTGGCGGCTTATTTTTTCTGAAACTGTTAGCTATTATAAATCTGATTTCTGGGAAGTCTTTGATTTGCCTAAGCATTCACTCTTCGCATTTATTTGATGATCTTGCATGTTCATTGGGGCTTGAACGACCCTTCATAGTTGAACATTGTTTTCACTAGATAATCCTGACCTCAAGTTCTAATATCCAACATGTGCCCCTTAAATGATTTAATCTGGATTTTATGGACAAGTTGTTGTTTTGTGAATCTTGTGATGGTCCATTTGGAGGGAGGAACTTCTTGTGATCTTATTTGGAACATGCCTATTTTATCGTGTTTCATGTAGCTGCGTTTGCATTCTGTTTCTGAGAATTGGTTCTTATACTATATGGCAGGGGATCATGAATATGTTGACGTGGTCAACTGCATCAATGCTGGAAGCTCTGAGCGTGTTATCATTGATGTTGACTTCCGAAGCCACTTTGAAATAGCCAGAGCTGTGGACTCGTATGATAGAATATTGAAGTCGCTTCCAGTCATTTATGTAGGCTCCTTGACCAGGTTAAAACAGTATCTTCAAGTGATGGCCGATGCAGCTAGATCTTCTCTCAAGCAAAATTCGATGCCTCTTCCACCTTGGAGGTCTCTAGCTTATTTGCAAGCAAAATGGCACTCACCGTACCAGAGACAGTTTGATCCAGGTGAACAGAATTTTAGCAGTGTTGATTCTTCGGACCATAAGCAGTGCAGTGGACATTTAAAGAGTCTGCCGTCCTCACTCCAATTTGAAATGGAAGGAGAACGATTCGTGAAGCCTATTAAAAGTGATAATAACTGGAGGGTGAAGTTTGAGAAGCGGAGACACTCCTTATTCAGGGCTCTTTGAAGTGTATAGAGTTTTGTCCGAGAAATGCAAATTCTTTTCCTTTTTTGAGAGATTAATTGTATTGCGGCTTTCTTTCTTTTTCTTTGTTCCATCGGATAAATAAGTGTATACCAAAATGAAGAGCCATTTCGTACGAGGGGACACAAATGAAAATTACACGCCATTTTGCCGAAGATATCTTCACTTTCCTGTTTCATCTCAAGTTGGGAGATCAAACATATATTTTGATTTTTCGTTCATTTGCATCAAGTGACAGTATCTTGTTTTTGGGCGCTAGATTCCTCATGGCAGCAACTGCAGCCAAATAGAAAGTACTTGCTTCACCAAGGTGCATCTTTACATAGATTGCTGTTTTGTTTTTGTTTTTTTTTTTTTTGAATACATTCCTTGCCTTTTTTTGTTATGGCCAAGGAATTTTTGTTACCTTTTTCCCTATGAATATGTATTTGTGCTGAAAAAATCCGAGCTATGCTACGAATTAATATATTTTTGCTTCAGATGTTTAGTTATACCTACCGCTCTTTTTTATTTTATCTTCTTGTATTGCCTTGTTACTTTTGGAGATGGCATCCTCAACTTATGAATCGTCAGCAAATACCATGTGAAATCAGAATCGTTTGGATTTTTTAAGGGGTGGAACAAATGTTTCTCTTACGCGTTTCCCATGTGCAATTTTTAATAATGGTAGATATAATAAATTCCATGCACATGACCCAGTCGTATTTAGATGGCTTTCAGTTGACCTGGGACTTTGTTTTCGAAATGATCATCAGGTCTTTGTTTATTCTGTTCGGTCAACTAATTTAGATTCGAATCAGCTTGTACAGGCTGTAAGCTGTCAAGTATTTTTGGCTGTATTACATAGCTGCCAGTTGGGAAGAGAATGCGTTGTTGTGCTTTCGCAACTTCATTAAAGCATCCTTTCTGTTTACGCTTTTGTGTCGTCTTGGCTCTGTTGGGAGGTGGTCGTACAGCAGTTCAAGTGTCTGGTGAACCCGCTGCCTGCAATTGTTGATGTACATGTCACTAAGCGTCAGCTGTTGATTTTAGCGAAGGATAGAGGGAGCTGATTTTGACTGATTATACAATTGTGTGGTAGCAGTTAGCAATCCTGCAAAGGCAGACCCTCTGGAACTAGTCGAATAAAAGGTCGAGTTCTTTATTTGATTTGGCCCCTGCTGAAATCCCGCTTCTCCTTTTCTCACCTTTTGTAACTCGGCAGAAGGTTATATTAGAAGCCAGATGCTTAGAAAGTTTGAATTGTTGGAAATGAGTTTACATGTTGGTTTTTCATTTTGATTTTTTGAGTGCAAGAACTGTGAGATAATCGAATACGAGCCTGCTTCATCAATGGGCTCTGGCGTTAGTGGACCTAGTTAAACGGATCTTGATTCTTGACTTCTCCAATTCTAGTGAACACGAATCTCTGTCCAGACCAGGAGAATTAGGAAAATTAGTTCATGTGGGACCAAAACAGTGTGATTGATTGCGCCGGATCCTATTATTTGTACCTGCTGTTGCAGTCATGTTCTGTAATGTATGCGGTTTGGTTCACATGAACGAGTTCCATGGCAGGATATCGGTTGACGTTTCAGTCCCAGTACAGATCTATCCGGTGATCGGTTGGCACATGCATAGCCAACTTAGTTAAAGAAAACAACAGCAGTAATCTGCTAAAAACTATTTTAAAAATTATTTTAATATCAGCACATAAAAAAAATATTGAATGGAATAAACCTGTCTCTTTTCATAAATAAAGAACTTCTTCCTGGGCGCGGAATTGATCATAGCCAGATGGATCATAGAAATACTGCACAGAGACTTTCCCACTATGAGTAGAAAGATTTGGAAAAAGATTAGAAAGAACTCATATTATCAACTTTCACTCTGCAAACAAAAAACGTTCGAGCTTGGAATGATGAAATGGATCGTATTTTTCTTCTTTAGACAATGTATTATATATCATTCACTATATATATAATAGATTCTAATAAACACTAGATTTTATTATTAATTAACCTTCAACGATAGATCCATAGTTCATATCTGACTCAATTCTTTTTAAATGTTTTATTTAATTCAAACCAATCATATCATACGTTGAAGTCTTGTAAAATGTAATTTCTTGATTTATATGATCAATTTAAAACCATCAATTTTCGTTCTAGCTATAACATCTTGATTAATTTCTTTCAACCTAAACCACTACGTACGCACTATAGAGACTCAAAACAGTTCCCCCGGTGAATATATATCAAGTTTTTACTTTATATTTCTCATTGTAGAGTCTTAATTAATCATCGGCTAGGGGAAGCCGAAATTGATTTGTCAACAATATTAAAGGATGTAACTTATCTAAATAACCTAGACGCTATCATATCACACAACACTAATACCATGTCTGAAAATATAAAAACCCTTTAACATAATATATAAATCCATAGAAGAGATCATAAGCTAAGCGCAAGATTTTATTCCAAAAAAAAAGAGAGAAAAAAAGAATGATATATAGGAATTAACCGAGAAATATACAGTCGACCTTCAAGTTTATGTATGTGCATGTGGGTTATATAGAGGGATTACCTTATAGAGCCTGCCAGTCTCCATGGCCCTTTCCTCAGCTACCCATCCCGGCAGCAACCAACCATATGAAGATGATGTGTTGTCAAAATAGGAGCGCGTGCTCCCTGGTTGTGGGGCTCTGCGGCGATTTTGCTCATGAATTCTAGCCAAGGTGGTCATTGTAGCTGGAGACCTTGACGAGTAAGTCCCATTAATGTTCTCTGCGTGGATTTGAAATTCTATATTGGAGTGGATACCTCGTTGTTCCTGTATTGGAGTGCTTTCCTTAAATTAGTATATTCCACGTCAAATAAATCCCAACTTTTCAAATTCTATCTAATACATCATGGCCAGCATTATTTCATATATTTAAGAGCTTGAAATGGTTCCGAAGAGCTGTTAAATACATTCTAATAAAAATGTTACAACTTAGGGACCAATTTGATTTTGCCTAAATTTACCTCCGAGAAGGAAATATTTAGCCAAATATCTCTGTGTATCTTCGTAAAATGTCAAACATCCCAGCTGGTCCTACCTATTTATTTTACTACTTATCCTAATTAACTGGCTCTGCGTCTACTCTGATTAAAACAAATATATGTGTGTGTATTCATAGTTTTTCACATCCTTTGACCGCTTTATTTATGTAAACATATTCATAGCTTCCTACATCTCTCTTCCTTGTCTCTTGCGAGGAGGAGACCAAAGAAAGAAAGCCAGCCTTAAAAGCATGACCGCGACTACCACCACGTCCATCACAACCGCCCTCCTCCACCTCTCCACACTCCTCCACCTCTCCACCACAGCCTTTTCGATCGGTGTCAATTATGGTACCCTGGCCAACGATCTGCCATCACCATCTCAGGTGGCCAACTTCCTTAAAACACAAACAATTATTGATAGCATCAAAATCTTTGACACCAATCCTGACATTCTTCGCGGTTTTGCCAACACAAACATTACCGTGACTGTAACCGTTGGTAATGGTGATATTCCTGCTCTTGTTGATGCAAATGCCGCCAGCCGATGGGTTGCTAACAATATCGAGCAATTTTATCCACAAACAAGGATTAAACTCATCGCTGTTGGCAATGAAATCTTGTTCACTGGTAATAAGGAGTGGATTTCTCATCTTGTACCCTGCATTAAGTCCTTGCATCAGGCTCTTGTTCGTGCTGGGATCAACGATGTTAAGGTAAGATATTTCTTTCTTTCTTTTTTTCCCCATTGTCAATACATGGACGATATATATTCATAAAAAAAAGTCGATTGGTAATCCGTTATTTTTTCCATTTTTCCTTCAAATATATTTTCCTGGTAATTTTCTCTGTCCTGGGAATATGTTCGTTCATGATTTATATTCATTCACATGAATTCATGAAAATAATATCAGAAAATTCAACTTATCATTTTAAGGCTATATATACCTTCAACTACAATACAAATCAAATAAGGTTTAATTATCACCAAGTAAGCCAAAATGTTCATTTTCACAGAATAGCTCCTAAAAGTATATACATTATGTGAAACGAGTTTCATACGCATTGAATTTTAGTTATTTTCAATTCCGTGTCGAGTGTATGGCTCATTTATTCTTTAATATATCAATAAACATCTCGATCTTAAAATTAGTAAGCCAAAATGTTCATTTTCACATAGCCCAAATAGCCATTATGCGAAACGAGTTTCATACGCATTGAATTTTAGTTATTTTTAATTCTGTGTCGAGTACTGTAGGCCCCATTTATTCTTAAATATATCAATAAACATCTCGATCTTAAAATTAGTATTTAAGCATTAATTTTTTTGTAATTTAATTATGCAGGTGTCAACTCCTTACACCCTTGGGATCTTGCAAAATTCTGTGCAACCAAGTGCTGCCCGGATTAAGCCTGCCTATGGCAAAGTCGTATTTGCACCCATGCTCGAATTTCTACGTCAAACCAAATCACCTCTTTTGGTTAACCCATACCCTTATTTTAGCTACTCTCCGAGCATGGAAGACTACATCCTTTTCAAGCCTAACCCTGGTATCCATGACGACAACACCAACATTACCTACACTAACATGTTCGTTGCAATGATGGATGCAGTTTATTCGGCAATAAAGGCAATGGGTTACGATGACTTGGACATTGTTGTGGCCGAGTCCGGTTGGCCCTCACTTGGCGAACCGAACCAGCCCATGTGTACGGTGGAGAACGCAGTGTTATATAATAAGAACATGATTAAGGTTGTTACTTCGGGGGAGGGGACTCCTTTGATGCCCAAACGGCGGTTCGAGACATATGTTTTTGCATTGTTTAATGAGAATCTTAAGCCTGGAACAGCCGCGGAGAGGAATTGGGGCTTGTTTAGGCCAGATTTTAGCCCGGTTTATGATGTTGGCATTTTGAGCAATATTGGAAAGGTATGAAGTATATACGCCACTTTTTTGCTTCTTTATAGGAATCTTCTTTGCACCTTTTGGGTAGTGACTCTAATTTAACTATTTATATCTATGGATAATAATAAAAAAAACACCAGATATATTATAATTCTTATTGAGACATTGCTTTGATCACTTGCAAGATTAACATGGGTAGGAGTACGGGCGGAGCTAGGTGCATTTCACAAGGGAGGCCAAAATTAATATAATAATATATATTATTAAAAAGCTTATTTATTTAAATTAAAAATATTAAAAAATAGAAAATTTTAAAATATTTTTCAGGGCCCGGGCCTTGCTTGCCACCCCTGGATAGGAGATCGATCATTTGTGTATGAACATAACAAAAAATTGTGTATGTATAAAACATAATATTGACATTATGCTAGGTAATCTAAAAATGTCATATCATATTCGATAAAACTGGATTTTTTTTTTTCTTTTGAAGAAGTCTAAATAATATTCTTCACTTGCTTTTCCCTTTGATTTGTCTCTCTCTTTGTTTCGCTTCTTTGCAGCTATTTGATGTATTCTTAATTCCTTCACTCCTTGTAAAAAAGAACTTGATTATATTTATGGAATCACCCGATAAGATTAAGCAGTTCCTCGCTATTTGCAAGTTATGCCATTACATTTTATTGATTCATTTTCGTCTTTTATTTACTTGCATTATACAGTCCACTGGCTCAAGCCCATCGCCTACAAAAAGCCCATTCACTGGTCCAAGCACATCGCCTACAAAACGCCCACCCACTGGTTCAAGCTCATCTCCTACAAGAAGCCCATTGACTGGTTCAAGCCCGTCCACTGAGGCGAGCCCATCACCAACAACAAGCCCATCGACTGGATCAAGCCCAGCACCCACAACAAGCAAGACATGGAGTGAGCCCAAAGCGGACGCCAGTGACGAAGCATTACAAGCGAACAAAGACTATGCGTGCAGCCAGGGGACGCATTGCAAGCCTATTCAAACTGGCGGTGCCT